>JARWLC010000012.1:29014271-29614271 GCA_033318265.1 Phyllotis vaccarum | reverse complement strand
CCAAGTCCCTATGAAGCTCTTGCACAGGGTGAGAAAGTCTTTACTAACAGTCTTCCTGTATTAACCTGCTGCAGAGGCCCAAGAGGAGAGCAGCATATTTCTAAGGCTTCCCTTTGTTCTGTGATTTGAACTTGATGCACCTGAAGCTTTGGGATCCTACCACTGCTGTCTATCCCTTCCTGTCCAAAGCCGAGCTTCTTCTACTAGCTGCTTCCATCAGTAAAACTTTCCATTTTTAGAGTTTCTAGGAGCAATGTTTCAGTCAACATGGCTGTTTGCTTCATGACTTTCCTACCCCTGTCTCTATGCCAGGCAGTGTAGGCACTAGACGAGCATTGATTAAAGGAATACATACACAAGGAAAACTGTCTAGCTCATGGATGGTCCTTTCTGGAAAGCATTAGGGTGGGGGTATAGACATTTGTTTTAGGTACTCATTCCCAGCCCCACGTGGAAGCTTCTCTGTGCTTGACTATGTGGCCATTCAAAGAATATTCCCTCACAGAAACTTGGGCTCCCCCAAATAAAGCAGGATCAGTCTAAAAAGCAGAGATTTTTTCCTTTCCTTTTATTTTTATTTATTTATTTATTATTACTATTATTATTATTTAGCAGAGTTTCTCTGTGTAGCCCTGGCTATCTGGAACTTGCTCTGAAGACCAGGCTGCCCTGGAACTCACAGAGACCCACCTGACTCTGGGATTAAAGGCATGCACCACCACCTCCAGGCTGGAAGCCAATCTTAATGCTTCTTGTGCTTTGCATACCTCCATATGCTCGATATTTGGATTCTTGGTCCCCAGGTGGTGGTGCTGTTTTGGGTGTCAATGGAGACACACAGGAGGAGTTAGAACCTTGTGGAATTGGGCTGGGCCATGGCCTTTTATAGACCTATAAGTCTCATTTTTCAGTCCTTGTTTCCTGACCACAGATGCACTGTGATTCAATGCTCTTCACTCTAGTTGCCAAGCTTCCCCCTCCACACTGCTTCCCTTGTACTCCAAGCCCCCCAACCTCTCCTCCCCTAATTCTATTTTGTCATCGCAACAAATGATTAGTTCAAGTCCCAGTCTATACAGATATTTAAAGTAGCTTTTTTGCTTGTTTGTTTTTGATGCAAAGTCTCTCTACATAGCCCTGGCTATTCTGTAATTCACTGTGTAGACCAGGCTAGCCTGGAACTCATAGAGATCCACCTGCCTCTTCTGGGATTAAAGCATGGGTCTCCACACATGGATTAGCATTTCATTTTTAAAATAAGTTCTTAAGTTAGCTGTCAGACCCAGATTTTGTATTCCTTGAGCAAAGTGGCCATAGTTTCATTTTCTATCTCACATGACTGACAGGTCTCCCAGAGAGAACACATGACAGAGAAGCTTCGTGAAGGACCAGATGAGTCTTGACATATGAATGGAAAAGAAAAGTGAAGTAAAAGCAAGTTGAATTTTGACAATTTTAGTAAAAAAAAAAAAAAATACCACAAGTTATAAATACCTTATTTAAATACTTATTCAATTGTAGTCTTTATATGTATGTGTCGTTGCTTGTAAGTATGTAGGTATGTATATGTCCCACGTATGGGCCGGAGGAGTCAGAAGAGTAAGACAGAGTCCCTGGATCTGAAGTCACAGGTGGCTGTGAGCCATCACATCGGTGTTGGGAATTAAACCTGGATCCTTTGCAAGAATATCAAGTGCTCTTCCCCACTGACTATTTCTCTAGTCCCGGACCGATACTTTTCTCTCTACTTTTTAAAATTATTCTTTTAAAGACTATAAATAATTATATCACTTCTACCTTTTCTTTCCTTCCTCCAAATCCCCTTCCATACATCTCTTCTTCTTTTTCTCTTTCAGATTCATAGCCTCTTTTTTTCGTTAATTGCTGTTATATGCATATATTCGTGTGTGTGTGTGTGTGTGTGTGTGTGTGTGTGTTCTCAAATGCATACACACAACCTGATAAATTTATACAATGTTACTTTTGGGTATATTTTCAGGCCTGGCCACTTGATACTGGATAACCAGTTAGTGTATTCTTTCTTGGAGAAGACTGTTTTTCTCTCAGCTTTTCTAAGGTAACTTTTACAAATTTATTTTAAAATAAAGTGTGAAAAGGGGATTCTTGTGAAAGTATTTTGCTTATTTTCTGGCTGGCAATTTTGGACACAGAATATCAGCAATCTTAAGCTGGTCAGTGTAGAGCTCATGTTTTAGACAAGGGTGACCCCCAAAGTTCCTTATTGACCTCACTTTCCCAAGTTCTGGGATTACAGGTGTGCACAGGCACCTTCAACTCTTGGCAGGTTTTTGTATGTACTTACTCTCATCCTATGCACAGGGGCCTTGGGTTCCATTCCAGCACAGTAACCACTTCCCCCTTCAGTGTTCTTGTCCCTCATGTGTGGGACTTATTTATTTGGTTGATATCTTTGAACTTATTACTCAGGTTGCAGAGGTAAAGAGATATCTGTGAGTTCAGGGCTAGTCGGGGGCACATAATGAAACCTCTCATAAAACATAATGGTAAAATCCCAGGGAGCACATTTAGAATCAAGCCAGCGTATCACTGTGTTCAAGAGTTAGGGACATAGATTAGTGATAGAAAACTTGGCTAGCACATGGAAGACCCCAGATTCAATATCCAGAGCCACAAGTGAAATGAATGAGTACACATACTGCTGGATGGTCTTTCTGTATACTGTGAATATATGTCGCTACTATTGGTTAATAAAGAAGATGTTTTGGCCTTTGGCAAGGCAGGATCCAGCCAGGTTGGAAATCTAAGAGAGATACATGGAGAAGAAAGATGGAGTCATGGGAGACTTTGAGAGCTTCCAGGAGAATAAGATTTAATGAGATACATGTTGATACATAGATTAATAGAAATGGGTTGATTTAAGATAAAAACAAGCTAGCTAGTAATAGCCTGAGCCATATACCAAACAGTCTGCAACTAATATAAGCCTCTGTGTGATTCTTTGGAACCAAGAGGCTGCAGAACACAGAAAAACTTTTGGCGACATAGACAAGAATTTTGACATATGGTAGTGATATCCTTTGGTAGATGCAGTTTACAAAGATTTCCTTATAGTCTGATTTGGGCTTGAAACTTTGATTTAAAGCTTTTTATTTGCTATGTGTGCATGAATATGTATGTATGCATATATGAACATTTATGTATGTGTGTTTGTGCATGACTGTATTTATGTATATAATGCTCTTTAGGTGGTGGTTATACATATGAATATGTACATATGGGCATATGTGTCCATGCATGTTGCCACATGTACTTGGTATGTGTGTATGTGTATACATATGTTTATATGTGTGTTCATATGGGCATGAGTATGTGCACATGTATATAGGTGTATCATGCATAGGTGATGATTGTATATACATTTCTTTGAGTCTATGCATATGTGTGTGTATTTGCATGCATTTCCATTTTAGAAGTGTTTGTCTAATCTGAAGTCAGAAGAACTTCACTTTCACCTGTAGATCTATTCTGTTTCACGTTGGCACACTTGCTTGTGAACAGTAGTAAAGTTCCAGGTTTGTTTTCTCAGCCCAGAGATAACACCAGTTACTGCTGCTGTTGTACAGTTCCTGCATCATTTTACTTATTCACTTATTTGCTTTCATTTGTTACTGAAATGCCTTTTTAAAGAATTCGAATCACAACTGTAGAGAAGTAGAAGTGAATTTTCTATACTGACTTTATGTTTTACAGCTTTCCTAGCATCCGGCAGTTAATTATATTAGCTTTTTGTAGATTAAAATATTTACCTGTAAACTATTATGCTGGATGTCCACAAAAGTTTTATCTTTTTCTTTATGATTTACTTGCCTTTTTCCATTAGTTATAAAGTATTAATTGTATGAAATAGTGGTTTCATTATGAAATTTTCACACATGCATGTCAAGAATTCTGATCATATCGACTTCCTCTATGTTAAGTGATTACTTATTTTGCTCTATTATTAAAAAAAAAAAAAAATTCAGGAGTCAGACTCCGGGGTAAAGACTTGACTGATCAGAGAAACAGTGACCTCTTTTCTCAAACCTTCCGTCATCTAAGAGGAGTTGGCAAATCTTTCTACTACTTCCTGTGTCTCTGCATATGTCCTGGGTTCTCCAAAACCTCTATGGCTAATTCAAGTGAGCTAATAGCTAGCCCTGCCCTCTGATTCAAGGGGAAATTCATTGGTAGTCTTTGGAGTGTCAGAGCACCATCAAAATATCCCATAATACCCATGCCCATAACTGACCATATCTCTTCTCCCCCTAACCCTCCCCTATTCTTGGGAGGTCTCTATTCTACACTCATTTTTACCTCTAGATTCCTCATGTGAAAGAAAATGTGATATTTTTCTTTCTGAATCTAGCTTATACTTAAGATGATGGATAATGTCGAGCCCCATCTACTTTCCTGCAAATGACGTGATTTTATTCTTCTTTATGGCTCAATTAAAGCCCAGTTATATTGATGCCTAACATTTATTTTTACTGATGACCCCTGTGTCTTCACTACCCTGGTATTGGGTGGGTAGCCTGGAGGGAGCCTTGCTTCACCCTTGTCCTGGGAGGTGTTAGTCTCTTGGCACTGCATGCAGCCTGGGTAGCAGATTTGGCTGTGTTTTTTGTCAGGTCAAAGAAATTTTCTAGCACCTTTGAGGCAAAAAAAAAAAAAAAAAAAAAAAAAGCTTTTGTGAATAACGGTTGCACTTTCTGAAACTAATTTTCCACATATAATGAAATTTCTTTAGTTTATTTTATTAATATGCGTTTTACTAAATGATTTTCAAAAGTTGAACTCAAGTTGCATTCTTGAGACTTACTCCACTGGCTTTGACTATTTTGTAGGTCAGTGTGTCGCATGATGGAAACCCAAATCCTCTAACATATTTGAGAATGAAGATCAGGAGCTCATGAATGGACAGCACAGGACCTCAAGCATGTTTATGAATGAAGCTTAACACCAATGGACAGCAAACTATAAGCGGGAACTGAACATATTAGCAGAGAAAAATCACATGATTATTTAAACCTTTAAAACGTCTTGGTGTTGAGGTTGTAGCTGCGGTAGAGTGCTTGCCTAGCATGTTCAAAACTGTAGCTCCATTCTCAGCAGCGCAAAACATAAATAACAAGTCCCCAAAGAGGGACAGCAGCCAAAGCAGCTTCTTAGTCAAGATCATCCAGGAGAATGCAGACAAATGGAACTTTTAATATGCTAAATTGACATTAAAGTGACCTGTCACTAGCAAGACCTCAGTGTACTTTGAAGCTGAGGAGAAAGACCGGTGTATTTGCCCCTTCTCAACATTTTATCACAGACCTAAGTATGAGAAGACAGTCGTACACAGACAGACAAGCGAGACCCTTGCAAAGTGTCTGCAAAAAGCTCAAGGTGTCTTCAAACGTTCTTCAGCTCTGCATGAGAGTGAACGTGGTTACAGGATAAAGTCTTATAGTGATTCGAATGAGTAATATCCCTCAAGAGCTCATGTATGTGAGCACTTGGTCCCCATGGGATAGCACTGTTTGGGAGGTTCTGGAACTTTGGATGGAGGAAGTACGTTAGTGGGAGGGGAGTGGACTTTGAGAGGTGATAGCCTCGCCTTATTTGCAGTTAACTCTGCTTTCCATACGTGTGGATCGAAATATGGTCTCTCAGCTGCCTGCTAGGGCTGTCTGTTTTTTTCTGCCTGCTGGCATGCCATTCTACCATTGTGGACTTTTATCCCTCTGGAACTGCAAACAAAAATAAACTTTTTCTTCCACAAGTAGCTAGAACAAAAGTTCTTTTTTCAAGAACCCATTATACTTCTGAATTCTAATAAAAAACACTAAGTATGTTTATTAAATGTCACAGTATTATCAAAATATTAGAATAGCAGGAATAAATGAGTTAAACGCAATGTTGAAAACCACAGCACAGCATGGAAAGCCAGCAAAGGTGCTAAAATTATTCAACGAGATACAAAACTTATGAGTTGAGATGCCATGCTGCTGAGAAACTCCTTCTCAGAGTCAGTGATATGTCAAACTCCCGATAACCATTGTTCTGCAATGGGCACATTGGTATTGAAGTCGGTATAGTATCACAGAAATTTATATTGTAAATTACATGAGGAAGGAGGACCAGCCTGAGAGCTGGTGACTTCATTTCTTACCGTGTTATGAGGTCAGAGTTAGCTCTGTCTGGTGCCATGCAGATAGGAGACATAGGAAGTGGGGCCAATGGAGGACCCAGCAGTGGCTCCCACAGGTCTGAACTGTTAACTCTGAAATAGGCGTTCTGACATTATAACAAGCTCATTTCCAGTGAAAGAGGCAGATTAACTATACCTCTCACCTCATAGCATTACAGAATTATTTTGAAATTGTTCAAAGAATGAAATATAAAACATCTTGTGACAAAAAGAGGGATAAAATGTCACAAGTTAGAGGTTTGTGAGATTTTCTTAGGATCCAGTCAAGACTTTGTAATAGAAAAAAATAGGTATTTGCTGGTTAAACATCATTTTGAGTGCAAAAAAATAATATAATAAGGGATGTAGAGATGCTCAGAGCATAAGAATTCATACTGCTCATGCAGAGAACTTGAGCTCAGGAGGTTTAACTCCAGCTACAGAGGATCTGATGTCATTTTCTGGCTTCTACAGGCACCTGCATTCATGTGTACTTATAAAATAAAATTTTTAAAAATGAAAAAGCAAAGCACAGACGATCTTTATATATGTAATTCTTAATTGCATTTGCAATACATTCTTTAGTGAAATATTTGTGGTTATAAATGCATCGACCTCAGTAAGATAATCAACTTACACATTTCACACCTTAAATAGACACTTCTCAAAGAAGATATAAAAATGCCAGTAATTTTTTGAAAATGCTTAATATCACCAGTCATAAACATCAGCAGGACCCTTGTTGATCTGCACAAGATAAGCCCATCACTATGGCTAACTATAAAACACCAATACCAAATATGGATGAGAATAAAATACTGAGACAGATGAGTGCCATGGGTAGCTGTGAAGCAACCCTGTAGCTCTGCATGTAACCGTGAAGTATAACACAGCATGGAAAAATCACTAACCAGTCATTGAAGAAGTTCCTGATGTCTCCACCTCAACACACACCAAAGATATTTTTGACCCATGTTCCTGAAAACCTCAGCATCAGAATGAATATTCTAAATATCCGCAGATGAGTGGACCACTGAATTTTGGTTTATTCAGACATGTGGGTTTTAAAATGTGTGGATGATACAAGACACAAGTGGGTACCAGAAACAGTGCATGGCAGATACAAGGATGTGCAGCTTCACATTAGGCTGGTAGGCAGTAACCATGGTTACTGAGGTCATCTGGGGCAGAGGGCTGATGATGGAAAGGAAGGACAGATTTTTATAAGAACCACATTCACATGGATTCATGACATTAAAAAAAAAAAAAAAAACTTGTGGTTTGGATTTATATGGTGTGTAAATTTCATCTCCATTCACAAAACAGACTGCTTATGTTTTGACTGGAATGATGAATTAATATTTAAATACTCACTGAAGAATTTGTATTTGCATGACAGGATCTATAAAATTCTTGCCAACAGCAGTTGTTCCAAGCTACCCTTATCTGATGGTAGATGAGGGAATATTCTGGTTTTATTCTAACTACTTTTGGGATCAGGTTTTGTTTTCATTTATGTATTAGTACATGTGTCTCTGTAACATTCTTTCTCTGTCCTAACAGCCAGCTCCCAAATAATGACGCAGAGATTTCTTATTAATCATGAATGCTCAACCTCAGCTTAGGCTTGTTTCTAACTAGCTCTTAAAACTTCAGTTAACACATTTCCATTTGTCTATGTGTTGCCATGTGGTGCATGGACCTTACCTCTTCTCCTGAACGTCCTGCTTCCTCCGCATTCGGCAGATCCCCCCCCCCCCCTTTCTTTTTCCCAGAGCTCTCTCTGTATCAAAGTCCCACTTATACCTCCTGTCTATCTATTGGCTGTTTAGTTTTATTAACAGTGAAATCAAATATCTCCCAACATATCTCTGTCTTTGTATATGTATGTATTTCAGTGTGTATTTCAGTATGTCCATGTCTCTGTGTTTGTATGAGTGTCTGTGTATGTGAGTTAGTGTGTGTATGTCCATGTGTATATGTGTGTCCCCTCTGTATGTGAGTGTATCTTTGTGTGTACCTATCATATGTGTCTGTGTGTGTGTGTGTCTGTGTGCGTGTCTGTGTGTATTTGTTCATTTGACTCTATATGGATGTATGTGTTTGTGTGCATCTATGTATAGGTACGTCTGTGTATATCAGTGTGTGCATATATGTCTCTGTATCTGTTTGTGTGTGTGTGTGTGAATCACATGAATATTGATGCCTGTGGAAGCCAGTAGAAGTCAATGGATTCCCTGGAGCTGGAGTTTCAAACATTTGGGAATTGCCCAGCATAGGTCCTTTGAACTGAAATCAGGTCTTCTGGAAGAACCAACCACTCTTGCCCACAGAGCTCCAGTCCTCACTTTTTTGTTATTTTAGTTTCTGGACATCATTTTATACAGATTCTCTTTCCACTCCTGAGATTTGACTCCTTGGTACCTGTCCTGGCTAGTTTTATGTCAATGTGACACAGGCTAGAATTATCTGAAAGAGGTGAATCTCATTGAGAAAATGTCTCGTAGGATCCACTGTAGGGAATTTTATTAATTAGTCATCAATAGAAGAGGGCCCAGCTCATTTGTTGGTGGTGTCATCTCTGGGCTGGTGGTCCTTGGTTCTATAAAAATGCAGGCTGAGAAACCCATGATGAGCAAGCCAGTCAGCCGCACTCCTCTGGAGACTATGTTCATCAGCTTCTATTTCCAGATTTCTGCCCTACATCAGTTTCTGTTCTGACTTCTCTCAGTGACGAACTGTTACATTCTGGAGTGTAAACTGAAATAAACAGTTTCCTCTCCAACTTGTTTTTCCTTCATGGTGTTTCATTCAGCAGTAGAAACTACTTTGCCATTGTTTTTCTCACTTCCAGTCATTGTGAAGAGCTCCTTCACAGTTGGCTATTATTAAGCCCTTGACATCCGTAGATGCAAAACCTATGCTCCTCTTGGATTTTATCTTGCATTAAAACTTCGAGAACCATCGGTGGCTCACACAGGGTGCTTTTGTGTTGACCACTTTCATGAAGATTCAGCAGGGTGCTACATGAACTGTGGTTTGTGAGTCCAGAGCAAGGTCCTTGGTTTCTGATTTACTGGTTTGTGTGTCCATCTATATTGTTTCCCAGGAAGCAAAGAAACAGAGGCAAGAGGAGCTCAGAGACACCACAAACAATAAAAGAGTGGTATTTGATAGCAGCCACATGAAAGACAGAGAGATTCTGTGTCTCTGAAGGGATGTTATCTATAAAAGGCAGGCACCACCCACAACTTACAGTTGCAGGACAGAAGTCAGGGGGAGTTAGCTTCTGTGGCCGATATAAAATGGTCACAACAAAAAATTGTTTTTTTACAGTCTTAGAAGAGCAGACTCCGCAATGAAAGTATCCTCAGAGCCAAGTTTGGAGGCCTGAGGGGATGGTCTTTTGTGCATCTCCCAGCTGACCAATTGTCAGCTTTAGGAGGCATTAGTCAGCCTCTGGAGTTTAAATCCATCTATTAGCAGGAATGCAGTCAGCACATACCCCAGAGCAGGAGACTCAGGGGCAAGTCGACAATGACACATAAGATGTTGCAGTGAGACCCCTGGGTGTATGGTGTCTTGCTTCCAACCAAGATGGTCATAACAGACTGATCTTTGCTATCTCACATCTTTTCTGCCCCTTTCCTGACTTCTGAGGAGCCCATTCTCCTCTCATCCTTATGGTTTCTAGGCAGGTGTTGCTCAAACTTCAGCCTGACCCTTCACCTTCCTTCTTCCTTATGCCTTGGGTGAAGACTCTTCCCTATAGTCTCCAGTCCCAGAGCAGGGGTCTGATCTGAAGGGGAGGCAGATCATCCAGTTTTAGTGTAGTCTAACAGTTGATACTGCTTCTAAAGTCGGTCAAGGACGCCAGGACAGCCCCCATATACTACATGGCTTCAGTGCTGGGCATTTTGTTTTATTTATTTTTGTCTCATCTGTCGAAGCTGCAGTATCAAAGCTGGGGCATTAGCAGGGCTAGAGTCACCCGAGGCTGAAGGGTAGCTCCACCTCTAGTGTGCCTCTTGGTTTGCAGTGACCTCATCGGGTAGTATATACTCTGACCTTCTCCCTTTATGAGGATGCTAGACCTCCTGAGTAAGAGTCCACTCTAAGGACTGCATTTGACTCCTCACATCCCAGTGGGTGGGGTTAGGGCTTCCACAGGGATCTATCTAGTATGTGTGTATCAGTCTGTAGAAGCCTCCCCCCCCCCCCCCCCGGCGTACTAGCCCAGGCTAGCCCAGGTTTTTCAGGGTATTGGAGTTTGTGTGCTTGGTTACCTCAGCCCATTGTATGAGGCCTGGCTGCTCTCAGCTCACCCTCTGTCCCTGCCTCCACACTGCTGGAATGTGCCCTCAGGTCCCCACACCTCAGATGCAGGTGAGAGGTGCCGCTGAGCACAACTAGTCCAACCTGTTTCTCACCAGATTCTCCAGAGGAGGAAATCAGCTCTAGTGGACCTGGTGTTAATTCCTACTAAGCCCTTCAGCCTAAGGTCCAGGACGAAGGTGTGCAGGTGGGGGTGCCAGAGGCTTTGGTCTGGCCCTCTACCTACCTGCCATATTATTTGTACAACTGTTTGAGGTCTTTTGGGCTTTGCTGACTTTGTGAAAGGTACAGAAAGATGGGTGGGCGGGGCTTGCTCCAAGGTAAAAGAGCCCCTCATAATAAGTACTTCAGATTGCTTTCCTGCAGCCATGTTCTTAGTCTACTCCTGAATCCCACAGTGGTTTGCTCTCCTCAAAGGGGCTCCAGAGTTTGTTCCTTTCTTCCCATCCAAAGAGGAAAACTAGATTCCCCTCCGTTATGAAGAGTAGAACTATCACTAGCCAAGATCCTGATGAAGACATTTTTGCAACTGCTGAACTTCCAGTTTTACATTCTTTTTACAACGCTTTGCAAACAAGGTTAGGCATGGTGGTGCAAGGCCATTAAGGCCAGAACTTGGGAGGCAGAGACAGGTGGGTCTTTCTGAGCAGCCTTGTTTACACACTGAGACCCTGTCAATAAAAATGCTGAAGGAAACTCTGGAGGGAGAGATCAGCCAGTAAGAACACTTTCAGCTCTGAAAGAGGACCATAGCTTGGTTCCTACCAGCATCAGGAAGTTCACAGTTGCCTACAACTCCAGAGCCAGGAGGGTCCAGCACCCTCTGCTTTCTGCAGGCAACAGCACACATATGGTGCCCCCCCTCCGCATATGCATAATTTAGCACACTATGAATAAAATCTTTTTTTTTTAAAAGAAATTTTTGTGCCAACCAAGATAGTTAATTTTTACAATGTATTGGGCTGTTCACACATGTGTGTATCTCTTCCACCACCCCCCTTTCTCTCTCTCTCTCTCTCTCTCTCTCTCTCTCTCTCTCTCTCTCTCTCTCTCTTTTTCTCTCTCTCTTTCTCTCTCTCTCTCTCTCTGTGTATGTATGTCTGTTTTCGTCAAAGAAAACCATGATACATTTAGTCCCATATGACAATACCAATTTAACTTGTCAAATTATTTTTGAATTCCAAAAATTCAAAAACCTAAGTGAGGTCATCGTGGGATGAAGTAAGTAAGAAAACCTCTGAAATAAGCAATTTGGGAACTGGAGGAGATCATAGGCAAAAATGAGCTCCTGGTGAGAGTGAAGCTGAGGTCCTGAAGATGTAGGAAGCAGAAATAACACAGGGCGGTGAGCGGATGGATATGGGGCACGAGGCTCCGAGACAAAGGGGCTCCTCGATGTGAACAAACCCATCCATTTAGAAAGAGGACACTTTCCAGACTGCAAGAGAAGGAGGATGGAGGGGGAGGAGGGGGCAGAAAGAAAGGAAGAAGGGGTGGGGGAGGCAAAGAAGGAAGAGAGAGGCGGGAGGCCTCAGAGTTCTTGCTGGGATAGGAATCAAACACTCATTTACATAAATTACACATAATTATACTGCTCCCATTGACTTCAAGATTATTGACTGAGTTAAGATTCCCCTGGCTTCGGTAAGAATTTACACAAACTTGTGGCTTAAGGCGACCGATGGCTGCTCTCGTCGCGGAGGTCAAGTCAAGGTGCAGATGAGTCTGGCGCCCTCTGGAGGCCACAGGGAGAAGTCTCCCATCTCTCTGGGCCCGGGCTCTGGCTGGAGGAAGCTTCAGGATCTCAGCCCTCATGGTGTTCTGAGTTTAACTTCTCCTGTCTCTTGTGAGGGAAGCTGGCTGTCTGGCTGGCTCATTAGGTAACCCAGGGTGACTTAGGCTCAAGGTGGTCCGTTCAGTTACACCTCCAGATTATGCACAGTCCTGAGGCTTAGGACATGGACATTTCTTTTCTTTTAGTATTTTGTATTTATGTAAGTGTGGTGTATGTGCATGTGTGTGTGCGCAGTTGCAGTAGCCCAAGAGCTCTTGGAGTCCAGAGCAGGACTTCGGGGCCCTGCTCTATCATTATTCAAATTATTCCCTTGAGACAGGAGTTCTTACGAGTCTGCAGCTGCAACTCCACAAATCCTCTTCCTCCTCCTCCTCCTCCTCCTCCTTTTATCTCTCTTCCAAGTTATGTACTTATAGTCATATACAATCATATCTGGATTTGCACAAGGGTTCTGAAGATTTGAACTCAAGTTCTCACACTTGTGCATTAAGTGCTTCTTTGCTGAGCCATCTCTCTGACACTAGACATGGACATTTCCCAGTGTGGCCCGTACTCAACTCGTTAGAGACCACTAAGCTGATCTTGCTGACTCTCCTCACGTTCTTTGTACCTTGTCTAGGACTTAGTAAATATTTCCATACATGTATATACATGTAAAACATACACACATGTGCATACCTTCTAGAAACACAAAGCTCAGAAGCATGTGAGTGACTTTGCAGATCATAGGCATGTGCTTCAAGTCATACACACACACATACACACATATGCACACACATACTCATATACACATACCACACTGCATGTGTGTGCACACACACACTCACACATACTCAGACACACACCACACACACACTCACACATACTCAGACACACACCACACACACACACTCACACATACTCAGACACACACCACACACACACACTCACACATACTCAGACACACACCACATATACACACTCACACATACTCAGACACACACCACACACACACACTCACACATACTCAGACACACACCACACACACACACTCACACATACTCAGACACACACCACACACACACACTCACACATACTCAGACACACACCACACACACTACACACACACTCACACATACTCAGACACACACCACACACACTACACACACACTCACACATACTCAGACACACACCACACACACACACTCACACATACTCAGACACACACCACACACACACACTCACACATACTCAGACACACACCACACACACACACTCACACATACTCAGACACACACCACACACACACACACTCACACATACTCAGACACACACCACACACACTACACACACACTCACACATACTCAGACACACACCACACACACATATACATACTCAGACACACACCACACCACACACACACACATACTCAGACACACACCACACACACACACACACACACACACACACACACACACACACACACACACGTATACATTTCCTCTTCTCACCCCTGATACTATATTTTCCTGCTTCATCCTACCCTGTGAACATCCTGTGTTGAATTGGTCAGACTTTCTTAGTGAAGTCCTGATCTCTCTTCTATTGTGCTTATACGTATGACTCTTCAAGCATTCTTATCCAGACATGATTTTAAAATGGCATTTATTTATTTAGTGTATGTGTATATATCAATATATATGTGTGGGTCCATATGGAAGTCAGAGGCAACTGTAAATCCCTTCTCTTCTGTAACTACGTGAGACATGAGGATTGAACTCAGATTATCAGGCTTGAGAGCCAGTGCTTTGACCCACTGAGTCATCTTGCTGGCCTGGGACATAATTTTAAGTAGATTTATTACAGAGTTTGTAACAATAAGAGGCTGTGTACTTTTTGTGTGTAGTGTACTTTCATTTCCCTTGGGCAAATTCTGAGAACTGAGAGGTCTGGATCTTCAGGAAGGAGTGCTCATGGCTTCTGGGGAGCCTTTCCCAGGGCTGCACTAGTCTATGTGGCTGCAGCCATGCCTCTGGGGTACAGCGCTGTAGCTGCTCTGCCTTCTTGACAATGCAGTCTTCCTGGGATTTGTTGCTTTAGCTCTATCTCTGTAGGCTTGTACCCAGGGCCTCCTGAGTGTTAATATTTGTTTATATGACATCACAGTAAACATTTCTTCATACGCCTTCTGCCATTCATGTGTTCTTTGTTTATAAATGTCATCTTTACATAGCTGTTACATATTCTGGGCATCTCTTTGTGTTTTAGATCTCTTGTTAGAGATGAGTTTGGATCCTTCTCCCATTTTGTAGATGACTGTTTAAAATAGACATTTGCAAATTTACAAATGAACTCCCAGAGAGCAGAGGGCTCTGGCACTGTGGAAGCTCACCCTCTGGCTTCTCTATAGCACTCTGGGGAGGACATTTCGGCTTTCCTCTGTGCTACAGACGCTTCTGTTATCCTCCAAGTGATGCCTTCATATCTGTCCACGAGGCATCCTCCTATGATCCATTCAGCCTTACTCCTGTGTTCTACTTGTGAAGTTTATGTTACACTTTCCCATGGTGCCTTAGACCAGTGGGTCTCAACCTTCCAAATGCTGTGACATTTTACAGTTTCTCATGTTGCGGTGACCTCCAACTATAAAATTATATCATTGCTATTTCATTACCATAATTTTGTTACTGTTTTGAATTGTAGTGGTATATCTGATATACATTATATTTTACGTGTGACTTCCAAAGTGGTCATGACCCACAAGTTGAGCACCAGTGCCTTAGATTGATACTATTCCCTATAGGCAGGGCTGTTGGAATTTGTTGTGGATCATAGACCGTTTATTAGTGAACTGGGAGAAACCTAAATCATAACAATACTGGGGATAGTCAATGAATGCTACAACCTTACCATGTGTTTAGGGTCTACAGAGGTTTTAATAAGAAGATACCTCATCAGCTCAGAGGTTAGAATACGTAGACCCCAGGTAGTAGAGCTGTTTGGGGAAGTTTGGGAGATGTGGCCTTGTTGGAGAAAATATGTTTAAAGACTCTGAATCACTTCTGGTTTTCTCTTTCTGCTTCCTGTTTTAGTTTTCTCCTACCTAGCCCTATCACCGTGCCTGCCATCATGGACTCTTTCAGCGGCTATAAGCCAAAATAGACTGTCTCTTCCTTAGGTTGCCACAGGTCATAGGTTTTATTTTTTACCACAGCAAAAGAGCCACCCCTAAAACAAGGTCTTTTGTTTTTGCTCAGTAATGTTCTACAGATTTATGTGTGTACACATGACCCATTTTGATATTATGACACACTTAAGTTTTGATGCTATTGAAACGGATGGTTAAAAGTTTTCACTTTCTTATTGCTCACTGTGGACGTAGAGAAACAGAATTACACTGTGTTCTATCATATAATCCTACTACATTCATTTCCTAGCTCTGGAAGCTTCCATAAGTTTATTAGAATTTTCTACACGTGACTATATTTTGTAAAAAGAGAATTTTATTTCTTCATTTTCAACCTGAATGCATCTCATTTCCTGTTTTATTGTACTAGTTAGAACTCCAGTTGAGAGTTTACCAGAACTGGTCTGACTGCAGGTTGTTTTCATGTTTATGTCCAGGGTGGAAGTAGTATCCCTTGTTTATTATACAAAACAATGTTGGTGGTAGGTTGGCTGTGAATGGCCTTCATGTGGTTGAAGGTACTGAGGACTTTGAGGTAATCAATGGGTGCAGGTCTTGTCAAACACTTTTCTTCCAGCTGCAAAAATCAGGTCAGTTTTTCAAGTTGAAAAGTTTTAAAAATAAAACTTTCTTTTATTCATATAGTAAATTATGCTAATTCAGCTTCATTTGTTAATTAATTGAACTTACTGATGAACTTCATTTAGTGATAATGTAGTAATGATGTATGTTCATATGTTACTTGGTTTAGTCTGCAAAGGAGCAGAATGGTTACGCAGTGACTCACACTCCAGTCTCTCTGGGGTCTGTAGTGATGCCCCCATCCCTGCTGTTTCATATTGACCATTTTCCTCTTAGACTTCTTCTTCCTCCGTCAATAGAAGTTTATACATTTCACGAATCTTTTCAAAGAATAATTTTCTCACTTAGATATTGATTTTTTCCATGACATTAATTGCAGCTCTGTTCTATATTTTTTCCTTTATCCTAATCCAGTTTTGCTTTATCTAGTTGCTTTTTTCCTCCCTCCCTCCCTCCCTCCCTCCCTCCCTCCCTCCCTCCCTCCCTCCCTCTCTCCTTCCTCCCTCCTTTTATCCCTTCCACTCTTCTTGTCTTTGCTTCTTCTTTCCTCCAGCTTCCCTCTTTATCATCTCAAGATAGATTTTCAGACTAAAATATTTAAGTATTTGATTAACTGTTAGAGTTTCACTCTGTAGCGTAGCCCAGGCTGCCCAGGGACTCTTAGGTCACACACATTTTAGTAACTACACCCTCCTTTAACACCCACTCTTCCCAGTCTTCTTACTGTTTTTTATTACCCATATCTACACTTATATATGAGTATATAAAATTAAAATTTAGCATCTCCATGAAAGAAGCATGCTTGTAATAACTGTCTTTCTGGAAGCTATCTTGCTTAATAAGATCATTTCCAGTTCCAGTTCTCTTTCCCCACAGATGTATGATTTTATTTTTCTATATATACTTTCATCGTATGTGTGTGTTCATATTCCATGCCCATTCCTCTGTTGATGGACATATATTTTAATACACTGTAATATGAATATTAAATTTTAGAATTACTTTGTATTCTTGATTCATTGACCATCTTGTCATTACTAAATTTCCTTCTGTCATTAAGGCTTTGTTCAAAGTTGTACAGTCATTTTAATCCTGAGATGGTCACTCTATCTTTCTTATAATTAGTTTTATCATTGTGATCCTGTTGACTTTTGTTAACCTATGCAGATCTGTCGTGAGACATAGGATTCAAAAACCATGGAGAATACAGCAGACTTCAGTTTTATGCTCAGAAAACTTTACTTCAGTTTTGGTGTACCTTTACACAAAAATGTGTAAACAAACATTTCTTTGGGCCACCAGCTCCCCTCAAAAATGACACAGAAACTTATTATTAATTTTAAAAGCTCAGCCTTAACTTAGGCTTGTTCTAACTAGTTTTATAACTTATATTAACCCATATTTTTTCAAATCTACTTTTTTTGTGTCTTGGCTGCCTTTATTCTATATTCCTCATCCTGCTTCTTCTCTATCTATCTGGCAATTCTGCCTTTCTGCTTTCCAGAGTTTATCTGTCCAGAAATCCCACCTATACCTCCTGCCTAGCCATTGGCTATTTATATTTTTTAAAAATTAAACCAGTCACAGTGAAATATCTTTACAAAGTGTAATCAAATATCTCATAAATGTAACAATGAACACAAAGATCAAAGATATAAGATTGGAAAAGCATGTAAATAAATACCAGTAAGCAATACTTAATACTCAGAGCAGGCCTTTCCCAGAATCTTCTTAGGTCTGGCCAATTTAAACACAATTTCCTGGCATGTACTAGAGATTATATCTGGAAAAGCACAAAAACAAGGTAAAAAACCACATCCAGACTCAGGGTATACTGAGGACAACACTCAACATATCCTTTATATAAGACTGGGTTCCATGTCTATGTTTCAACATCCAACAATAATAAACAAGTCTTATAACTGAATGCAAATGTTTGTCACAAGAGGCATGAAATCATGTCCAAGAACAACACAGAGAACAGAATGCACTTGAGGTAAAAGACTCTCTGTCTTTTTTTCTTTTCCTGGAGCTTCTCCCACAGTTCTTCAAGGTGGTTTTCATCACGCAATTTTTTTTTTTTGTCCAGGTTTTGACATAATTCCTTTGTCTTCTTATTTTAGCCTATCCATATTTTCATTTGAAGTGTATTTTTATGGAAAGGATGTAATGTCTTCTGTTTTCCTAACGAATCTAGTAACTTCTGCCCTTTTAATTGGCGATTTTACTTCGTTTACACTTAGTGCAACTATTATTCACTTGGTTTAAGTAAACTGTACTGCTATTTGTTCAGTTTTTTCTTTCTCCCGTGTCCTATACTCTTGTGCTCTTTGGAAACTGAGATTTAAAATTCGTATATTTCTTAGGTTTTAAGGTCAGTCTATATCAACATTTGTAACCCTCCCTCAGTCTCTCTTAAGACTAGCCTTCTGTTGGTGTGATGAAACACTGACCAAAAGCTACTGACAGAAGAAAGGAATGTTTTTTTATTGGCTCAGTCCATCACCAAGAGGCGCTAGGGTAGGAACTCAGGCAGGAGCTTCAGTCAGAAACTGAAGCAGAGACCACGGAGAAGTACTGCATGGTGACGTGATCCCCACGGCTTTCTCAGCCTGCTTCCCTATAGACCCTAGGCCCAGTTGTCCAAAGGTGGCATCACCCACAGTGAGTGTATCCTTCCGCATCAGTTAGCAAAAGAGTGCTTCACAGACGTGAGATTTCTCAGCTGAAATTGCCTCTTTCCAAACATGTTTTAGATTATGTCAAGTTGAGAAAAAAGTAAGTATAAAACCCCTACCGGCCCAGTTTACTTACAAAATAAGGCCAGTTATCAAATAATGTAATCTCAATAAATTAAAAGAAAAAAAACCTGCACAAAAATGAAATGAGTAAAGAGGCAGAAATAAAGTATCTACAAACATATACCTGACAGAGGATTATAAAGAATTAAAAAGCAAAACAAAACAAAACAAAAACAAAAGACCCATGAACAACCAGAAACCAATCAGCTTAATCAATAAACGGGCTAATGAAATGAGCAGGCAGCTCTCAAATGTTCAGATTTACTGGCCAGTCCAAAATGAATCTTAAATTTCTACTATCCCATTTTTCTCCATTATTTAGTATATTTGTCAAAAACATCTTTTAAACTATTTTGGGATTGCTAGAAGTTGAGCCTTTAACTTGACAGACTGCACCTTGGGATGTATATACGATGGCCCCTTTCCAGTTCTCCTACCTTTGCTGTGCAGTTGGGATACAAGCCTCATTGTATGCTCTGACAGTTCTGCTTTCAATGGCTGATTGTCTTCCTAAGAGTTCATGTGACAAAATGTCTGTGTCATTTACATGCTCAGCTGCCATCCCTGGAATTCTTTGTTTCTTTTTCGTAGATCCAAGCTTGCCTCGGAGGTCACTTTGTTTCAGCAGGAAGGCTTTTGGAATTAACTTTACTTGTGGTATTGTCCACTAGCAACAAATTCACTAAGACTTATATACCTAAGGAAAATCCTTATTTTGTCTTATTTAAAGGAATATTTGCCTGGATATAGAGCTACAGGTTGTCTTTTTTTTTGCTCACAGCACTTTATAGATTTTCTCACTGTTTTTTGGCTTTGATGTGCCTCACAAGATGTCTGTAGTCTCTGTGATCTTTCGCTTTTGTGAGAGGTGTTTCCCACCCACTGTGTCAGCTCTGGATGTGTCCATGAGATGATTGCCATTAAACTTCAGTGATTTTCATCTGTGTATTCATATTTGTCATTTAATTTAAAAATATTTAGTATTTTAAAGATTGTTAATCTTTTTAGATTATAATTACTTCCCTCTCTTTTCTCTAAACCCTCCCCTAAATCCTTCCTCTTTCGCTTTCAAATTCGTGGCTTCTTATTTTCATTGCTGCTGCATATATGTATAGAGATATATGTTAAGTGACTTTGTGTTGCTATAGTGCAGGTCCCTGGCCTGCCCAACCATCGCATATGGTTCCATTTGTTATATTTTTTGCGGTTGCTTTATATTCTGAAGGACATTAAATCAGAACAAATCCAGAACATCCCACTGATCTATTTCCCTGATTAAAGGCACACTACCATTTCCAGCCAGCTGCTGTCAGGTTAGTCTCACAACAAAAACTCTTCCTTCATTTTATGCCTTCTGGCTGGAGTCTAGGGTCTCCAGGTCAACAGGTGTTTGTGATACTTCATTTAAATATTGGCTTTAGTGGAGGTTTTCAAGCAACCTATTGACAGCATTTCTACTCAGTCATATGCGTGGAATTTCCAGAATACTGCCTGCAGTTTGAGTCAGTGTAGCCTAAGCTGTGTGCTCTTTCTTGACTTGGCCTCTCTGCTTGCTCTCTACCCTCCTGGCACACTTCCCTCCAGCACTGAAACTGAGACCACACAGAATAGTAAACTTCCATGTCAAATACTGACACTTTAACTTCCAGAAGTTTTAGTTGGTTCTCGGGTAGATCGTTACTAAATATTGAGTGGGGAAAGTACAAACTGATTATAGCATTATAATAATCTAAATTCTAGATCAAACCATCACTGTATATAATAAAAATAGTTGATTTTTTAAAAACATAATCAAGTTTAATTGTGGAAATAGGAGAGAACATCAGCTATGTGCAAACAGGATAAAAGAATCACATTAGCCATGTGTGCCTGGGTAGCATACCAGTCCATTTGTCTTCACACAGACAGACAGATGTTTTATACCGCAGGACCTTCATAAGGGTCCTGGGATGGACTCAAAGGCACAGAGGGAGCTGAAGCCTCAACTTTGGTTTGAGCTTTGGCCTTTGGTTGGCAAAGCCTGCAATCCATGGCTCTATAATCAGGAATGTGCTTCCCAAGCTTGGGATGGGTAATGAGGGAGGTCATCATAGCCATGGTTGGGGTCCTTAGCTATCTTAGTATAAACCTCTTGGACTTCCTAAGGGCTTTGATTGCTTCATCACCCACAGGCCCATGTATCATTTTGCTCCTTGGCAAAACATGTGTTCCATGTGAGACTGGCCCTCTTTGAAAGTCGTCTCTGTAACCTGGGTTCCTTGATGCTATTTTTATGATCCTTTCAAGACTGGTTGTGTTTGCTGTGGGACTTGGGACTTGGCCATACTAGGGCAGAGACCCATGGCTCTGGAAGCTCTTGGGGACAAAAGAAAAAATTAAATGCATTTAAAAATATGGCAGTGGGTCCTATAATGACACTTTTGGCCAAGGACAAACTACCACTATAACAGTTCTCCCATAAAACTACAATGGGGTCCCAAATCCCTGTGACCTATGCATTGTTGTTCCTGGCATCACACTGTAAAGTGCCCCTCTGTGCTTCTGTTTGTAAACTCACTCACTTCCAGCCTTATGAACAACAGCACAGTGTATATAATTCTCTAAGATATGTCATACCTGAATAGGACAGTACATCTCTACTACTGGTTTGTATTTCCTACTAGACACCGTCCATCATTATTTTGGAGTATACTCTTACTTTTTGGGCCGGGGATGTAGCTCAGTGGTGGAGTATCAACAGTACCCAGGAAGCCTTGGATTTATCCATCAGCAACAAAAAAAAAAGTGCAGAAGTGAAGTTTCATACTTCTACTTTAAAAAATGGAACAGCCTCCTGTAGCACCATGCCTTCCTGCTTTGACAGTTGTCAGGAGGACTAGGTCTTGGCTGGAGCATTCTCCTGTCCTGTGTTTTCCTCGGGAGAAACAGGATTGTTTACATGTATGTTTTATATAGCTGAAGCCATAGAAGGTTATGGAATATAGGTCAATGTAGGGAAAGTCTACACAATTATGAAACTTCTTATTGACACATTCCTAAGAAGAAATCCTCATGTTGGGTGGCACCTGGTTTTGTCTGCCAGATTGCCCAAAGGGAAGGTCCAAGGCTGTCAGAACAATGATAAAATCAGCACCCCATTGCCAGAGTATTTGCACATATGTGTGTCTTCAAGAGGACATGTTGACTGCTGTGCACTTGTGGTTTCATCAAGTTTTCCAGGAACATCTACCACCAATGGTTACCATGACAACCATAATACAGATAATGATGGAGACCCTGGGTTGGGTATTTAATTACTCAATAGATACTTTTAAGAACCCCTGCAGATTTTGTCATATTTAGTATTGATTCTGGTCTAGGTAGTAAACTGCTCACTGGTTCTGAAATGTGTCTGTTTCATCTAGGCTTCAAAGTTTCGGTTGAGAAATGGCTTAGTCCAGTAGAAAGGTTGTTTGGGTTTTTTTTTTTTTTTTTAATAAAGATGCTAATTCTGGCAAAATTCCATAGCATAAACAGGTTAAGCATAAAAAGGGTCTGAAGAGGAAGCTGCAAGGTGGTGCTAAGTATGGTCCTCTGTCCTCTGCTCCTCTTTGTCTGTGGTGTGCCAGTGAGTACATTCATAACACACACTAAAAGACATAAAGTAGAAGGGGTGACAGTGGATAGTGGTGCATTTGGGGAATCTGCATATCTTACAGCTTCAAGTGTCTTTAGGCCGAAGAGACTTGTAGGAAGATTAAGATGTAGCTTAGTTCAATCGTCCCCCAGGATCTGGAATCTGTGTATCATGATGCAGTCAATAATACATAAGTGAAAGACACTGTCTTCCTCAGGTAAGTACCGTTAACTATTCTGCTCCTAAGTATGGTTGGATAATTGTCACTAGCAACTGCCACCAACTGTGCTTCATACACTCTGTTGGAAGCTCACTGGACTAGATTTCAGAAGAACTGTTTTCGGGAAAGATGATGGATACATATATAGGTCACTGTAAGATTTTTTTTTTCCCTTACGAGAGTCACATTTTGAACCTTTTAGCAGGTATGAGTCTTGGCTACCATAGAAAAATACACATAATACATTTCTAACCTAAATTATAGTATCTTAGCAAGCAGAAAGATGTAAAAAGTTCACTTTTGTGATGGGCAACGAGAAGGGTGCTGCAGAGAGACCGTTTCCTAAGAGGCAGAAACTTAGGACTGCACCCTAGGCATGTGCAGGGACTGTGCACTTTCATGATAGATGGCCTCAGCTGGGATGATGATATTTTATCACAGCGTTGGGATATGTGTTCTGTCTTCCAAGGTGTTAAAAAAGGGAAGCTTTGTATCAAGATAGAGGATTAGCTTCTCCAGAACTTTCTATAGGAAGTCCCATTCCAGTGCTTAGTGGAGAGGACTTTCTGAGGACAGGTACTCTGCCTTTTCATTCGCCAGGACTTTGCACCATGAACAAATATCACGAGCACAGATGGTCATTTCCACAGAGAAAAGTTATGTTCAGAGGACAGAATAACCATCCCGGAGCTGACACTTAACCATGACCAAGAATAATAATCCAGATGCCAGTGGGGCTAATTGACCTGGTTAAATTCTTCTGAAGAGAGTATCAGATAGGTCTGAGAGAGAGATTTGCAGTCTGCTTCAAAGTTAGGTTTCCCTAGAAACACATGATACTGTGCAAGGCTAGCTAGTGGTATGTAGAACCATAGACACCAGGAAGACCTTCCTCTGCTGGGAAGGCAAGCTTTCTGCCAGCTAGCCCGAATTATGGGGTTCTGTGAGCTTTGTCCCTGACAGTCACAGTGTGACAGTCTAGCTGGGAAATGTTCACCAACTGATTATCAAGATCCATATGGACATTACTCACAAGTATGGGACCAAGATAAGAATTCACCTGCTAGCAAAAAGGGATCTTCATGTACCCAGGCTAAAAGAACATTTTTAGAGGACCAGGTATATGGCTCAGTGGGTTGCATGAGACCTCAGATCTCATGCACAGCCCCTGAAGAAATAAAAAGAAAACTGAAAAATGCAAATATTCATATGCTGGAGAGGGAGTTGAGTTGAATGTAAAGTCCCAGTACCCTGGCAGTGATGGGGATCTAGCCATCATCTGACTTCCTTCCTTCTCCTATATAGGTTTCTATGAGTAAGTGCCTCACTGTGTCTGGGTAAGGTGTTCATGATGGACTAGGGACACATTTCACCATCTGAGCCTGAAGAAAGAAGTGATGCCTGGAAAAATAACTAACCAATCTCTGTTTGTTAAAGTGACACTTGTTCCAAGAGAGACCAAAATGGAAAGAATGTCATTGGGAAGACTCTAATATAGCAGGGAAGATGGACTTAGGAGATGCTGACCAAGCTGGTAGCACAGGTGATTTGGGAGTGTGTGCTGTGGAAACAAAAACTCAGATCACTCCTTTGTAGTGAGGTCCCCAGGCTGCTATCAACCATTCCTGAGGAGTGACTGTGAGCAATGATTTGGTGTTTTCTAAGTGATAACGTGGTGTGTGTTTGTGTGTATGTATGTGTATATGTGTGTTCAGGTCTGATGTGTGCATGAAAGAATATGTGTGTATATGAGAAGATGTTTGTGTGTGTGTGAATGTATGTATATGTATTTGTGGTCGTGTACATATATATATCAATATATATATCTATGTGCTTGAATATGAGTATGTGTATATGAGTGTGTATACATTGCATGTGTGTGAATACACATATGTATGTTACTGTGTACATACACATGTGTGTATGTGAATGTTTATATGTGCATGTGCATGCATTTGTGTATGGTGTATGGTACATAAGTGTATTTGTATGTATGTATACATGTGTGTATGGTGTGTTGTATGTGGGCGTGCATGTGTGTATGATGTATATGTGTGTGCGTGCATGTGTGCACACACCCATCTTCAAATTTGAGACTGATTTGGAGAAGGGACTGTCAGCTTCTTGTTCCCTGAACAGCAGACTACATTCCAGAGCCCTCAGCTACACCCAGTATGAACAGTGATGATTGCTGCTCAGCTTTGAGTCTGTTATCATGCAAGGCACATGGACTGCATGTGATTCCTCTCTGCTCCCCAGTATGGGCTCCTCACTGATGTAGCAGTACAGCTACTATTTGTTCATGGGCAGTTGGGATCAGCAAGCCTCCATTGTGGTTTCCACAGGCACCACGGGGGAGAAGGTGATGTGGGACATCCTGATGGGTTCTCGGATGGAAAGGGTAAAGCTCTGAAGAAATGACTAGAAGGGGGTATGGCCCAATACACTCGCATGCATTGGAGGCTGCTGATTGTGTTCTTTCTTTGCTATGCCGGCAACAACCTTTTTTTTTTTTTTTTTTTTTTTTTAAATTTTTGGCATCCTATAGCTACAACAGTTATTTCCTCTTTAATTGCAATTTCTGCAATTTTTGCTATTGTGAAATCCTGCACCCTTGAAGTGCTAACTCCCACCCGCAGTCCCTACTGAGCTGGCATCTCCATTTTATGTGGTGAATTCCACTGGGCTCTTCACTCTGAGTACCAACTAGAAGAACTCTTTACCAGCCGGATTTATGATGGATGCCATCTGGTCTGATAGGAGGAAACAGATATTGATTTTTAATATTTTCTCCCAACTTGTTTACTCTAGGATAATACTGCAGCTGTGTGGCAGCTTGTCTCGGAGCGGGAAGGATTATTACCACTGCCTTTTGACGGGATGAATCACCCAGGACGGCTTGAATGGCTAAAGGGTAGACTTCGATGTTATGTCGCTTCATTTACCCTTATGACTAAATGATTATTGATTTTATATTTTTAAGCTCTTGAAACGTGAAAATATCTCAGTGGAGAAGGCTGGCTGTGTTAGTTTTATTAATTTATTTCTGCGGGGCATAATTCACTTTGGACCAGGTTGTGAAGGTTCTGGGTTCATGACCGGCTGCAGATACAGTGGCAAAGAAATGGCTTATTTATATAGTCATTGCAAGTAGTCCCAAAATCAATACAGTCTGGGATTGGATGATTAAACTCAGTCCCTTTGTGGGGTTCATTCCTGTAGCTGCTGCCGAAATCAGCTGGACTGCCCCAGCTTCATGTGATCAAGTCTACAAATAGCAAGTTTGTTCAAGTTGAAATATGATTTTTGGGTTCATCATTTTTTTTATCTGCTATGTTCACTCAATGACATTTTAACAGCCTATGGGGGGAAAGAAGGTTGATTGACTATTTCAATGAAATCAGTAATCTGTGTTCAAAGAACCTTCTTCAAGGACATCCAGGATGTAGCTGGCTGGGTCCTCCAAGGCTTTAAGCATGGACCCTCAGCAGCCTGGGCTCAATGTTGGGAGCATCTACCTGAAGCAAAGCCCAAGACATCGACCGGACCCAAAGCTCCCTTTGTGCACTCAGTAGGGCCAGTACTTCTGTGTGTGTGGTCTGTAGAGCCCTGCTTTCCCACTCCCCATTTGGCATGCTGCACTTTTGTTCTGTGTACACTAACATCTTCTTTCCTTATTTCTCTCTCCATAGCAGGCTCAGAGTCACTGGCAATAGAAAATTTGGGCCTTTTGGATTTTATTTTTCACATTTTCCACTAAGTTATTTTTAAAGATTTTAAGGATAAATGTAATCCTCACATCTATTCCTTTTTAATAAAATTTAGTTTAATCCAAATGTAGTGTCATATACCTGTAATTCTGGCATTTCAGGCAGGAGGAAGTTGAGTTGGAGGCTAGCCAGGGCTTTAGAAGGAGGCCCTGATTAATCAATAAATATAAATAATAAATTACAATTTGATTATTAAAGTTTTAAGTCAGAATTTTTTTATGTTTAAAATAAGGGATTTTAGTCCTTAAATAATCCCACTGTGTCTCTTGGTAAGCAGAAGAGCAGACTCTGAGCATGTGAACAGAAGAGCTTCTTTTCTGGGATTTTCCATTTAAAAGCTAAATGTGAAAGACCAGGGTTAGTTCAAGCCGAAGAGGTTCACGCATTTTCCTTTCAATGAAGTTCTCAGCCTCTATCTCCCTCTCCCTTGGCATGATCTGAAGAAAAGCTGTCTTGTTTGACATGATAACTGATTCCTTCAGATTGATCTAGCCTTTGACTTGGTCATATGAGGTTTGGCCTGAAATCTGTTTCAGATTGGCTGTATGTGAGACTGAAACATACGGTGGTCAGCCTTAACTCATGTTACCTGGACTTTCTGCTAGTGAACCCAGGAAGTCATTGTTAGGCCTTGCGTTTCCAGAACAGGACTTCCCAGCATGGTGAGTCATGGCCGTGTATTTTTATGGAGTTACACAAGGTGTAAAACACTCCCTCTCACTTTAGTCAGTGTGTGTGCATAATTAATATGTAGTAAATTATATGGCTCCAGTTTAAAGCTTGTTTAAATGCATAGAATTGCAAAGAGAATGGAGAAATAAAATAACTTCAGACCAGCATAATGTAATATGTTGATCAATTTTATAGGGAGTGGTGAATATTTAATTAATCACCTTTTGACAATTATTCACAGTGGTCAGAATCAAGGTCTCCATTAAAGCCAAAGAATAGCTTCATTACAAATGACTCATAAAAGTGTCAAGGGCTGGCTGTGAGGACAAGTAATTTCCTTTCCTTTTAAAACCATTAGATGGGCTGGTAGGGGTGGAGGAGGTGATAGAGTATGGAATCCTGTGATTACAAAGCAAACCTTCAGCTGTAAGTTTGACAGCATGTAGTAGGCCGGGGGAGAGATGGTAGAGAGTTACCATGGTCCTTCCTCCTGCTCTTATTTTAGAAGGAGGCAGACATGGAGGCACAGTGGATCTTGCTGGATTACTGCTTCCATACTGTAGTGTTTGCATCTGAGTCCTGGGGGTTCTCTCTCATGGGGATCTTTCGCTTGCTTCTTGGAATCGTTATAGACAAGGACAGCAAAGAGAAACCTATGTCACAGGCTGGGCTTTGGACGACTCAGAATGAGTGGACCATCACGCAACATTTTCACTCAAAGCACAATCTCAAGAAAGACTCAGTAATTACGGTTGTGTCAATGAACCCATTTCTCAGCCTGTGGTATTGATTCAAAAACCTGACTCTCAAC
Source organism: Phyllotis vaccarum (assembly GCA_033318265.1). Lineage (NCBI taxonomy): Eukaryota > Metazoa > Chordata > Mammalia > Rodentia > Cricetidae > Phyllotis > Phyllotis vaccarum. The sequence continues at coordinate 29,586,306 of JARWLC010000012.1, read as the reverse complement.
TTTTAGATGTCAAGATAGAGGAACCTGTGTGGAGTCTTCACAGTGTCAGATATATTTTTCCTACCAAGTTACTGAGTGGTAAGTACTCATTTATGAAAATAGCCTTGGAAAGAAACATCACCAGATAGACCTGTTTCCAAGTCTCCCAGCATCTACAGAGGTAGACACATTAGTATTGGGATTACAACTCTCCTTCAAAGGGCAGAGCCTAGAGTTTAATTTGCCATGCTTGGAGAACAAGTGGATACTTAAATCCAATTGCATTTGTGAGTGGCTTCATTTGCTGTTAAACTTTCTCTCCAAACTAGCAAAATACCTGAATTCTTTTAACCCAAACAAAACCTGAACACACTTGAGTTTTCAAAAGCTTCATCTGTTGCTGTGGCCAACAGTGGGATGAAACTCTCTTTTCTTCTTTGAAGCTCACATATGACACCCATGGGCAGCCTGGCTCTGGGGCACACTCCTACCTATACAAGTTCAAGTGACTACTTTTGAAAACTAATGACTATTGACTCTGTTCGGGACCTCTATGATGTTATCTGGCCCATAAAGACTCTGTGGTATGCGTTTACATTGTATCTGGAGAGTGTCTAATCAGTATTGATTTTCCTCGTGTGTAGTACCTATGTCAAACAACCTAATATATTTAAATGGAGATTATTTCAGTTATTTATCTACTATTCGATAAGATCAAAGGCAGTTAACTGTGTGGTAGATGGGAAAGACAGTGTCATGTGTTTGGACCTTCAGCTATACCATTGCACCATTTGATGTTGGCAAACAGCTAAAAATTAACTTTGTGAAGCATGCTGAGATTTGGGGTCTAGGAAGAATCAAGCAGATGGAGGAGAGAGATGCTGGCTGGGGCTCTGTGAATGCCGGCAGTAGGAAGAAAGGCTGTTCAAAGGTCCTGGGAAATCATGACTGTGCTTAATTCATTCCCAGGTTTTGTTTAGATATTTCTGGAGAAATTAGGAGCAAACTCAGGCTGATGGATGTGTGATTTCCCTAAGGATGTGTACTTGTTAATCATCAGAATGACTTCAGGGGGGATCTGCTCCTGGGGTGAGGGGCTTGGCAGAATGATCTCAAGGGCCACATGCTTACTGCATTTTACTAATGGAGCCCTGTTGATGTGGTGGGATAATTGTAACCATGTTCAATTGGCACATGTATCCAAAAGTAATGGAAGCTGATTTTATTTTTGTTAACTCTCTTCCCACAGAGAAACTTCTCAATAGTTCTCTTTTTAAAAATACATCTGAGTGACAGCTTTCGGAACTCATTATAACATAAGATACATACTCATTGTTTTGAAGTGATTAACAGCCCATTTTAAATAATCCAATGAAAGTTTCCCAAGATTTAAGAAAAAAAAAATGAATGAAGTCACAAACACTGAATCTTAACATGGGACTTGAACTTCCCAAGCTAATGAGTTCTTCAGCAATAGACTCTCTGTTCTGACTCCGGTCAGCTCAGCATTTCCAGTCCTTACCCTCCCTGGTACCCCCTGGCCACTGTGTGATGTGCTGATCTGGCTGCTGGGTGACTTAGCTGGTTCCCTTTGATAATTCATCTGCAGAGATGATAACAGACATCCCTGGCTTCCCTGGGTTGTTTATTCACAGTTCTGGGCTGGTGCTCAGTGGTAGAATACTTTTCTAGCACACATAAGTCTGTATCATATCACCCAGCCCTGCTGAGTGATATGATACAGACTTATGTGTGGTAGAAATCTTACCAGGCCACAGGGGCGGGGCACACCAGCCTCCCTTACTGCTTGCCTCCTTCCACTTTTGCTGCCAATGGCTTTGCCCCAGATGAGCTTTCTGATAGTGCTGGAGTGTGACTGTTACAGTTTTCTGTGCAGAGTGACTCAACACTCAATATCATCAACCTGTGTTTTGTTTGCTTGTTTGTTTGGGTTTTTTTTTTGGGGGGGGGGGGAGCTTCAGGAGCAAGCTGTACTGACAGAGAGATCTCTGTGAAGATCAGGAGAGTTTACTTCTTTAAACCCAGCACCTACCTTCTCTTTTTCCAGAGTGATGGGCAGGGGTTTCATGCCCAGTGCCTCTCGGAAGCCATGTGGCGTAGAGAAAGCACAGGGCAGAGGGCCCAGACTCCATTCTCCTCCCTCCTCTCCTCCTGTGTCTTTCTTCCTCCCTTTCTAGGCTTCCTTACTCTCCTGTCCTGCTACTTCCTCTATCTTTCTCCTACTTCCTCCCTCATCCTCTACACCCCCCCCCCCAACTTGGTACACTCTCAGTTTTATTTACGTTGATAACTCAGTTCTCCTGACTCCTGGCTCTGATCTTTGTCCCAGCTCCTGCCTCACTATTCCCTTATTGGCACAATTGTTTCTTTCTGCTATACTTAAGTGATGTATTCGCTGGATCCAGAGTACAAAGAAGTCTCCACTGAGACTCTGGCACTGGACACAATGCCTTACCCAGCCTGTCATCTGTGGTTTCTCTGTGTCTAAAAAACTGCAGGAAGTATAGATGGTCTTGGAGAGTTTCATCTGTCAGTGGTCCATGGCAGGAGTAGTCACAGAACCATCTTTGGCTCAGGTCAAGGACTCACAGTAGTCAGAACCCTGCCCTGTGCAGAAGGATGGAGCCCTCTGTGTGGAAGGCAGGATTATCTGCTCAGCTGGGGTTCAACAGCACAATGCTGCTGTGGAACTGTCAAATCTGCTGGTGTTTAAGGCCAGTTCTTGTCCTCAGGGTGTAAGTTCTTACTTCCCCTCACTCAGAAATGAGTAATTTATGCAGATATGTGTCAATCAGCTTTCTTTCCTGAAAGCAGTTTCCAGCTTCAGGGATGCGGGGGGGGGGGGGGGGGGGGATGTGGCAACACAATTCCCGCTTCTATAGTCACACTGCTGAGGAAGTCGGGGAGCAGGCCTTCTTGGGGGACCCAGGAAAACCAAGTTGAGTATAGAAGCTCTGAGTGGAATACAGCATAGTGAGGTCCACCCAGAACCTTTATAAAGGACAACAGCAAAGTCTGTTGCCTCCATGGGTCTTATGGCAGCTTCATTTATTAGCCATAAGAAGAACAAGATGGAGATACTTGACATCAGAATCCCAAGATGGACATGATCTCAAGAGCAGGGTCTCCCCTATAGTTGGTTTGAATCACAATGAATTAAGTTCCTTCCACTCAGGAGACCACAATCCAGATGTGCTAAAACAGCAAACACTAACAGGCTCTGATAGAGTTAAAACGATAGAATGTAAGTGGCAGAGGCAGTCTGGTTCCTGTCAGAGCAAGGAAGAGGGGAACTCACAGGTTTCCACAAACTAGATGGAGGGAGCTGCTGAATCTGAACACACTGGCTAGGAGAAGAAGGGTGGGCATAGGTAAATGCCACTTTGTGAGTATGAACACCACTGTCTGGCAGCCCAGAGAGCCTGAGCCCCAGCTTGGCCAAGAAAAATCACTTCTACCTCTCCTGCAGAAAATGACATTTCAATAATCACATGCTTGTGATGCTTAAGTAAAGATTTATTATTATTGCTAATAATAATAAAAATGAAGATTGCTTATGTTCTCCCTCAGTGAGCTGCAAACATTGATTTTCCTAGGGCCTGCATGCATGTTCAAAGCCCACCTTTTCTTCAGTCTGCAAGGTGGATGGAGATTTGATTACCTCAATCCCTTAAACTCCAAATGAATGATTGGCCATGGTATTGATATGCCCAGGAGAGATGGTTTGAAAATCTCATAGCTCTGTCTCGTTCCTTTATGGTTCTATCAATTACAGCCACTGGGCGGAACCTTGGATTGTAGTGAAGGAGGACGCCATGCATGGAAATGTCCTCCCTGTCTGTCCATCCGGGAGAGACACCTCCTCCCAGTATGTGATGTGTCCTGCTTACCTCACTATTGAGGGAGGTTTTCTAGATAGTAGAGCCGGATGGGAGCTCTCCCAAGAAAACAGGCAGTGGTCTGTTACTAAACAGTAATTAACTCCTCCAGGCTCAGCCCTCCACGCCTGCTAATCTTGGTGGCTGTTTACATGCTACTATTTGTTAAATGGCAACATTTATTGATTTAGCTAACTCAGTCCCACATTGTAGATTTTCTCTTGGTCTGTGTTCCTACATGTGGTTCAGCATTTTTAAATGTCAACTGCAAAGTATTATTGATCAGTAATTAAAAGTGTAGAGAAAAATTAGCATAGCAGAAGTTTGCGGTCATTAGCAAAAGTACTGTTGGGCAATTATTTAGCATGTTTTAACATTTATTTTCCTTCCTGTTATTGACATACAGTATGGTGCTCTGGGAACAGTTTTTTTTTTTTTTGGGTGTTGTTGTTGTTGTTGTTTTGCTAAAAAGCAAAGTTTTCACATCAATAAGAATTAATGACAAGTGGGTCATTTGGAAAAATTGCTTCTTGGTGTTCCTGATCCACAGATATGCCTACCCTAGGGCCTGTGTGTTGGCAGGAGGGAAGAGAGGATTCAGCACTTTTGGGTGCTCGTTAAGGTGGCAACATTGAAGATGAATGAGGATATCGCCCTTCTGTCTCCACAGGGAAGAAGAAAATGCTGTTCAAAGCCACTTGGTGCACCTGAGATACGCTTTTCTGGCCCCCATCATTCGAGGGATGAAATTCATTGTTCAGGGGGGCTTACTGATTTAGTCACCCAGGAAGACCTTAGCTGCCATGTTGGTGTGTGCCTTCAAAAGAATATGCTCCTACAGTGGTCGAAAGCACAAAGCCCACACAGGCTTGGCTGCAGGAGGACGAGAGAGAGGTAGTGTGGCCATGGTTACCTTCTTTGGACTGAAAGTTGTGAGGACCGATGTTTTGGAGTGAGGAAAGAGACTTAGAATCTATCAGTGGGGTCTGGAGGTGATAATCAGTGCACACTCAATACAATTCCCAGGCCAGAGCTTACTGAGGAAAGGCCCTGACATGCCTGAGTTTCTCTGGCAGAATGAAGAAGAAAGTACAGCATAAGTCAGGTTCACTTAGAGCAGTGGTTCGTGGGATTGGACAGGTAGGGCTGACTGGGGTGATACCACCATGAGAGTTCTGTTACTACCAGCTTCAGGGGTTTGGGCCTGTGAAGGAGATGAGCATGGAAGAATTTTATGTTCCTGTTTGTTTGGTTCGTTTTTTCTTAGATGTGATTTTGAAAAAAACCTATTATGAGAAGCTTAAGAAAGAAGTGTTTTGGATCACAGCTTGAGGGAACAGGCAAGGATCGTGGCAGCAGCTGCTTGAGAAAGCTGGTCATGTTGTGTCTAGACTGTCTCAGCAGCTTATTTGAGAAGGCTGGTTACAATGTATCTATATTGGATCAGCAGCTTAAGAAAGCCAAACACATTGTATATACATTGTCTCAGCAGCTGCTAAAGCTGGTTACATTGTATCTGCACTGTCTCAAATCAGACAGAGATGAACCAGGTCCTCAGCGCTCTTCTTTTCATGGAGTCTGGTTGGTGCCTCAGAACATGGGTTTGTGCTGCCTGTATTTAGAGTATGTCTCTCCTCCTCAGTAACAGTTTCTCTCCTTAATCATCCTTACAGACAGGCATATCTGTGAGTTAGGGGCCAGCCTGGTCTTCAGAGTGACTTCTAGGACTACCAGGCTTTAATATAGAGAAACTATGTCTCAGAAAAATGCAAGTAAAAATAAAAATAAAATAAATGCTTTCTTACTTCAAGAAGGAAGAGGACACAGTCACAGTTTGAACAAAGGAAAACACAACTCCAACAGTGTAAATAACTCAATATCCAATGTCTGAGATTTACTCATGATATTCATGACTCCAAAAGCCTTGAACAGTCACATTTTTCTAGCTCTGCCATGTATACCAGATGCAGTTTCTCTCCCTGACCCGGTCTGGCTTCACTGCACAATTGTAATTGTCCTTGTTGGTTGTCCCATGGTACTAACATCTCCATTTTGGTGGGTCCACATGCAACTGGGTTGCCCTTTCACCAGCAGCCTTTTCTGGGCTCTTGTTAGGGACTCTGACCCTGCCACATGGTAATATGAGATGTCTTTCTGTACGCTGTGGATTATCATTGGATAATAAAGGAACTGTTTTGACTTATAGCAAGAAATCTTGAAAGCAGGCATAAAAATCCAAGCATAGATAAAAGGGAAGGAGAATAGAGTCAGGAGACACAAGATTCAGCCACCCAAGAATCAACATACAAATGAAACACATGTAAGCCATGGGTCATGTGGTAAGACAGATTAATGGAAATGGGCTGACTTAAGATGCAGAGCTAGTTAGCAATATGTCTGAGCCATATGCCAAGTAGGATGAAATTAATATAAGCCTTTCTGTCATTATTTGGAGCTAAGTGTGACTATGAGTGGGTCTGAACCTTGGGGCTAGGCTGGAAAGGCCTGGCTATAAACACTTACTACAAATGGTGTTCCAACAAGAGTTATGAACATCCATATAAAGTCTAAGAAAGCTTAAAATGGGTCATAGAGCATAGGAGCCAAAACCAGCTTCTGAGTTGTCTGTCAAATGAGCTTTGATACAGAGATGCCCTGGTGTGGCATGCAGGCTTGAGCTACAAAATATCAGGCCTTCAGAGTGTAGCTTGAGCTGCAACAATGCTAGCTCTTGAAGTCTCACAGGAACCTTGATGTAAGAGATAAGCTGCATATGATGGATTTAATGTTTCTCTTTATATGGACAAAAAGGGAACAGAGTCCAAGACAACTTCTTAATAGCAGCATTTTCTGGGATGTCTCTGTTTACTAGAGAAAAGCAGAAGCTCCATTTTATTAAGAGAGGCTTCCTAACTCAGCTTTAGCAGTAAAGAATGTGTGGCTCTTTTAAGAGGCCATGCTGTCAAATACTTAGAGTTCACGAGCAGTGGGTAGCAATGCTCTACTTGGTGGCAATGTAGACCCTAAAATTCCCCAGAGTGGTAATTGTGACTCCTGCCAGACTCTCCAGCTTCTTCAAAGCTAAACTTTCTAAGAAGCTGAATGAGGAGTTGGGTGGAGTTAGCCAAGCCCTTAATCCTAGCCACATGTTGGAAGATTAAAGGTGTGGTCATATACAGAAAAAGATAAGAGATATACAATAAAGACAGATAACAGCAAAACTAAATAAACCTCTAAATGGTTTACAGTGTGATTAAAATATATGTAGACTTGGTAGAGAAAGGAAATCTCCAAAGAAGAACAAAGAAAGTCTTTAAAAAAAGAAATAGGGTAAAAAAAAATAAGAGATGTAAAGTTGAAAATTACAAAGAGTGTCTATACTGCATGTTGTTGTCTTGCTTTGCAAATGAAGCAGTACAAGCTGCTAAAATATATTTGATTGTAAATGCTGCGGGAGTAGTCCAACTTATATATTTTGTAAATGAGTTGAATTTAAAATTGAAATCAAAAGGTATGTTACTTTGGAGAAGAGATTTTTAAATTTTTTATTTGTTTTTTTTTTTTTTTATTTCCACAGAAAATGAAAGGCTATGGATTTATTTCTGGTTAAAGAAAATAAGGTTTGATTAAGGAAGACTCTCTGAAAAGTCTCTGATGATAAGAGATAGCCACATCAGCTTCAAGGCTGTTGACTAAGATGATTTAGCCTTAGGACCCTCATAAGATTTCCAATGCCCCTAATCAGCAGGAAGTAGTAATGGAAAGCTAAAATCAAAATTTCCAAAATATTGTTTATAAATATTGGTTTTCATTATAAATGGTCAAGGGTCATAGTCAACCTTTGTCTAAGGATAAAAAGGGAATTATGATATAGAAATGATAAAAAGATAGATTATTGAATCTACTTTAATCCAAGAAACAACTGTTAATCTCAAAATATTTTACATTGGTATGGATTTTGATTTATTCTTACAAACTTGTGACACTGTATGTATATTTCTACTCTGTATTATGTTTATGCGATTATTTGTAATAGTAAGTTTCTGACCTGTCTAGCCTGTGGTCCAGACCTGCAGACCCACAGACCCACAGTCTCACAGAAACACACAGATGCTTATATTAATTTTATGCTGATCAGCCTATGGCTCAGTTATATAACTTCCTCTTAATTCTTAAACAACCCCATGATTCTTATCTTTTATAGCCATGCAGCTTGGTACCTTTTCTTAGAGCAGCATGGTTGTCTTCTTTCTCTGCACCCAATGGCATCTCTGGTGGTGTCTCTCTGGCATCTCTGCTCTAATCTTCCTGTTCCCAGAGTTTTCTTAGTCTAGTAGTCCACCCATATTTCCAATCTGCCTTCAGTCAATAAGTGTTTTTTATTAAACCAATAGGCAAAAAAATTATTTACTATGAACCAGAATGCAATTCCAATACAATTCCTTAAAATTTATAATGTATAATTAAGAAATACAGATTCATAGCCATCTACAATAATAAAAGTTATAGGTATTGGCTTTCCAATACTCTTTTAATACATCATTTGTTAGGCATCTTATAGGAGAAACAGAATCTGAAATACTTATGTCTAGAATGATGACTGCAGATTTTCTGTGTAGAATGTTATTCTGAAATCCTTGTGGGAATACTAAGATTAATACTGGGATGCTTGATGTGCCCAGTGCACCTACATAAAGGCAAGAAGTTGAGAGGGTGCTTAGTAGTAATAATGGGTGGGTGGCAGGGATGTATTTGTTCAGTTTGGATTTGGAGCCTGGTAAAGCTGATAGTGAAGTATCATTCAGAGTAGAGACAAAGTTTTGTGGGTCTGGCTACATGTAAAGCAAATAAACATTACTAGGCCTTTTGGGGGAAAGAGTGCTATAACTTCTAAGGGACTGCCTGCAAGAACAGGAGCCAAGTTCAGAGACTCAAGAATAATGGAGATAAACTGTGCAAATATATAAAGTCAATGTGGGGCCATGTAGAATTTAAAATGAATCTGAAGTGGAGAAATGAAGACCCACGAGGGAGGACTTGGGAGCTAACACACCTACAGCAGAGGCTGTTACAGAGGCTCCAATTCTTCCAGGGGTGTACTCCCTCACATTTTCTAGCTTGTGTGGTGAGTTTTGGCCTTAGAGTGATGCCCCCAAACTTTCTTGAGAGGCAGGATAAAGTTCTTTCAGAAAGAGATCCTGGCTAAAGGAAATAGAAGTAGAAGGAATGAACTCATCGTGGAAAAGGTGTTAGGGCTTCTGGTTTTGAAGAGAAGCTTGTGACATGGGTCTCTGGAATCATATGCTGCCCCATCCATATTGTTGGTGACTTTTGATAAGCCACCATTTCTTTATCATTTGACTTCACCGTGCTCATGCTTAAGTGAAGGGGCCAGTAGCCTCCTACTAATGAACTGTGCTGTGGAATCAAGTATTAGAGGTGACTATGGGGTGCCAGCACACATGCTGCCTGTGTCTTTCAGCCCTTGCTGGGATGTGTTGGCAGGGTTACCTCATGTCTGCAGAAGCTCCAGAAGAAAGCATCATGTTCCCAGAATCCAGCACATACACCTTAAGAATATTAACAGTATATTTTCTGTCAGCTGACAAAACTTATATGGTGGTAGCATGGTATTGGGTCTGAGCAGGTAAGACAGACTATCCTGTGACTATCAGAGGGAAAGGCAGATTGGGTACCTATGAGAGTGAGGCCGCCATTACGGTTCACCTGGAAGAGAGACTCCAGTGACAGACAAGGCTAGGCGAACCACTGTGGTGGTTAACATATCTGAGAGTCTAATAAGAAACAGACGGCAACCAGAGGCCAGTGTGATGAGCTAGATGTTCACACTGAGATCAGGAAGGAGAGAGTGCAGATTGCTGCTCATTTGTCCAAAAACATTACCTTGTTTCTCATCATTTTATGACAGTTACTTTCTATTGCTAAGATAAAGCTTCATGACCAAGGTAACACACAGAAGGAAGAGTTTATTTGGGCTTGAGGTGTCAGAGGGCTAAGAGTCCATCTTGGCTCCAGCAGAAACAGGAAGCCAAGAGCTTACATTGTCAACTGTGAGCACAAAGCAGAGGGAACAAACTGGAAACAAGCTATATTTTCAAAGTCCACGTCCAGTTGCGTATTTCCTCCAGAAAGGCCATCCTTTCTAATTCTTCCCTAATAGTGCTGCCATCTGGGAAGCAGCCACTCCATCACATCCCCTGCCTGCTAAGATTAGGGATGTTCTCCTGGTGTCAAAAATAGGGACTGTTCAAGGGTTCCAGAAACTAGGGGTTTTTGCTATTGTTCAAAGTGAAGGGGGTTCCCCCCCCCCTTTTTTAATCTCAGGGCAGATCTGCTCTCCAGGGCTGGCCACAGAGGGAGGGGAGGGTGCAGAGCTAACCCCCACAACAGTGATGTAGTAAGAAGCTATTGAAAAGCAGGAGGGTTCATGTGTTTGGAGAAACATGGAAACTTCTAGAAACTGATGACAGTAGGCTAGTAGCCAGAAGGGAGCACTGATGCCCATGAGAATGTTGTCACTTAATAATTTAGTGAGCTATGTTTTTTTTTTCAAGAAATGAAATATATTAAAAGCTGTGTTTTCATTTGATTAATAAATGTGGTTTAGAAATGACGAATAACCAAATAATTAAAGTAAATTCAATCTCTTCCTGCAAACATCCTCTAAACAGTCCTTAATTTGCTAAGTATAAATATTAAACACCACCCATCCAGAAATCTCTTTACCCAGCCTTGCTTCCTGATGGCTTTGCCCTTCTGGTTTTATCTGCCCTTTATGGAATGTGGCCAGCCACCTTCTACCTTTTGGCTGAAAGCTTGTGAGGAAGAAGACTTCTGGCTGTTCCTTTACACAGGATTTTTCCAGAAATGCCAAGAAGGCAGACCTTCTGTGTCATGGGTATGTTCATAAAAGGGGGCTGTTCTTAAATATAGCTTCTGAGGACACTTAAATTCCCAGGATATTCATCATCGCCCATTGGCTCTCCTATAAATGGAACATTGTCCTAACTAGCCACCACACAGCACCAACTAGCTTTTCACAGTGTTGTTGTGGACATACTTGCAGAATGTGGGGATAGTGTGAAATGTGCCTCTTGTCCCACCTTGAAATCAGTCTGGAGAACCTCGCCTTGTCTGTAAGGCCATAATGAGCCAGACAGAGATTCCTAGGGGAGTACTTGATAAAATGCTCTTGTGTCCTGGTGTGTAGTTCCTGGGCACAGATGAAGGATATTGAAATAATGAGAATCTTAGTGAACTAGCAGCTCTCATCCCTAGGATAAAAAGGGCAGGTGAAAATGTTGCTCAGTGTGTGATGTAGGGACATGCATTCAGGAATTTCTCCCTTTTTATGACCCCTTGGTCGTATTGATTCCCCTACAAGATCACCCTCTTCTTTATCGCCTCTTTCCCATTCTGTCAGTCTTTGTCATGAGAGTTGTCTCTGCCCTTTGCTGAGATCCAGGGAGACCAGGCTATACCGAGAAGACAAACTCGAGCTGGAACTTTTCTATAGAATTTCTGTGGGTCATCAGAGCACCTGACCTGAACATCAGGTGCTGTCTGTGTCCCTGTCTGTCAATGGAGCTAGGACAGAACCAAGCCGAGGAAACCGGAGAGAAAAGCTGCCTCCAAAACAAGAATAGGGGAAGAAGAGAAGGGATTATGGCTAGGAGAAGAAAGAAAAAGAGGGAGACAGAAGGAAGAAGGGAGCGAAGTGAAGAAGGAAGAAGGAGAGAGGCGGGTCAGGAATTACTTAGCAACACTGTCAGCACCCATTTGCTCCTCATTTGGCTTGGAGGACAGTTGTTATAATCCAGAGGGGTCCTGGAACCCGAGACTTCATCATGATGCTTCTGCTGAAGCCCACATCTGGGTTCTCAGGCATCAGAAACCTAACAACCATCATGTGGACAAGTGTAGTCACTTGATTTTGAATACTGCTTGGGGACCTTTGAGGTAGTCTGGGGTGGGTGGGGCAGCAGAAGGGAAGAACTCTTAATGGAGAAGATGGTATAAGGCAGGGAGTTGGTGAGCTCAGCAGAGCTCTGAAGAAAGGTCGAGTGAAGTAATAGGCCTGGGAGGATAGCAGCTCAGGTTTTGGGTCTTTCCCCTCATGAAGCATGCTTCTGAGTAAAATGGGTGCCATATTTAGCAGCATGCACATTTGTTCAGGGTCAGTAAGGTGCATACTGATGTCCAGTTATAGGTAAGAGCATTTAGATATTAGATTCATATTATTCAAGACAAACAGCTTTAAACTAACCTCTGTATATTGCCACTTGGCAATATTCCAGGCATTTAATCTATGCTTTATGTTTGTTGCTTGTTAGTTGTAGTTTGGCCTTGTTTATGTCATTTCCCCCCTCTTCTAGACACTACCTTACAATTATTTTTATTGAATATAGTCTTACACTTCGGTTTAAAACTTTTCAATTTGAACAGAAGAGGGAGATGTAGCAGGTTCAGGCACTTTGAGCAAGATGCAGATAAGGCTTTGAGGTCTTAAGGACCCCTGTAGGGAGTGTGGCCACTCCCTTTCTGTGTGCTCAAAGGGAGTATTTCTGCTGCCACGTGGGACATTTTAACCCTCCAAAAATTGCCCTCAAGTTCAATCTTACATCAGTGAGTATTTATATAACCCCTTAATAAATATCAATCCTTTTATATAATCGATTCCCAGTAAATAATTCCCACAACAGTCCAGGATTCCATGTGCCATGTTTTATTATTGCTCCACAACCCAACCCCTGGTCTTTCAGAGTCTGAGTTCTGTCCCATGGTTGGAATGTATGGTGGCAGTACTTACCACGCCTATGGTGAGCATGGAACTTACAGCGGAACTTGCAGCTGTCTGCCATGAAGAACCACAGTAATGACTGCCTGCCTTTGGGCACCTGTGCACATAGAAGACTACCTAGATGTAAGCGTACAAGACTGCCCACACAGAGGCTGATCCAGTCTGATGCACTTCGGTACCGAGTGTATCTGTGTATCTATGGTGCAAACCCATGATATAGATTGCGTTTGCATTAGAAAAAAGAACAGAAAAAAAGTGGAAAAGTTAAGGACCCAGAATAGCCATAACACCACGCTCTTGTTTGAAAGTTCCAGGTGAAATAAGAGCATGTAGAGAGAGAAATGTCCCATCTTTTGAATAGGTCCGTAGCAAGGACAGTTCGTAGCTGCCACCCAGTCCAAAATAAGAACAAGCAGGTTACACATTGTGAGAGGGAATCTGGAAATGGTAGGTTCTGGGAGAAGACTGAATGCTTTCTTCAGGAAGAACATGTGTGAAGACATCCTGTCCTGATGAAATAGTGAGCACAGAAAAAGCCAAGTTCATCAAGCATCCAGAGTGGCAAGAGTGTCACCAGACAGGGAGACCAATTCATTGGAAGGACTAAGGCTCTTCTCTCTCTAAATGAAGCAGCTTCAAATGCTAGCTGTGTAATGATATTGTAAGTATTATTTTTAGTTACATGTATGTGTATTGTGGGGGCATGTATGTGCCAGAACATATATCAAAGAATAACATGCAGCCTTGGGAGAGTGGCTTTTATCCTTTTAGGCTTGAGGAGGAAGGTTGTCTTTTTCCATGATGTGGAAGTTGGTGGTAGAACTGGGCTATCAATTTCTGTGGGAAGTGCCCTTAATTCCTGAATCACTGGCTCTGAAATGATACCTCAAATATTTTCAATGTAATTTCCTTCATAAAGTTTTTCTAACCCACAAACTTGGGGTTGTGCCCTTCATTTGTTGTTGTATGTAGTCGGTACCACTTTCCAGAAAACAGGTGATCCATTGCTTATTTCTTTAACTCTGGCAGCATCTTGAAAGAATGCCCAGTGTGTGAATAGAATCAGTGAGTATTTGTTGATTTATTTAGAATAATTACACAGAATTACAGAAGAAACGTGGCTGGATTTTTCAGACTCCCTTGTTTTATGGTAAGGCATTCCACCTGTCAGCTCTTTTGCAAATGAGAGGGTAGAGGGATTGTGTCGTAGGCAGAGAGGCAAAGGGTGCCACCTATCATGGGGCTAGCCATGGGTGGGGTTGGGGGATCAGGATGTTGGGTGCCAAATGTATATATTAATAAGCGCTATCAATAATCATGGGAGATAGAATATTAGGTCAATATTTATTTAAAGCAACTTACGACATAAAATGTAGGAGATGATGGGATAATCCACTGATATGGATGAAAAAGATCTTCCTTCCAGGTGGCTAGGAAACAGAAAACACTGTGATCATGGACCAGAACTTTAAGCTATTCCTGGCCATGCCTTAAGGCTATAGCTTTAAAGATTATAGGTGAACCCCAAGCCTGCGCTGGCCCAGAAGCCAGGCCCTTAGGAGGTGCTGAATGCCATTACATATAACATCATGGAAAAGAAACGCAATCTTTCAGATGCCAGGAGGATGATGGAGACATGCAAATAACAATGTCAGTAAAGAAATATGAACTAACTTCATGTGACATACAGCAGTGTCTGCACCTGATCTGATGAAAGGGCTATTGAGGAGTGTGTGTCTCCCATGCCTATTGCCTCTGCGTCCTCTGTCCCACACTCCAGAGAGAACCCTAGTGAATCTGCTTGTCAGGGCTCTAGAGCATGTATACAGGAAGCATCAGAAGTGAAACATAAGAGTTCTGTGACTTTTCAACATTTGTACACATACAAATCACACTGCCAGTAAAGACGGGCAACAGAGATGTGGAAGGAATCCAGAGAAACTGAATCATATCATGCAATTTTTGTCTCTAACCAACATAGTCTCCTCATTTGAAAGTGGAGATGAAAGTTATCTGGGTTTTGAACTATGGTGGGACATACAGGGCAGTTACACAGGGTGGATGCCCATGATATTGTGATGTTCTGTGGTGCACTTCACTCTCAACCCTGTCTGTTTTGTCATTTCTCATTGGGGAATGTAAAGAAATGTCTATTCATAGCCAGTGAGCTTACTGGAGACACTCACAGGAGCATGGGTATCAAAGGTAGCTATAATATCCAAAGGCTCACCTTTATCTTGTTCACCTCTCACACAATCTTGGAGAGAATAGCATCTTTGTGGGGGGTTCTTGAGAGTATGGCAGGGCGCATGTGAACTTCACGAATCTGATGATACCCATGAGAGAGTGTTAATAGATCTCAATCCTAAGGGCCTGGTGTTAACTGCAGCTGTTTGAACTCATCAAAAAGAAGAATTGACTGCACCACACCATCTGTACTAAGACATATAACCACCTCCCACTCTTCATCTCTTCTGCGGGATGAATCTGTCTAGAGCTACTCAATGATGACTTCCAAACCCGTGTATCAAAAACCGTTCTGACACATCCTGATGGCTCCCATGAAGTGGTGTTCAATGAGGAAGGCTTCTGTATCACCTACAGAGACACATCAGTTTGGTGGTAATTTCTCTGATATGTCCTTTTGTCTATAGTCCTTGCTTTGGAGTTGTATCACAGAAACTAGCATGGTGGAACTTTCTGCATGCTTCCCTCTATATTCAGCTCTTAAATTTGTGTCATTCATTCACTAAAACATAATGACAAAGATATGGACATTTTCCTACGTGAAAATTCAGTTTTTCCAACACCACTGATTCTGATTGTGTTTTGGCACCTTAGTCAAAGACAATGAACCACATACTCACGGGTCAACTTCTAGCTACCTATTTATCCTCCTTTTTGTCTGTTTGTCAGTAATATGGTTCTAGGTTCCTTCAACTTTATAATGTATTTGAAATCTTGAGGTATGAGTCACTTTTCTACCTCTGTGCTGAAACACCATGACTAAGGCAAGCTTATATTTAAAAAAAGCTTGTTTTGGCTTACGTTATAGAGAGTTAGTATCTACCAGTGTGCAAGTTGCAAACATGCAGACAGGAATAGAAAGCTGAGGCATCTCATATCTTAACTTCAAGTACAAAGCAGAGAGAACAAACTTGAAGTGGCCTGAGGCTTTGTAATCACAAAGTCTTCACAAACTAACATACTTCCTCCTTTATTTCCCCACCCAAATCTCCCCAAACAGGCCACCAAGAGGGGACAAGTGTTTGAATGCCCCAGACTATGGAGGATATTTCTCCTTCAAATTACCACAAGGTATAGTTCCTCGAATGCTCTTCTTTTTGTTCAAGATAGCTTTGGGATATTCTGAGTCTTTTGTGGATTCACAATAATTTTAAGATTCTTTTCTAATGCTAAGTCTCAATAGGGATTGTCCCAAGTCTGTTAAAATTACTCAGTTCACACCCAGAATCAGGGTCCCCTTTACTGTCACCATGACAGCTTCTGTGTGTTTGATTGCGGTTGCATAGCCTTTAGCATTTTGCTTGAATTATACTTCTATTTATCTTATTTTGATGCTATGATAAATGTGCACCACCTTATTAATTTCTTTTACATTACTCACTGCCAGTCCACAGATATATTGTGGTTTAAAAAAAAATCAAAATTAACTGTGTGTATGTTTGTGTGTGGGGGGGGTGGAGAGAGTGGAGTGAGAGAGAGGAGAGAGAGTGAGATGCACACATGCTGACAAAATATTATTGTATCAATTATTTTGGCCAACAACTACTTTTCATAATATATACATACATATATACATATATTATATATATATGTATATATGTAATCATGTCATTAGCAAACTGAATGAAGGGAAAGTTTACTGATGATGGGTAAAAAGTACAAACAAAATATATATCTGCTGATCAGCTAAAAGACTAATGTCCAAAATATATAAGGAACTCAAGTCAGCCATAAGAAGAAACATAGATCAATTTTAAAGAAGGGGAAAGAATTTGACATATAACCCTCAAAAGAAAGGCATGCATGTGGCCACCAGGTCTGAGAAAAAGAAATGCCAGTGTATTCACTCATGCTTATTAGATTATCTGTCATTAAAAAGATGAATGACCAAAAGCCTGGTGCAGTATGGGAAGCAAGTCTTCACACTGTTGGTGGGAACAAAACTTAGCACATAACCAAGCAGTTTTACTTCTAAGCACATCCCCAAAGGAAATGAAATGAATGCCAAGAGAAAGCTGCCCAAAGTGAGGACTAGGAATGGGCTTTCCTACCTGTAGATGTTGAGCATCATGCAGTGTGGGCAGGGACAGAACACTTTCCAAGTTGGAGCTCAAAGTCCAAGCTTGGACCAAGCCTGATGAACACAGGAGATACTGACATAAGAAAGACAGTTAAAGAATGAGTTCAGTTTATGTTAAATTTCCAAAGGTTGAACTCCTAGGCGAGAATCTCAGGCTGTGTAAGCGCAGAGCCAAGGAGTCACTGGCCAAGGTTCCAAAGTCTCAGATGGAGGACAGTTTTAGTGACAATATTCTACATAATACATATTTCAAAATACCAGAAGAAGCTTTAGCCGCAGTCACCACAAAAGATGATGAGTAACTGAAGTGACAGATGTTCTAATTAAGTTCGCTAGCCTGCCCCACAGTGTACACTTGTATGGAAACATCACATTACGTTCCTTTATGGGTATAAAAATCATTATTTGTTCATTAAAATTTTCAAAAATTAGAATTGTACATTGTTCCCTCGTTGCAGTTGGGGGAGATTTCGTTTGCAGAGTCAAAAGAAAAATACAAATGATGATTGTTATTAAAGGGAAGCCACCAGTGTGTCACCTCAGACTGTGCATCAAAGTAGAGCAGGCTTCCACTGTTCTGGATGTGGTAAGTGATTGCTCCACCTCAAAAGTGACCAAGTGCCATTTTCTGTAGTCCAGCTGAAGTAAGCACTTACTGCTTCTTAAGGAAACTAACTCCACTGAGAGGCTCTGTGTCTCCTGTATATTTGGTTTTGGTCAGAGCAGGAATTACCATCTAAGGAGCTTAAATTCCCCCTTCATTGCAGCCTCTGCCCTGCACCTTTCATCTGAAGTTATTCGTTCTGGAAATAATTTATTGTGGAGGTCCATGAGGAAAGGATGCCTGCTTTTCAGAAGCTGGTGGATCAAAGATGATTGAACACTGTTTCTTGTTTTCTTAAAATACGAATAAATCATCTATGGCCTGAAATTTTAAGTGGTGGAAATTTTAGTTCAGAGTGATACTACAGAGTAGAAATTCAGATAAGGGCTCAGGTGTCCTTCATGAATCCGACTCTTTCTTACTTTGTGAAACAGCACAGTGGGAAGTGCGGAAGTGCAACACAGGACTTATGTTACTGAAGGACAGATTCTTCATTGGACAGTCGACTCTGTCCTGCACACTGGCAAAATCACTCAGGACAGTATTCCTTTTACAGAGACCACATTGCAATGTCTATGTAGACATTTCAGTTAGAGAAAAAGTACCACTTGTACAGCAAAAACATCTTGGTTGCTATCATAATAATAGTAGTTATAATAAACCACAATATGCTAATAACCAGCCTGAATCTTTTTTCTTTTCTTCTTCTTCTTCAAATACCAGTAGTGCATGCTGGGTGCTCAGAATGCCCTAAGCAGCAAGTGCTAGCACCCCCCCCCCCAGGACTAATGTGCCATAATCTGATGTAAATTCAGTTCATCCATGGAGGAGGCTGTAAAATATATTTTTTAAACTTACACAGGATTTTAAAAACTCAGTTAATTCTTCAGCATAATGGTCGGATCAGGAACCCTCAATCATCTGGCCTCTTGTTGTTCTGCACATAATTTTATTCACCTGTCAGCTGATGTCGAGTGTTTTCATTCTAACAAATCCAAAACGTGAGGATAGGGAGTCCTGATGTCTAACTCTCTTCTCTGGGATTCCCTCTCAGTGTTTGTTCACAGTGATAATTTTTTAGAAACCGTATGTACATGTGTTAAAGCACTTCGGTAGATTCCTTTGAACCTAGCCTGCTGCTGGCGGGGGAAAATGGAAGCATGTGTGGTTCTGTGTACACAGGCAAATGCCATCAGCAGTCCCTTCTCCGGGACAGTAACCTTCCCACACACTTTCCGCTCTGTCTGGGTTTTCTTGAAGGTCGATTGGGTTTTTAACTGTGTTATCTGCAAGGTGTTTGATGGAGTGGTCCAGATAACAGGGGAGAGAGCAAAGCAAAAAGAATTTTTTTGAAGATCAAAAGTGGCTGTTCATTTTGTTATCTGACCCCATCTGTTGTCATGGTAACAGGCTCCTTTTAACCTGTATCGTGGGATGGTTTGCTTCTATCCGCTCCAAGCACTCCTTTGGCTGAGGGAGGTTCCTACAGCAACAGCAGACTTCCAGGCTTTCTGTACAGCTTGAGGGGGGAAAAGCATGGCGTCCCACATTGCAGAAGTCTGAAATTACATTTTCGATTTAACCTGCTATCTTAATTTAGGTAGAGATGAAGCCAACGCGGTAGCTTGTCCCCAGCCTTTACAATGGGCAGGCAAATGCCATTTAGAAATGTAATAGATTGACGCGTCGAATCTCATGTGATGGAATACAGATCTTATTTTGTTCATCATTTTGAGGGAAGGCAAACTGATGGAGTACAAGGTAGCATCGGAAGCCAACTTTTAAGAAAGGGATGTCAGTGGGAGAGTACGTACAAAAGTAACCAAATTTCCTCACGCTGAGGGTCTTTTTCAAAGTCAGCTTTCATCAGGCTATGCAAGGTGGCTTGAAATGGACATATTTATTTTTTAAGCAAATATGTGGAAAAATTAAATTTTAGAACACTGAGTTCCTCTCGAGGCCACTCTGGGGACTAAATGCAACTGTAATATCCTTTCAAGCTCAGCTGATGAAGAAATGATCACTCAATGATTAACTCACTGGTGGCTGCAGCCATGGGTCCTTCCAAGTTTGGGCACCTGTGTGTGATGAACATCTCTCTCAAGCTCTCCTAGGCAGAATATGCGGCTCTTGTCATATGCACACCTTGTCTCCCAACAGTGTAAGGCCAATGGCTCCTTTCTCATTTTTTCCTTGCTTTGAAAAACTTCCTCTTCTGGATAAGATTCTCTGAGGGAACACAGAGTGTGTGCTGAGGACCTAACCCAGGGAGACTTTCTAACCTGAACATCCTCAGCAGCCCAGCCATTCTCTTCACTGGACTTGCAGGGGCCTTCCTTTCGGACTACACTTCCTCTTTCAGTAAGCACAGCATCAGGGCCTAATAAATCTCAGTTTATCCATCTGCAAATATAGAGGAAGGAGCTGTGTCCAGTCTCCAGGTCAGGGAAGTGAGAGTGGAGTGCTTTTCCTAGAATGCCATGGAACAACCTGACTCCCCACAAGATGCAGAGATTTTGTTCTGAGGCTACCCTGCCAGGAGGTGGGAGGTAGGCAGGGACATCCTGAACTAGGAGGGCCAGTGCCCAGGGTCAGAATCCTCTCACATCTTAGCTAGTCTCAGGACAGCCTTAAGGGGTTTTCTAGGTGAGTAGCCCTGCCTGATCAGAACATTACACCATGTACCCCTAAATATATGCCCCCTTATGAAAACATATGTTTTGCAAGACAATTAAAAAATTATTGAGCAATGTGAGAATGAATCTAAATTCTTAAAATCTCAAAAATATTGTCCTAGTCAACATCTTCATAATGACCAGAGCAGTCAACACACCAGCATAGATAGGGAAATCTCCCAAGCCCCTACCCCTAGATGAGGAGCCATTGGCATCAATGGGTACTAAGAGGGAGAATCAGTCTTATACAGGGATAACCTCTTGGCACATTATCCAAACCCACGTGGTCCCAAACACAAGTACATGTGGACAACATTAATTGGATCTAATATGTTGTGTGTATGTGTGCAATAATTACAGAAGTAGAGGCTATGAATTCTAACAAGTAGGTGTGAAGAGTTAGGGTGGGGAGAGCTAAAAATGACGTAATTATAGTACTCATGCATGAAATTCTCAAAAACATAAAAATTTAAAACTCCAAGTAATAAAAATAAATGAACAAATTCCTTGAAGTGGTCTTGATGCTAAAAATGTTGTGTGTATGTGTTGGGGGACTGTGACATTTATGGACGGAAGAAAGTTTAATTTTTTTTTATTTATTAATGGAGTTACTACTAAGGTAAACACCTTGATTATTTAAAGGACATTTCAATGTGTTTGTCAGTGTGATTATGAGTGCGTGTGTGTGTGATGTGTGTGTGTGTATGTGTGCTTGTATATGTATGTGTGCTTGTGAGTATTTCTGTATGTGCATATACATGTGTATGTATACTGAGTCCATGTGTGTGCCTCTATGTGTGTGGGTGCAAGTGTCTGTATGATGCATGTATGTATGTGTATTGGTGTGTATGTGTTTGTGTGCATGCATTTATATATGAATGTGTGTGTTTGTGTATCATTCTTGTGCATGCATATGTGTGTTATGCATTTGTATACATGCATGTGTGTGTGTTTGTGTGTATGCATTTCTGTGCATTCATATATGTGTTTGTGTTAGTGCCTGAGTACACGCTTGTCCCCTTCAACTTTCTTGATGTGGGATGTCTTTCTTTTGGCTACATTCTCTGAGATAGGAGCTGAGTATATCAGAAGGCCAGAACCATGAAGTTTCATCTAACAATTGTTGCACACCTGTGATTTTTTTAACTTCTTCAGTAAGCCTTTGTTAATGTTTTGAGAGGTTCTAATAAGATCTGATGCTGAGTTAGAAAGCATAGTACATTGAATTTATTTCTCCATTGTCAAAACATTGCTCTTATGTTTTATTCGCTATTTTTTTTAAATCTATTACCAAAAGGGAATTAACACCATGCTGGATATTTCTATTCACCAAAAAGCTGCTCAGATTAGGCTGCAGGTCATCAAATTAAATTAAAAACAAAGTAGAACAACTTTCTGATTTCTTCAAAGGTACTTGAGTAGGAAATGCATGCTCCTTTAATCCATGAAGGTGATTTCAGTGAATTTATTGAGTATTTTGGCTTCTAAACCCATGTTTATTGACTGTGTATTGCATGATATATTGTTAAAAAGAAATTAGTCAGCATCATCCCTTTGTTTTGTGGATTATTTTTTCTTCATTTTTAAAATAAAAGGTGTTGATGTGCTTGGCAAGGCAGACTGTGGCATCCTACCAGGTGGGATAGGCAGTGAACAAAGAACTCTGCGGACTTTGGGGAGCCCGTCAGTTATGGGGGGTCTCTCAGGGTACCAGAGGCAAACTTGTTGCTGAAACAGGTTATTCAAGAAAGCTCAGCAGAACAGCAGGGGCCTGGTACTCATTTGGGATATGGAGGGGATGGGTGTTGGAGCTATGTCAATTGTGAGATGCTCCCCTAACTCTTCCCATCCCCCCAAGTCCTCCGTCTGTGTCCTGTCCGGTCTAGTAGGTGACCCACTCACACTTGTGGTCTTGTGGGTTCCTGGAAAGACTTGCCTCTGCTGCTGTCCTCAAACTTGTCACTCAGGCTGCTTCACCCCTGGGAGCCTCTTACGCACATTCTAAGATTCACAAAGTGTTTTTCTGTTAGAACCTGCTGTTATGCCCCATTGTCTCCATGCTGAACTGGAGCCCTTTAAAGAAGCCTTATGATGGATGCCTGGAGAGCCTCTCATCTAGTAACACTAAAAAGAAAAGCACAAGGAACACAGGCAGCTTATGCAAATGTTTCCAGGAGGACCCATTTTAAATAAAATAGTTTTGCAAAGCTGCATAACTACTTCAAAGAGCCTGTTGTCAGCCATCAATAGAAAATCATTCCTCAACAATGTCAGAGACAAGGGTAGAAATGACACCGCGGACAGGGATAATACCAGATTGCATTAAATGCCTGGCTTTCAGCATGTGTGTAAAAAATAAATTAAAATTTAGGAAAGATTAAATAAATGGCAAATGTTGAAAGTCAGGCTGTTATTCTCTCTCTTTTGAATTCTGTGACTCCTGTGATCTCTCAGAGACTCCTACGTTTTTTGTGTTTCTGACTAGAGATAGCTGCCACCCTTCAAATTAAAAAAGTAAAGAAAAACGGGACAAATAAATAACTTCAGACAAACATGTCACGGGCGGGTAACATGCACTTTATTTTACAAGACTTATTGCCAATTTTGGTTTTTTTAATTTTATTTTAAAAAAACCCATTAAGTGTCCATGCACCTGTTTCCCTTTCATTAGGATTTCCCCACAGAAAGCATTTTAAAGTCACTTTCAAAAGCTTGCTTGCAGACTGCTCTGGAGTGAGGAGCCAGCAGAAGCAGGCTAGCCCCTCAGATCTGCAGGCTGGCTCCCTGGCAGGTCAGGCCTCAGGAGAAGGCTTTGTCATATGGAAATGTTTAAGGGGCCGGCTCACAGCCTGTGGAGGCTGCCTTTTATCTTTGCAGAGTTTGAACATGATCCTTTCAAAGCCAGATAACCCAGGAAAGGCCTCGCAGGGACTCTGACTGCTTCCTTCCAAGCTCCTCACCCCTGTCCTCAAGGGAACGGTTACCAGGATTGAGTGTGTGCTTTGGTCTGCGTGGCCCTGGAAAACAGTCCCTTCTTCCTCCTGTTCACCTTTAAGCAGAAAATACAGTTTTAAGATTGCAGATAGCCCAACACGCCTACTTGAAGATTTTTTTTGAACTTAGGCATCTTTTACAGATGTTGAAAAGCTGGCAACTGAAGTTCCACTGAAGCTTTATCCTTCCTGGCCCCATTTGACTATCCCTTGTCTCCTTCCATGCTCTTGGTGAGACAGTTTTCTCACTGCTCCTAGGAAGAATGGATGCTCCTCATCTATTTTCAAAAGAACACTTTGTAAAAGAGATGGACATCTAACTCAACATAGCGGGGTCAGTCACATATCACAATGGATAGGTTGCTGGAGCCTCAGTTTGACTGTCAAGTTTACTTGCAGACTCAGGAGTTCACCTTGTCCGAGGTGCTGAAGACCAGAGCATCCTTAGCTAAAGGTGAGGAAGAGCCAAGTTTTCATTTACCCCAGTCCACAGCAGAAAGAAAAGTGTGTGTGTGTGTGTGTGTGTGTGTGTGTGTGTAGGTGTGTGTGTGTATATAGGTGTGTGTGTGTAGGTGTGTGTGTGTATATAGGTGTGTGTGTAGGTGCGTGTGTATGTGTGTGTGTGTGTGTGTGTAGGTGTGTGTGTGTGTATATAGGTGTGTGTGTGTAGGTGCGTGTGTATGTGTGTGTGTGTAGGTGTGTGTGTGTATAGGTGTGTGTGTGTAGGTGCGTGTGTATGTGTGTGTGTGTAGGTGTGTGTGTGTGTGTGTGTAGGTGTGTGTGTGTATAGGTGTGTGTGTGTATGTGTGTGTGTGTATGTGTGTGTGTGTGTATGTGTGTGTGTGTGTGTGTGTGTGTGTGTGGGTGGGTGTGTGTGTGTGTGAAATGTAATGACTAATGACTAATCTAATGAGAAGATCTCAAATGTTAAGTCATTAAATTAAACTGGCGTAGAACAGCCCAGTCACAATGCAGATGTAGCATCAATGTCTAGATGCCCATTTCCTTTCTCCTCCAGGCCTGAGCCTTCTGCATTTCACCTCTGCATATTTATCTGAGGAAGGGGTTCCTATCACCTGACTGAACTTCCAGCGATTCATGACAGGCATCTTCATTTCTAGACAAATCAACCTGGAAAAGCAGTAGCCAGGAGTCTCTTTACCAGAAAAAGCTCCATTGACAACGGATTAAGCACACAAATGCCCTTTTGTCAGATAACTAATTTTGTCTTGTTTTGTTTTATTTTGTTTTGAAGCTAGTACAGGCATCCTTCCAGAAAAGGGATGGGCACTTCAGAGGAATACTGTTGTCTTTAGGTAAGGGATCCATCCACAGGCCTTAGTCATACCTCAGCAGTTCAACACACCCCTTCATTCAAGAGTGTATAAACACCCAGTGGGCAACCAATGCCCAGCTACTCCTTACATGCTTGTCACCCACCTGTATATTCTTCTTGAGGGAATGCATATGTAGATCCATTAGCCATTTCAAACTGTGAGATTTTCCTTTGCATTATTGCTACATGCAGACAAAACAGTTCAAACACATCTCCTATCATTCACGAAACTAACTCAGGTGGAAATGATAACCTAAATATTAACAAAATTTGATAAAAAGTGCTGATAAATATAGAACTCTTAGAAGAAAACATAAAGATTTTATTTTATTTATTTATTTATTTTTTCGGTGATCTTCAGCTTGTCAGTGAGTGGTTATATATGACACCCAAAGCTCAGTTAATAAACAAAGACTAGGTTTCACCAGCAATAAGTGCTTTTGTACCTCAAAGGGTACTACTAAGATAGGAAGATGTCATTCCATAGTGTGAGAGAATTGCAGAACATGTCTGATGAGACTTACATCTAGAATATCCTAAGAATCCTCATGTTGAATAATGAAAAGGAAAATCTCACAGTTTGAAATGGCTAACAGATCTACATATACATTTCCTCAAGAAGAATATACAGGTGGGTGACAAGCATGTGAGGAGTAGCTGGGCACCCCAGTTGATGGTTTGTATCAAATTGCTGCATATCCACCAAGATAGCTAGACCCAGTGTCAGATGCAACACACCTTGACAAAGGCGTGGGGAATCTTGAGCCCTTGTATGTAGCTGGCTGGCATGAAAGACAGCTTAGTGACTCCTCAAATGAGTAAGTCTGGACTTATCTTATGACTCAACAATACTACTCTTAAATATATATCAAAAGGAGCTTTACACATTGTCCAATGCAAACAGCAGTACATGTGTGGTCATGTGCATGGCCCACAGGTGATAAAATCCTGAGTGGCCCTCAACTGATGAACAGATGTGAGCTATGTCTATACCATGGAATACAGGAATGCTACAAACTGAGTGTAGTACTAACATAGGCTGCAGCACAAACCTGCTTGGTCTTGAACATATTATACTGAGACTATGATTCCCTCAGTATAAACTGTCCAGCACTTGGAAATGTATTAAGGGAAAAAAATAGATTTTTTTTTTTAACTTACGTGGGAAATAGAAGAAGACAAAGCTAAGGGATTCAGGTTTCCTTCTAGGTGGATCAGCAGTTCTGACATCAACCGTAATGATAGATGCACACTGTGAATACACTCAGCTGTTGAATTGTATGCTGAGGTTTAGAGTACACACTTTGGTGATATATATATATATTAATATAGATGATGATATATAAATATATATGGTGATATATATGCCAGGCAGTGGTGCCATGTGCTGTTAGTTCCAACACTTGGGAGGCAGAGGCAGGAGAACCTCTGTGAGTTCAAGGCCAGCGTGGTCTACAAAGCAAGTTCCAGGACAGCCAGGACTGTTGCACAGAAACCCTGTCTTGAAAAAAAAACAAAACAAAACAACAATAACAGAAAGGTTGGAGAGGTGGCTCTGTTCTCTGATACTCCAGACTGATTTTATTAAATATATATCAACACAGCGCACAACGTATGAGATTCAATAGAATCTTATGTGAGAAGAGAAACTCCACATAAGCTCCTATCATTACCCCGACACATGGAGGCTAGTCGAGGTTCTCAGAAGTCCACATCCTACTCTTCAGTTACTGTCATGACTGGACCTTGGCAAAAGGTCCTCAGCAAGGACAAAGCAAGTCCCACAGAGCATGCATAGTCTGATGGCTGCCTTCCCTTGTTCCTCAATTACTCTTCTCTCTGTGTCCAACTTAATGGAGGAAGAGTTTGTTCTGGGTCACGGTTAGAGGGCTCAGTTCTTCACAGCAGGGAAGGTACGGTGCTGGGATTGGCTTGTGCCTACAACAGTGGGAATAGGAGGCTATGAGCTCACATTGTGGATGATCAGGAAGCAGTAAGCTCATTAGAAGAAAATCCCCAGTAACCAACTTCCTCCAGCTATCCTGCCCATGCCCCAGTTCCACAAAACAGCTCCACTAGGTGGGGACCAAGAGTTCAAAATCATGAGCCTGTAGGTGGGACATTTCACATCCAACCCTTAACAAAAGACCCTGACTTCCCAAGGCATCAGCTTTGTTTCCAGCCACACAAACTGAAGGGGCAACACATTTGTAACCCCATATCAGAGTCCTTGGAGCCTGCTGTAATGTGCTTAGACAGGGATTCTTTCCAGGTTCACATGTGGCATCTTTCCAAGAGAGGGTCAGTTAGTACTGTGTCCGGTTTCCCTGAGTTGTTCTTACCCATTGTCACAAAAATGAGATATAGGATGTATTGTTAAAATTTAAATAGATCCTCAGTGACTAATGAAAGGAAAATGTCTGAGCCTCCCACAGAGATAAAGAAAATTAGAACTGTCTTTCTCAAAGACCAGGGAGCAATTAGGAAGAAAAGTAAACCAACAGAAGCTGGTGCTTCTGAATTCTGTGGGGATGAGAGTCAGGGCTTGATCTGTGTCTGATCTGGCACTAGCATACTCAGCAAAGGTGGCAATGCAGTCACCTCCCCAACTGTCCCTGTCATCTCTGTGGACCACAGCGACTGTTCAGCTACAGGGCACACTCCTCATAAATAAAACTCATTCTTCTTTCCAGTAGCAACTCTTAAGATCTTTTACAGATGCATCTTAAAAACAAGTATTAAAAATTTAAAGTAGCTTTTTTTCTCATACAATATATTCTAATTATTGTGGCGATATATCACATTTAATAAAAATAGTCTGGAACATCAGAACACAGAGGCAAGCTGTGAAGGTCAGAGAATGGGGACCCATGCCTTTAATCCCATCTGAATCTCTGTGAGTTCAAGGCCTAACTGCCAAGCAGTGGAGACGCATGTCCTTAGCCCCAGCACTTGGGGAGGCAGAGGCAGGACGATCTCTGTGAGTTCGAGACCAATCTGGTCTACAAAGCAAGTTCCAGGACAGCCAGGACTATTACAAAGAAAACCCTGCCTCAACATCAAACAAAACAAAGCAAGACAAAAGCAAACACAAAAAGCCCAGACTATTTTTTTATTAAATATACAATATACACAAAGTTACAGTTTCTCCAACTTCTACCTGATTCTTCCCACTTTCTTACCCATCCAAATCTACACCTCTCCTTTCTCTCATTAGAACACAGCCATCGAAAATGGCCACAATAATGAATGATAACAGATGCATAAAATAAGATGATACAAAATAAACAAACCAAAATAAGACAAAGCAAACAGAAAAAATTCAAAGAAAAAAATTAAATTGAACGATAATTATATCATATTGTTAGGATTCTGTTTTAGCTCCTGAGACCACACCTGGCCAATGGCAATTAGCCTGGCCCCGCCCTAACTTCTGAGTTCTGAGTTCAAGCTCCATTTACGGGTTCCCACCTTTGTGACCCCCCCTCTTTTTGTTCATTCTTTCTCCCACTCTGTTAGGGGGTGTTCTTCCCCGCCCCCCGCTATCTTCTCTCTCTCTTCATAATAATAAAGTCCACATAGACCCAGTCTAAGTGTCTCCTGCTACAACTCTGCCCACTGTGCCCACATGGGTTATGAGGCCTCTCGCTAGCCCTCACCGTCTGTCAGCCACACAGGGTAAACATGCTATCATAATATAGCCATTCCTTCATTCCAGCTCCTCCCAGATGTCCTTCCATTCTCCCCACTCTCAAGTTGACACACTTTTTCTTTGATTATAAATGTTACCCATGTGAGCACAAAGATATATAAATACAACCTGCTGAGTTTTTTCTTATGGTTTATGTGTATGGTTTTGCATTGGATAACTAGTAAGGGAGCTCATCCTTGAAGGAAACCAAGTGCCTATCTCTAGCTGTCAATATTGATTTGTAGGTTTTTGTTTGTTTGTTTGTTTGTTTTTGTCTAGGAGCAAGACCCCATGAATTTTTCTCTTTTCTATATTAGCAGGTTCATTGAAGTTACTATTGTTATGGTCTTAATGTAGCCACTTCTACAAGTGTGTGTGTGTGTGTGTGTGTGTGTGTGAGAGAGAGAGAGAGAGAGAGAGAGAGAGAGAGAGAGAGAGAGAGAGAGAGAGAGAGAGAGAGAGAGAACCTGTGTGTGTGTGAGTGTGTGTGCACCTAGAAGAGAGTTAAACCGTTTGGATTGATAATGCTTCCCACAAGAATTATAATTGACAGAACACCAACACCAGATCCAACAAACCTCCTTTTTAAGGCTTTGTTAGTGTAGTCCAAGAACTCTTAAAACAATATAGATTATTGAGGTAGCCTTGAATGCCTCTGAGGGGTTGAGGGTTGGCCCCAGTTGTTGAAGACACCATACATCAAGGACACATGACTTGAATGACTCAAGCTGGATCTGACATGAAAATGTTTTTCCTGAAGTCTAGCTTAATGGTTCTAGAAAATACTATTCAAGCTGCCAAGAGAGAGACACTACTAAACAGCCTGGCCAAGCAGGCCCATCTTGTTTTAATTACAAATTGGAATATTCAATGTGAGGCAAGTCAAGGTATATTTAAACCATGACAGATTCTGAAACTTTCTTCCTGGGTCAGTGAGTTTCACATTAGATAATGCTGGGGATGCAGTGGGCTGGGCTTGGAAACGTGCATCATGCAATTTTGATATTGTGAAGAGAGGGAATGAAATGGAAGGTAGGAAGGTAAATGAATGTCCCCACGCCCCCTCCTGCCCCGGGCACTCTGTATATCCTGCCATTTTTAGTTTCTTATAACGATCCTTCGGGATCGATTGTGTTATTATTGTGTTTTAAAAAATGAGCAACCTGAAGCTAAAGATGATTAAGGAACTCGTCAAAGATTGCAACAAATGCTTAGGATATAAAGCCAGCCGAGGCCATTCAGCTATTGTTCTGGGTGCTGCATGGCTTCTGCAGGGCCTTTGTGGCTATTTGGTGACTCCCTTGATGATGCCACACTGCCAGGCTTTAAACTCTGCTATATATCTGTTTTTATTGTGATTCCATTACTTCTACTTCTCAATTTGGTTGTGCAGGGAGCTAGGTTCTTTTTTTTTGTTGTTTTGTTTTGTTTTAGAAAATGACATATAAATTAAACAAAGAAACAAACAAACAAAAAAAAGATTGCCACTTTGCAGGCATCTGCTGCTGTCACCCACACTGCCACCCCATAGGGGCTGGTAGCAGAGTTCTGAGGCAGCTCAACTTAGGCAAATTCTAAGGACATCTGAACACTGGCTGAGCTGGTTTTGCAGCCTATTCCCTGCAGCCCTAGAGTTGCATGCTGTAACTGCAGAGCCACCTCTTTCCTGGGCCTTTCTGAGGGGTCATCTGTTGTATTAGACACAGAGAAATGCCATTGGTAACAGCCTCAGCTTGGTGCCAGCTTGTTCAGCTGGACCTGAGTGGGTTTACTGTATCAGTGGCAGAGATTTTTCCAACCACTGATGTAGAATACAGCAGTGCAGGCATTTCCTCACTATTTTACATATGGTGTGTGTGTGTGCACATGTGCATGCACGAGCAGTTGTATATGCACGCATATTGTGTGGGAAAATATCAGAGGTGAAGTGAGTGTTAGTGTACTAAAGGCACCCTTAGAAAATGAAGCCTTTCCAAGGTATCTTATGGGTGCTGTCAAATCCAAACCCTGCCCTAACACACTGTATCAGGAAGTATATGTCACCTCTTCAGATTTACAGTACCTGTTCCTTGTTTTCCTTTTCATTTGGTTGAACACTTGAGGTGAAACCAGTTCAGTGCTTTGCAGATTTTCTGTTAAGAGAGGCATCTTAATTATTTTTAGACCTTAACATATTGAACTTCTAGGCACACACCGTTTCAGTCTGGCATGTAGGCTGGGCTTAGGACTTGTAAACACTTCAGCTTTGACACAGGAATGTGGAGAAAGCTTCATGGCGACCTCTTGTGAAGGAAAAGCTGTCTTCCATCTTGCTGTCCTTGGAGGCTCCTGAAGACCATGACAGTACTGTGGTGCCTAAGGCTGGCTATTTGTCAACATCAGAGGCTGCCCATTTCCCGCCTGTTGTACTTAGATCACACTGCCCAAGTAACTGTGCCCACCCCATTATTGAAGTAAGGTTTGGAACTCTGGGAATATTAAAGGCTCTGATGGGTTGGGCTGCCCAGTCTGCATTCTTCCTTCATGATGAGACAGCCCATGACAAACTCCCGCATATACACATCAGGTCATGGTTAGTCTAACACACATAACAGGTATTGACCTTTTGAAGACAGCACATTGATTATATACCTATTCCACTTCTCACCCATTTTGAGAATCTGATTGTGCCGTGAGGGACACAGACAGGTTGTATCAGAACACAACAAAGCCAAATGTGCCATATGGAAAGTTTAAAAAAAACAGTCCTGGAAGGTGATCTATTGTGATCTTCTTGCTCTTCTGTAGCGGAAACTCAAAAGGGCCCCTTTCTCTCCTTTGCACATATCAACCTCTAGGCTCAGAGGGGAAACACAAAAGAATTATTACTGTCTGAGAAATACCATGCATGTTTACCATCTGTTTATAGACTGCCATTAAAGGTTAGAATAGGACCTTCCAGTTCTAGTCATTAACGTAAAACAACTGAACATCTTTGAAAGTAAGACCCGAGGTCAACCAGTTCTCTAAGTATGACTGTTAGACAACTCAAGAGAAGAATGAAGACCGTTTCCTCTCGAGAAAAGTTACCTCAGACATACAACTATAGTACAATAATGTAAGTTACTTCATAATATGAGAATGGTAGCCTGGGCGGCTACCATTTGATGGGGGCAATTACAGTCTCTAGTGTAACAGCCGAATTAAAAACATATAATATCAAAGAAGAAAATTACTCAACTTGAGAGATGTTTAATGCAGAGATAAATAAAAGATTTCTGGGCAAAATGATTGCAAGTTAGTAACTCCCAGGATCTGGCTGTGGAGCTTGGGAGAAAATGTACTCTCTGTGCAAGCATGAAAGCTGGTATTTGGATCCCTAGTGCCCAAGTGAAAAAGGCCAGCATGGCAGCTGGACTGTAATCCTCGCACTAGGGCAATAGAGACAGGATCACCAGGGCAAGTTGGCTGGCCTGACTAGCCAAGCTGGTAAGCTCCAGATTCAGCAGAAGACCCTGGAAAGCTAGGAGAAAGGCACTTGACATTAGCCCCAGGCCTCCCTGCGCATATACACACATAGCTCAAAGAGGAAAGTCACTGAAAGTCACGCCACTGAAAAGATTATAATTCCACTTTGTTAATGCATAAATATTCTGTGATTCCAGAAAAAAAATATTGATCCATGAAAGCTACTCCTTGGAGAGAAGGCATTTCATATCAGTTCTGGCTCAGAGACCTTTGGGTTCTGTTTCTGAAGGTCGTGTATCTTCAACAATAGAGACTTACCTTCATCAACATCTGGGAAGTGACCAAGGAGTACCATAGTAGCAGACTGTAATGTTTTGAAAGTCATTTGGACAGCCTTGACCAACTACTCAAAAGAGGGGTTCTCATGCCTGGTATTAAGGTTTCCTTAGGTGGCCTTTGGCTTTTGGGAGAAGCATCATCAGTACAGATAAAATTTTATTTAGGCTACTCATGTTTATTTATACAAAGACGTAAGTGTATTGTAATTTTTAAAAGGTAAATCGTTAATAAAATGATTCCCTATGACTTTTCAGGCATCCATTCTGTTAGTTTATTCTCTCTTTTTCTTCTGTATTTATCTCCCCATCTTGAACTAAAGCCCCTCCCCCGTTTCCTTATTTTCCTGATCAGATCACTTATAACCCGATTTTCCCCTCCATTGTTCCTCATTTCTACCCATCAATGGTCTTCTTACTTTTTTTTTCTATGGTTACTCCAAAATATATATGCACATCTGAACATTCAAGCTAAGACCTGTTCTTTTAAAAAAAAAGTAAAATAATGTTTTAATAAAAGTACAGTAATACTTTAAATACTTGTGTTATTTATTCTTTGAACCATCCTTAGATGGCTGAAAAGAGAAAACATTGATCAAATAAAAATTCTAAGAAAATAGTCTCTTAATTATATTCAAAGTGAGGGTATCCCTGGCTTTATCTGCAAACTCAACACTAACAATATTGCTCACAGATGCCATGATGTTGATTCCTGGGTAGATACTGGCACAAGGAACTACATTGACATCATTTTAGTGTGCACAGTCTCTATGGATTCTGTAGAAATGTGAAGAGACACAACTTAGTGTCTCTAAAGGACAGAAGATGATAGAACAATTGTCCACAAAATTTGGAACTTTGGCTTGGGGTGGACCTTAGCTATCTGACTTTCTGCTAAGCTAACCCAGTGAAACAAGCCTGCAATTATTTTGAATGAGTATAGTTGAAATAAGAAACTTTTCTAAAATATTTTCTGATTTTATAACCCTTGATAAAGTCAGGGAGATTTTTGATGTTTTCTTTCAGAGTGAATGAATGCTGTTTTGGCAACTTTGATATTTCATTTGAAAGGACTGTAATAAACTGTTTTCTTTGTATTGATTGAAGAAATATAGTACTTACTTTTTTGCTTGGTTTTCTAGTAGTTATTCAATAGGTGAAAGGTCAATGCCATCAGTTTCCTAACAGGACATTCTGTGTGAGATTTGCAAGTCCTACAGGCACCTTTAAGCAGGGATAAATATGCACTCCAGCTCCAGATGGGTGGTTTTTTACCACCAAAGGATGATTATAGTGTGTGCCTTGAGACACGGGCTATAATATATTTCCTGTCCCTTTACTGCATTTTGGAATCATAAACAATGACTGTTTGGCTCAAAGCCATTTATTCAGCCCAAAAAGACATTATTTGCACAACAAAAATCAATAAAAATGTTACTGGGTCTGGCTGGATACTTTGCTTAACTGTGATATTCGTCTATCACTGACGGAATGCCATCTCTCGCAGGAGACTGGGGCCCAAACACAGCGATCGATGCAGTCAGCAGTGATGGATACTGGCACTGGAGAGGGCTGCTGTGGAGAATCTCGATTAAAAACATCTTTTTTAGGTTTTGCCCGCAGCCCAGTCAAGATCACCCACACAAGAGCTTTGCTCTGTTCTATTGGGTCACTCCCTCTGGTGGCAGAGAAGCACTCCAGACTCGAGTTATCACAGGGAGAATTGAGTCAGTGTTTAGCCAAAGCCTTTGGCGCTGTGTCCGGTCTGGTTGATTTAGACGCAATGTCCCATCCTTTTCATTACCCCCATGTGTTGGAAAAGCCATTTCCACCAGCCAGGGTGGTGAAGGGCTCCATGGAAGGTCTTCTTCACTCCCTTTCTCCGTCTGTGCTGTCTGAGTATCTAAGACACAGGCTAAAGCTTCCTCCAGAATATTTAATTTTGTATCCCAACTTCTAGAAGTAATGCACTGGGAAAACTGAAGTCACACTAACCAATGTGACAGGTGTGAGTGACGTGAGGAACATACCAAGTAGGCTAGAGACAATTTAATGCATGGGGCTTGGGAAAGATGATCTACTACCCTCCAAGCCCATAAATTTAAAATATGAAATTGTTTTTCATTTTTTACTGGCTATCTCCCCATCTGCAGCATAAATCTGACCCGGAGAGCTGTGGTGGAAGGTGACAGAGGGTCTAGAATACTTTTACTATATTTTATTATTTCATTTCACTTCATTTATTCATGGATATATACCAT
The DNA here is from genome assembly GCA_033318265.1 of Phyllotis vaccarum. Classification (NCBI taxonomy): domain Eukaryota; kingdom Metazoa; phylum Chordata; class Mammalia; order Rodentia; family Cricetidae; genus Phyllotis; species Phyllotis vaccarum. The sequence goes on along the minus strand of JARWLC010000012.1, from coordinate 29,551,938 downwards.
ACCTTTTCCAAATGGTCCATGTGGAAAATGGAGCTGTCTGGAGGACTGCACACTGAATGTTACTCTGAGTGGCTTTGGGCTTCAAGGCTGAGACTCTTGGGAAGATCCACTGGGACATTGAGCATTGGAAACCCTGAGATTCCAATGTGTTTTTGGATGCTTAGCTCTACCACAAAGCCCCACTCTTTAGGTTTCCCAACATTGCTGCACAAAACCAGTGAGCTGGTGTCTCTGTGCATGTCTTTGTTTGGTAAATATTCTGGGGTGTTGGGCGTTTGCTTATAACCTACGGGCCAATCACATATCATTGTTTTGTTGAGGATCATTCTTTAAATCTACAGACACGCTGTCTGGCAAAAGGAATCAGCACTGAAACCCCACTTGGTTGCCAGCATCCATTGTCTATGCTCTGGTATAGCAGTGGGCCCAGTAGTGCAAATATGATAGCACCCGAGGTAGGAGTGCCTAGCAGCTTGCCTCTTACCTCAAGCTCTCGGTAGCAGAAATCCTGATGATGGATGTGTGTGTCACACTAGCTCTTAGTAAATATTTTTAGTGCTCATGCCACATAGAATTTTCTTAAGTTGAGTTATAGCTACATCTGTAAGACAACACAAAGTGCCATATCACAATATTGAAAAGCCTGTGCTACAATGATTAAAGGCTTAGTAAATCTCACAACATTATAATTGCTACTTTCTCACTGCAAGGGCATGTATAGTATATAGACACTTTATATACATTTAAGTATGTAAAGCAGAATAATTTGCACAGAAATACGCATGTAAACATACATGCGTGCAGGTGTGCATACACACATTTTAGTCTGAGTCAGGAGCCTAAAGCTTGTCAAAGCAATTTCTACAATGTATTCTTCAAAGTATGTTTTGCACTTTACAGTGTGCTGATCTGAGAGCATTCTCACAACCACCTTTTGTGAGTCAGGAGTTTGAGTGACCTCTCCTAAAAGTTTCCCTCGAACTGGGGAGTGTGTGGCAGTACCTCCCACTATTCCTGGGAGTTCCTGCTTCCATTTCCATACTTACTTTTCTATACCTGTGTGTCCACCAATGATTAAAACTTATCTTACTCATATCTCCCAGCAGAGAGGTTAGTCAAGCCACCACCCTGTGTGCAGAGACAGATGCAGTGTCACATTCCCTTAACAGATGCTCTGAGCTTCCGGAGAGCCCTTATGGTGAAACTAGCCTCACCACGCAGACTCTCTTCAATCCTCCCGGTGGGCTTTGTAATGAAAGTATCTGTTTGGCAGTTGAGAACAGACCACATGCTGTTTTTGTGAGCACTTCACCTATGCAGCAATTTTACTTTTAAGATGCGTCACAGTCTTGATTCTCATCTTTTTTCTTGTTTGTCTTTTTTAGTGACTTAAAGGGTAGATCTCAACTTCAGGAAAGAAGTCTCCTTTTGACTAGAGTATAGAGATTCCTGTTGGATAGGGAAGGCTCCAGTGTGTGTGTGTGTGTGTGTGTGTGTGTGTGTGTGTGTGTGTGTGTGTGTGTGTGTGTGTGTGTGTGTGTGTTTGAGGCAGGGCACATAGGACGGTAGACTGTTGGTGCTACTTTTAATCAAATGAAAAAAAAAATGGGCCAACTCAATGTCTTTGTTGTGTGGTTACTGAAAAGAAAGTGTATCCAATTCAAGTTTAGTAGTAAATCTAGTTAGTTGGAGTTAATTTCTCCTTTTGATGACTAATGTGGCTTGCTGTGAACAGTAAATTATCTTTATTCAAATAGCAGAATGCCAACAGCCCAGATTTGTTCCTGGAAGAGAGGATGGGTTGGCACAGGGATGGCATCTGTTTTGTGAGTCAATTCATGTCTACAGAGGAAAGAGTTTCTGGATTTCTAACAAGGTACCCATCACTGACCTGTGACAGTCCAGCCTCTGTTAGTACTAGTAGCATTATTTGATAGGATCAAATAGTGGGAGGGGGACCAAATGTCATTTAGTATCTAATTTATTAGTAAATGTAGGACTTTGCTGGGATACTGTATTCATATGATGCTTGAGAAATCAAGCAGCAGTTGTCACATGCAGCGGAGATCGAATAGATACATTTCTCAAATCGATAGCATTGACTGCCATTAAAGCCGTAAGCACAGAACAATGAAGTGGGTTGATTCCCAGGCTCCAGGTGGACCCTGCACTGCCCTTCTCTCTTCCCAGTTAAGAGCATCATTAAATGTCTGAGCAAACAGCTCACAGAGAGGCCGAGTGTTTTATTAATTCATCATCAGAATTATCTCAGTGCATTAATATTAATAGCCTCAAATTGGATTTCATTTAAGAGCTGAAATAAATATGCAGATAGAAAGGGCTGTACAGCCAAGAACCCTTCGTGGTCTTGTACTCTGCTTTCTTAGGACAGTAGGGCATACTACCTATCACTCTTAAATTAGAGAGAGTAGAGAGTAGGTCTGCAGTCAGAAAGGTTCATCTTGGGGTCCTGCTAACCCGGCCAGCATCTACTAAGAAGGCATACCATTCTGTGCTATGGTCACAGAGAAGTCCATCAATGCTTTTTGAAAATTAACTTCTTTTTATTTATTATGTATATTGTTCTGCTGACATGTATGCTTTTACAGCAGAAGAAGGCACCAGATCTTATTACAGACGTTTATGAGCCACTATGTGATTTTTGGGAATTGAACTCAGGACCTCTGGAAGAACAGCCAGTGCTCTTGAGCTCTGAGCCATCTCTACAGCCCCACAAAGAGCAGTTTCTTAATGCTGCACATTGTCCAGGCACAGGAGGAAGAATGGGATGTTGAGTTACAATGAACTTTATCAAGGTAGCAGTTTCTAGAACAGATCCAAAGTTACACAGCTTTTCTTCAAGAAGTCTTGTGACTAATCGAAGTCATGTAGAATATTCTATGAGTGAGGTTTTAGACATCTCTGTCATTTTGTATCCAGGCACATTGTTATTCTCAGGCTGCTATAGCCAAGTTCCTATAAGATGAGGATCTAGAAGCTGAAATCTGATACCAAGTGGGAAGGAGACTGTGCTGGCTACTCCCAGGAGCAGTGGTAGGTCTTCCTATGCCCACAGGAATTTTATGTGACCACTCCAACTTTATGCATCTGCTTCCTTACCTGTGTGTACATACATGCATATATATGTATGTTCATGTGTGATTAGGTGTATGTGGCATATATGCTCATGTTTACATGAGTGCAGTGTGTGTGGAGGCCAGAAAAAAACATTTGCCATCATTCTTAAGGTGCCTTAGATTTGTTTGCTTGATTTTGTTTTGTGGGTTTATTGTGGTTGAGACAGGGTCTCTCATGAACCTGGAATATACAGATTGTGTTAGGCCACAATGAGTCCCAGGAATCTGCTTGTCTCTGCTCTGGGATTGCAAATGAATCTCTATACTCTGATTTTTTTTTTTTTTTAAACATGGGTTATGTTGGATCAAACTAAGATCCTCATGTGTCAAAGTAATCAGTTTACCAACTGGGCCATCTTTTTAGATCCTTATGCATCTGTCTTTTTATGGGGACACAAGTCACATGGCTTTGAGGCCTACCCTATGACCTTAAGTGCACCTTGATGATACCTCCCATGACCCTCTTTGCAAATGAAGACCCTGAGATTTGGACTTCCTCACTAAAATCAGATATGTCAAGGAGGAATGTCAAATCCCTGAGAATAACAGCCAGTGTTAACTGTCATGTCCTTGAGAACACTTGTCATTGAGACTTTTGACAAGAGTATAGTGGAAGTAAGCAGAGAGCATGTAAGGACCTCTGACTCCTTACCAACAGTTACATAGACAAGAAACTGATGGCAGCCTCCCACGGAGCCAGCTGCTCCTAGGGATGTTAGTTGGCTAGTGATGTCATTGCTGACAATGACACACCAAGGCTGTTGCTGTGTGTGCTGCTCAGCCTGTAGAACTTCTCTCTCAATGTCAAGAGATTCAAAGCAAGGTCCTCTGAGTAAATCCTGCAGCTTCCCGACCTTGACCTGAGGGGTCTAAGGAACACCATTGTGGTAGTTTGAGAGAATAAGAGAATGGCTCTGTTAGGAGGGAGGTATGGTTATGTTGAAGTAAGTGTGGTCATCTTGGAGGAAGTGTATCACTGTGAGAGTGGGCTTTGAGGTCTCCTATGTGTAAGCTACATCTAGTGACACAATTCACTTGCTGTTGTCTGAGGATCCAGATGTAGAATTCTCAGTTCCTCTTCCAGCACCATGTCTGCCTACATGCTGTCATGTCACACCATAACAGCAATGGACTAAACCTCTGAGAATATATGCCACCCAAATTAAATGTTTTCCTTTATAAGAGTTCTTATGGTCATAGTGTCTCTCACTATAGTGAGATTATGCTACACTGTAAATAATTGCCCCACCTACTATTTTTTTTAAACTTCCTGTCTGAAGGCAGACAGGAAGTGTGGGTGAAGCTACCAGACTGGGAAAACTCTAGGAACAGAAAGAACAGGGCAGAGATGCCACAGAAATGCCAAACAAGCCATCAGATGCAGAGGACAACTATGCTGCTCTGAGAAAAGATACCAAGCTGTGTGGCTGAACAGGATAAGAACTGTGGGTTAGTTTAAGAGTAAAGAGTTAGCAAGTTATATGCCTGGGCCCTAGGGCAATCAGTATAACATTAATGTAAATGTCTATTTAGGACTGAGGGTCTGCAGGTCCGAACCTTGAGGGCAGGATGGAAAGTCTGGACCAGAAACATAATGCAACAAATGGCACCCAGTGTGGGGCACAAACCCAAACCCCTGAGATTAAGAGTCTCATGCTCTACCGACTAAGCTAGCCATGCCAGGGTCTTCTCATAGTCGGGTTTCTTGGGAATGCAGGCCAAAGCAGGTAGTAAATCCCACTTCTTGTGTATATAGTAGGATTATGTTACATTGTAAATAATTGTCCCTCCTACTAGTTTAATAAATATGCTGATTGACTGTAGGCAGACAGGAAGCATGGGTGGAGCTACAAGACTGGAAAAACTCTGGTATCAGAAAGAACAGGGCAGAGATGCCACGGAGATGCCAGATAAGTCAGCAGATACAGTGGGCAACTATGATGTACTTAGAAAAGGTACCAAGCTGCATGGCTGAACAGGATAAGAGTCTGAATTAGTTTAAGGGTAAAGAGTTAGCAAGTTATATGCGTGGACCCTAGGCTGATCAGTATAAAATTAATGTAAGCATCTCTGGGGTCTGCAGGTCTGAACCTAGAGGCTAGGCTGGAAAGTCCAGGCCAGAAACATAATACAACATGTCACAAAAATAAGATTCACAACTAAGACATCTAGGGTGAAGGAAGATACACTCCAAGCTCAGTGGCTGCTACTAGACCTTTGCTATTCTGTGAAAGAGTGAATCCTGCTCCACCAACTTGGGTCCCATCCAGCTTGTACCACAACCTAGTAAATTAAGTACCCCATGCCCAAACTCTATTTGTTTTCCTTAGTTCTTGAGGCATCCTATGCTAAAGTCCTGGGTCAAACAATGGCTGCTGTAAGGTCTTTCCTGAGACACATGAACAAAAATCTCTTCATCAAAAATATGGCATCGATGACAGACCAAAGAAAGGATTCCTTCAAGGCTAACTTGGTAACCTGGTAGACTTATTAGGGCTATTTACACAAGCATGAATGAGGACTTGCAAGAGAATAAGTGATTTGAAACAGATGCCTCACTATAAAGTCAACCTCCTCATAAAAACTGTGTCCTTAGAGTTCCCTGTGTGACTTGTAGGTATCACTATTAGAGAAAGTCCCCTCTCTACAGCAATTTATTATTGATAACTCGGTGAGAAGGCCTTGGACATTTTGTAACTTTGTGAGTTTTGTGAGACTTATAAATTTTATTAGCTTCCCAAGCTAATAAAATTTATTATGATCTTCCCTTTATCTTCAAGAAACATTTTTTCTTTTTATATTTTTTGAAATTTATTGTATGCATTAGTGCATTATCTGGAGGTATGACTATACACCATATATGCGCTTGGGAACTGCAGAGGTCAGAAGAGGGCATTGGATCTCTTGGACTGAGAGCTACAGATTGTCGTGAGTCACAGTATGGATGCTGGATTTGAACCTAGGTCCTTTGCAAGAACAAATCATCCTACCCACTGAGCCATACTTCCAGCACAAGGAAGGAGCGTTTTAAGGGAGAAACAGCTATACAACAATGACAAAACCAAGATAATTTTGAAGATGAAATCATGAACATACACATTTGTAGAGCTGAAGTCCTGGGAACAACTGCAACAGGGTATAGATGTGCTAAAGAAGAAGAAAGGAAGGCTTCACGGATCTGATAAGGGCACATCTGACCAACAGTAGTGCCCTGCCTGCTAGGGTAGGGTGTGTTGCATCTCTGATCTCTGAGGTGAAGGCACCTTGGTCTCCCAAGATGCAACCATTAATGCTGGTTTCAGCTGACATGTAACAGAAAATATCACATTGGACCTGAGTGATTGTGCTCTGCAGAAGGTGACAGCCAAAGAAATCTTAGATCAGAAAGTAAGCATGCTGAGCAGGGATGTGGCAGAGAGTATTCCCAGCAATTGGGATGATCAGTCTGGAAAGATTTTGGACTTCAGGGGACAAACCAAGGTGGGGGGAGAAATCAATGACCACTTGGTACTAGATCTTTCCTGTGAATGCCTAAGAATTGTCTCACTGCTCAAAGTAGCCAGAATTGTTCAAAATATGAGTCTCCTTTGGGTGGACATGGTCTCTGTTCAGGGGTAATGGGGACTCTTTACCCCACCAGCAGGGCCTGTGACTTGAGAATTGACATTTACAAACTAAAGGGTAGAATACCAGCTTTTGACTACCTGGTTAACTCCTCATTAGCACTGTAGATATCACTCAGGCCACCCCTCCACACCTGTACACAATCCAGCTGGGCAAGGTAGGAAGGATTCTTTCCCACATCCTTTAGACAGTGACATCTGGCTGCTGTCATGAATTCTTATTTATCCACCTCAGAATGTGGAGAGAACAACATTTAGAGATTAAATTATTATATTATAATGTATTTTGTTATTAGAACCTTCTAGAATAGTTATGCATAATCTGACATAATAGATAATTTCTGTTTCTTAAATTGTATTTCAAATGAGCAGTTAATGATTTCTGAGACCAAAAATTTAAATCAAAAAGAAAGGAACAGAATCCTGTAATTAATTCAACCACATGTGAAAATGGAATTCTTAAGAAGATAAATTTAATGCAAATGTAAACATATCTTTATATGTAATTTCTTTCCTAAATAATTCAAAATAATATTGTACTGCAAGAGGGTGCCTTTTGTAGGTAGACTGTCCCTGATCAATTTTCCTGTGTAAATACTCCTGAGACTTCAATGTATCAGTATGATTTCATTCAAGACTTCCGAGGTCAATTAGAGAGAATCTTCATGTCTTCAAGTTTGCCCTATTTTGTTTTTAGCTGCTTGGCCATTGATTTCAGAACCAATATATGGATTCCATGGCTTTGTAAAATAAGACACAACATTCCACACAATCACCTTCATATTGAAAATGATGGATGCTCTAGGAGTCAAGAACCAGTCAAGATCTTTACAATGACCGGGGCCTGGCACCTGTCCAGTAAGTGAGAAGGCATTGGAGGAACAGCAAAAGGTTCCTGCACATACTGTCTGTTACCCAAGTATAGGGCTTCCCAAGAATGAGTACTTTGTCCCTAGGGCTTTAAGCCTGCCCAACAGAAGCTATGACGTCTATTGGTTAAGAATGGAGTGGCCTCATCTGTCTGGGGTTCTGCCCTTAGAAATGAAAACTTCTCAATTAGAATAGATGTTTGTAGATACACCTCAACCTAGGACATTCTATTACTCCCCTCCCTCCCTCCCTCCCTCCCTCCCTCCCTCCCTCCCTCCCTCCCTCCCTTCCTCCCTCCCTCCCTCATCCTCCTCTTCTCTTCCTTCCTTCCTTCCTTCCTTCCTTCCTTCTTTCTTTCTCTCTCTTTCTTTCTCTCTCTCTTTCTTTCTTCTAAAGCTGTGTGTGCAGAAGATCTGTCCTAGACACAGTTTCTGTTCTCAGTAGTTAGACTTTAAAGCTAGAAGACATAAACATGCCAATTGCAAAGCTTGTGCACGTGTGTGTGGTATGTGGTGTGTGTGTGTGTGTGTGTGTGTGTGTGTGTGTGTGTGTGTGTGTGTGTATGTGTGCACGCACGTACAAAGGAGAGCAAGTGTATCCTTCTGTCTCCCTCCAGGTTCCAGAGAACTAGGAATAAGAAAGGTCCAGATGAGGGACAGCGGGAGAGGCAGAGCTGCTTCAGAGAGTATGGGGCAGAATCAGTGTGAGGACATCACACTTTTCTTCTCGCTATGAGTTATGCAAATTTTCTGGAGCCTTTTGGCTTGGAGTGGAAGTGGGTACTTCAAGAGAAACCTTGTTTTTCCTGGAGAGGCCTCTGTCAGGTGGGTATTGTTGCTGAGAACACCCTTTATACATAACTACTGCATTTCATGTCTAGATCCAAGTATACTGGCATCCATTGTATTGTGCAATCTGAGTTTGCCTTAACTTTCTCCATCTTTCAGTGAAAGAAGTGTTCCCATTTGATGAGCAATTCCACAGTTCCCAATTCCTCCATTATAGGTAATGTCATGGTGCACAATGCTCCATGCAGACAGTTTTTGCAAAGACTTACCTGCCACTTCCCCTAAGCCCTGTCATGGCTCTGATTTGCATTTCTGTCACTGTGAAAAGGCTTCCTTCTTCCCAATCCAGTGGACTCAAAAGACCTGGTGTTCAATTTTGCTTAAGTACTGGTTTGTGCTGCTTTGGAGTGGGTTTTCCTGTTTATTAGTCTTCAACATTTTGTACTGAGGTTTTTTGTTAATTTTCATGTCCTGGGTGATTAACTTGATGGTGAGTATCACCTTGGTGTTCTGTGCTTTTGAACCTGTGTCCATGTCCCACTTGGCCATCAAGGTTTACATTGTAATCTGTTTGGCTAGATGTGCTTGTATTCCATGCAGAGGACAGAGACTGGTTTCAGCAAACAAAATCCCTTGATGTTTCTCTGTATCTACATGCAGACCTTACACAGGCGGGCGTGTTGACTTGGATTGGTTTTTGAACTTTACTGGCAAACAGCATGCAAACACGAGTCCATGTGAATCAGTGATCATGTTTATACTGTTTTTACTGGGCCTGAGGGAGAAGTCTTTTTTTTTTTTTTTGTCCTAGAGAAGGCATTGTTTTAATACATTGAAATAGTTAACAGTTTCTAAACTTTTAAACTCTCAGTTTTTTTTAAACCTCCATGTCTCGCCTGTCAGTTTTCTTCTTTTTCTTGGGCTGTACTTGCATGACTTCCTATGGTGTCTCATTTGCACAGACTAGAAAATCTCTATAATGCATGTTAAATCTTGGCATAATTTACATTTCAGAAAGATGTGAATACACACATACACTGTCATACACAGAGTGCACAGTTACATATAGACACATTCACATATAATTAGACACACATATACACATACACACAGAGAGAGAGAGAGAGAGAGAGAGAGAGAGAGAGAGAGAGAGAGAGAGAGAGAGAGAGAGAGAACTATGCTCAGATTACTGTCTGCATGACTTCATGGAACTGAGATCAGAAGCGGTCACAGACTTGGCCTGTGAGTTTGGTTTGACATCACTCAGCACCCTGAGGCTCACTTCCGGTACAGTCATGAAGGCTCTCTTCTCTTTGGGCTGGAAACATCACTTATCACCTTTGCTATTACTCTTGATGATTTTAGACTCCTGCCTCCTTTGATGCTGACATTTTCTTTAGGTTTTAATGTAAAATATTAGCATATAAATACATCTTGTGTTGTGTCATGGAAGCACACTTTCCCCTTGGCTATCACACTCAGTAAACATCCTTTTCCATAATCCACTGAAAGCTTTCCCCCTTCTTCTGCCCCACCAAAGCTCTTGTGCAATATACTCTCAGGTCGTTACGTGTCTCTACTGACCTTGCTGAGTTTAAAAGATGTTTTGTAGTTGACCATCTTTCCTGTCTTGTGCTGCTCATTTTTCTCTCTTTGTGTATAATTCTCAAATCCCTGTCATCCATGCAGGAATTTAGTGGCAGCTCCAATGTCTGTCTCTCTCTCTCTCTCTCTCTCTCTCTCTCTCTCTCTCTCTCTCTCTCTCAAATTTTCATGAGGGATGTATCTGTTGGTCTGTATGAAAAGATATGTTTTATTCTTAAAATAAGTATTTTTATGTGTGTTCATGTGCACTTGAGTGCAGGTACCTTTGAAGCCCAGAGATGTCCGATCCCCTGGGGCTGGAGCTACAGGCTATTATGAACTGTCTGAAATGGGTGCTGTGGACAGAACTCTGGACTACTGCAAGAGAGCTACCCTCTCTTCATCTCCCATTTGCTGCCTTTCCCTCCAATAGCCTTCTAATAGCCTTTCTTTTTGTTTATCTGCTTTTGAGATAGGCTTTCATTATAACCTAGTTTGGCCCATAACTAGGGACATAACATAACAACATAACATAACATAGTACAATCTAACCAGAAACCTCATGACTTGGCTTCCTGAGTTCCAGGATTAAATGTGTGAGAAGCTATGCTTAGCATTCTTCTGGGTTAATTCTTGCACAATTATTTTAGTGTATGCAGGTTCTATGCTACTGTCTGTTCACATCTCTGTGAAGCCATCCTCTGTGGCCAAGATGCTCATGTCCCAACAAGGATGATGAAGTAACTAACAATTACTTCATTTATTGAGACCTTTCCAGAAGATACATAGTCATTATGTATCTTGGCTTAAATGTCTGTTTAAGTCAGTGGGAAAGGCTGACCACATAGAACTATCTTTTTTTTTCCCCTCAAGAGTTTGTGTATTATTTTATAGTTTGTTTAATCATATATTATAATCATTAGTATCAACATAATTCAATATTTATACTTGAAGACATTTCTCTAATTTCCCATAGTCAGATATAAATGGGAAAATCAGTCTACAATGTAATAAGAATTAGCTGCTCAAGCATTTCATTCACTCTTTCCCAAATACGCTTCCTGAAGTCCAAGTTCTTGACAGAACCCAGACAAATCAGGCAAGGAGCAGGGCCCCCAAGTGCTTTGACTTCTTCCCTCACTTTCCCTGAAAGCCAACCCCAGTAGCAGGCTCCAGAGGGTGAAGATAGCCTGCTAGTGTTCTCCCCAGAGCCTTAGCAAGCCAAAGTGCTCAGATGGGCTTCCAATGTAGACTGTAGCTTCGTCCAGATCCCATGTTATCAACCAGGCAATGCAGTCCCTTGTTGGATATCAGCTCTGATCTCTGTTCTGCAAGGCCAGCTCTTACCTCTGAGGTTACAGTGCCAACCCCCCCTTCCCCAACAATTGGTGTTCACTGAGGAGTGTATCACACTGAAAAGTATACTGTCATTGACAATGTTGCCATTAGTAACTGACATGGGAAGAGTAAGTAAGATGTAGTGTAACCAAAATCCCTTTCATTTCTGCTCTGAAAACAAGTAGCAGCCAGATGACACAGGAAGTCATTGTCCTTGGTCATTAGGCTGATATTTTGACACAGTGGGAAGGAATAGGTTTGAAACCAGGGTGACATCCACACACCTCATGGAAAAGGCTGGGACTGAATTATGGAAACAGGCACTGAGTGCATCACTTAAGGGTTGTCCCATGGAATGCATGTTTAAGGAACTGAACTCCCTCTTAACTATTGAAAAACCAAGCTAACACTGCTGACAGTTACTAAGAAAACTCAGAAAAATCACTGTATTTCTATTTTACCAACAAGCATGAAAGAAGTTATAATTGCTGTGAGTAATCACCATGATTCCCCAAAGTTTAGAATGCAAAATACATTACAAAGCCTACAGAAACTAAGATCAACCAGTCTATGTTTTTCTAAAACGTGAGACTATAACCCCAGCCTTGGAGAGTGATGACAAGTGAATCCTGAGAACTTCCTGACACACATCAGTGTTAATGAAGATGTGTATATCTTATGTTTCATGTATCTGTACTGGTCATGCTAATAGCTTCCTGTGTTTAAGATATTTATGGCTGTGTTTCAATAACAACCTATTTATTTACTTTCAGTCAATTTCAGTTGATTCATTTAACTTAAGGAATCTTTCTTTGTCTACTTTATTTGTGTGTGTGTGTGTGTGTGTGTGTGTGTGTGTGTGTGTGTGTGTGTGTGTGTATTGCACGAATAAATGAGACTCAGGGATAGATCTCTGAGGAAGTTGGAGATATTAGAGAGAATAAACACCACAGCCAGATCTTACCCAGCTGTCTTCCAGCTTCCTCAGCCTGGCTTCTCTTGGCTTGGCCTCCTCTCCTTCTGTGTTTCTATCCTCCTTAAATACCCCTTGGTAAATTAAGGTGTGGCCCCACCACTGCCTGTTTGGGAGCCTGGAATTCCTTCTATAATCTAGAATGACCTTGACTCAGTTGGGATTAAGGGTATAGGTCACCACTCCCAGGATTCTCCCTGTGCTGGGATTAAAGGTTTGAATCACCACTCTCTGATCCTCCTAGACTGACTGTGGTTAGAGCTCCAGAACTTCTGGAGCTTTTATTAACTCCCCACATAGACTGTGGGTAGATTCCCTCTGATATCTCCGAAACTTCTGAAGCTTTTATTGAATCCCCACATGTGTGTGTGTGTGTGTGTGTGTGTGTGTGTGTGTGTGTGTGTGTGTGTGTGTGTGTGTGTGTGTATGTATGTAAGTGTGTGGTATATGGGTATGTTGGATGTGTTGGTCCATACAATTGAATATGATGATTTGAGGTTGACATCAAGTGCCTTCCTCAATTACTCTCCACATTATTCTTTTGAGAATCTCCCACAGAACCTCAGGCTTTTGGTTTGGACTAGGCTGGATGTTGATTGAGTCTCAGAATCTGTCTGTTTCTACCACCAAGTGTGTAGCCTTATACCTAAGTTTTACATGGGTATTACAGTTCCAAACTCAAGTCTTTATGTCTATGAAGCAAACACTTTCCCTGCTGTGCTTCCCTATTCCTTTAACTAATTATCTGTTAATTAGCAAACAAAGCAACAGGTTCTTGGTGGCACTTTTTGCACATACTAAATTTTTGTTGCCCTTCCATGATTTCGGGATGTAGATTTTTTTCCCTGAAAATTAAAGTTCTCTGTGATTATGCATTTGATTGTGTTGAAGTGTGGGTTTTAAAATCTTTATTACTTATTATTTACAATGCAATGCTACATATATAAGGGTGTTTAGTAGAGTTCAGAACCATCACAACAATGTTAGTTTTTCTGATTTGTTTTGTAATTTTTACTACTTATCAGACACTACTTACAGGAAACAACTGCCAAACCGAAGACACCTCATTTATACACCCCTCACCTTCAAGACTCTTTGTAGCCATGAATTATTCCCATAAGTAACTTTACCTCCTAGTCCACAAGGCCCAATTCATCCACATTCACTTTAGCATTTGACCCTTTGCAAGTTACAGGATGTAGTGGAGATCATGAATTCTATTTCCACCAACTATTGGCAGACACAAGGTGGTTCTCAGCTCAGTGTGTGTTTCATGAGACTTCCTGAAATATAGATACACTGGCCTAATTAAACCTCATAATTTTAGATAGTATGCTTTGTTCTCCTCTTCTCTTCCTGCCTCCCGCCTCCCAATCCCTCCCAGTCAGCCTTCAGTCTCCTACTTCCTCATACCCCATCCCTTCCCTAAACAGGGCAAGAAGTCCCAATGTGGGCCTGCTCAGCTTGGCACATCCACTCCAGGCGAGACTGATTTCCTCATCCTAATATCAAGACTGGGTTAGATGCACCTCTGCAGGGAATGGGCTCCAAGGTGCCAGCCCATGCACAGGAACACAGTCTCATGCCACCCCTTGAGGCTCTACATACTGTCCATGCCAATCAACAGTTGCCTACCCTTAGATGGCCTAGCTCCTTTTCCAGATAATTCCCCAGTGGCTGTTCTTGGGTAGTTTGCATTAAAAAAAAGAAAAAAAAAGCGCCTTTCCCCCACATTTTTTCTGTTTGAATAACTTTGGGTACTCCTGTTTCTCCCTGGGTACAGAGGGACTTCCCATCTTATTTTCTAGCCTTCACTGCTTGCTTTTGCTTAATCCTGTAGCAAAGCGCTTTTCCCTGGATTGTCTGGCAGAGGAACAGGCGATGCTCACTGAGCTTTCTCCAAATTCCTTCATTTGGAGTTTCTCTCCTCAATCACCTCACATCTTGATAGCTGTGTTGTTTGCTGTTCTCAGCATGGCAATAGTTATGGTGGAGTTTAGCCTTCAGACAGACTCATTTTTTTTTCTTCTTTGAATACCTGTGAGCCTCTCCAGTTTCTCATGACAAACCAAACAACGTCCATGATGCTGACTGTATGAGTCAATAAACTCATTTCATTACGTGGTGGTTGCTGCATTCACTGGCCACAGCCTCCAGGTCTTCAACTTCTGAGTCTCTAAGACCCAGGACACAACTTCATGCAGCTTAAAATGAACTGCTATTTTAAATTTCAGGTTTGCCCAAGTCTCTTTGCATGATTCCCTCTTTCCACCTTGGTATCATCCTAATTTAGGCAAATTTCACATGCGTGCGTGAGTGCATACATGTGTGTGTGTCTGTGTGTGTGTGGTGCATGTGCACATATGTGTACATGCATGCAAAGACCTGAGGTCAGTTTCTAGTGTCTTCCTCATTTGCTCTATATCATGATTTATTTGTTTCCCCAGAGTCTCTGACTGGTGCTAACCAATTTGGCTAAACTTTAAAGCCAGGAAGCCTGCGGATTTTTCTTTTTCTGCTTCCCCAGTACTAAAAAATACTAAAAAATACTCACTACTAAACCCAGATATTTTTTACATTGCTGATGAAAATTGCACTCGTGTATCATGTATGCAGCTCAAATACTTTGCCAATGGAGTCATCTCTTTCCAATCCCTTTGCACCTCAAAAAGGCTACCTATGAAAACAGCATCTTTTGGGGAAAGGTACCACTATATTTTAGATTCCCACTGTGTAGTGTAGTATGTGGTTTCTGGCCCAGTCTTTTGGGTGTAGCCTCAAGATTTATACCTGCAGACCTGCAGAGACACACAGATGCTTATAATAGTTTTAGGCTGATCAGCCTAAGGCCCAGGCATATAACTTGCTAACTCTTTACCCTTAATCTAACCCATGAGTCTTATCCTGTTCAGCCATGCAGCTCGGTACCTTTTCTTAGAGCAGCATAGTTGTCCTCTGGTTCTTCTGGCTTCTCTCTGCATTCTGCTCTGTTCTGTCTGTTCCTAGAGTCTTCTTAGTCTGGTAGCCCTGCCCACACTTCCTGTCTGCCTTTGGCTAATCAGCACTTTTTATTAAACTCATAGGCGGGGACAATTATTTACAATGGAACAACATACCCCACCCCCATAGTATAGTATTCAGCAGTCCTTTAAATTATTCCATCCTCTTAAGTAATGCCATAATCCATAAATTCCCACCTATTCTCAGATTCGGTTGTTCCCCATCAGTAAACAAGCATGTTTTGTAGGCATTGATCTAACAGCCCTATGACATCGAAGTGTCATGTACCTATGGCTTCAAGCCTTGTTTTCTCTTGGTCTCTATGGTCTTCAAGATATGTGAACTCATCTGTTGAGGTAGCTCTCACCCTCTTGTCACAGTCCAGTGACAAAAGCAGATAAAATAGCATTGCCTCCATTTCAAAGCAGACGGGCTTTGAGGTCATGGGCCGTCTTGAGAGACTGGGGTGATCAGGTCACCTGGCTCTTTGCCCAGGAGATTATCTATAATGTGAGACTCTGCCTACCTCTGCTCACCTAGGGGAATGGCTTCTATAAGCAGATCACACGTAGGGGGGCGAGTGACAGCCCAAAGGTCAGGACTCCTTCCATCTTCAGGTTCCTTTTTTGTGACATGCCACCTTCAGAGCAGTTGTAGGTGATGTTGATTGTTCAGAAGTTAAAGTCCAAGCTCAGGGGAAAGTTAGGAGTTGCTCATAGGGTCACAGATGCAGTTGCACCTGTTCCCTGGAAGGATTCTGCACGCAGCATCACAAGCAAGGGCCACATTTCTCTGGTCTGTGTCCACACTGAGTGTGTTGCCACAGCCCAAGGAGATGAGAAAAGCCAGTGATATTTAACATGTTGCACTTTATTACAAACATAAAGTGTTACTTAAGGCTACTTAACTGTAGAAGAGAGGCGTAAAAGTGAAGGCAATCAGAAGAATATGAGCAAAGCTCAACAGTATACATGTGCCAAAATGTCACAACAAAAGCTGTTATTTATATTCTAATTAAAACTGAAAGTAAAGAAGAAAGAGCACTTTAATTAACTAGAAAGAGCACACTATGAAACCTTAGAGTACTGGCTGGGAGACAGCTCAGGTGTCAAAGGGCTTGCTGTGCAAGCATGAGGTCCTGAGTTCAGTCCCTTCCCATCCTATGTAAAGGCCAGACATTGTGCTACATGTGTAATCTCAGTGTGAAGGAGGCAGATACAAAGACAGAAAAATCCCTGGCTCTCGGATGTTAGGTGGTCTGGCCAAATAGATCAATGAGTTCCAGGTAAAAATGAAAGAGTAAAGAAAGAAGAGATGGGGGGTGGGAGGGAAGAAGAGAGAAGAGGGATGGAGGGAGCGAGAGAGGGAGGGAGAGAGATCCAGTTCAAAAAACAAGGTGGAGAGCATCTTAGAAATACAGGGTTGATCTCTAGCTTATTTCATGCACATACTTGTGAGTGTACACACACACACACACACACACACACACACACACACGCAGACATACATACATGAACACATACTCTTTAAGAGTAATGGGATCGTTACTTGTATATTAATTCTCACTAGAACATGCCATGGGACCTTTGAGAATGTTTTCCCGAAAGAACTGCTTAGCAAATGCCCAAGCCATACAATGCCTGCAGCAGTGGCTTTCCCCACACACAGTCTTAGGAGGTTCAACCAGCCCTAGAAGAGATATAGTGTTCACCCAGGGGTAAACATTCAGGATGGGAAGGAAATGGTCCTACTTTTTTTACCTCCAAGTCCTAGGTTTCTGAATGAGAGGGCGGAGCTCATTAGTACTTTGTTTGATAAGTCTAATCAAAACTTATGCAAAAAGAAATCTTTCCAAGTATCCACTTTGATGGGGGAAGGGATGCTGGCTCAGAGCCAAAGAAGTAGCATTTGGAAGCCATAGCTTTAGAAAATGTTCTTCTCTTTCTGCTGCTTCCCTAAGATTTGCTCAGTCTATGTCCTAGGTTGAAGAGTTGAAATAGAAAGTCTTCCCACCATCCTGGACAGTACTTCTCTCTCCTATGCCCAGGGCAGAGCAGCTGTATGTGTGTCTGTGCTCAAAGGCGGGGTTCTTGTGACCAGGGTGCTATACTACACACTGAGGAATTCCAAGTGGAGATAGATTTATTTTACCCTCCCTGTCAGTTAATTAAAACCCTCAGGCCTGTGCCCACTGTTGCTAACTAATGAAATGAAAAAGATATCCAATTCTCTACCTGCTTATTGCGATGGTCACAGTCATAAGCATTCTTCTAGGAACTACAAAATACTTTCCATTTTCTATCTATTGCTTTGGAATTTTCTTCTTCCAACTTTCAGGATGAGAGTGACTTTAGCATGTATCTCTTGGACCTCATGTGGTCTGTGCCACAAAATTAACAGAATGGATAGAGAGCTGGTAACAGAGCTAGGAGTGAAAGGCATGTGTCCTGATGGAGCCTTTGGTGGGACTGAAGTAGCCTTCTGGCTTTCACCTCTATTTCCTAAGAAGAGTAAAACAGGATAGAAAGACTCACATAGTTAGTATGATATATTTATATAGATAATATGGAGATGGTAAGCAGGCAGGCAGGCAGGCAGGCAGACAGACAGACAGACAGACAGACAGACAGACAGATAGATAGATAGATAGATAGATAGATAGATAAATAGACAGATACATAGATATGTAGATAGATGGATGGGTGGATGGATGGTTTGTGGATAGATGGATGGATATATAGATGGATGGATGGATCAATGGATAGATAGATAGATGATAGATAGATAGATTCCTTCTGCATAAATTGAGGTCCACTCCAAGCCTGCTGAGTACAGATAGATAGGCAGCCAAGTTCCTCCCACTGTTTTTGAGTGTGCCTCTGTAACATTTAAGCTAGAGTACTTCTTTCTATATTATATTTAAAAGCCAGGTCAGAGGAAGTTCATAGAAGATGTGAATCTGTCATCTGAGCTGTAACCCTCTGTGAAAGACAATGGGGAAACAAATGGCTGCGCCGTTACCATAGTGTCTTAAAGGGACAGCAATAAATTGCCAGGACGTTTTTATGGAGTTTTTTAACCTCTGGCCTTTGGAGGGGGAAAATCAATAAGATATTAAGAAAATCATGAATTAATGTTTCATAGAGTGTAGGCATCCATAAGAGCTGGGTTGGGCAGGGGGGACAGAGGCAGACAGAAGCCCAGTTGAAACATCTCCTGTACTCAAGAACCGTGTCCATCGTCCCTCCTTCTTCAGCTCCATCGGGAGGCTTCACCACATTTGGGGGAATGTGAAGAGCTGAGGCTGCTATCAGGACACGGTGACTAAATCCTCAGTGGAAATGAAGTACAAATAAGCTTAAGTGAATTGCTTCGCCAGGGAGGTTTATAAAGATTTTCTAATTGACTCCTGGCCATTGAGGTGACCTTAGGTACTTGCACTATCTTATGTGTAAATGAAGTCTGACCTCAAGCCGGCTCTGCAAACAGGAGTGTCTTTGGGGTTCCCAGAATGTCACTTCTCTCTTTGGCTGTTCACACAACCCAGCACAAGCCTTTCTTGGTCTCTGCCCTTCTTTTCTTAATATGACTCCTTGGGGAAGTTATACTAAAGCCATGATTCATAAAATAGATTTTTTCCCTAAGGCTTCTAACCCTGACAACTGTCTTTCTTATGCAGCAAAGATCTGGCATACAGGACCCCAGGACTGTAGCCTGCAAGAACTTCCCATCCTGTGGGCAACTGTGCCCCTGTCATTAGGCAACAGATGCTTCAAGAAGATCTTGGTTCATAGCTCAGCCCTCAGTCAGCTCTACACCCTCCTCCTGCCCTACCAAGGTGTAAGGGTGCTTCTGTTGCTTATCATTTTCCATTTGAAGTAAGAAAGGTGACATCTGGCTGTTGAAGTGGAGTTGGGACTTTCTCTGGGAATGTGTCTCCCAATTCCCACTTATATTGAGCACATAAGGACCTAGGCCGTGGTAGGACGTAGTGGGGGCAAAGTTGTCTGGTGACTGAAAAGTTATCAGCAGCGAGGGAGAATGGATCTCACAGCAGTCTCCTTTAGATTCTTAAGTCCTTACAGTGAGAGAGGATGTTCCTAACTGAAGAAGGAAAGGCCTTGTGTGCTGAGGGGGACAGGGGGCTGCTCCAGAAATCCATGCCAAGTGGTTTGGTTTCTTAGCAGAATTGTTTAACTGGCCTTGTGGCCTAGAGATTCCTTAACTGCCATGCCTTATTTTAGGAAGGCAGATTAGTGAATATCATTGTGGCCAACTTAGGAAGAGCCATTTAAGGAACAGTACTGCTTAGAGTATCAAGTAGGATATAGAAACCAAGAAGCCTGCCAACAAGCTGTGATCTGGAACAATTATTTATGCCACTTCTTTGGAAAGGAGATAACAGTGGGGTCCTAGAAGCTACCTGTCCTCACAAACAAGAGAAGCAGGCATGAAGAACCCCATGAGAACAGTAAGTTCTCACCAAAAAACACCCCTAGCTTTAGAGGACCCCACTTGACACCCTGTGGTCATAGAGTTTGACAAAAAGGCCTTATGTCCACTGACTACTGGGGAGAAAAAGCCTTTGTGACTGTTTCACATACAAAATGCCATGGATTCCGATGGCCACAATCGGAATGTAATCTCTGTTCCTGTCTAACTTTGTGGACAACAGAAATGCTCAGTTGCACTCCATGTGCTATGTGTTCCTTGGAGCTGGAATTTCCAACAAAAACGTTCATACTGTATCACCGTGAAGCAAAGCAAACAGAGCTTCTGGGGGCTCTAGACTTTGTTAAATCCTGGGTTAAGCAAAGCTAGAGCTGGTACCCTAGCTCTCTTAAGAGTTTGATACCGTCATCACTTAGTGCTGGTGTGGTCACCTACAGGGGACACTATCATGACTCTGGATGGGGAAATGGGAACAAGCCAGAGCTGATAGAGAAGGAGAGAAGAGGTCGGCCCCACAGGCTAGAGACAAGCCTGGAAATATGACTGCAAGTCTGAATGCTGTATACCCCCTTTACCTTCTTCCTGTTTATATATCTGAACCAACAAGCACTAGGCAAGAAGCTCCGTGGGCTGGCCACTCCAATGCATTAGAGAGACAGCATTTAGTGACAGAGACGGATTGATGGTGATCACATCATCTGGATAGCCATCATGAAGGCAGGATGCTGAGAACAGAACTCTTCTCCAGTGCCTGCCAACACCAGACAGGTAATGTCACCTCCCACACTGAGAGAGAGCAGTGGGCTGAGGGAAGATACGGGTCTATCAAGAGCATCTCTCCCAGCTTTGCCCAGCAGCTGCCAGCTCAGCTTTACTTTGTCATCTTTCTGTTAGAAGGGGAGGTTGATTTGATCAGCCAGTTTGGACAAGCGCTGCTTCTTAGCCTGGACATGCTACTTTCACTTCTGTGCTGGGGGGTAGCTCTACTGCAGAGTGTGAGCCCAGGGCAGCTGCAGAGGACACACATTGACAGTCAGTCACCTTGTAGCGTGATAAGCTGCAGAATGGAAAATTGTCCAAACTGTCAGGACTTTATACAAAATGCTAATGCATATGAATAATGAGCACTGACAGGTCTTTCTATTCTGGCTGTGCTGGTCACTGTTAACACAAGATACACAGGGAGTGCTCATGGGTGTCCCCACACTGCTCCTACATGTTTACAAATGGAAGCCGGGCTGATCTGATTTTCAAACGTGTCTGGTCTGCTAGCTCCAAGAGAGGAGAGCATTTGGAACTGAAATTTCATCTTTCTTTATTTCAAGATTAACTGGAGCAGTAAGCCCTTCTGTAGGGCCTGGGGAAACAGCTCAAATATGGTGAGGTTACAGTGAGAGATGAGAGCTGATCTCAGTCAGAGCCTACAATGCCAGTCTTACTAGTCTCAGCTCAGAAGGCTTGAGGGTGATACAGCCTAAGAAGATAATTCGCTTTGTTCACTCTGAACAATGAGTCAGTTGGTTCTGGAGTTAAGTAGAGAGGACAGTGGTGAGATCTGTGAATTGAGGCGCACTTGACAGCTTCTGGGAGTTTGCCTAACATTCTTGTGATGACGGGATCTCGTCCTGCTGGCTCCGAAAATGGAAATGACAACTTTCAACTGGCCACTCCAGAGGTGGAGGGTAGCACTTCATTCTTGCTCCACAGGGAAGAATGAGCTGGTTAGGAACCTAAGACCTTACCAAGTTGAAGAGAGAGGTACCAACACCATTGTTCCCAGTAGAAAATTTAAAATACCAAGTCTGCCCTTCCAGCTCGTTCATAGCAGGAACATGCCCGGAGTGTGTAAAGTAAGTCTGCGTCTTTGACCCATAGAAGGAATACTGGAGTAAGAAGCAAGGAAGACCAGTTTGTCCCCATTTTCTGCTTCCTTTGCCCAGTTTTCTTTTGAGTCTTTTGGGGACTGGGTGACGTAAATATACTGTGAGTATTAACTAAGGAATAAGGGAAAAGAAAACACAGAGTGCCTGTGGTGATATATTTTATATTATTAAATATAATATATTAAATAATTTAATATTAATATTAAATGTTATCACCACATGTGCCTAGTGATGCTTGTGTGGGGACTTGCTGCATGAAACCTAACTGGTTTTATAATAATTTTGGACTGGAACCATGTAGGCATTTGTACTTTGGTGATCTCAGAATCTGCTCTGGGAGTGGGGGCGAGACAGCTTAGCTGGGAAATACTACATAAGAATGATCCTCAGAACTCAAGATGAAAGAAGCTAGATGTGCTGGCTTCTACTTGTGGTATGAGGTGGAGAGAAGACCTGTGGGGCTCACTGGCCAGACAGCCTAACCTACTTGGAAACTAGGTAAATGAGAAATTTTCCTCAAAAATAAAACAACAGAGAAAGTGAACATTGTCTAAGGAACGACAGCAAAAAAGGCTGATTATTGTCTATCACATGTATGCACACACAAAAACACACTCACACTCACACACTCACACACACTTATACACACAACATTCTCACACACACGCATACACACAATACTCTCACACACACTCACACATAAACACACATTCACATACACACTCACATAAACACTCATACATACACACATTCACACATAAACACACACACTTACATACTCACATACACACTCTCACACACACTCACACACACAACACTCACATACACTCACACATAAGTACATATACACACTCATACATGAACATACACACATTTATACACTCACACATGAACACACATACAGACATATCTGCTTTGAGATGCTTCAAACTCTTTAGATGCAGGCTCTACGTGCATGGTTATGAGTTACAGTCTTCTTCAACACAGAAAGATCCAACATTCATGATTCCTTAGCCAAATTGTCCATGCCAACAAGCTTTCTTGACTAACCCAAAAGAAGAAGTAAGAGGGACACTCTGGATTTCTAAACTGAGTTCACAGTGAGAATGAGGAGTGTAGTTTTAACATATGTTCAAAGGACTTCTCACTGATATTACTGAGTAAAGCAGCAGCCATATTTCAAGGAAACCAGCTGAAGTTGATAGGGACCTGCAGTGTGCTTCAGGCTCACAGTAGCATGACCAATGCAAAATACAGAGCCTCGCCTGGCAAGGGAAATGAACAACCTCAGTTTCTCCTTCAGTGGCTTTCAAAGTCTTTGAATGTGCACAGGGCAGTTCTGACCGTGTTGCTGTCTGCAGAGATTGCAGAATATTAAAACAAACAAACAAGCAAACAACCCCCCTCCCACACACAAACAAACCAAACAGAAACCTAGAGAAAATGGCGGTGGCAGAGATAGAGTGAGGCTTATGGGTAGCTAGGAAGACCAGAAGTTTCCTGTGGAATTCTGGCACTTTACTCAAGTCTGTGAGGCTGTCCATTGTTCCTACTTGGGTCTACATGGTGCTAAGAAGATTCTTAAGCACTGACTTTTAACTATACTTCTGTGTCCCCCGTCCCCCCCCATGTAAGGAATATGCACTGGGTTTTTTTCCATGGCATTGAATTCCAAGTCCTTGCTGTGTTGCATTATGGTTTCTTGCCCCTGGACAGCCAGAGGTCTAGACCCACAGACCTGCAGCCCCAGACCCCTTAGCCACCCACCACTGATTAGGCCCCCAAAATTATTTAGACAGTCATATTAATTTCATGCTGTTTGGTCTATGGCTTAGGCACATTGCTAGCTTGCTCTTACACCTTAAATCACTAATCTGTCTGCCACGTGGCCCGTGGCTCATCTGTGCTCCTTACATGCTGCTCCTTTGGACTTTGGGTTTGGTCTGTCTGACTCCGCCCTGCTCTGATTCCTCCTCCTACTTTTTCTATGGTGCCTGTCATGGGCCAAAACAGCTCCTTTATTTAAAGATTGATATTCACAGCATACAGAAAGACATTCCCACATCATTGCTGTGTTGAAATCAAAGAGTTCTAACATGGGAGAATTATTGATAGAATGGAATGTGTGTAGGTAAGGTCAGGTCCAGAAGATGAGAGCCTCACAATCCTGTCTTACAGCAAAGGAGACAGGGAGACTCAGAAATCTCTATCCCTTGGAATCTGTGTGCCTGAGCATAGCAGAGTGACTGACAAGCATACATTTCAGGGAGCAAGCAGAGAAATTGAATAGGATGGGTCTTGGACAGAGGAGAGGCACAAATAAGCCATCTCACGATTTAGGAATGGATAGATATAAACACTATATGCCAGTCTACTGGCCCTTGTCCATGCTCCAAGATCAGTAACAGCTGAGGAGTGGGCAGGTGCCCATCCTTGGTGATGTACAGAGGTCTCTACATCAGCACCAGCTCTGCCTTACTTGTTTTGTCTTTAGAGTGGTAAGACTTAGAGAGACAGGTTAGGATGGCCATTCTTATTGACGATCTAATCATTTGCCCATAAAAGCAACAGACTTAGTATTAGGCAAGTTATTGGAACTAATTAGAAGCCAAGAAGGTGCCACACTAAGAAATCAATGGTATTTTTTTAAAACAATCTGGTCATTAGGAAGCACCAGTCACCCACAGTAATTGCTGTGTCGTCCACTGCTCTTGTTGCTGTGATTGTATACCTGACAAGAATCAACTTAAGTAAGAAAGATTTACTCTGGGTCACATTTTGAGAAGATACTTTCCACTACAGAAGAGAAGGCGTGGTGTGAGGATCATGCATTAAAATGTGTTGACTGTTAGGAAACAGAGAGAGAATTGGCTGAAGTAGATTATAACCATTAAGGCTTCAATGTTCCATGTCCTACAACCAGGTCCCATCTGCTACAGGTACCACAACCTCACTAACTAACCAAGTGTTCAAGTACATGAGCTTGTGGGTGACTTATATGTGAAAAGCAGAAGCCATCCATCCATGCCTTTTATAGAATCTTAGTGATCTCATAAAACAAGTGTATTAAGTTCAAGTTCAGAAATCCCCATACAATTCCAGTACTTTTCTGAGTCTTTTTAGAATCTGAGCTCTGTGTGGTGGTTTGAATAAGAATGCCACCTATAAGCTTATAGATTTCAGTGTTTGATCGACAGTTCATGAAACTGTTTGGGAAAGGTTAGATGTGGCCTTGTTGGAGGAAGTTGGTCACTGGGGATAGGATTGGGGTTTTTTAAATCCCACATTATTCCCCATTATCTGTTGCTCCTTGTCTCATGGGCAAGTATAAACTTGCATTGTTTCAACTACTTCTTCAGCACCATGCCTGCCTGATGGCTAGCACACACCTCACCATGATGATCATGGACTCATCTTCTGACACTAAGCAAGTCCCCAGTGAAATGCTTTCTGTTTGATCATGGTGCCTTTTCGCAGCAATATAAAAGTAACTAAGACACTGTGAGCCCATGGGATATATATTAAAAAATGTTACTAATTCCAAAAGAAGTAGTATGGTATAAACACTCTCATTCCCAAAGGAAGAACTGCAAGCCATAGTATAAAGTTTCTGGCCCAGACTAGCCCCAAGATCTAGACCAGCAGTCCCAAATGATCATACAAAGGCTTATATTAATTACAAACTGTTTGCCCTATGGCTCAGGTTTATTGTTAGCTAGCTCTTTCACCTTACCCATTTCTATTCGTCTATGTCTTGCCATATGTGGCTCCTGGCTTAGCTCTATTTTTATACCTTGTTCTCTGGAAGGCAGCTTGCAGTGTCTCTCATGACTCTGTCCCCCTTCCCCTTTATCTATGCCTGGATTTCCCATCTGACTATAAGCTGGCTTTCCATAGGCCAAAAAGTTTCTTTATTATCCAATGATAATTCACAGCATACAGAAAGGCATCTCATATCAGGAAGATAGAAAGAACAATCAGACCAAAATTCCTCAAACAGTGTCAAATCCTGTAGGTCCACATCATGCTTTGGCACATACCGCTCTATGATATAAGCTTCAAGAATATAGATATCTCTGCTCTCACAGCCTTTCCATTTGAAGTCCATATGCCCTTTCTTTGGAGTTAGCTCTACTTGGTGTCTTCAGCTCCTTGGCAGACATGCAGATGTCCCAGTATCTACATATTTGAGAGTATGTATTACAACTTAGATTTTACCTTTGTAGATGCATGAGAACTTCTTTCAGGGAATCCAGCCCTACCACACCTTGTTTAGTCCATTGCTTTCTGGAACCTTGGTGTAAGCCTTCCATGATGTTATATATTTTATATGCTTGCAAAAGAAATACAATGTGAATAATTATATCAGGCTCTGATGCTGGTTAGTATATACCC
The DNA here is from genome assembly GCA_033318265.1 of Phyllotis vaccarum. Lineage (NCBI taxonomy): Eukaryota > Metazoa > Chordata > Mammalia > Rodentia > Cricetidae > Phyllotis > Phyllotis vaccarum. The sequence continues at coordinate 29,525,895 of JARWLC010000012.1, read as the reverse complement.
AGGTCTTCTTTTGCCTCAGCTGCAGAGGTTGTCTTTGAGTTTCTGCCTGCCTGAGTCTAAGGAAACATCTCTCTTGCTTGAGCAAGATTCCTTGGGGGCTGTCTTTATTTGAGAGCTCTCTTTTCAAATGTAAGTTTTTAAAAATGAATTTGCATTGCCATATAATGTACCTTTCTATGGTGGGGTCTTATTTTCAAGTCAGTTTCCTTGTAGGCCATGTGTAAAGTATGATGGTTTCCCTTAATTTAAACAACATTTTTAACTAATACCAGCAATTTGTTATCAGTTTCTTTTTCTGAAACTTTACATTCTCTCATACACATACTCTTACCAAACTGTACGTTTTTTTTTTTTTCTTCTTTCTGGTTTGGTTTTTGCTATGAATTCTCACTGTAAAGCTCACTAAACACACTGAGCAGCAATCATGCCACACTCCGACTAGTATGTCTTGACATTTCCTTTGCAAAGATGATTTTTAACCTACTTCCCTTGAATTTGTTTTAAGATACCTCTAAGATTCACTGCCAGATTATAACAGGATAGCTTTTGCATAATTCTCAGTAGGGCTCTAGTGGATGGTTCATATTTTCAGCAGAATGGGGATTATAGTCACATAGAAGATGCTTGGGAACAATTATCTGTAATGGGCAAATTGAGTTGGGAAGACACACCATAACTTTGGCATCACCGCTCTGCAGGTTGTGGTCTTGGACTGAATGAGACAGTGAGCAGAGCACCAGCATTCATTGCTTCCTACTTCATGAGTTAGAATGTGATGTGACCACCTTCCTGAAACCCCAGATACTCTGACTATGACGGATGCTTCCCTTGACCTGTGAACCAAAATAGACCTTGCCTTAAGTTACTTTGGCCATGGTATTTTGCCACAGAAATTGGAAAAAGTAATTAATACAGTGTGCTCTCATCTGAAGCCTCACATCCTGGGACTTCATTACACTTTCCTGTGTACATTCTGGTAGCCTTCATTCCCTCCAGAACAGTTCAACAAAGACTGCCTACGGCATTCTAGAACGATGTTAGTTTATTAGCCACATCTATCTACTTCCATCCAACAATCTAGCCCCCTAAGGCTTGAGAGCAACCTTCTTCAACAGCCCCTGAAGGCAGCTGCTTCCTCCCCTTCATCTCTTTCTCCTTCTCCTCCTCTTCCTCCTCATCTTCTTCCTCCTCCTCCTCCTCTTCCTTCTCCTCCTTCTTCTTCAACCACAGGAATGACTTTGATTCTTGGTACCAACTTCTATATTAGTTATTTTTCTTATTGCTATGACAAAATACCTAAAAAGAAGAAATTTAAAAAAGAAAACATTTATTCTGGCTCACAGTTCAAGAGGGCTGAGTACATGCATCAAGCTCGGAAGCTGTAGCATGGGAGCAGTTTACTGTGGCAGTACAAGTGTAAGGCCCAAATCTTGCTGCCAGTCAAGAAACAGCAGAGAAGAAAAGACCAGGCTTAAAGCAGGTTTGTGTCCTAGACCTTAAGACGTGCCTCCCATTGACACATTCTCTAGTGAGGACACACTTTTTAAAGCTCCTAGTATGTCTCAAAATAATAGCTAAGAACCCAGTTTACACACACACACACACACACACACACACACACACACACACACACACACAGAGAGAGAGAGAGAGAGAGAGAGAGAGAGAGAGAGAGAGAGAGAGAGAGAGATGTTTCTGGGGAATATTTAAATTCCACATATGCCACAAAGATGACAGTCTCAGAAACTGACTCCACCAGAAACATGCAGCACACCTTGGAGGCCATCTAAAGTCCTCACATAGAACACAGAACATATGCTTTGAGGACACAGTACTAATGTCTAACTATGTCCACATCTGCTATATTACCTTACAAAATTAATAGAATTTAAATCCATATTCTACGTGGCTATATACTTACAATTTATTAAAAAGAACATGATTTCATTAATATATGAGTTAACCTCATTGTAGAAAGCATGCTAGCCCTTACAGACATTGGGGAATACAAAAGAAGGAATGGTGAGCTTGTTCAGTGGTTAAAAGCATGTAATGCTTTTGCAAAAGACCTGTGTACATTTACCAGACTCTATAGCTCAACTCACGGCTGCTTATAACTCCAGCATCATCAAATCTAATTCCCTCTTCCTCACACTGTGGACACCTGCTTACACACACACACACACACACACACACACACACACACACACAGAGAGAGAGAGAGAGAGAGAGAGAGAGAGAGAGAGAGAGAGAGAGAGAGAGAGATGGGGGAACATAATTAAAATAATTAAAACAAAACAAAACAGAATTAATATAAAAGCTCAGAAGTTCCATTAAAAAAAGCCAAAGGAGCTCTGGGTCAGAGTGGACTTCTGAGGAGAACAACCCATTGCTTGCAAGCATGGTAGGACCAGGGTATCCATAACTTTTACATGTATAAAGAAGCCAGTTTTAGAACTGCTGAGCATGGGTCAAATTTTGACATTTCCTGGTTGATACAACCTAGCAATGATTTACACGGCATTTATATTATATTTGGTATTAAATATAATTTAGTGGTCATTTAAAGTATATGGGAGGATGAGATGTGTTGGTTGAACCCAAATATTGGCCCTCTTTTATAGGGACTTACACTTCTGTGGGCTTTGTACCAGAAATGATTCTGGCAGGGGTCTTCTGAGATACTAAGGGTGTACAATCAAGGTGGTGGCACCAACATCAATAGAAAATACATTTATTGCTTAGTTTGCGCTGGTAAAAGAGACTTACTGGCCAGGGGTAAGAAGAGTTCGTTTCTATACATGGCACACTCATGGTGGGTCAAGCTGTTACTGCTGACAAGACAATTAACAGACGGTCTGGGAGATGGATTCTTGGCTAGAGAAGTTGCCCTTGGTAAATTCAGTAGCAGGGAGTCTAGGTGTATGGTGGGTAGGCATCAGGGGTGCTGGCAGACCAGGTGGTAACAGGTGTTTGGTGGGCAGATATCGGGGTGCTGTCAGGCCAGGAGGGAACAGGCATATGGTGGGCAGAAATCAGGGGTGCTGGCAGACCAGGTGGGACCATGTATATGATAGGCAGGCTTCAGGGGTGCTGGCAGGCTATGTGGGACCAGGTGAGACACTGGAAACCTGATGCAGCGCTAATGCTTTCCACCTACATAGGATCCTTGAGACTGCGTCTAGAAAGTGAGTTAGCATTGTGATGGGTTGAGTTGAGAAAGTGTTTTAGGAAGGGCCTATTATTGAGTCATAAATCTATTAGAGAAAGTACTCACTCCATGTCTACCTGCACAGGCTGGCTTTAAATTCCCAGCGAAGAAACAGTCCTGCCTGTAACCGGCAGGAATCACCTTTGACAGACTTTCCTCATTCCCAAGCACATTAGTCACAATCACGATCATTTCCTTTTTCATTCGTGAGAGTATATATTCTCCTAGAAAAGGACAAATGAGTGACAATTAAGTTTGTGTTCAGAGGTGTAATTAAGCTTCCACCTCCAGGTTCATCTCAGGCTTCTTTACTCTGATTGCTGTTGCTGTCTGTTGCTCACCCATGGGGCATTCTGCTTGAGAGTTTCTGATGCCTACAGAGAGGCTCCCAAGACCTCCCTGACTGTCCTTGGAGTTTTGGGAGTGACATCAAATGATGTACAATAACAAAGGGATCAGAGAAGTAAACTATAGACTTCACCTGGGCCATGACTGGGTTTATGATTGCCCAGACATTGATGGTATGGGATGGCTTATAGTGAGTGTCAACTCAGGACCATATCCTGGGGCTCAGGGTGGGCCAACTGCAGGTTCAGAGAAGAGGTAACTTACGCAGGCTTTTCCTCTTCTTCATGGTGTGAGATAAAGGTGTGAGCATTACCAACTGACCATTCTTGTTCTTGCTGTGATGTGGGAGCAAACAAAGGCAAAAATCAAGCTCCAAAGAGTCAATTCACAGAGATGAAATAGAGTGTGAACTTAGGCACCAATGTGGACCACAGCCAATACTAGTACAAAACACTTGATGTCTATTTATCCATTGTAATTTTTTTTTTTTGCTATGTTGCATCAACATGCCTTAATAAGGTGAAAGGCACCCACACTGTGTCATGTTACTTTAAACATTCTCGAGGCTCTGCTGTGAGGCTCTCCTGAGTCTTGATGCCAAGAAAGTAGGTGATTCTGCTCTATTCTCCTTTAGCCTACTTTTCTACCCACCTCTTTGCTTGTCCTGTGTCCAGCCGCTCCTGCTGTTCCCAGAACAGATTGTGGGGCTTTAGCCTGCTGGGATTTAGGACAGAGGGCCTCAGGTCTGCCTTGATCATAGACTCACTCAGTCTGTGATCATCAGAAGTTCAAGGGAAGGACTTGATGGATGCCCAGGTAATGTCCTGACTCCATATTCCACTTTGGGTAGGTGATTCTCATTTGGCATTTTTCTGTCACTGTCCATATGCTGACAATTCAGCATGTAAGAATGATAGTTATATTTCCAGTTTTGAAGTCTCTCTCAGCAGTAAGGAGAGAGCAGTATGAACTTTTGAACTCTGCTATTTGCTTTCATCTACAGTCAGGACAACAATGTTGGAAACCATGTATGAAGAACATGGAAAGTGAATGGAAAGATGAGCTTCTTCAAAGACACTTCTTCCTTTACCAGAACTCACGTAAGCATGAAGAAAATACTTAACAGCAGAAATGCTGTTATCAAGAAAACAGAGACGTTTATATATTGTTCTACAAGCCAAGAACAAAAGAACAAAAGAACATATACTGGTTTTTTGTTTTTGTTTTTGTTTGTTTGTTTTTTAAGACATGTGAATTCTTTGAGCACCAAAACCTTGTCAACCACAGCCAGAAAGGTGCCTCAGGCTGTGAGACATGGTGGGGAAGAAGTGGTTTGAACAAACAAAGGTCAGACCCAGTTCACATTATAGACAGCAAAGAGAAGAGAGAGAACACACTCTCCCCCAGGTATCCACCTCATCCCAGTGAGCTTAAGGAAGTGGGGGCAGGAGAAGACAACACTAAAGGCCCTTGGTCCTGGATCCTGCAAGGAAGGGAATGTGATTCTCAGGTTGTCTGCCTCTGTTTGCAGTCTAAAGTCCTGCTAATAGTTCAGTATTCTTTAATACATCCATAATCTCCCCGCCATGCCCCCTAGCAGAGGACAAACTCCTTAAAAAACAGCAATGGCAAGAGGAGAAACAGAGGAAACTGGCTCACAGACTGATGAAACGGGAGAAGGATATTAGTGTAAATCCAGAAGTAAATGTGAGTGTACATATGATGTGTTCAAGGAGCAGAGTGGTGACTAAGCTAGAATCTAAAGTCGAAGAAAATATCAGTTACACAAGAGTAAGCTCACAGAAGAAATAAGCAAATGATTTTGAGGGGTCTAAGAGGCAATGAGAGACATATAGTATATATACACATAAGAGGTAATGTCTAGAAGAAATATAGATAACTGAAGAGTATGGTAAGTAGGCTTTAAGGACCACATTGTATTGTATGAGTAGAAGACATATCTTTCACAAGCTTTGCCCTCTCCCCAAAGTGATCAAGATTGAAAAACAATTCATTCTGTGTTGAAGGGTTACCTAAATTTTCTCATAAATGAGAGAATTGCACATGGTGTGAATTCTGCCAGTAAAGTACCTACAGAGATCTAGATAGAGGAGGAGAGAGTACAGAGCAGTAGAGAGGTCCACAGAAAAAATGGGGACAAAGGTATGCAAGGATATGGGCTCAGCACTTTCACTAGGCAGGAAGAAAAGAGAGTGAATAGGCAGAAGTGGGATTGGACATGATAGCGACTGGATACTTTTCAGAAATAATAAATGAATATACCAACATACTTGTTCTAGAAAGTTAGTGAACCCAAGGCATTGGAAAAGAGTCAAATTGTGAGAAGATATATTACCAAACAGCCCACAGTTGCAACCACAAGAAACAAAGATAGCATGGTAGGCAGCTCTTCATGACTGTGGCAAATACCAGAGAGAAGCAGTTTAAGAAGTTACAATCTGGAGATAACAGGCCAGCTGGACCTCTTGTTTCTGGGTATATGGTGAGGCAGGACATCATAGCAGGAAGGTCTAACAAAGAGGCTCTCACTCCATGGCAGCCAGGAAGTAGAGACAAAGGATCCTAGAACAAGACACAACCTCCAATTAAAACACACATCCTGTCTTGACCACCTCCCGATCACTTGTGACCATTTGTTGACTGATTCCTGGCTGAAATCAGAACCTTCATGATATAATCAATACACAAATGCTCATTTCTATAAAGACCCTTACATTGGAAACTGAAAGTTTAATGCAGGGCCTCATAAAGACATTTTAGACTGATATACAGAATTATACCTCTTGTGTATGAGAGGTTCTTATGCACTGGAAAGTGCAAAATACGTTAAATCCATCTCAAGAGTAACATCATTGCTTGAAAGTCCAAGTTGAATATCTCCTCTGAGATTCAATGCAACCTCTCAGCATGAGTCCCTGTGAGTACGGAAGACTCCTAACACATGGTGGTGAGATAATATACACATTCTCATTCTAAAGGAGTAAAAAAAAAAAAAATGTACTGGGATACAAGGAATCATGGATCAAAGCAAATGCAAACCCAGCAGGGCAAGCATCCATCTCTTACCTCTAAGTTGGCATCCAGGCATATGAACTCCAAGAATTTGAACAGCCCCAGCCCTGAAGTCTTCCTGCAGTAGCCCACATGCTTGTGCTGGCTGTTTTTGAAGATTGTGGCTCTCCTTGGCAGATATTTCATGTTTCTGGCATCTCCAATACCCAGGCTTTATTGTCACATACCTTTTTGATGGTTGCTGCCATCAGGAACTCTACCCCTAGCACCCTGTGCTTTAAGCTCCTTTGAAATCTGGGTTTAAAAAGTCAAACCTAGTAGAATTCACTTGTTGGCTCAATGTTTAAGAGTTGTAAGTAGAAATGTCATGAGTTCAAGGCTTGTCTGGGCTTTGTAAAAAAATATTAAGATTCCGTCTCAGATGAAGGAATAGAGGAAAAGAAAGAGAAATTCTCCAAGTTCATAACCTTAGAAAAACCAGCATCATATGGACAATGTGAAGGTTAGCTTACCAGGATAAACTATAGCTTGGTCAGTCTGAGAAAATTCTAGTCCTTGAATGTTTAGTAAGATGTACCTTCACAGACACACCTCCCCAGTGGCCCTGGGACCAAGATGCCCTGTAGCTCTGTATTTAGGAAAAGGCTTTCAGATGTGTTTATAGTTTTATACCCTTGAGCTTCAGATAGGTGGGATCTTGCTCATTCCCCAACTGCCCCAAAGGCACCTTCCCAATTGTTTCCTTAAAAAGTAATTGGCTTCATTGAATGTTTCTAATTTTTTTTTAACAGCTTTGCTTTTCTGCACTAGGGCTAGCATAGTGCCGTGTTGATCAAACTGAAACCTTTGTTAATCTTTCTGTTTTTCCTCAACCTGGTTGAAAACAGACTGAAAAACCCTTTCCATACTCCACAGACTGAGCTGCCTTGCATTTTTTTTCTGTTAATTGAGGGTCTTTTATTTTTAAACTTATTCTTCCACAGAGTCTTACGGCATGAAAAATAATGCAAATATGCCCTTTTCTGGTACCTAACGGGAAGGATTTGTAGTCCAACACCCAACCACCTTTGTTTCCATCTGAACCGTCCAGTGCTGTCTGTGTTCTCTTCTCAGCCCAACAGTGAAAACGATGACTCATCCAGCTCTGCTGACAGCATTCTGTGTTTTCTTTAAACTTTCCTGAAATCTTTCTGCAAAGTGGTCAGCTTTCGATATGGAAATAACCCTATTTTCTCATAGCAACATTCTGTGTTTGTTGTTATGTTCTCTGAGACAAATACCTGAAATAAAGAACTATAATACAGAAGAATAATTTTGACTCCTAATGTTTCAGACATTGGATCCATTTTGTGACAGGTTTGAACATCAGGACAGAAGGCAGAAGGAGGTGAGAGGCACTCACTTCATAGCAGCCAGAAATCAGAAAGAGAAGGAGGTACCCAGGACAAGCTATGCCCTTTAAGGTCACAGCCCAGAGACCTCTCCCTCCAACCAGGCCTTCACCACTGGTCCTTCATCACTTCCCAGTAATGTGATCAAATTATGGCTGCAGTGGCTAATCCATTGATGAAGGCTGAGCCCTGGGTACCCAAAGGCCCAGTTTGAACACTGATGCCATGGTAACTAACTTTCAACACACAAGACTGAACAATCCATCCTCAAACAATAACAGAAAATACCCTTAAAGATCTAAGAACAACGGAGCTGTTGGGAACAGGAGGAAAAACTAGAGCTGGAGATAATTTTAATCAGAACTTATGGTATCCAAAGGATAAGAAATTTTGGAGTTGGGAGAGGGTATCTGTCAATCTGGAATTTACTTCCAGAAAATTTTTATCAGGACAGTCAAGATGGGATAATCTCCCTGATCTCAATCCAAATAAACAAAAGCCCTATGGTAGCATATAGCTGCAGAAATAATCTAATTCTAGGCAAAGCTCCGGGGAATGGGAAGTATGTGAATAAACACAAACTAGAATCAAATGTGAGGTGCCAGGATCAATGATTGTGATAAAAGTGGGCCATCCATATAGCTGTAAAATGCACTCCTGTACTAATACATGTACACACACACACACAATTAAGTAAATAAATGTAGTAAAAGCATTTCATTGTATTAAAAATACACTCCCCCAACTGAATGTTGTTGATACATGTCTGTACTACACTTAATCACAAGTCATTACAGATCCTGAAAACATTAAAATGATAGTGTATTATAAATAACTTCACATTAGTACATGGAGAGTAGGTATTTACTGAGATGGATAATTTCCTGCAGAAACATTTTATTTTTTTTCAAAACCGACATGAGAATACGTGCGAAATCTGATAAATCCTTAATCTTGTTACCATATTGAAACCATAATTAAGAACCTACTCCCTGGTGAATTGTTCTAAATATTTACAGACAAAACTGACCTTAAGCAAACTATTAAAGAAAATAGAAACAAATAACACCTCAATTCATGTGGTTGCTATGCTCCTGAAATAAAAGTCCTGATAAGAACATTGCAAACAAAGAAAATGATAGACTGGTATCTTCTTCTTTCTTGACAAACAATCAGCACCCTGAATAAAAAACTAGTGTGTAAGGTCATCTGTGTGCAAAACGGATTGTGCATCCTGGCCAGATTATCACAAGAGCAAGTATATACCTCAATGCCTGATAATCAGTGTATGTATTTCAGTAGAATAAGAAAATAAAATAGGAACTGCATAATTGGTTATTAATTACAGATAGAATATATTTCTGATAAAATTTAATCTTGTTCATAAGGAAAACTTACAACAAAGTAGAAGCACTGGGGGAACTTTCCTACTTTGGGAAAACTTAAGAAAAGATAAAACCAATAGGTCAACTTGATGCTGAGACATTAGGATTGACACTTCCTTCCCGAGACAGTGTGCTGAAGTATCTGCTCCCACTACGGCTGCTCAATATATTATAAAGATAGAAGCAAGTCCAACAGGGCAAGAAAAATGAAAGGAGATACAAAAATTGAAGAGAAAATTGCTCTTTTTACTTACCAAATGTGTAAAAATTCACATAAACTATTGAAATTATTGAATAAGTATCATGTTATATATATATATATATACATACATATATATATATATGTATTTATATATCCACTGGATTAAAGTTCAATGTAAAACCATTTATTTTATACAAAAAGAACAGCAAAACTTCTGTTTCTTTAGAGAACCCTCACTAGCACACATAGGATATCAAAAACTGATAAACAAAAACGTATTCAGTGTCATTAACCAATGACATAAAAATTAGAGCTTGTAACACAAATTGGTTTTAATAATAAAAACTCTGAGCCAGTATTGGGATACATGCTGAAAGATCAGAGAGACAAAGGAGCCAGCCCCAGTCACCTCTTACCTTGCCAGTTCCTCAGCTGAAAGTAGGGAGGTCCTGTCTCTACAAATCCTCAGACTAAATGGGCTGAGACCCTGTCTCCACCCACCTCATATTTCTGTCTCCACCTCCCTAGTGCTGGGATTAAATGTGTGAGCCACCACTGCCTGGTCTCTATTTTTAATTAGTGGCTGGATTTGTCTTCTTATCTTCAGATAAGCTTTATTTGTTAGGGCACAAACAAAACATCTCCACAAGGGCTATCAGAGAATACCATGTAAAGGCACATGAAGAAGACTGACCCACAAGGGCTATCAGAGAATACCATGTAAAGGCACGTGAAGAAGACTGATGAAGGTAGAGGTTGTTCCTTTCTGCCCTAATTTCAGTGTAGTCGCTTATATAGCCATTTTGAGGGATATTTGGCAGTCTCCAACTTAGTAAAATACACTTCTTCCCTATGATCCACAGTGACATTCCAAAGTCTAGACCCTGAGGGAAATGACATATCCATACAGGAGATGTGTATATACATGCTGATGGGAACTTTAGTGAAACTATCCCCAAGACAAGCCTGGGAAATAGATACCAAGTATGACACAGTCATAGGACATGACTAAACAGGGGCAAACATGCATAGGTAACAATCTGTACAACCTTCTGCATGCCTCTCAAAGCCTTATGAAGGTTGACAGAAGCAAGACAATAGAGTACACAGATATCGATAAGATGTAGATTCGCCTACTGAAATCAAGATTAAAACACAGGCTACTCTTGGATAAGGAAGGTACAAATGCATGTTTTTCATCTAGCTGAGTGGTGGTGAGATAGCTAATACACAGATACAGGCTATCCACATGTTCATTGAGAACTTAGACCTGCACATTACACTTGTGCATATATACATATTGTACTTCCAGTTGAGAACTGGTGGAGTGAAGCAGTTTAAACCTGAAGATGGCAGAGGTCTGTGTCCTTTTCATGCGGTCGTGGCTGAGTCTGTGTGGGAACTATGGCAACAGAGTGGAGAAGAATGGTCACCACTGAGGCCTCTCCTCAGAGCCCCCAGTGAACCTGGAGAGGAAATTCCAGTCCAAGAAGACTGGAAGCCGAATCAAGAAATGGAGTCTCAAAATGCAAAGAAAAGGGCAGATAGAAGGCTCAGCAGTTAAGAATACTGACTGCTGTTCCAGGGGACGTGGGTTTCATTCCCAGCGCCAACATGGATGCTCACAACTGTCTGTAACTCTAGTTTCAGAGGAATCAAAGCCCTCTTAGGATTCTGAGGCTGAGGGCACCAGGTGGGCATGTTATATACACATACTCATATACACACAGGAAAACTCTCTCCACAGATGCACATATAATATTTTTTAAATATAAAAGAAGGAAAGAAAAAATGAGCGTAAACACATTGAGATAAGCACATGTTTCAAATAGCAGAGAATTCACAGTTTCTGGGTTCACATTTTCAGAGGTGCATGCTTGTAGGCATCTACATGACTTGAGTTGCAGCTGGGGTTCCAATGATGACTGCTGTGGTTCTTGTGAGGCGAAGCACCCTGCACTGATTGTGATAACTCCACGGAGGAGAGGAGGTGAGGTAGCTGAACTGATGGTAGTTCATCTGCTTCCCACAGAGAGCAGGAATGTGGGAGATAAAGGGCTAGGAAGAGGTGGGGAAATGATCGCACAGGTTGTCAGAAGAAAAGTAAGGAAAGATCTAGAGGAAAATAACTGAGGACTCACACACACAAATATATGACTGTGGCTCACATCTACAGATGAGATTGTATCTCACACCATAAAGTCCCCGGGTGTGGAAGAAGGGGGAGGCTGGACCCTGAGGGTGGAGATCTGCAGAGGGAGTAGTTGTGACAAGTTTTGGCTCCCTCTGGGGAGCTATGAGACTGATGGCAGGGTGGAGAGGAGACTGTGAAGCAGATGACAGAGTCCCCAGAACTGGGATTGCGAGGACAGATAGCCACATTAGAAACCAAACATCCCAGCTCTGTGACCACACCATAACCCTGGCTTGCTTGAAGCAATAGAACACTACCAAAACAGCTCAAAATTAACCATGAATTCAAACAAACCTTGTGTATTGGGGCCCAAACTCTAGTTTTCAGGACCATGTGAGCTCGTGAAGAGGCCTAGAAGGTCTTCCGAAGCAAAGATTTTCCTGCGAGCAGAGCTGAAGTGGTAGGGCCAGATGCATGAGCATAGTCACCCCAGACTGCCCAGTCCTGGGCTGGCACAATCAGCCAGGTCACCAGAGAAATAATCCACCCAGCTGCCCATAGAGAAGTGAGTTATTATTTGCTTTGTAGGTCTTTGATTTTGAGTGATCTGGTATTGCAAAAGAATGATTATTTTACACAGATATAAAACATCAGAGATGGACTTGTTCTGGAGACATTAGAATAATCATCTCTGAGTCTGAAAGCTTTGGCAGGAAGTCCACTTTGACCTGGAGGCAACTGGGAATTAACTTATACAGAATAGTCTCTACTCTGTCCCGTCTGCCTGACTAAAAGGTGGGAAAAACTACCCATGCCTACTCCAGGCAGAGGGGCTCAGCACTCATCTTTGGATATTGGCCCTGGCTATGAGACGAGATTACACTAACAGACCCTTTTGAAGTCATTCATGACCTTTGTTACTGCCCCTCATCTGCTGATTTTATACTCAACCAAGATCAGTTCCTTACTAAAATGGCATGTACACCCAGTGTCTACCTGCTCTTTGACTTTCCATATCTTCTTCTATAAACTCTTTCTTGGGTCAGCTACTGAAAACTATTTCTTCTGTGACCGTCCATTGTGATTTTACTAGGACTGTCCTCACTGCACTATAGAGCAGAAGGTCCCACCCCCTGCCTGACAGCTTAGTGGTTATTGAGGTTTTTTTTTTTTTTCTGTGCATTTCAGAATTATTTGAGTTTTCACAACAAACCTGAGTTACTTTTACAATTAGAAGGTGTGTTAAAATTGCAAATAATCATCAGTCTTTCTAAACAACATCTCATCAGTAGATAAGTATTGAAATGAATTTATTTTCCCCTAGAAAGTCATTTTTCCATTAATATACACACACGTGGTCAGACTAAGGAGGTAGCACAAAGGTGAATACGGAAAATATCTGTGGGAAGACAGCTTGGCAACCACGTGGCTGACTTTCATTAGGACATTCAATGATTACAGGCTGTCTTTGAAGATTTTTCTCTTTTAATATTGGCTTTCCTACTATACAGAAAGTAAGATAAAATGCCTTCTTTGCATCCAAGCCTTGATCTCTCTGCTATGTTTCAAATTTGAAGATTTTTTTTCCTTACCAATGAAAATAAAAAAAAAAATCATTAAATGATGTTAGAGACAGCAGGAAGTGTGTATGAATCAGAGAACATCTTGCAGTAGTTGATACTATTTCATTATCTAAATCAGTCGGTACCGATTTCTTATATATCAAAGCTTATAATTATTTTCAAGGATGTGAACCATGGAGGAAAAGTGAGAGCCTGAGAATGATGTCAATAAGAGAACCAGGGTTTCTGCAGGAGAGTGGAGGAATTTGCCCAAAGAGCAATTATGTAAATAAAATATGCCCAGGGCTAGAATAATTTCACTGTCACCCACTGACAGGGATGCCCCCAGGCACAGACCCACAGAATTCACTTAGGGAGGTGGATTTGTGGGGTGAGGGAAGGAAGAGAGCCCCCTTTTAATTTATTTGTTCCTTATTATGCAGGATGGAGGCAGGGATGTTTCTGCCACGGTCTTTGCAAGGAATCCTGCAGACCTTTCCAAATGGGAGGAGTAATCAAAGACCCTAGGTTGCCCTGACTAGCCCAGAGCCTTCCATCCAGCTGCCCTCAGTCGTCTTCATGCCCTTTCACACAAATACCAACCCACTGCATCCTTTTCTTGGTCTTTGTGCTCTGTTAGCTATCAGATATTTTGAAGGAAAAAAAAAACTAGCATAAACTGATGTCTTTGATTTTTCACAATAAATTACTCACGGGGGGGGGGTGGAGCTTGGGGTGAGGGACTATCAGGAGAGGAAGGAGCAAGGGGAAACTATGAAATAAATAAATAATAATCATAAAGAGAATGACCGCATTGTGGCCTCAGTAACTGTCTGAGAGGTCCTTCTTTAACAACTGCTTTCTGAGAAGTTCGTGATGGGCACACTGGTAGACAGAGAATGGTCAGAGATAAGGCATGAGAGCTTGCTGTGACCGCCAGCATGTGGGACTCGGTCTCTGAGGGTGCAATAGTGCCCTTAGGCAGCAAAGCATGTTTGATGGGTGGAGAGGGGGCTGTCTTGTCTCCCTTCCTATCTCATTTACAAGCCTTGACCCTCATGACAAGAGTCCTTCCTGTATTAGTTACTTTTGTTTTACAATATACCTATGGTAGTTTGAATGCAATAGCCTCCATAAGCTCATAGGGAGTGGCCCTATTAGGAGGTGTGGCCTGCTGGAGGAAGTGTGTCACTGTGGAGGTGGGCTTTGAGGTCTCTTATATACTCAAACCATGCTCAGTGTTTCAGACCACTTCCTGTTGCCTGCAACACTGTGTCTGCCTACATAGCACCTTGTTACACTATGCTGATAATGGAATAAACTTCTGAAGATGTAATCACCTCAATTAAATGTTTTCCTTTAGAAGAGTTGCTGTGGTCATGGTGTCTCTTTACAGCAATAGAAACTCTAACTAAGACAGTGTCTAACAGGCAACTAAAGGAAGGAGGCTTTCGTTTTGGCTTATGGTTCAAGGAACACTTATGGCAATGGAGGTCTGGTGGCAGGAGGGAAAAGAAACACGTCACATTACATCTGTAGGAAATTAACTTGGGGTATAAAACCTCAAGTTCTCCCTAACTCTACCCACTGTGACCCATGTCCCCCATTAAGACTCCACTTCCTAAAGATTTCACAGCCTTCCCAAACATGTCACCAGCAGGGGAGCAGGAGCTCAAACATTTGAGCCTCTGGGGTTTCCCCAGAGCTCCTTCCACATCTTCTTTAGAGATCCTTTCAACATTGGTGGTTTGAAGAGACACAGATGTGGAGACCATGGAAAACTCCTGAGAGTCTTGTAGCCTGAAGATGAATGAAATCAGAGCTGGGAGGACCAGATACAGGCCCGTGCACTGTTCAGACTTCACTTTCAGGTATTTGGAGACACAAGTAACTCTGTAGGCCTGGTAGGCCCCACAGCCCTCTAATAACTCAAAGACCAGATGAAGCTTCATGAGGTACAGTCTGAGGAGATGGTATTTAGACCAGGCTTGGATGAGAGCCGGCTGTGAAGTTCAGAGTTCTGTGTTCTACTGACCTGTCAAAACTCTGCTGCTGGCCCTAGGATCTGGGACTTCTATCCTGTGCCTGAGGCAGAGCTCTCAAGTACCTGTTTAGAATGAGAGACTGAGGTAGATCTGAGGTGGGAACAACTCTGTGTGGTGGGATTTCCCAGATGACACTCTCAGTTCTTCAGTTACATGATTGCATGATTCATCTTGGTGTTCACTGGCTTCTCCTGAGGATGCTTTCTGCTGTCCCTTCCCACCTCCTTTGCTTTATCTTTGAAATTCTTTACTGTTTATAGCAACCTAACTGCACCCAGTGGTCTCACGAGCAACTGATGGAAGGAAAGAGATGCAAGGTCTCTGAAATCAAGGTCAAGTGTGACTAAGAGAGAGAGAGAAATTCATCTGTGACCATCACTGGTTGTAATGAGGACACACTACTGTCCACTATGTCTATGATAAGGTCACACTTCCCATGAGATGAGAACTGGGCAAAGATTATGGAGGGAGGCACATTTCCTTGGGACTTCACTCTAGTGAGGGTTGAGGCTTGCTTCTTGCTACCTCAGTAATTTGACCAATATTTCAATGTAACACTTTATAAAAGCTGAAAAGCACAACCATGTATATTTAAAATTTCAGCTTTCTATGTTATATAAAACGACCTACCAGTGTAGTGCAGAATGCTACTCACAGCTTCCATCTTCCAAATGATTCTGTTCCTTATGTGGGATGTCAGAGGGGTTTATAGGCACGACCTTCATCAGTGGGTAAGGGAAGCACAAGTCCCCAGGAAGTTCTACCATTCAGCAGTGGGAAGTCCACAACCTGCTTATCGCTGGTCCACAAGCTACCTGTGACAGACTCATCTCTCCTGGGTGAGTCTTTATCTTGTCTCTGTGTTCTAGCCATGTCTTTCTTCAGCCTGGGCCTCTGTGGAGCTTATATTTGTGGAGAACTACTCCATTTCTTTCCAGCAGTGATTGAAGTGGTATACAAATTAGCAGCTCTTGCATACTTTCTGGGTAAATAAAAAGATTTATCTCTTGTTTTCAGATTCACAATCTGAGGGTCTTTGTAAGTTATATTTACACGAGGGACACACCCCTTCTCATCCCACTGCACCCTGAAAGCCTATTTACTGCATGGGTCTAGTGTAGAGCATCTGGGACCCACAGCTGCCTGCCCACCCAAGCATCCAGCCCAATGTGAATAATGGAATTACTGAGTCTCAGGCCCTGGTTCTCAGACCTAGCAGACTCCAGGTTGATGCATTTGGCAAACTGTGCAAACTCCTGTCTCCACAAAATTCCATTGTCCAAATTGGTCCTCTTGGCCATGGGCCTGGAGAACAGGGAACAAAATGCTGAAGTTAGGGGCATTGGGTGTGGAAAGTGATTAAGATAATAGGAGGACCATCTTCATTTACCACGTCATGCTCTGAGTTGTTCTTGAATTGAGGCTCTGAAGGAATTTGTACTAAGGCCTCCTCTCCTGAAGTGGAGGACTTGGAAAGTCATAGGGATGGTAAGCTGTTGGACAAGTGCCTGAAATCGCCACAGAGGACTGACCCAAATGCACAGGCTAGGAACAGGTTGCTTTCACAGAGAATGTAGTTAGGGGAATCCTCTTTTTCTAACAGTCTGTTGGACTCGATAAGCACTATGCTTGGATCCAAGAAGGAATTCTCACACCCAAGATCCTGAATGGCAGAAGATCTCACCCTTGAGGTGCTGTGCTAGTGTGTGGCCCTTTTGCCCTGTTGTATCTGTCCTGATCTCCTCTTGTGGGGTCCATTCAGAGTGGACATTGGCCCACACCAACACAATTTTAATGTAACCGCCTCCTAAAAACTCCTTGCTCAAATGCAGTCACATCTTGTGGTCCATGTGTGGTAGGACATCACTGTACGAGTTTGGAGGGCCATTGTTTAACTTGGGAAGGTCCTCCTCATACTCACCTGTGGCATGTCTCTGTGTGTCTTTGAATGCTGACAGTGAAGGTCACTCAACAAACGTTTAGACAATTTATGAACCAGTTTTGGTTGCTGTCTTAGCTGTGGTGGTAATACTTGACAAAAACAAGAGAGGCCTTTTTTCCCTCCAATTTATTTAAGTGCTCTGTTCTGACTTGGCTCTCGGCTGTTTTCAGTGAGAATGTTTTTTATGTGTGCCCTCAGAATGTAAGTTGGGCCAACTCTAGAGGTCAGCAAGGTTGGTGTCCCTGTTCATAGGTTGCTCATCCAAGAACCTTCTATGTATCCCAGTGAATGTGTATCTTTTTGGCTTTACGGAGGTGGGTTTTTGCACGTACATTTTTTTCCCCCTTGGAGGTTATGTTAACTTCTCCGGCGCTCTCCAGCTCCTTCCGCAGAGCAGTAGCACTAACTCATAAAATTAATTCCCATTTCGTGGGATTGTCAGAAATGAGGATTGTTCTGACCTTTCTTTGAACTCATCAGCCGAAATGAAGTTGCTCACTGATCTGAGGAAGACAAAGCTGGGTTTCGGGAGATCAATCAAGTCCACCACACTCAGGAGAGGCCCTGCAACCTGCTGGGCCACACTGACCCCAGCGGCTGCTGATCCAGTGCACAAATGAAAGCCATCACTCCTGGTGAAGAAGATACTAAGTTATCGGCTTTTAAATTTAATTTTCAGTTAACTTGTGTTTTCGATTAGCGTGCCATGTCTCATCAGGATGGCACTACCTTTGAGTGTAAGCACCTCCCTGTGGAATCTTCATCTGCCCTTGCCTTCAGAAGGCAAATTCCACCAGAGATCCATTTATTAGCACATGGTATGTGTCAGGGGGCAGGGGAGTTGTTCTCCTGTGATACCCAGAGCAACAATAGCAAGTTATTTTCATCAGACTGAAATCAATAACAGGCTTGAAAATAAAACGTCACCCTGAGCCTGGGGCCACAGAATGTCCTGACAGGCTCCTAAAACTGTGTTCTGGTGGCCCAAAGCCTGCTGGTCGGCCATTCACTTTCCTTCCATGATTTAGCGCTGAGATGTCTCCCCAGGCAAATAAAGCTTAGGGCTGGGTGACAGATGGGTGGCTGGGGGAACTTATGTCCTTAGCCCATCCCCCTCTGGAGATACAGTTGGATATACAGCAGAAACTTTCTGCTCTTGGGGGCAAAACTGGTCGCCATTTTCAAAGGCTTTTAAGGATCTGGTTACATCTTTAGTCTGTTCCACTCTGTGAGAGCTTTGAAGCTGGTAAAGAAAAGCTTTGGACAAAGTTGTAGAGAAATGACCTGCTGGATGTGGGCTTTCTATAATCCCCAAATCTCTAAGTAGATCACAAGTTATGTGATTTGTTGTTAATCAGCAAATGTTTATTGAATACATTCAGCTCATGTGTCTAGGAGCGAGAATGGTTCAGTTGTCTGTGAGGCTCAGAAACCATTTATCAAGTGAGTAGCATCTCACTTGCCATAGAACAATCATGGTCATAAAACCTCAGATCCAGCCTTTCTGGGCATCACTCTCAGGGTGTCTGCAGGAAGCTGGGAAAACAGGTCTGGCCTCTCCAGTTTTTGTAGGGGACTACAGCCTTCAGTGCTTCTCATCTGGGGACATAACACTCTCCCCATACCCCACATCACCAGATCTGGCCAGCTCCTCCTGCGCCTCTGAAATTTTTTCATTTGTGTACATTCTTTGCATAAAAATGATTGGTTTCTAATGACATTTGCACCGTGTCATATGCTTGGCCACAGTCACTGTCCAACCCCGATTCAACTCCTGAAAGTTCCTATCAGTCTTAGCCTCTATTGTTCTGGTAAAGCACTTGATTAAAAAAAAAAAAAATCCTCAGAGAACAAAAGTCTTATTTCATCTGAGAAGTTGCAAGTAATAGTGATGGAAGTCAGCAGGAGCTCAAATTTCAAATAGTTCCTGGGGGCTGGAACTGAAGCAGAAGCTATGAATGAGTACTGCACACTGGATTGCTCCTTAAAGCTTACTCTGCCTGCTTTCTTATCTAGTCCGGGACATGTAGGAGTGGTACCGCCCACAGTGGGCCCTCCTCCATTAACTGTCAATCAAGATCATGCGATGCAGGGTTTCACATACTGAGCTGCACTCACACATATCAATTATCATTATCTAAGAAAATGGCTTATAGACTTGTTCTAAGATCAGCTTGATGGAGGCATTGTTTGTTTGAGGTTCATTACTCCCAGATACGCCTAGGTTTGTGTCACAATGACAAAAAGAACTAACCAATACACTGTCTTCCCCTAAAGATTCCCTCTTCCACTTTGTGTCAAATACATAAGATCTCATGACCCTCTGAGATGTCACCCAATAGTATCAACCATGATGACACCTCTCCACCAGAGTCAGAGAAAACACACAGCTTTTGTGGCATGACTATCACAAGGCTCATACTGTATGGTCTATTGCTTCATTTATAAAAATCAGACATTGCTTAGAGTCATCACCATTCACTTCTGTAACTCCCTACAGCATGCCCTATATGCTACAACTTTACACAGAAGTGTGCATCTCTGAAAAATGTATTCTCCTGTTACAAAGCCCTAATGATATCACACAAATTAGTTTACATGCTAATTTTTTTTTTTATTTATACGATTTGTACTGGCTAGTTTTGGTTTAGCTGGAGTTTATCTGAAAAGAGGGAACCTCAGTTGAAAAAAAAATCTTTATAAGATCCAGCTGTAAGGCGTTTCTTAATTAGCGATTGATGGAAGAGGGTCCAGTCCATTATGGGTGGTGCCATCCCTGGGCTGCTGACCCTGAGTTCTATTAAAAAATAACAACAACAACAAAAAAGCAGACTGAGCAAACCATAAGAAGTAAGCCAGCCAGCAAACAGCATCCCTTCCATGGCTTCTTCATCAGCTCCAGTTTCTCATCCTGTTTGAGTTCTTATTCTAATTTCCTTCAGTGATAAACTATGGATGTGGAAGCATACTCTAAACTTGCTTTTTTGTTTCAACATAGTAATAGAAACCCTAACCAAGACAATTTGATACCAGGAGAGTGGGG
Organism: Phyllotis vaccarum; assembly: GCA_033318265.1. Classification (NCBI taxonomy): domain Eukaryota; kingdom Metazoa; phylum Chordata; class Mammalia; order Rodentia; family Cricetidae; genus Phyllotis; species Phyllotis vaccarum. The sequence goes on along the minus strand of JARWLC010000012.1, from coordinate 29,505,599 downwards.
TATTGCTCCAACAAACCCGATCATATCATTTTGGGGAGGATTGTGTAAGAACTTATTTTGGGTAGAAAAGCCATTGAATGTTGAGCATTCAGTGAGCTATTCAGTAGGAGCTTGGAAGATAAGTTTAAAATCAGGGATGGCTATGGAGGCCTGGCTTTTGATGTTTCAGAGGGACAAAGACTCCACCAGGCCATTTCTAAGAAGAATCTGCATTATCTTATAAGTTGGAGCTGAAAAATCAGCTATGATTAAGAATGGATCAAAATCAATAAAGTAAAATTTTGCTTTGCTGAGACAATGGATGCTGGTCAACTAAAGCTAAAGAGACCAAGGTTAGGAAGAAGCCAGCATTTCTGAGGTGACATCTTCTGGGAACTGTTTCATTGGGGTCAGCATACAGGTAGCCAAGGCTGCTCCTTGTACTGGCAGTGAAGTTTGGTCATGTGTAAGAATCTTCCAGGTGGTACTGGTTTTGAAAGCATGGATGGGTCACAGAGAACAGCTAAGAGGTGCCACTGTATGGCAAGATTGAATTTCCTGAAGAGAGCACAAGAGAGGCTATTGTTGAAATTTCATCTCTGTTGCACAAAAAACCCCAGAATTTTGGAGATGTTAGTATTATGAGATGACCACCAAGAGCATCGCAGCAACTGTAGAGCGGAGCTTCCCAAAGCCTAGAAGATAAGCTGTGTGTACTACAGAGGGCAGAGATGGAGAAGGTACCCAAGCCCCTTGAAGGAGACCATAAGATCTTGAGAGATGCTGATAATTGAAAATTGGGTTATTTACAATTTTGGAGTTTTGTTTTGTTTTATTTAGATTGTGACTGATTTTCTCCCCTTGAAGTAAGAAAACATTTAGTTTATTTTGATTTTACAGGAGCTCGCAGTTTAAATTTTGAAAGACTTAGGATTTTAAAGAGATGGAAGTTTCTTTTAAGAGCTTAAATTTTTAAAGAGTGTGGGACTTTTAAATTTTGGGTTGTTAATCTTATAATGTTGATATTAACGAATGATCTTGAGGAAGAACAAGAGAGAAAATGTTATAGCTCAATGGTGATGTGTTTGCATGTCAAGTTGACAAAAACTCAATCGTGCTGGTCTCTTTTCTGTCAACTTGACATAAGCTAGAGACATCTGAGAGGCGGGAACCTCATTCGTGAAAATGACTCCATAAGATCCAACTGTAGAACCTTTCCTTAATAAGTGACTGATGGAAGATGGCCCAGACTATTGTGGGTGGTACCATTCCTGGGCTGCTAGTTGATCCTTGGGTTCTATAAGAAAGCAGGCTAAGCAAGCCATGATGATCAAGTCAGTAACTAGCATCCTCCGGGACCATTGCAGCAGCTCCTGATTCCAGGCTCCTAACCTCCTTGGGTTCTTGCTCTAATTTCCCTAATTATAAAATATTACCTAAAAGTTGTGGGGATTTAATAAAGTTTCAGAAGTTTTGGAGATATCAGAGGGAATCTACCCACAGTCTATGTGGGGGGTTAGTAAAAGCTCCAGAAGTCCCAGAGCTCTAACCATAGTCAGTCTAGGAAAATCAGAGTGGTGATTCAAACCTTTAATCCCAGCACAGGGAGTATCCTGGGAGTGGTGACCTACACCCTTAATCCTAACTGAGTCAAGGTCTCTTCAGATTATAGAAGGAATTCCAGGCTCCCAAGCGGGTGTGGTGGGGCCACGCCTTAATTACCCAAAAGAATACTTAAGTCGGGATTCAAACACAGAGAAATCCATTCCAAGGTAATGGAGGCTGAGGAAGCTGGAAGACAGCTGGGTAAGATCTGACTGTGGTGTTTATTCCCTCTAGTATCTCCAACTTCTTCAGAGATCTATCCCTGAGTCTCATTCTTTCGTGCGACAAAAAGTATAAGCTGAAACAAACCCTTTCCACCCCAAGTTGCTTTCATCATAGTGTTTTTTCATATTAGAAATAATGACCAAAACTAAAATATGTGATATAACTTAATATAATGTCATACTATCAAGTTATAGATAATATACTATAAATATTACTATAGTATACTGACTATATAAATATATGTATTTGAATGTATTATAGTTAACTACACTGTTTGCTAATATTCTTGACACATGATACATATATAATATATAAATAAAATCTTTAATATTCTGTGTATTTGGATTATAAATTAGTAAATTTTTTGTTTATTTTATACTATCATGTGTGCACGATTGCTTTGCCTGCAGGTATGTTTGTTTACTATGTGTGTACATTGCCTGCAGAAGGCAAAAGAAGGTGTCAGCTCCCTTAGAACTGGAATTACAGATGGTTGCTAGCCACTACATGGGTACTGGGAATTAAATTCTGGTCCCCGCTGAAAGAAAAGCCAGTGTTCTTAACCATTGAACCATCTTCCCAGCTGAAGGCAGCTTAAAAATGGGATGCAAGTTTGTAAGCTCTCTCTGCTTCCCTTTGGCCCTTGGAAGAAAGACCTGTTCTGTTGAGTGGATTGTCCTAGCCTTCCTGCTTGGTCTTTCTATTTGTAAGTTGTTATTAACCCCTTCAATAAATATTAACATATTAATCAATTACCAGTGATTAATTACCGACTAAACCTGGCACCCAACATGGCTGACACTCCCTAGGGTCCATGGCTGGCTGGGACAATTCCCAGCTTCCCCCAGTGTGCAGCCACCAAGCAGCAGCTATGCTCCTCCTGCCTTGGTATCCCAGCTTCCATTCCCAACCCTAGTAAGTTGTCTTGGTCTTGGTCTTTTATCACAGCAACAGAACAGTTACCAAAACTTTTTCCTAGCGTGTCTTAGTGTTTTCTTTTGTTGTTGTGATAAAAATACTCTGACAAAAGCAACTTAAAAAATGGTTCATTTTGCCTCACAGTTCTAGGTTAAGGTCCACAGTGCCTAAGCCAAGGAGCCAGGGGCTGGAAGCAGCTGGGTATATTGAGTCTACCATCAGGGATGCAAGAATAATGAATGTATGCATTCTGCCGGTTATACTTAGACTTCCAAAATACTGTGCCCGTCAATTGTTCTGCCTACAGTTAAGATGGGTTTTCTCATATCATTTATAGTAATAATCAATAATCATGCACAGGCATGCTCAGAGGTGAATCTAGAGTCTATTAAACCATTACAGTACCAGTCCTTGGCAAACTTGCCATAAAACCCATCATTTTAACCCATAATCTTCCTCTTACTGTCCCTGAAGTCTCGTGATTTTCTGGTAAAGTAAAATTTAGCGCAACTTTAAAAGTTCCCATTGTCTCTAACCGTTAAGACAGTTATAGACTCCTATAAAGTCAAAAACATATCACATGATTAAACACACAGAATGGCATAACATAAATGTTCTTGTCCCAAAGTGGACACAGTAACAGGGAACAGTCACATGAAAGGAAACCTCCAAGTCCTGCAGCTTCATGACTTAGGAGGGAACCACCTGGATTCCACAGGCCTGGTTACCCCTTTTCTCCACCTCCATCACTTGCTGCACACATAGTCTTTCTAGAGTGAAGTCCATTGTATGCTTACCGCTTTCCTTGGAAGATATCCAATAGTACCCTGGAGTCTCCATGGAGACCTGGGGTTCCTCTTCATAACTTTATAAACAAAGGCATCTGCCTCCCCACCCCTTTTAGCACCCTTATCCTCTCACACATTCCCTAGCCTCAGTGTCTTTTTAGAACTGTGAAGCAAGACAGAGGCTTTTCTCACACTGTTAAACTGGCAATTATAGACTAGTACCCTGTCCCCACTGTTTGTAGAACCAAAGGAGCTGATGTCTGGATTGGTTTGTCCCATGTATAGAAAGAAAAAGCCTACCCAGACCTCTTGTTCTGATAATACTAGTGTTTGCTTCATAGACTGGGGGTCATCATGAGAGTCAGAATTTCCATCCCTGTGACAAACACCTGAGAAAACAATTACGTGAAGGAAGAAACTGTTCCAGCTCAGGTTCCCAAGGTTCCAGTGTCTGTTCAATGGACTCCATCGTTTCTAAGTTCATTAGAGGCAGCTACATGATGAAAGAACACAATGGAGACCATGTTCATATCATCATGGGTAGAAACCACAGATGACTGACAGAAATGAGCCAGGTTTGGGTATACCGTTCACGGCATACAATATAGCCCAGTTCCTCCAACCCACCTCATTCTCACAGTCCCACTACCTCCCAGTATTCTGTCTATATTCAGAGCTTTAGTAGAGTGAGCCATTGACTAGGTCAGCACCTTCATGAACTATCCCTTCTGGAAACACCCACACAGACATACTCAGCTTTGTACTTCACTAATCTAGGAAGCTCTCGGGTCAATCGGGTTGATGCTCAAAGTTTGGGTTACACTGCGTTCACAGCAGCTGAATTTCTGCATTGGGATCAGTCAGGTGATTTTCCTCAAGCGACATCAGCTCGAGATTCATGCTTTGAACTTGGGTTTTTCATGTTTTAAAACGTGGACATCAGGAAGTGTCAGTACCACGAAAATGTTGGTAGAAAACCAGTTTACAGCAGCCAGCCTAGCTAGGGTTGGGGTCAGTGTGCACACTGCCAGAAGCTTCATTAGGGCTATTTCTTGGCCTCCTCCCTCCTTGGCCAAAGCTGTGCATCACTCAGAAGCTGCTGACTGCCCTTTGAACTGTCCAAATCTATGCCATAGACAGTAAATTTATTTCCATTTGAAAATTTTATTTTAAATCAGCTGTCTATGAAAGGAGACTTCAAAACTGTTAGACATCCTCACTCATTCTTTTTTTACAAAGTTCCTTTGGAGTTTGAGGTACTATTTAGAGGTATCCTTCTAAATCCTCATTCCCTCTTTCCCTACCTAGCCTGTTTACTTTCCACCTCAGTGGGTAAGAGATGTCCTAGCTGTGCATGCACGGAGAAAGGTAAAGAGCTGTCATAGTTTTGATTTATAATGTTTCTGAAATGCTTGTGTGATGAAGACTTGGCTTTCAGATGGCAATGCTATACTGATATGGTAGAATCTTTAGGAGTGGATGTAATATAAAATATGGGTCATTGGAGTTATGCCTTTGAAGAGTATAGCTTCCTTATCCCCTTCATATCTATCTATCTCCATCCCTCTTGCCTTTCTCCTTCTATCTCTACCTCCCCCATCGCTTGCTCCTTCCCTTCTGTCTGCAATGGGGTCCCTGTGTCATTATAGACCCAAAGCAACCCAGCCACCGGCCATGGGCTGGAACTTCTGCAGTTGTAAGCCAAAATCAGTCTTTTGTCTTTAAGTCACCCTGTGCCAGCAGTGAAAAGCTGAGTTCTGGGTTCTCATGTGCACAGAGCAGACACAAGACATGCATGACTTTGAGTGTAAACTGTGAGACTCAGAGTAAAGCAGAAGAAAATTATCTGTAACAGAAATCTTTGCAACCATGTTATGAGCAGGACACTGGAAACACAGGAACCACAGCAGAGACACAGTGGGCAGACATCAAATGCAACATAGGAAAGCAGTGAGCAGTGTAAAGACAGTCAACAGCATGGGAGAGAATTTGTCATTCACATCTTTAATAACAAGTTGACTAAACTAAACAGCAAATAACCTAAGGACCTGATTAAAAACCGGACACAGACTGTATATAAATTCTCAAAGAAGACATGAAGTAACCAGTAGAACAATAAAAAAAGGTTGCTGTGTTTCTTTAATGGTCAATGGGACCGCACAAAGAAAGAGAGCCCTTGGCACTGTTGATACAGTGTAAAAAGGGGCTACCCCATTTAAAAAAAAAACAAACAAAACAGCATGCAGATTCTTCAAGAACCGAAAGGCACAACCACAAGAAGACTCCCAGGTGTACACACACACACACACACACACACACACACACACACACAGGTTCTCAGCCTTTGACACTCCCACAATCATCACAGTATTTTAAATGCAGGATATGAAACAAATTTATTTTCCATCAGTAGATGATTGGATAAAAGCTATACTACCTAAGCATGAGATTAATAAGGACAACAATTAACATACAAAGCAGGAGAAAGTCCATGAGGTCTCAACCCTACGCAGAGAAATACAGGTATCAAAGGCTGAGAGCTAGGCAGAAGTAGTCTTCCCAGGGAAGAGTACACCAAATTGGTTCTCCAATACAAAATAGACTTGAAAACATACATACAAGAACATTACACATTCTGAGGCAGTTATTCTTAGGAATACACATGTAAGTACATGCATACCTGTAAAAGCAATTAATGAAAAAAAGAAGCCATAGAAGAGAGCACAGAAGGTATAGGGTCTATGAGATGATTTGGAGAGAAGAAAATTGAAAGGGCAAATGATGGACTTATATTGTAAACTCAAAAATAAAAGAAAGAAAAAACTATACTATCACGCGATTTGGAAAACTGTGTAATTATTGAAAAAGGGGAATATAGCAATCTACAGCATGATTGAACACCAGGCCTTATATATACTCTAACAAATCAGACAGAGGAGCCCAGTCCACCATGAGCCTACAGGAGTGAAGGTGGGTGTCATTACCCTCTCCAGCCCAGAGCCTCTGAGCTGCCATGGCAGACATGGTACCAGGCTATGTAGGAACCTTGGCTGTTTTCACATCTCAGGACAGCCTCCATGGAAGAAGTAAAGTTGTCCCGATCTTACTATGGAGATCTTGGAGGGAATTATGAGACAGAAGGGGTGTGAGGAAAGGGTTTCCTGTGCTAGGGGGCAGAAATCACCTAGCACAAAGCCATTGCAGGGCCAACCATTTTGTATGGTTCCATACCTGGCAAAGTTACCCAGTGTTTGATATGGGAAGATGGGCATGGTCTGAAGACTTGGCAATGTCAGGACTTTGACGTGTTGACACTGTGGTGCCATAGAGCATGACATGGGAACAGGGATGTAAGTAGCTTTCTGCACAGACTATTCAAGTCACTCAACATAGTATGAATGATATCTTGTAACTGTCAGAGCCTGGCATCAACTCTTGGGTGATGCTTCTCCCACCCTGGGAGTGCCACCATTTTAATTTTGTATTCTAGTTCTACAGCAGAGCATTACTCAATCTACCTGTTGATTGGAGTTAGGCATGAAAAATGACTGATTATTACCAAGCAGGCCACTAAATGTCCACCCAGGTGTGCCCTGAAGCTGTTCAGCTTTTGATGTCATAGACCATACTTTATAGTATGCAACATGGCTCCTGAGGGGCCGTGACTCTCATGGGCATGTCACACTTGGGAGCCCTCTGCTGCCACACAGGCTTGTAGATACTCTCTTCAGTTAATGATCCTTGTGCTTGGATATTAATGACAACTTGGGCTGAGTATATGAGGAGGGTGACAGTCCTGTCAGATCTCCCTTCAGGTCATGGTGACAAGTGCTGGGGGCAGGTTCTTTACCAGGGGCAGGCATTCACTCTAACAGTGTGCCTAGGGAAGACAGATTTGGAAAAGGTAAATATGGCGATGTCTCTGTAAAACGAGAAGCACAAATGTGCCACCCAGATGGGCTGCCTTCCTGAGATAGAGCTCAGCAATGCTCAGTGGGACGACCCGCATGGGTCACAGAGTGTGAGGGGGTTGACAACTCTCAGACACATTAAATACTTGGACTTTCTTCCTTGAAAACCTAGGGGAGTTTTCTGCTACACTTTGCATGTCTCTGTTCTCTTCTCATAGCGACCAGGTTGTGTATAGTTACGCTTATTCGCCCTACAGGGCGATCATGCTCCCTCCACTGGACATGGCAGGCAGAGTTCTAACAACTGAAAGGCTTACAAGTCTGCCTGCAATTAGGCTTCAGTGGTACCTTTCTTTTGTTCTCAGGACAAAGACCCAAGACAGTGCTGAGATCTGAGAGGGTCAGAGTTCTTGATATCCACGTTCCTATGTCCTCAGATCCCACGAGTGTGGGAGGGTGGAAGCCAGAGTGCTTATGTTCGAGCTACTTCTGGGTACAAAAGCAACTACTTTGGAACTCTACTTACAGGCTGCTTTGCCATGCTCGCAGGCCAGGAGTTTGGAAGATACACAACTGAAATTTGGGCAAAGATGATGAAAAGATCAACTTGGGTGCCTAGGGTACCCCAAGAAAGGGCATGGGGTACAAACTGCCAGGGCGCACTAACTCCAGGTGACTTTATAAAGCATGAAAGCAAACATGGATTTATTTCTGCTATTGCCATACGGCAGTTCATACATCAAGTGATGCAGCACTTGCCTCCAGACATCTTTTGAGAGCGAGATGCACATGGCCTCAGCTTCTGTCTTCTCAGATGTAACAGAATTTAGCAGCTCCAGAAACACCATGGGTAGTAATCTGGGAGTTTCTGAGTCTTCTACTCAGGACCATGTATGTGGCATCCCTGTACCAGCTGGGTAGAAATCTCTCATTTCAATCTGGCATCCCTGACCATGGGGCTGTATTCTTGGCTGATTTGCTACAGTCTCCAAAAGACCTATCTTGGATGCAGGAAATTTTCTTGGGTTTACCCATCCTAGTACCTCTGTAGAGGAACCATCCTGTCATCAAACCTTGCTAACGTATTGTAATACCTGACATACCTGACATCTGTTGTTACTAACTAGAGAAACCCCACTCTTAAAGGGCTTGTAGGAACAAGTTAGGCCTACCCAGATGGCTGCCACATAACATTCCAAGCCACAGAACTGAACTCTACCAAAGTTATCAGGTCTGCAGTATGTAAAATACTGGGGGCCAGCTTCAGAGATTCTGTCAAATATACTTCATATCTACTCCCAGTTCGGAAGACGTGCACCCCATTTCAAATTCTCCAATGGACTTGTCCACTGCAGGCCTGATTCAAAGTCTCAAGCCCTAGCATGTCAATCACCAAAACCCCTTGGGCATCTCTTCTCTTCCTTCATGAACCAGTGAAACCAAGCAAGACAGACATTCACAATCTGTCTTAGGGTTTTTTTTTTTGCTGTGAAAAGTCACCATTGAGCACAGTAACTCTTACAAAAAAATTTAATTGGGGGTTCACTTCAGTTTCACAAGTTCAGACCATTATTACTATGGTGGGGAGCATGGTGACATGTAGACAGACATGGTGCTGGAGGAGCTAAAAGTCCCACATCTTGCGGACAACAGGAAGTTGACTGACAGTCACACTGAGGGAAGCTTGAGCGAATCCCACCCCACAGGGACACATTTCTTCCAACAAGGCCACACCTTCTAATAGTGCCACTCTCTTTGGGACCATTTTCTTTCAGGCCACCACACTATCTTTAGGAATAGTACTAAAATAATTTTACTTCTTTATTATATTATTACCTGCATCAGGAACTATTTAAAGGCCTTCCTAGATAATCCATTTGGTATATTTAACAAGCCTTTTTTTTTTTTTTTTTTCCTCAACCAGATGGAAGGCATCTGCTCTCAGCTGCCCTTTCTCTTACGGGCTGCCTCAATTTCCCCACTTGGATATGCGTTTCAACATCTCTGCTTAGTTACCCCAAAGTCACAACAGCCTCCACTCTCAGAGTCCAATGCTGCTTCCCTTCACTGTGTCCCACTTATGAGATGTCCGAAGAGTGAGGGAGGGGGAGCAAAGAGCTCCCTTGGGGCAGGTTCTCTGTCTATCCTGCTCTGTGCCAGTTTTTTTCTGGTGAGGCCAAGTGCTGACCTTTTGGGGATATTGCCCATTGCTGCATACTTCATGTTTAGAGGTGGTTGTTGAAGATCTAATCCCACCTTTACCCTAGTCTCTCCATGTTTGACACTCACTGTCTAACCCAGGGAGTCAGCTATGATAAAAGTCACTATCACCTGAAGTTAACTACAAGTGAGAGTCTTCATATCACTGGGGTCCACGCCTCACTCAAAGTGTATATTCTATATTTTTTTTTAAAAAAAGAATATCCCTTTATGAGTGCTGCACAAACCACTCACCATGTTCAGGGTAAGTAGACAGAAATATTTCTTATGTTGAGGAGCTGAATAAAGTAGCCGCGGAGCTGGTGAAGCCTATGAGAATAAACCGCAGTCCCACTATAGAGGTAGATTTTCTTTTCTTTCTTGATGGAGACAAAGCACAGCAAATTAAGCAGAACAGACTGCACACACATCTCATGGAGCAACCATACAATCTAGAATGCAAATGAACTGCAACTTCCATCCAAAAAAAAAAAGGAGGCAGTTTTTCTTAAAAACCGTTCTGTGTCCAGTTTGTTGCTTTCAGGAACCCTAGAGGGATTCATTGTTATCATTCTCAGCTTTGCATCTGATTTGCAAATGGGAAGTGATAATTAAATCGCTCTGCTATACTACCTTGGTTTTAAGGCAAGGATTCCATGTTTGCAGCCTGCTCTCAACTTCCAGGCACCTGGCACCCACAGCCAGCACTAATCTGAGAAACTTTGGTTCTGCTGAAAGTCTTTTATTGTGTGAACTCAGGGAGGCATCTTTTCTCACCTTTCATGTGTAAGGATCTTGCTTTAGGTCACACAGCAGAAGAACCATTTTTCAGAGATATAATTCTAATTAGCCTTTCTTCTCTGTACCAGAACAGGTTAGATGGTTAACTCAAAAAGGTGAGAGAAAGCAAGGGTTAGGGGCACATGGTAAGGCTTGGAGAAAGGAAAAGGAAGGGGCAAATTATGGTGTAATCATATTTAATTTTAATAAATAAAAATATTTTTAATTTTTAAAATAGAAAAGCTAAGTCTTTAATGACTGAGATTATTAACTTAAGAGGTAGTTTTGATTTAAAATGGGATGTTGCAGATTGACTGCAGTGAGTACTGAAATATGAAGCATTGGTGCTGATCTTAATGGTGAGTTAAGTGGAATATTATACTCTTCAAATGGTTTTATGTTGAAATAAGAATAAATGTGTTCATGAGAATATTTTGTAGACTTTTTTGGAAAGCTTGAGTAAACAGCCTATGGCAGGCTGCTGATATAACTGATGTGTTTTGTCTTCTAGGAAACAAAAATGACTACGGTTTTCAATACTTGCTCTTTCCAAGATCATTGTCCAAGGAAGCTCCAGGCTGTGCTTTAGCTTTCTGTACCCTTAGTCCTGAACAGGGGCAAATGCCTCAGAGCCAGCTTGCAGTATCACTACACCACACTCATGCACCTGAAGCACCTCACCTCACAGCTCTGGAGCACTGCCTCATGCTCCTATATCACTACACCTCACAGCTCTGGAGCACTGCCTCATGCTCCTATATCACTACACCTCACAGCTCTGGAGCACTGCCTCATGCACCTATATCACTACACCTCACAGCCCTGGAGCATTGCCTCACTGCTCCTGAAGCACCACACCTCACAGCTCTGGAGCACTAACTCAATGCACCTGTATAACTACATCTCACAACTCTAGAGCACTGCCTCATTGTACCTGTAGCTCTAAAGTCACAGCTTTGTAGTACTGCCTCAGTGTACCTTACAGAATCTTATTCTTCACATCTCAGGGCTTGAATCTCTCAGTGCCTTGAATCTTGTCTCTTTGACTAGGTGGGTGGTAGCTTGGTGGAGGGAAATTACCATCACAGTGTGGCTCCCATGTGAACCTGGTCACTCCACCCACCTGTGTGGTTCCAGGCCTTTTAAATACTGGGCTAGGAGACCTTTAGCAGAGGCATCCTCTGACTGACAACTGTGGGGTGAGTAAGAAGGCATCCTGAAGTGTCAAGAGGAAGTCTTTAGGCCACTGAAAAGTCCCTGATGTAGCACAGTGGCACCTTTGCAGTCCCCTTGATTCATGTGACTATGGGTTCCCCAGAGACACAGCAACTAAGAACCGCTGCTCAAAGGCTCTCCTTGAGTTTGAAATGCAATGTCTGCGTGCCGGCTAGTTTTATATGATCGTGTCACAAACTGATGTTGTTTTGGAAGTGAGACCCTCAAGTGAGAAAATGTCCCTACAAGACTGGCCTGTGAGCAAGCCTGTAAGGTTGTTTCTTGATTGATGATTGATGTGGAGGGGTCCAGCTCACTGTGGGCAGCACCAGCCACTGGCCAGTGGTCCTGGGTACTACTATAAGAGGCAGGCTCAAGAAGCCATTGGGAACAGGCTGTATTTCTCCATGGATTCTGCCTCAGTTCCAGCTTCCAGGTTCCTGCAGCTGCTGGCCTGACTTCCCTCCATGGCGGTGTAACTTGAGAGTGCAAATTGAAACAGAACTTTTCCTTCTGATCTTGTTTTGGTCATGATGTTTATCACAGCAACAGAAATGTAACTAAGACAGTGAATCCAGACCAGGCAAGTTGGAGAAATCTCAAGCAAAAGTGATTTTCTCTGTAGCTCATTTTATACTCATGTCTAAAGAAACACCCAAACTGGAGCCTTTGTGTTCATGCATTGCTCACCTCAGAGGCTTTACAGAGTTCATTTTCATGTTTAGTTTCAAAATTATTCAGAAGAAGCAGAAAAAAAAAATCTCTGTGAAATGCTTTCCAAAGTGGGATCCACACCAACTCTGAGCCAGCTCTGAGGCCCCTTTAAACACCTTGGTGAGTTCTCATTTTTAAAAGCACAACCTTACTTGGCAATCAATTCATTTGGAACACACTCTCATATGTTCACGCATACAGTATATGTGTATGGATCCATTTATGTGCACAAATAAGCATGCTTGCATGTAACTTATTTTTAGTCAGCCGTTTAGTTAAAAGGTAAAACAAAGATATAAGTGTCCAGGCTGGTGATGTGGCTCAGCGTGTAAAGGCATTTGCCATCAAGTCTAATGATCTGAATCCATCCTCTGGGGTCACAGCAGAGAGGAATAGCAGCACTCTGAAAGCTGTTCTTTGACTATGACATGTATATGGTGGTACATGTGTCCACTATTACATGTACACAGTGGTCCATGAGTCCTCTCAAAGATAAATGTAATTAAAATGTTGAAAAAATATATGTAAGTGTCCACTGAATTCTCCTAGTGAGGGTGTTAATTTCCAGCCTCACTTTCTTGACCTTTCACACAAAGAAAAGCAAATATGAGTGTCTCCCCCACCCCCTTTTAATCTGTGCAGACAGAAGCTGCTGTAAGGCTCTGCACTCGAGTCCTTTTCCTTGTGAGCATGCTTGAGCTCTTTCCATACTAGCACCTATAATCTGTCCTCCTCTTTCATGTAGTTGCATAGTTTTCCTCTGGGTGGCAAGGATTAAACAGTAATTTTTAATCCAGTTATTGTTAATGAACACTTGAGTACTAGCAATACAATGTTTTAACACAGAAACAACGATGTTAATTAAAAATGTTTTAAACATCAGAAACAAAAATCTTATTTATACATATTTCCAGAAACAATGCCTATTTGCTTTGTGCATGTATTCAGTCTTCCAAAGAAATTGCAGGATATCGGCACCAGCAGGCCTTAGAGAGTCTTTGCTAAGGGGTGGTGGTAGCAGTGAGACCTTTCTGAGTCAGAAAAGCCTGGAGGTCTGGCCCCCTTTCCATAGGAAATGTACGATGAGTAGCAGCTGTCAGTGTCTGAGGGCGAGCATGGCTCACTGATGCTTCTTTTTATCCCTTTTACTCCATTTTGCAGTTGGGGTGTAAGATGTTCCCAAAGACTGAGGTCTTGGTATTGGCAGGTGATGGAGCTGCTAAGAGATGAGACCATCTGGGAATCTTCTGTCATTGGGCAACTGGCATTGAGGGCGCTATGGAACACTGGCCCTTCCTCTTAACTACCTTACTTCTTGGCCATGGTTTGGGTTTTTGTTCTGCTCCTTTCTTCTATCGTGTTGTGATACCTCACACAAAACCTAATGGCTGTGGGCTGGGTCCTTTCAAATGGTGACCTACATGCTTCTTTCCTCTCTGTGAGCTGGGGGTCTTGGGTAGTAAAGGTAAATGAAAGCCATCACTGTGTACATCACACTCCACACCTCATATCACACACAATACACACAACAGAACCAAGCCTAATGATCATTACAGACAAAATATAAATAGTACACTATACCCTACATCATGTGCACATGCATGCACAAGCACACACAAACACATGTTGCAGACAAAATAAAAACAGCACACTATATTGCACATGATATACATATCACCCACACTAACCATTGCAGACACATATAAACAGCACACCACACACACACACACACACACACACCAAAACTGTACGTATACACACTATTGTACAGAACCATGCAGTACCCAAGTACTGCACACATATTTAAGTAACTTTTTGAAATTTTAAGAATGCAGAGCTTGACAGCCTCTGATGTTTCCACTTTATCCAGCGCATTCCTCCTGATTGTCCCGTTTGTACAAAAACAAGCTATTTTTACCATTGCTGACGCTCATACAGTGTGCCCACTCCTGAGCACTGGAAATCCCCCACCCCACCCTAAGGTCCTTGCTCATCATGGTCTCAGACTCCCATCCACAACCGGGCTTTGGAATTCCACATCAATGCCAGTCTTCTTCGTCTCAACTACCTTCTCTTGTCAGAGTCACAGGTCTTGTGTCTTGTGTTCTGGGCAAACTCATACACAGTTGTCTGATACATTTCCTGCCTGTATCCCAGGTGGGAGCAAAAGGCAAAAAATGGACGGATTGGAATGCAGCTGGTTGGCCTGAAACATCCATGCTTCTCAAAGCAGGTGCCAGGACCAGACACACAGCTTCGGCAAGAGACCAGAGGAAGAGCTCATGGGGCCCTCTGAGTTTGTAGAGGAAGGCCAACTTCCCAACAGGGATCTGCCCTTCTTACACTCAGATCTAAGCAGTCACCTTTCACTGAGCCAAGTGGTGGTGGTGGTGGTGTGGGGAGGAGAGAGGAATCTTCCTAAGGCTTAAGAAACGTTTTCAGAGCCTGTAACAGCGGCCGGTGTCAGTGTCTCTTTAGGGAGTCGCTTTTTAATCACTCCATTTGGCATCAACTATGTGGTTGCCTAATGTTTACATTAAGAAGTATCCAGTAAGCCTTCACTTCAGAGGCAAATGGGAAGTGGGAGCCGTCAGCACCAGCGGATCTGAATGCTGATGCGCCCCTTCTGCGCTCTGGGGCGGTGCGAGGTGTTGATCATGGCTTCTCACTGATAAGCAAAGTACTTGCAGAGCGTGAAGACTCTGCGTGTGCGTGCAGGATAACTCTAATCTGCACCCTGCCCGGCCTCCCGCATTTGCATGGACAAGCAGCCTGGCTGCTAAGCTCTCTATTAGAACTGCAAAGGGCTCCCCTCATTTGAATAAGGCCTCTTTGGCAAGCAAAAAAGGCGGAAAAGGTGCAATGAGCAGGAACCTCCTGGAATTAGGGTGACATTTGGAAGCAGGGGCCTTAAATGTTCGCTTTTTGTCATGCTAAATTCTCAAGTATTTTTTTAAATCTATTGTAACTGTCAGTTGCATTAAATGTTTTTATTCTTATTTATTTTTTTATAGAGCAAATGCCAGCATACCAGAGTGCCAGGAGTCCATTATTATGGCTATCTGCATCATGGGAAACTTCAAGCAGACTGTTTGATGCAATGTAGAAATACATTTGAATATAGGATTAGACTCATAATGTACAAAGCAGTCCGAGATCAAAAGAGCTGACTGGGAACTCAGGCAGGCAAGAAAGTCTGCAATTTTGCAGCCGAATGAAGGGGCTCCCTCAGTGTTCCATGCATCTTGTTTGCTCACAGTATGGAGCTGGCGGCCAGTGGCCATGCCCACCACAGCAGCTCCATCTTATTCTTACAAGGATTGGCCAACGGCCTTGAAAAGTGTGACTTGAAAAGCTACCTGAGTTTTACTGGATGAGATCTGGACCACCCGTATCTGGCCTATGTCAGTATGAGTATGGATTCTTAGATCCACATGTGATTCTGCTCTGCCTTTAAGTATCACTAAAATCTGTTCTTGGAGTGTATTTTAGTGTTGGAAGTACAAACAGGGCCCCAGATCTCCAAATCACGGAGACCAGGGAAGGCATCTATTGTGTAGTTGTCCCACATACCTGTCTTAGAGACTTGGATCTGTTCCTTGTAGCTGGCTCTTAACAGAATCCTCTGAATGGTTTTTAAAGAACCTCCACCCATGTTGCAATGATGTCACACACGTAGTGATTGAAGTTCTAAGTGGCAGGTGTTTCTAGGCAGTCTGCCATGGAGCTAGGATTAGGGCACATTCTTTTTCATCCCTATACTTGCCTGTCTAATATGTTAATTCTCACTTTCTTTGATTTTTGACATTTAATTCAAGTGAGGATTCTAAAGTCTGGGCTTAAATTAAGGAGTGTTGTCTATCATTATTTAGTCAACATTTAGAATTGTTCTCCACACATAAGATTTTATTAATAACCCTCTACAGTCCAGTAACACCCAACTGAGTTCTGAGGGCTACATGCACCCTACAATAGATGTGAATGTGGCCTGATATGTATGTAGATACCCACTATGTCAGGGTCAAAAGTTGGGTGCCCCTACAATGTGAACAAGTGTGCCATCAATCATTCTATTTTTTTTTCCTTAACTGTCTTATTGTCTCCAAGATTTAACAGATTTGAAATGTCTTTCCTGGTGATGAGATTTTTAAGCATATTCTAAAAACACAAAATGTATAATTCTAAATTGCAATGACAACCAGAATAAACCATCTCTAAGCTCAAGTCTTGCAGGAAAGAAATGGGGAGGGGAGCAGAGGCCCATGGGCACAGTCACAGCCATGCCACATTGAAGACTTCAGTGGGCAGTGCCAACAAGAGTCTCTGTGCTGTCAGAACCACCCTTAAAGCCACACTAGCTCCGCTTACACCAGACTCCATTCTCTGCATGTTGACAGGGCCATGTGCACCCTCTGATCATTGGTTTCCTTATTTGTGATGTGGGGGCTAGATGAAGGACTGCATGGGCATGACATGAAGACAGTGCAGGCTGTACACGTGACAATATACCCCATCAGTCCCACAGCTCACACCATGTTGCTGACTTCTCCTATGGAGACAGGTTGGGAGCTTAACCCTCAACACCACAGGTTACAATGATGTTTCTATCAGCCACTCAGAGCCTTGTTCAAAGTGAGTTTTGAATGATTTTAAAGGGTACAGGCATCTTCTTGTTGATATCATTGAGGCTAATGTGCTTGAGGAGTTTTTCCTCAGGGATTTGAGACGGCAGCTTCTAGAGCTTAGGTGGGAAGAGAAGTTACAAGTACCTTCCATTAGAGATACCTCATTTCCTGTGTAATTCCCTCAGATGACAGGGGATCTCACTTTGGGCTTTCTGTTTCTTGGTATACCATATCTAAGGCACACAGAAAGATGGATATATGTTACAATCTCAAAAGCAACTTTAAAAATATGATTGGCAGAATATTTGACGTGTACTTTAATAATTTTTCAATCAGTGGAGTTTTCTGATAAGCCCAAAGTGCCCAAAGATGGGGAACAGGGTAATTCTGCATGTTTATGCTTGGTGCAAATATTTCATTCTCTCTAGATAAGTGTCATGGCTGCTTCTTCATGGCTAGCCAGTGGTAGGGTAGGATCACGCTCTTCGTGTCCCTGAGGTACTGTAGTCACATGACATCTGCAGAAGACAGAACCAAGCTCTCCCTGATGTTAGAAGTGAGAGGTCATCGCTGAAGCTCTTCACAGCAGAGCCTGGGTTGGGAGAAACAAGGTAGCATCATTATAATGCTCTGGGGATTTGTCTAGATAGACAAGATGGTGAACAAGAAGGTCTTTCTTCCGCACGTTTTAACTGGACTTAAAAGTTGTGCTCGTCGGGCACTTTCATTACGGTCGTGCAGAAATGTGGGTCCTTTGGGCTTGTTTCTCCATCTTGTGCTGATTTGCTTCTCTTTGTATTTATTTCCTGCCTCACCTCTTGCTTTGCACTAAACTCT
Organism: Phyllotis vaccarum; assembly: GCA_033318265.1. Classification (NCBI taxonomy): domain Eukaryota; kingdom Metazoa; phylum Chordata; class Mammalia; order Rodentia; family Cricetidae; genus Phyllotis; species Phyllotis vaccarum. The sequence goes on along the minus strand of JARWLC010000012.1, from coordinate 29,487,803 downwards.
TTTCTTCATGAGGAAAATGCATACCCTTGCAACTGACTGATGAAGCATGGGGTTTTCAGGGACCCCTGGACTCTCCCCAGTCTGTAGCAATGCCAGTCTTGAACTGTGTTTCTGTCTGTGCCTTTCTGACAGTCTGTTACTATGTCCTATGGAAAACAAGAGGGATCCTGGGCCTTCCAAAGATCCCCAATCCCTTAACCAACATAAAGTGTTCAAAACAAGGTGTTGGATGAGGACTCCTGGTTGGCACTGTCCAGAGACTGAAGGCCTGAGAGATTTATGTGGTTTCTTGTCTGGCTAGCCAGGCTCGTTGATGACACTGAAGAAATCTGGGCAGATGGCTCAACAACCCATCTAAGAGTTGCTCATGACCCAGGAAATAGCACCGAAGGCTGGCAAGAGACTGAACCTCGGTCTTCTACTCATCTGTGCATTGTTTCTTGCCAGGCATTCTTCAGAGCTGGACGTCTGCTAACACTCCACTGGTTTGTGGCTCCTGTTCTGACCACTGAGCATCTTCACAAAGGCTGCCTTCTCTCAGCAGCTACCCACTTAATGTAAAGGAAAATAACAGAACGTGAAAATGAATCCCAGAAAACTAATTTCCAAAAAAAGAAGAGAGACTTTATTTTATTAATAGTAGAAGATGAGTTTTCAGTTAAAGGAACCTCAAGCCATGCAGAACAGGTATGGTAGGGTTGGGGATATCTTATTACTCTGAGCTCGTGAGCAGGTGCACCTTGTTCATAGTTCACAGGGTTCAGGGCAGCTTCTGATTTCTCTGTAAAGTGCCCAGCACATCTACAAAGTGCCCAGTACATCTCTGTGTTCCCAAATTTCTCAGAGGCTATAATCTAGTTAGAGTCATATAATCACTAGGCTGGCAGGTAGTGTGTGTCCTCACATACAAGCATTGTACAATACTGTGTATTGCTTTACAAATGCATGATGCTTTTACATACTTTGTCCAGCTATATCCATATAAGCGTGTTAATGAAGTGCACACAAACACTGGGGACAAGGAGTTATAATATTTCAAGTTTCCCGTTGTGGCTAAGATGTCTCATAGCACCCTCAGTGCTGAAACATGAGATGTATGGTGCTTGATTTAACTGAGCATTCTGTTCAGTGTGCATTTATGTCTTCCTGGTTGGTCTTACTTGTTTTACTGAAGCCTTCTAATGTTCGACATATATTTTAAAACAAGTTTTTATAGACATCATATTGAAACCCATCATGACTTTGGATTTGTGGATTTTGTTGCGGTAAATTGATTGAAGTTCATTAGCTGTACATAATATCTTAAACACACATATTTATGCATCATACCATCTTTCTGGATCACACCCTCATTATGCACATGGCTTTTACTGAATACAACTAGAAGATATTCCCGTATTCATTTTTGTGATGAGTTTTTATTCTGTTTCATTTTGTGGTTTTTACTATTTCTTAAAAAGTCATATAATTTTATTTTTTCCTTAATCTAGTTCAAAAGTCTTGGACTTTTTTAACTTTTAAAGAATTCTGTAGGTTGAGTATATTACATTTGTATTATTTTATTCCTTTACCTCCCCTATCATGTCTTAGTATATTGCCACCTTCTTCATGACCTCTTTATAATCACTGTTGTTACATATATGGATGTACACACATATATACACACTCCACAACTAAGTCCAGTTATGTATGCATATGTGTTTATGGATGACTACATGAGATGAGTTATACAGTGTACTGAGGGGTCTGGGGAACTCATTCCCCGAAAAGCTAAGTAACTATTGATGGTTTAGTTTTTAGCAACTCTTCTACAGCTTTTTATAGTGATTGTGATACCTGCTCTTCCATAAATTTAAACATGTACTGAGGACCTTGAAGGTCCTCATTGGGCTGCATCATATAATGCTTGGTAACTAAGCCTCAGTATTTCTAGTCGGCTGACTTAACCATCCCTTATACGACATCCACTTCCATCCTTTCCATCCATAGCTACAAAGGAAGAGACATCTTTATCTTTCCTCTTTGACATGCTCTTTCTCATTTCACTGCAAAGCATGAGACAATGGATTAGTCCTTAATCCTGAATTGATGTTCATAATTGCTAGGACAATCTGTTTGTTGTTGCTGTTGGTGGTGGGTTTTTTTTTTTTTTGGTTGCTTTGTGTGTGTGTGTGTGTGTGTGTGCGTGCGCGCTTGTTTTTTGTTTTTTATCTCTGAAGCAAAAACACTGAGCTCTGACCCCAAGGTTCAAGTGAGATTATATCCGATATGCACCTCTCTCCACTCATTTGCAGAATTATAACTAACCTGGAGGCACTCTTCACTATTCCTTCATCGTAGGAGAATAAATGTTAATGCCAATGTAGCATCATGGAATGGGTTGGTTTGGGTCTCCATGGTCCCCCACATCATATCCCTGTGTGCTTGAAGTGATCTCTAGGCTCTGATGCTATCATGAAATGTTGGAAACTTCAGGAGGGTGAACCAAGTAAGAAGTGAGGTAGTTAGGGGCATCCCTCAAATGGTGTATCACCCTGATCTCCCCACCCCCACCCTGGTGACACATGACAGCATAGTCCACATGCTTCCTACCTTGTCTGTGATGTCTTATGCTGTCATAATCCTGAAGGAAAAGGGCCCATGGACCTTGACTCAGAAACAGTGAGCCCGAACACACCTTTCCTACTTATCAATTGATGTCTCAGCACTTTGACATAAGGACAGAAAGGTGCCTAACACACCACTTGCATCTAAGTGACTTCTCAAGTAATCTTTCCTGTCTCCATTTTTTGACCTATGGAAGAACAGCACCAAATTTATGAGTAAATGTAAACAAACCAAGAAGTACATTAGAATCTCTCTAAAGATGCCACCAGGAATGGCTGTTGTGTATATATGAATGTATGCACCTCCCTCTCTCTGTGTGTGTGTGTGTGTGAGTGTGTGAGTGTGTGTGTGTGAGTGTGTGTTTGAATTCCTGTGCTCCACATTTGTTTTATGCTCCAATCTGAATGTTTGTATTGAACAACTTTCTAGATAACCTATCACTGTGTATTCAATTTACTGATGAACACATATTTTGAAATTATGTTTTCATAAACTATAATGTTCAGTTCTATAATACTGATGTTAGTTTTCATAGACCTCATTTCTCTGATACCCATTTCTTCAAATACTCTATTCACAGTTCTTTTTAAAGCTGTCATCTACTGGCCCTAGCAGCTGAATTCCTCATGGATGTTTTTTTTATTGTTGAACTTTCTTGTTTTAAAATCATTTTTGCCCTCTTTCTGTGAAGTGTGTGTGTGTGTGTGTGTGTGTGTGTGTGTGTGTGTGTGTGCGTGTGTGTGTGCATGTGCACCAATACCCTGTATCAATTATGTATTTAAAATCTCCAGTGGCTTCATACCACTTAAATCCCTCCAGAGAGAATTCTACTACTTTCCTGGCTGCCAGAAGAGTCATAGAAGACCATCTTGCTTGACTGCATTATGATGGCTGCAGGTTTATGAGATGACTATCTCTGTTCTACTTTTATCCCTGTGTTCAGTTTCATCAGAGTCTCAGGTACTGACCTCACAATAACTTGGGACTTTCATGAAAAAGACAGAAAACGTAATGTAATTGCTGGAGAACGGAGAGGTGTGTGATGAGATGCTGCCTTCTGGATACTGTTTTCACAAACTCAAATTAGCTTTGGCTACTTCCACAGGATATGCACAAAATCAAGCCAATCAAAATCCCAGCTCAGAGAGGGGAGGAGTTTTCAAGACCGCACCCCTGGCTGAAATAAGGAGGATGAATTGATATGGTTTCTACAGAGAGTTGGAGGGGGAGAAGGGAGAGTATCTGTAGAGCAGAATATATTACATACACGTGTAATGAATGAAGACTAAATGAATCAACTCAAATTTAGTGCTGATTCTCATTCCTTTTAAAAGTTCATCTCCTTGTTATTAATCTCAAAGTCAATTTTTATTTCTCAACTGCTCATGGCTGTGAAAACATCTGGGTGACGCTTTGTGCTTCGTAGACGGTACCTGTGCTGTGCTTTCCTTTGTCTGCATATGCACAGATGGGCTTTTGAAATTCTGAAGTGAAAGTACTTATATCCCCTTCAACTTTGAGTAACTCCCAAGATTTGACAACTCTGTATTGATATGTCTGTGGGAACTTTCAGATTTTTGAAGGCCAGTACCTTCTGCTCGGTCTCAGGTCTTGGACCCTATGACAGATGCTACACGTACTTTTAGGGGCACTGGTCCCTACATAGTTTATGAGTGTGTCTCTCATCATATCCAAAATACATGCTTCCACTCTGTGTAGTGGTCATATCATAAAAGTTGAGATGGAGTATCACCATGATTTACTATATACAGTTAATTCCCTCTGTCAGGTGTCTGGCCTTTGTAATAACCAGACAACTAATAAAATATTATCCTTGGTGTGTCTGTGAAGGTATCTGTGGAAGAGATTGAGCGAAAGCCACACATATCAGTGTAGTAGGCACAGTCAAATCTGTAAGAGGCCCAAAGTAAATGAAAATGAAGGGTGCAGTGAGCTCATCTTGTCTGAAATAGGATGTTCGTCTTAGACAAATCTGTCTGCTTCCCTGTGCCAGGGTCTTCAGACACACATGGTACTTACATTGTGGTTTCTTGGGCATCTAGGCTTGGATATGTGCCCATGACCAGCTTGCTCTCATCTGTAGTTTACAGAAAACAGCTTCTGAAACTCCCAGCATCCACAGTCACACAAGCCAATCACTCATAACAAATTGCTTCCATTGACTTATTTACTTCTCTATCCATCATCCATTTGCCTATTTATCTATCAGCTATCAATCACCTATCATCTATCTATATTCATCCACTCATCTATTAATCTATTTCCCGTATACCTGTTTTATTTTTTCCAGAACTCCGACTAGTACATCTCATGAGACTCTCTTAACAAAATATAGAGTGGGATCTCTCATGAAAGATTTATGGGGGAGCCCTGTGATCCAAAAGCATCAGGGTGCTGCAGGTAACCTCCAGGAATAGTCATTGCTTTTATTTCGATAACCAAGAAAAAGCTATAAGAAATTTAATTGTGCCAAGAACCACTTAAACTATAAAGTAAATCGTCCTTAAAGTCAGTCTTCCCGATGACGTAACTGGTTGTTGTTACCTTGAGTGCGGCTTTGGAGGTCCTAAGCAGAGAACCCAGTGAACCTGTGGAGTGGCAGCAGTGGAAATTCTGTGCTGTTTTAGGTTGGGTGATATAGTTCACTGTGCAGGAAAATAAATCCAAAGGCTTTTCTAAGTAACAGTTCCCAAAGGGAGAGGTACAGGAATCGTACTCACCCAGTGTACTTCTTTTTAGAGTATTGGCTTAAGATGGTGTTTTTATTCTTTTTGTTTGTTTTTCAAAACTCAGTTTCTCTGTGTAGCTCTGGACTTATTTTGTGGATTGGACTTCCCTCAAATTCGGAGATCCATCTGCCTCTGCCCCCCAGAGTGCTAATATTAAAGGTGTGTGTCACCATTGCCTACTAAGGTGTTTTTTTTTTAATTAATTTACTTCTTCTCTTTCTTCTTCTTCCTTCTTTTCTTTGTTACTTTATTTTACTTAGTAAAAATTTATCCTGCCTTTCAAGCAAGCCTTGGTTGACAGTTCAGCTAATTCATGCTGCTCCTATAATAGAAAGAAAAACAGTCTATGAACGTACTATCACAAATAAGTTTGATGTTGTCGGATATAATATATAAAGAATACTTTTATTTAAATTATGTAACTGTCTATATATAAATAAGAAATGCCAAAATTATCAAATACTCGAAAAAACCTGACAAATTATGTTTACTGTTCTAGACCATTTATGCAGATCTAAGAAAAATGTATGCTATGCCTGTGACTGGAAGGCTCAATATTATGAAACAATATGAATTTCAAAGGCCAAAAATAGAAGTGCTGGTTTTAAAGAGCCAGAGAATGAGAACAATTGCTAGGTTTTCTATTTTAAAGTAGCAAAAGTAAGACTGTGTATTCAATTATGATACGGACAAGGAAAACAGAACAATGACCCAAGGAGAGATTAATGATGGTACTAATAATGAAGATGATTGTGAAGCAGAGTAGAAGAAGACAGAGTAACAAAATGAAGGTATGATAGAGAAGGTGCTGCTGGTTAGGTCGCAAGAAATGTTGTAAATATAGTACTCATTTATGGCATCCTCAAAAATAACAAATAAACGTTAAAAATAAAGGTGTCAAGTTTAAACACATTTTAAATGTCTTGTGTATTTGTGAAGCGGAATCAAGTCCCTGCAAAATGACTGACCTTCCTGAGTTAGCATGGAACAAGCAAGCAAAAGAGAAAAAAATCATTTCAAACAAACACCCCATAGTATCAGAACACACGAGAGAAAGAACTGATGGACCGTCACAGCGTGAGGTGGGATGTGGAAATTCGCGTCTGGAGAGCTATGAACTGGAATCTCAGGTGTCTGGAGTTGTCCCGCTTACATTGGAAATCTACTTAAATGTGTCTTTCTGTCTTGTGCATGTGGTGTGTGCATGTGTGTGTGTGTGTGTGTGTGTGTGTTGAAGTCTGTAATACAAGCACTTATAAAGAGGCTTGGAGATGTAGCTCAATCAGTGGATTGATTGCCTAGCAGGGGATGAGCCTTGGTCTTAATTGCTCAGCCCCTCATTTCCAGACCTCAGTGACAGAGCTACTGTCTATACCCGCAAACCAGACTGACCCATCTCAAGGTGCACATTGTCTCTTAGGCAGGGTCACCTCTTGATTGCTTACTCTACAGCTGACTGACACCCCACACGTATTATCTTGTTCTGTCATCTGGTTCAGAGCTTGCAGAGGAAGCACACCTTAGCACGGGTGGATGAGGGGACGCTGCTACAGCGGTGTGACTCAGAATGACTCAATGAAAGAGTGACTGTGATGGACAGCACCAAAAAATTCTTACTCCATTTTCTGCTATAAAAATAGAAGCAAATGTGTTAAAATATGTGTCCATATCAAACGAACAGAATGGAGTTTTTATTTATTTTTTTTCATGTGCACATTTTTATTGCTGCATTACACAGTCATAAGCATACAGATGTAAAGGAGAATGCATTCATAAAATCTAGATATAAAAAAATCTGATACATTTTATTTTGCCCAGTCTTCATTCCTTCTGGAGATGTCTAGGGAGAGCTAGCTTTCCTGCCATATCTAAAGGCCACTGCCATAGCTTGCTCGTGTCCTCACATCATTCTGGTCTCAGATCCCTTAATCATCTGTACTCTATTTGCTTATGTTTGGAGACATTTGCTCAAACTTATCAAATGTAATTTTTGATGAATTATGAAAAACAAATTTTACTAGAAATTTTTGATGAGCCAGCCACAGATTCATTATTGAATCGGGCTTCTTGTATGGAACTGAAGATGTCAATCAAAGACCAAGTTCACTGTTCTTTCAAGAAAGGCTTGATCAATGAGGTTGGTTCTGTTTTGCTTCTGTCCCATTAAATGACCTTATCGAGATTTGAATATTGGGACTCATAGACCCTTACCAACCTGGCTATATCTGCAAGCAGGACAAGCATTTCCAAGTGACACCTTGCCAATTAGAAGAGAACCACATAGCTTCTGCCCCATCGCATGTTTACATGCACTGTAAATGCCTGTTATACAAATGCCTCCATTCCGCAATTGTCTTGGAACTGGCAAGACACAGAATAAGAACTAAAGATCCGAGGTTACTTAATGACTTCCTGACTTGCAGTAGATGCTGCTCTGTGTCTTCAGAACATTTTGATCTTAAAAGAACATTGATGGCATTGCTGACATCAAAGGACAATGTCATATAAAATTTGCTAGAGCCTTCATCCAGGCTCAGCATCACGGAGGACTTCTGCTGAGTGGTGGCTTAGATGAAGAGGAATTTTACCTTTGGTGGTTGTCCATGGATGCCAGTTGTGTGAACTTGTCCCCAGGGTAGCTGTGGCGAAGAACCATGAGTAATTAGCAGTATGGAACATCTCTTGCCATTATTTCTGGGAAGTCCAAATGAAGGATGTCAGCATCTGGATTTATTTATTTGTTTGTTTTCTTGTTTATTTGTTATTGTTTTAAAGTGTGTGTGGGTGTGAAAACATCTGTGCATGTTTTTTGTTTTTTTTTTTTTTTTTTTTGTGTGTGTGTGTGTGTGTGTGTGTGTGTGTGTGTGTGTGTGTGTGTGTGTGTACTTAACCACTTAGCCACCTTTTAGCACTTGGATCTTTAAGGTACCTTTGTCCCTTTGTCTAGTTACCAATTTTTGATTCCCATAGACTTAGAGAACATGGCCCTTTCATTTAATTATCAAGGGGCTAAGGTGGTGACTTTAGGGAAATATAACTGCTACGTAAATATGCAGTTTTGTCTATCTTTACAGAACCCATGTCAAAAGCCAGGCACATAGCTCAAGTGTTGATCTCAGGGCTCCTATGAGAGATGAGACTGAGATAGAAGACTCTCTGGTAACTCTGAGCCAGCAAACCTAGAGTATGCATTAAAGAAACAAAGAGACAAATAAGGTGTAGGTGAAGATCAGTGCCCAGCACAGCCCTCTGGCCTCCATAGTCACACTCATACTCACACACAAGAATAAATATATACATACTACACACACAGGTACACATATACTCACATACATATACACATGTACACACACACACACACACACACACACACACACACACACACACACACACACACTTAGACCATCCCAAAATATCTGTGATTTTTTTGAGCAAATGACCTTTTTACCTTGTTGCTATGGTTTGGATGTAAAATGCTCCATGGGATCAAGTGTGTTAACACTTCGTCATAAAAATGATGCTGATATTTCAGGAGGCTGTGAAACTTTTAGAAGATAGATTTGAGTGGGAGAAAGTGTGTTGCTAGTGGGACCGCTGAAGATTATCCTTGGCCTCTATTTTCTGTGCTTCTTTCTGTTTCCTGGTCTACTCAGGTGAATAGCCTGCTCCACACATGTCCACTGTAATGAATGGAGCTCACCTGTCTTGCCTTCCCAACCATGTTGAAGGAAAATCCTTTCATGAGATTCCTTCCCCTTAACTTACTGCCAGGAACCTGGCTATAGTGGTATAAAATGATCAATGTACTTGTTGAGTCATTGATAAAACTCGAGCTGTCTTTTCATTTCTACAAGTGTTAGTTCCACAGGACAGTAGATCATAACCTACCAGGACTGTAGAAACCATAGCCTAGCAGGAGTGCAGAGACCATGTACTACCAGGAGTGTAGAGAGACTGTAGCCTGTGGCTTCTGTAAAAATGCACCTAGCAGCCTCCCTTCAGACAACATCTAAGTCAGTCACTTTCTGGAGTCTATATACCTGATACTGGAGCATACTAGAAATTGGCTTCTAGGGTAGAAGTTAATAATGCTAAGAACTCTGACTAGAAAATATTAAGGGGCAAGCATGATAAATTCCGTGAAGTTAGGAAACACCAAGTATTCCCAATGAAATTCCTCTAATCAGTTTTCTCCAACTTCAACACCAGAGACAGTACTGAGAAGACATTTCTGATCATCTCTTCTCCTGGACTTGTTTTTCACCCAAAACATTTCTGCAGTATTTTTGCTTGTGTGTAATTATCCCCAAAGCCTATTGGGTATCTGTAGCAATGCTGCAGGTCTCAGTATACTGCTGCAGGGCAAACTTCATCCCGGAAGATGTCTGTTTGCCTACTCAAGGAGTTCCTGTGCTTCTCAAGTTTAAAGTTCAATTCAACTGTAACCTCAACCCACTTTGTTTCCAGCATCACCCCCTGGTCTCTAAGATGACTAGCTGTCTCTACTCTCGACCTCAGTAAACAGGCTGCACAGAATTAACCCACATTTTCCTAGTCCTTACAAAGAGTTTGCCCTATCACCAACTGTTTTCAACATTTCTTTATAAAATCTTATGTCCAGCAACAATACAGCTTTGGTAGGATCTACTCCTAATTACCCAGTGACATGCTTCTGTATTTAGTCATAATATAATGATTTTAACTTTGTTTTTGTGCTTTGTTTACAATCAAAATAATGATGCCAAATACCTTTCCAGAACAGGAACAGTGCAATGTAGTACTCACGTGCTTCAGAAATCTAGATGGAGCAAGCCCTGCCTTTGAAATATGATTTAAAACAGAATTCATAGTGTTGCAGAATTACATAAAACTGTGTGAAATTGTGCAGATAATCATTTAAATCTCCCTACATGAAAAGATAATTGCTCTAGAAATTAACTGTACCTGGGGTTCATTCATTTGGTCATGGCTAGTTTCTTATGTAGCGCTGATTTGATATTAGAGCTAATTAAGATCAGGTCAGAGTTGCTGAAGGTCAGACATTAATGTGTGGGATCATTGAAATGATAATTATAAACAGATTAGGAAGCCACGGTCCTTTATAAGGGGTTATTAGGTAATTACTGCTAGCACAAACGGCTTACTGTAATAATGGATTATCGACTCCTTACGGCACTCTCTGGGTGAGAGTGTACTGTTTCCTCAAGGACTAAAGAACCATGTTGTCCAAACACAGAGCTTAGCAAATAAAGCAGAAACCTGGTGGTGGTGGCTACTTTTTTCTGGAAGGGTTTTTATTTGGGGTAAGTATGTTGTGTCTAGTGTGCCTTTGTTTACTTGAATATCAAGAGGGGAGGTGCCTAGAGGGGTAGAGGAGGAGAGAATCCCATTCTTTATTGGTAGAATGACACACAGTGGGGTGTGGAAGGGCCTCCTGGATTGTCTGGGTTCTGAATGTAAGAAGCCCCTGACCAATTGCCCAAGGTGTAGGGATGTATCTGAGTCTACTCTGTCTCTAGTCGAGGGTGGCTCTCATTCAGTTTGCTTTTTCTGGGTGTGCTAACAGTTATATGAACTAAAATGTTAGCAACTACCATAAAAGTGGGTTTTCTAAACTGGTGTCACAGAGAATTTGTCCTAAAACCAGAACTCCACGATCATCACGTGCTCACATCACGTCAGCTTTAAAAAGTAAACTTTGAGGAGAAACGAGTTCATGAGAATGAAATAATGGCCAGAAACCCAGTTCCTGTCTCCAACTTCCTCCAAGACTTTCTCCCCTGCAGAACCAACCCTGATATTTCCAGTGACTCAGAAAATCATACTGGAACAGGGGTCCCCAAGGCTGTTCATTGTAATGCAGTCTCTTTAAACCTCAAGCCCACAGCTGAGCTTCTGAGGAACACATCCTATTTGAAGTGGGGGTAGAGGTAGGATGCTCTCATGATCAAGGCTTGAGCAGAAGCACTCTGAGCTATTGGTCATGTAGCCTCCAGTGTGACTGCCTGTAAATATGGCTGTTTTCCATGGGAGAACTTCCTTCATGATAACGTCAGAGTATCTGAGTCTCTTCTGAGTCTGGCCTTGACTGAAGAGTTGGATTTCACTGACTTCTAGCTATCTTGAAAGGATTTTGACCTCAGCCTCATTTTTAATGCTAACAAAGTAGTATACCTGCCTTTGAGTGTGTGTGTGTGTGTGTGTGTGTGTGTGTGTGTGTGTGTGTGTGTGTAGGTTAAAAAAAAAAAAGGCTAGTGTAACTCTACGTATTAAATGTTAGGATGATGTTGACAGCCTCAACTCAATCTCTGGGGACCTCTGTGCTAGGGATTCAGACCCACTCACTAAGAGACTCTGCTGAGAATGTTCTGTGCCAGCCCCACCCAGATGTCTTCTCAGTGAATCTTAGCTGCGATAAATCTCCTCAAGTGTACTTTTAATGAAGTTTTAGACTCTCCTGTTTCTATTTCCTGCATGAACCTGCTCAGTATCATCAGAAGTGGATGAAGAATATGGTACGTAAAAGCGTGGCGGTTTCTGACAGTCATGAGCAGTGTGTGAATCCAGGAGGGGTGGGATCAGACTGTGTTCCTGTGCATGGGCTGGCACCTTGGAGCCTATTCCCTATAGAGGAACACCCAGCCCAGTGTTGACTTTGGGATGAGCTAATCAGACTTGCCTGGAGTGGATGTGCAGCAGGGCTGGCTCATCTTGGGACTTCTTGCCCTTTTGTAGAAGGAGATGGGTGGATGGGAAGGGGCGAGGCTGAGAGCTGGATGGGAGGGATTTAGAGGGGGGAGAGGGGGAGAACAGGTGGATACATTGATAGAGATGACATTTTTAATGAAAATAAAATATTTTTTTTTGAAAAATGTGTGTATGAAAGGTTAGGAAGTTGGCGTTAGCTCATTTGTCTTTATCTCTATATTGGCTGATAAGATTGTGCATGTGTAGGTCATGTGGGGTCTCCATTATTCCTATAGTTTTGAGAGATCTCATGAGGGCTTATCCTAGTAGCCCAAAAGAATACCTTTTCCTCATGGTTCTTCCCAACTGGAATCCCTCCTTCATGGCTGAAGAGTTCTGTCTACCATAAGGGAGTCAGTATGGGTTCTCTGACTACACCCTTGACCCTAAGCACTTTTCTTAAAGTTTCTTTTGATTGAGGAAGGTACGTCACAGACTATGCTCAGCAGGACAAAGTAGCCAATGTCTCAGTAGTGCTGGCAGGGAAGGGAAGACATGCAAACGTGATGAGGCAGTGCTAGAGGAGACAGAAATTCTGAGCATGGAATATGCTAAAGTCTGAAGGGCAGAGTGATACTTGGACCCTGTTTCACAGCCGCATAACTGACTCCTTGCTTGAGGACAGGTGGTCCAAGTGAGAGGAGGTCTAGGTCCACAGCACCCAAAATTCACCTTGTCCTCTAACATGTGTTAAGACAGATGTTAGAACTTTCCAGCTCTGTGAGTATTCACAGCTCTTGGACCTGGAACCCTTGGGCTCTGAGGACATAGGGACCTCGGGTATTCGGACACTGGAGATTGGACCAATGTGTCAGGGAGGCCTGAAAACAGGTCCAATTCAGACTCCTCCTAGTGGTTAAGGAGGCTGGTTATGACTGAGGTCCAGAAGTACCCAGCACTATCCTTCACTACTATCAAGAGGAGAAACTGGTAGGAGCCTGGAATGCACAAAACTTAAATATAATGGAGAAGGACAAAGAAGGAAGGTCCAAGTAGTGGATAGAGGTGAGGGTCCTCAAGTGGAACATCCCGAGACCTGGGTCGGAACGGAAACTATCAGCTCCCTGCCATCTTCCTCATGCTTTCCTTTTAAAATTCTTCCTTGGCAGATTTTACTTGATGAGTGTTCATCTTGTTCTTGCACGACCATTTTTAAGAGAAAATGCTAATGAATGGCCAGGCCAAGAGTGACTGGCTGTATGTTGCTGACAGATTTGTAAGCCTGCTATATCGTCCTACTTTCAGGGTAAGCAAGGGCTCCTAGACCACTGAAAACAGTTATGTTAAGAAGAAACTCAACCCAGGAGAATCAAGTTTTGGAAGGCATTTGATGACCTATTTCTGTCTGAGAAATACGGATGCTTGCCCAAGTCTCATTACGTTTAGGGCACAAAGCATGTTCATGGTACATGTTGCTGTAGATACAATTCCTGGATATGTGTCCTGGAGTTAGTATGAAAAATTCAGTCTACAGGAAGAGAGAAGATATTCTGTGTGAGGAGGATCTTTGAGCTAAAGGAAAGTTTTGATCATGGACGGTGGCTGGAGCATCAGAGGCTTGTGGAAGCATCTGCTGAAAGGCGTCTTTCTAATAATTCTTTTGTCTCCAAAGTGGCATGTTGAATCAGTTGCTCTCAACCTGTGATGCTTTTCTGTCTCACAGAGTGTTATGATATATCACTCACACATAAATGAAAATAAATGAGGATTTTACAATAACATTAATAAGAAATGAAAATAAAAAGGCTCATTAGTCAAAATGTGGATGGCAAGAAGTGTCATAATGAAAGATGGATGGAGCAAAAAACATATCAAAAGGGTCTGTCTCCCAACATTAGGAGCAAATGGTCTGCTTGGGGAGCCTTGAGACACAGAGTGGTTAAGACACATTTATCTACCAGTCTTTTTCTCTGGATGTCTTTCCTGAAACTCAAGTAACACCCAATTCACCTAATTCACCAGAAGATCTCAGAGTTTCACCTCAGTGAAGAATGTTCCATGATGCATCGCATCCTAATCTCAGGGTCCTTTAGTTTGTTTATGGTACTACTTGGTACTTTTTAACCCATTTGTTCATTAAAGTCACCTCATGTCTTTAGTGGACAGAGAAGGTGTTAGGACAGTTCAGAGCTCAGGTTGCTAAGCTCTCTGTCAATTTGATTGGCAGCATAATGGGCCATTGTGATGTTTGCTGTCTCAGTGGTGATGAAGTCAGTCTTCTCTCAGTCTCTAAGACAAGTTCACCAGTTTTACTGGAATGGATCCTTCCTTACCCATGAGTTCATAGGCCCTCATGTCCAACCCTGGGATTTCCTCTTTCCTGTGAGACAACAACTCCCATAAATGAAGTTAGCAAGTCAAATGTTTTCTTTTCCTTTGTACTAAGACAATAAAATTCTGTTTCCAATGAGAGTTTTCCCACAAGGCTTTCCCCATGCAATTCAAGAAATCTAACATGGTTGCTAAAATACCAATGATGTGCAATGAACTCTTCACCTGGATGTCTGAGCATGGCCAGCTGGAACACTGTGTTCAGCTCAGGAGGGGCTAGAGTGTGTAGAAGAGTTTTGATGTCCAGCCAGGCTGTAGGTTGGACAGAAGGGCCACACCCTCTGCTTAGTGGAGATCTTTGTGAACCCAAAGAAGATGCTTGTAAAGTGGAAGTTGAAAAAAAGGGGGGGGTCCTGAGATAGTTAAAATCAGTCCAGAACTGCTGTCAACCTGAGTACAAAGGTTGTGTGGCTACTTTCTCACATACTCTCCTGAGGTGTGCAAGCTGCTGTTTTCCTTGTAGCTTAAGCCTGGAGTGTGCTCTCTCTCTCTCTCTCTCTCTCTCTCTCTCTCTCTCTCTCTCTCACACACACACACACACACACACACACACACACACACACACACACATACCACATCTCTGTGTGTGTGTGGTGAGGGAGAGAGAGTGGAGAGAGAAAGAATGCATATGTATGTATGTATGTATGTATGTATGTATGTATGTATAAGACAAATCTTCCTATGTACATGTGAAAATTTCTCTATGTGTTTGTGCTCTTGCATCTAAAATAGTCAATAATCCCTTCGTGAAATGCTAATTAAAAGAAATGAGTTATTTGCTTCAATGAGACAAGAGCATTTACTTTTGTTTGACTGTGTGTGAGAGAAACTGTTACTTTGATATTTTCAATTTTTTAAACACTTGAGGTGTTTTGCCACCCAGACAAACAAAAATTGGTGACACGATTGTCCTTGTTCAATATTAGATTATGAACATGCTTGTTAATGTGAGAAGGCAAGCAGAAATTCTGGTCAGCAAGAGAACCCTAATGCTGGTGGTGATCTTCCTGACTGAACATTCCAGTCCCTAAGAAAGAAAGCACTTGTTTCCAGGCTCTGTGCAACCTCCAAAGTGATGATGATGATTCAAGGTTGAATATGTAGTATGTGTTCAATAAATTTATGATAGGGTGATTGGGTCAGAATGTCATGTTTTTGGTCTCTTGTAGAGTACCCCAGTTCCAAATGCATCTTTGCTTAGCAAGTAGACCACACACAAAGACAAGACTGTCCATTTCTGTATCTGGTGTGGATTTTCCTTTACAATTTCTTTTGTCCAAGAACCATTGGGTCAATGTCTTCTCTCTGAATGGCCCACTTTTGCCCTGTGCAGTTACCTACAAGGAATCTTCTTCCTGAACCCCCTGCTTCCTTTGTCTTCAGCACCCCCATGCTTTCATCCGCCTGTCGAAATCTTCATCTTAGTTGACCCAGGCAGGAGCCAGAGACAGACCAAGAGCCCACGTGGGTGAGCAGTATCTCCCTGACAGATGCTGGGAGTCCATCCCTGCCCCCACCCATCAAGTCAATGGAGAATGCAAACCAGCATCCCGCCCAAGCCCACCCAGGGCGGAAATGCGCTGCCCTCTCTGTTGAGAGGCCCTGGGGATGCCCCTACCGCGGGTGTCCATCACATGTGCTGATGGGCATGAATGGGGCAGAGGGGGAGTCCCTTGCTTGCCTGCACCTGTCAGCATAGCTGATGGGCAGGAAAAGGTGGGGGAGGCCCTCCTCCCATTCTGTCAATGTAGCTGACAGACAAGTGTAAGTGGGTAAGGCCCCTGGCCTCTGCTAGTCATATAGAGAGTGTTTGATTGGGAGTGGAAGGGGTTCCGCTTGCCTGGCAGAATGAGGAGCTGTAAGCACTGGAGGCAGAAGGCTCTACAAAGACAAGAGAGAAAGAACAAGGCCAGTGTGTATGTGTTATGCATGCTCTTGTATTTGTGAGAGCCTTCCTGTAAATGTGAAAGTGTGGCCCCACATGCCCGGGTCACTAAGACACAGTGCCTGACATAGGAATTGGGGCACTGGCCAAAATAGTATACTATACAGGAGGCTCACATGAAATATGTCTTTGGGGAAGAGTCAAAAACTAGGCAATTGCATTGATCTTTGAATCTATAAGAAACATTCTTTGATATACATATCATGATTGTAACTCAGAATAGCTTGCTGATTTCTTATCTCTGGGTTTGGAAAAGAATGCATGATTCAAATTCTTCATTTAGTGGTTTTGATTGTTTGTTTCTTTGCCTTGAACTTCACCACAATAAGCCATGTTGCATGAAGCGTTTTGATGCCGTTCTCCTAGGAGTGAGCCTTTGAAGGAAGCATTATATGTGGCCCACTTACCAGTCAGACATATTACATTAATGTATGGAGGTCTCAGGGTGATTCAAGAGCTTGCGTGTTTTCTTGGAGGCTAGATGTTTCTGTCAGTGACCCTGGCCTTGTACTATCTGGGAAGAATGTGGTGAGAAAGCAGGGGTGATCACTGTATAGTTAGCTGTCTATGACCTCTAAAAGACGATGCAAATGTTTTGGTGATTCATTTAGTAAGCAAAACAAACACTTTTCTTTCATGGAAACACACTCTCCAGTTCAGTAGAAGAAATTTACTGATGAGTTGCATCTATATTTTTTTTCCATAAAATAAAGAAATGCCTTCTCACAAGCCTAGGGGTCAGGCGTTAACAAGTCAAGAACAGAGTGAAGTGCTTACAATGTGGTCAGGTCACCATTAAACTAAAGATTAGTTTAAATAAAGGCTGTACATTTTTAACTGTAAGCATTCATTTGCATGTATGAGTATGCATGTGCACTCACTCATATGTGCTGTTACAAGTATGTGGTAGTCAGCGGATAACCTGTGGTAGTTGGTTCTCTCCCTTATCCACTCGAGACCTGGAGATTGAATGTAGGTCCTCAGGCTTGGTGGAAAATACCTTTATACATTAAGCCATCTTACTGTCCCAAGGGATGTTTGAAGACACATGGTCACTCTAATGTTTTCTTGGTTTTTGTCTTTTGGAATAGCTTTGAAGAATTAGAAGGTCAATAAATCATGTAACACCAGAAGCTTAAGCAAGAAAAATCTAACAGTCACCAGTCTAAAGTGAAAGCAACCTAGAACTCTGTGGCTTATTTCTCTTCAAAGAATGACATCAAACATCAGTGGACACACTCAGCTGGTCCCGGTGGAGAGAAACAATTCCCTATCTCCTGGCATGCTTCAGCTGTCCTCTACGTACAAATGTCCATCCTGGTGGCTTGTGACTTTAACTTTATAGTGGCTCTTGCAAGCATCAGAGGGTTTGTTGGAATGCACCCATATGTCTTGGAGACAGAGGCCACTGTTGGCAGCTTGCTTTTTTTTTTTTTTTTTTTTATCAACTGCAGAATTGGCAGTAGGGGTAAACAAAACATATCACTACTGTTTAGGGAAGGGAAGGGATTCTCTCAGAAAGCCCGTTTATTGAATTGGTGGAAGCTGATGACTCTGGTTTCTTCTGGTGCAGCAGGCTCCCAGTAGCAGGTTTCAGGTTCCAAAATGAGCCTTTTCTTCCAGTAGATTTGAGACAAAAATAAAACTAAGAAATAAGGTATAAATATCTTACGGCCCTTGATCATTTTCCTCTTATGCTTCAGGCTGGTCACTGTATACTCAAAGTGCAATACTATGATAGCCCAGACAACATAGTGAATAGTGAGTAATTACTTTATGGCTGTTTAAGAAAGGTAATTAATTATCTAAATAGACACTAAAGAGTTTTAAGGCTTTTCATATGACAGAGAATAGACACTAGGTTAGTAATTTTAACGTAATTGGTCCAAGACCAACCTAGGGACCAAAGCCATACTACACGAGGTATGGGGCAGATAAACACTGACCACTGTCTGTGCCACAGAGCTACTAAGTGATCCAGATTTCTACAAGTGGATGAGAGATGCTGTGCGTGATTATGGGAGTGCTGCAGTAAGAGACAGAGGTGAGAAATTAAGCCTTCCCTGTGAGATGGTTTAATTTAACCAAGAGCTTTGTTGGTGGTGGTGATGTTGGTTTTTTTAGCAACTTTAGGGCAGGATGAAACCAGAAGTCCCTTGCTTATTACCAATCACTTCCAGAATTAACACCAGGAAGCTTTGTTTGCAGCATGCAAGTGTGGATAGATCCTTCAGACCTCACGTATGAAGTCACAAGCTGACTGCATATGCAGTTTTAGCGGCTGTATGTCACCTTGAAGACAGCTAGCTAATACAAAAGAAAAATGGGATGAGATTTAAAATGGTGAATTTTGACTGCTGATAAATAAATATGCCCCTGAGATTCAATAATTCATCACTTTGAGTTATTTATCTCTCTCAAAAGGTTTCTGAAATCATTCTTTACTGTTTCGCTTGATTAATTCTTTGATCTCCGTGACAAAGATCACTTCATCCATGGCCACTGTGCTGCACAGGCTGAGATACTGAGGGGACTGAGGGTGACAAACAGGTAGATGCTAATTTGTTAAAACTGTGAAGAGGCTGGGGGGAAGTCTGGGTGGGGAGGGTCGGTTGGGGATAGCTGGGAACAGGCTTGGGGGGCAGTCTTAGAATAGGCTAGGGGGCAGGCTGGGAGACTGGGCCGGATGAGCAGACTGGGAATAGGCAGGGAACAAGTTAGATTAGCAGAGGGCTTTGAAGGAATCACGGTTCTGAGAGCTACTTATGGCTGCTGTGCACTGTAGATTCCCAAAGCTTAAAGTGGCTGATTAGCCAAATGGCCCCACAAATTTGTTATCTCTGTTTCAAGGCCAGATTGGATGACAGAGGTCAGATGATGCCCTGAGCCTGTTGCTTCTGCTGCAAGGTATTGGCTTAATAATGGAAGGTGTACAGCTTTCTTGGGCTGCTTTGGGGTGAGTAGGTAATGGAAGCAGTAGTGATAGCCATGGTCTCTCATGATGGTGCCTCATAAAACTTGATAATCACATACATTCTCAGTCATTCGCTGGGGAGAGAAGATGAACCCTTAGCTACAGAGCAAGAACGTGGTGTGTGCAATTAGCAGGAACACAAGCAAGCCACAGAAGGGCAAGCACAGCCTGGTGTCTAATTCTGTGAGATATCTAGCCTGATAGATCTCATGGATACAGAGACTGGAGGGAGGGAAGGAGGCTTCTAACCTGTGAGCACACAGTTTTAGCTTTACAAGATAAGTGACTGTGATATAGACAGCAATGTGGGTAGCATGCTGCTAGCATTTTAGGAAAGGAAGAATTGATTCAGCCCACAGTTCCAGGTTAGAGTCCCTCATCGTGGAGAAGTCAGGCTGGAAGTTAAAACAGCTCATCACACCACACTCATGATCAAGATGGGGGGGGGGAGGGGAAGAGGTAGAGGTGCCTACCTCTCAGCTCGCCTCCTCTATTCTTACTTAATGGAGGCCGACCTGATTTAGACAATCACCCATTGACACTCTTACCATCTTTCAATTGATTCTAGATTCTGACAATTAGACAGTTAAAACTAACCATTGCACATACCAAGAAACATAATGAGAAGTCTGGATATAAATATTTGACAGATTTTCATCATGATACTCTCAGACACTCTAAATTACAGCTCTATACCTAGCAGTGGTAGTGTGTGACCTCATGGCTTGATATGAACCATACAGACCAATATGAGCAATCAAACCCTTTTTATCAATTACCTGCTATTGTTGTGTCACAAACATCATGACATGTGAGCTGCCTAGCCTGATGGATCTCATGGATACAGAAGAGTCTATCTGGGATTATGGTTCCAGAGATGTGAGTCCATCTTGTCAGGGAAGCATGGCAGAAAGTACCAGGCACTATAGTCAAGCAAGGAGCCAAGAGCTCACATCTTCAACTGTAAGCAGGAAATAGAGAGAGCAAAATTCTGCCTCCCATGATGAACTTCCTCCAGCAAGCCCGCACCACCTAAACTTCCTCAAACAGCCACTAATCGGGAATAAAATGCATAAATGACTCAGACTGGGGGACATTTCTCATTTAAGGCACCATAATCCTAAAGCATGAACCAGCACTTTCCATGCTCTGATTTTCCTGCAATGAATCCAGAGGCTAATCAAAGCTTTCTCCCATCGAAAGAGTATTTACTACAAAGGTTTTAATAGTACTGAACAGAAAGTCATTTTCCAGCAGTAGTTCCTGGGATGCTGTGTGCTTGTATTTACCTCTCCTTTTGACAGACTTTAGTTCTAAAAGGTCAAGGGTTCCATAATAACCGAGGACGAAGAACCCATAATGGCGCATATACTCACTCTGTAAAAGGTAGAAAGTACCTGATAAGGGTTGGAACAGGGAATGTGAGGGTAAGTGATATGTAGATGGAGTTTACTCCCCCATAGCCTTTTCCACTGTATCGTTAGAAAAGTCTCTCATACTGGTTATAAAGAGAAAGCTCAGCCTGTGGATGCCATTCCCCAACCAAGGATCTGGAGCCCTGAAAAAGGAGGAGAGGAACCCATGAAGATGTTGTAAAGACTAACTGGACTAGGGTAGCTCAAGGTGTAGCTTCACACCTTATCAGCCTCCAAACACTAACATGCATGTGTGGTCACCCAGAATGGGCTTCATGCCAGGTTTCCTGGACTTATTGGCCCACGAAATCCTTTTGCTATGGAATGCCTATTAATATCACGGGGCACAGCATGGAAACCTCTGGTTTACTTTATTAATTTGCTTACCAAACCCTTTCTCCATGGATGAGGAATTGACAAGCACGGTCCCCAGCCAGATCTGAATTTATAGTAGATTCCAAATTGGTGACAACAACTCAGTGACATTTTACCCTTGTGATATTTTCTTTCTCAGGCTGTGAAGGAAGAAACAGGGCAGGTATTGTCAGGGTAACATAGGGTCACCTGTCCTATGGAGCATCTTAAGGAAAACATTTAAAAAAAATTAGTAGTTAGCGTACTTCAGGAAACTCTTCAAGCCTGTTTGCTTTCCCTAGTGTCACCCCATTCTGGTGACAAATAATAAAAATGGCCATGACTATCAAAATGATTTAAATAAGAAATAAAACAAGAACAAAATCCAATATAAGGTTTGTGTAAATGGCATTTGATAAGAATTCCATCCACCTGGAAACATGCGAAGACAAACAAGACCCTCCTCCTTCTCCTCCTCCTCCTCCTCCTTCCCCTCCTCCTCCTCCCCCTCCTCCTCCTCCTCCTTTCTCAGAAATTCAGGGCCATGTCAGTCAGCAGTGTGCTTGCAACTCTTGAGGAAGACATGACAGAACCTGAGTTGTGGTATCATCACCTTTGTTTGCTGAGCTGATCTTGAGACCTGCTTAGAGCCTTGGGGCTGGCCTATCTCTTCCCTAGGAAGTCCAGCTTCTCTGACTAAGTTTTACCAAGACTCATCCAGGGCTGAAAAGACAATAAAGTTGGGTATTGACATTTTGGGGGCAACCACTGTCTTTCACAGTGGTTCTGAGTCTGATATTGCCGTAATGCAGCATACTCACACTTCATTGCCAGCAATGTGTCCTGTCCTGACTCTATCCATGCAGATTTTTGAAAACCTTTAGTGAAACAGAAAGTTTCTCAAAATTTCAAAAGTTATTATAAGTTACCAAATGACTGAGAGGACATGCAGGTGTATAACACCTATCTAGGGTCTGCAAAGGAGACCAGGAGACTGGAGTACTCTCAATACATTCCAGCTGGAAAGAACACGTCTTTGTTTTCCAGATGATTGGCGTCCTGGAAATTTTTTATAGGACTCCAGGATAATTTCAAGCCCCAGACACTGTTGCTTGACTACATTTTCTAGATAACGGAAGCATTTCTATCTGAAAGTAGTACGGCCTTTCCTGCCACCAGAACTACTGCTGATACTGTCATGGCTGCCCATCAACATCAGTGTTCTCCCAGCTTGTATGGGAACAGTCATTACAAATACTTACTGTAGATAACCAGCAGTAGCCCACTTGCAGCAGAATTATCCCTTCATATTTAAATCCCAAAACCCCAATACTTTTTTAAAAAATTTGTTTATTATTTGACATCTATATGTGTATGTCTGAGTGTATGTGGGTGCACAGCATGCATGCAATGCCAGAGAAAAAGGGCATGCAATCTCCTGGAGCTAGAGTTACAGACAGGTGGAGCTGCCATCTATGTACTGGAAATCGAACTCAGGTCTTCTGCAATATTCATATGTCTTCCAACTGCTAAGTATCTCTTCCAGCCACACAAAATAACCTTTATTTTCCATCTGAGTTCCAGAAAAGTTTTTCAAAAAATTTACTTTCACAAGATAATGCCAGTTTATGTACAGTGATTTTGTAGTTCTTATTTCTAACATATAAGATTGGCAGGTCACTGGAGATGAGGATATTGAGGCTCATGGAAGTGAACAATGGTTGATCTTAAAGCCAGGATTACCAGGCAATGGTTTCTGACACGGTACATGTCCTCCTCAGAGCCATCATGGAGTTCTGCAGATGTGCAGGACCAACATGGCTATAGCATCATTCCCAGGCTGATATTTAGAATCCAACAGGCTGGTGGTATTCTCTTTTACTCAATGGTATGGACAGTTCTTTGCCAATTCTGTGTGAATGATGCCTGCAAAACTTGAAAGGTGCTTAGCTGGGCATCTGTGCATTCCGCTAATGTCTACCTGGGTGGTTCACATGTTGGAATCACCAGCAAAGTCTCCAAGCATGGCTTGCCCTTTGCTCACATGGCTTCTGAAATCGCAGATGCAATCAGTCTCAGATAAAATCCATATGAAGGTCACACCTATAGATGTGGCACTTGTACTGGTCTCTAACTAATTCCATATATAACTATTTTTACTGTCTTCCACTTTCCCTATATACAATTTCAAGTACACAGAAGGACTGTAGAGGTTATATGAAAATACTACACATTTGTCTGAGATACAGAATAATCATAAATTCAGGTCTTATGGAAGAGGCAAGAAGCAGTCTCCATGGATATCTATTGAGGACTGTCAGTTATTAACATGCCACAGTCATCTGTTAGATCCACATTGGTTCACTTAGGTTATCAATACACATCAACACATAAACCCTTCATGTGACATCTGCCCCACATAGCTTTCTCTGACATACTAGCATCTCATAGCACCTGTGAGGTCATCAGGCCACCTTCTATGCAAGCCTTCTCTGGACATTTATAAAGATGACAGATAAGGGAACTTCAATCACTGTCCTGGAACTTCAGCTGTACTACTTGAAAAGTCCTGCTACACCATTAACCAATATCTTTCTAATAGAGTTCAACTGGTTAATTTAAAATAGAAATATATATTCATTATTCACTATGAAATACAAGTGGGATGGTAATGTCTGAAAGGTAAATATCTTGCTCCCTATGGATCTGTTTTGAAATATTATTTTTTCTCTTGCTAGTGGCAATCTGTGATTGGAAGGATGAACAAAGTCAGTAGTTGAAACACACACACACACACACACACACACACACACACAGAGAGAGAGAGAGAGAGAGAGAGAGAGAGAGAGAGAGAGAGAGAGAGATTCACTGTTTCACAGATTATAGAGACAGTGTCATTCCAAACAAGTGCCTTCCTGTATTCACTCAGACACAACACACTATGGACTCATTCTCCATGTAGAATACACATCATGGGCTCACTCTAGTGTTGGGCAGTTACTTCTTACAAAAATCTGTGTAGCAAGCCTGTTCAGCAGCCTGCTGGCAGATGTACTGGTGGCTCTGATGATTTTTCTATTGGTAATGCCCTAGGACTGGCGCCTCTCTTCCACCACTGTCCTCTAATCCCTAACCCTTGGCCATATTTGGAGACAAGTTCTTACTAAACTGTTTAAGTTCGCCCCAAATTCACAATCTTCTCTTTTAGCCAGTAGAGTAGAAAAGATTGTAAGTATGCATCATCAAGACAATCTTGTTTTTTATTCTTTTAAATAATAAACCAGCATGCATACCATGAATTGTAGGGGGATTATGTTTTTCCATTGTAAATAATTGTCCCACCCACTGGTTTAATAAAAAGCGCTGATTGGCCAAAGACAGGCAGGAAGTGTGGGCTGAGCTACCAGACTAAGAAGACTCTAGGAACAGACAGAACAGAGCAGAATGCCAGAGTGAAGCCAGAAGAAGCAGAGGACAATCAATCATGCTGCTCTGAGAAAAGGTACCGAACCGCATGGCTGAACAGGATAAGAGTCATGGGTTAGATTAAGGGTAAAGAGTTAGCAAGTTATATGCCTGGGCCTTAGGCTGATCAGCCTAAAACTGTTGTAAGCATCTGTGTGTCTCTGTGGGTCTGTGGGCCTAAACCTTGAGGCTAGGCCCGAAAGTCTGGGCCAGAAACCTCTTACCACAGATGATAGCTCAACATGAGTAAAATATACCCACATAAAAATCTTAAAAAAACAGTCCAGAGCATAGAAACGAAGCCCGAAGCAGCTTCTGAGTTGTGGCTCTGAAGTGGCCCATGGTAAAGAGACTGAGTGGTTTATAGGATTAAATTATAAAATGGTGTTTTTGCTGCATGCAGCTTAAGGTGAACAAGGCCAGTTCCTGAGCACAGATGTAAGCAAAGAGCTCTATATGGAGAATTTAAGGTTTCTGTTTATAAGAACAAAAACAGAAAAGAATCAAAGATGACTTCTTAGTGTCGGTATTTTCTTGGATCAACTCTGTTGGAGGCAAACTGGGGCTTGGCTTTTTAGAGGGAGGCTTCCTGATTCAGCCATAAAGGCAAAGCACTTTTGAGTTTTTTAAGAGGCCCTGCTGCCTAATACTTAAATGGAATTAATGAGCAGCAAATGGCAAAGCTTTATTTGGTAATTATATGGACCCTAAAATTCCCCAGAGTACCTGGGCTAAAAAGATAAATTCTATGAAATTAGACTAGGAGCTGGGTGGAGCCATCCATCCATCCATCCTACCAACCTTCAATCCTTAGCCAAGGACCCTGGCAGATTAAAGGTGTAGTCAGAACAGAAAGAAATAGAAGAATCTGGGTGGAGTCAATCACCCTAGCCAAGTAAAGGTGTGGTCAGAGACAGAAAAAGTTAAGAAATAAATATACAGTAAAGACATTTTTTTAAAAAGTCTAAGTGGTGTAGAGTGTGTTCAATATATATATACATAGACTTATAGAAAGAACAGAAGAGGTAGTGAAAGCCTTTAAAAAGAAAGAGAGTAAAAATAAATAAATAAATAAATAAATAAATAAATAAATAAATAAATAAATAAATAAAAAATAAGCCATGCAAAGATGGAAAATACAAAGAATGTCTGGATACTGTATATTATTGTCTTATCTGTAAGCTTCATGACTAAAAATGAAGTAGTAAAAGCTGTTAAAAGACAGTTGAGTATAAATACTGTTGGAGTAATTCAACTTATATATTTTGTAAATGAGTTTACTTTAAAATTGAAATGCAAGTTACGCTACTTTGGAGAAGAGGTTTTCGTTTTATTTTCACAGAAAATGAGAGGCTGTGGATTTATTTCTGGATAAAGAACATAAAGTTTGATAGAGGAAGACCCCTGAAATATCTCCAATAGAAATGATGACCCAGATGATTCAGCATTTCAGAGCACCTCTGCTGAAGTTTCCTGAGCTCTGTATTCAGAACAATTTCAAGGAGACTGGCTGAGATGACCCAGCCTTACTAAGTATTCCACAAAAGACTTATGCATAATCCTACATTTTTCTTTGGATTCACATGAGATTGTCAGCACCCCTATTCAGCAGGAAGTAGCCTCTAGAACAATGCCCACATTCCCAAAACATGGATTATGGATGTTTTTGTTTGTTTACAGTGTTGTTTATAAGTTATTATAGATAATGGGGGAAAAGGATATTAAATTTGGAGTTCTTCTTGTTCTAAAAAGAGAAAGGGGGATATGTAGGGGGATTAGGTTGTTCCATTGTAAATAATTGTCCCACCCACTGGTTTAATAAAAAATGTTGATTGGCCAAAGGCAGGCAGGAAGTGTGGGCTGGGCTACCAGACTAAGAAGACTCTAAGAACAGGCATAAAAGAGTAGAATGCCAGAGAGAAGCCAGAAGAAGAAGAGGACAACTGTGCTGCTCTGAGAAAAGGTACCGAGCCGCATGGCTGAACAGGATAAGAGTCATGGGTTAGATGAAGGATAAAGAGTTAGCAAGTTATATGCCTGGGCCTTAGGCTGATCAGCCTAAAACTATTGTAAGCATCTGTGTGTCTCTGCGGGTTTGTGGGTCTGCGGGCCTAAACCTTGAGGTTAGGCCCAAAAGTCCAGCCCAGAAACCTCTTACTACAATGTATCTTTGTTTAATTTTCATGTATTCCCTTTTCAGAGTTTTGCATTTAATGTTTCCATAAAAAGTTAATTTAAAATGACCTCAGTGAAGGACAGTGACATAAACCGAACAGTAGCCAGTGATGCGAGTGATTTCCAAGCACCTTTATCTATACTGCTTACTATCTTGCTGGCTTTTACATGTATTTATCATGTGAATGTGTACATGTGCACACATGCACGAGTGCCCCGGAGCAAAGGAGCAACAGAGCATCAGATCCCTTTTAGTTGAACCAACAGACATTTATGAGTTTCCCAGTATGTGTACAGCAACCAAGCTTCTGTCCTCATGGTAGAGTAACATGCACTTTTAGGTACTAAGTCATTTTACCCTCACATGTTCACATATTATAAAAGATTTTGGTTTGAGCCTAGTGCAAATAGGAGATCAGTGTTATTTTCTTCTAGGTGGACTGCTGACCATGCCTACTTCTCTGGTCTTCTTCCCATACCCTTCCTAAGTGGTATAGTCTCTCATTAGACATGCCTGTGCATGTAGTTTACTTAATGTTTACTGTGTTCTGTAGTTGGATGTTACAAGCCTTTTATTTTAGTGGCCATATGCACATTTTAAAAAGAGGTTAATACAGGGATTAGAGAGATGGCTCAGAGGTTAAGAAAGCTGAATCTTCTTCTAGAAGACCATACAGTATTCGGGTGTGTAATGTTTTCTTCTGGGGTTCATAAGTCCTAGGCAGGTACCCAGTGTACAGACAAATATATACGGACAAAACACCCAGACACACAGAGTATTTAATTAATTAATAATTAAAATATGTTAATACAATGTTTGCTTGTATCCAATACAGTAAAGACAGTTTTTTTTTTTAAAGTCTAAGTGGTTTAGAGGGTATTGAAAATATATGTACATACACTTAGAAAAAGAAAAGAAAGGTAGAGAAAGCCATTAAAAAAGAAGTAGAGTAAAATAAATAAATAAATAAAAATAAGCCACATAAAGATGGAAAATATGAAGAATGTCTGGATACTGTATGTTATTATCTTATCTTTAAGCCTCTTGATTGAAAATGACTTAGTAAATGCTGCTAAAAAACAGTTGATTATAAATGCTGTTGGATTAATTCAACCTATATATTTTGTAAATGAGTTGACTTTAAAATTGAAATGCAAAGATATCCTACTTTGGAGAAGAGGTTTTCATTTTATTTTCACAGAAAATGAGAGGCTGTGGATTTCTTCCTGGATAAAGAACATAAAGTTTGATAGAGGAAGACCCCCTGAAAAATCTCCAATGGAAATGGATGGACCAGATGATTCAGCATTTCAGAACACCTCTGCTGAAGTTTTCTGAGCTCTGTATTCAGAACAATTTCAAGGAGACTGGCTGAGATGACCCAGCCTTACAGACTACTCCTCTAAAGACTTGTGCATAACCCTAAATTTTTCTTTGGATTTCCATGAGATTGTTGGCGTCCCCATTCAGCAGGAAGTAGTCTAGAGAACAATGGATGCCCACATTCCCAAAACATGGATTATGGATGTTTGTGTTTATTTACAGTGTTGCTTATAAGCTGTTATAGATAAGGGGTGAAAGAATATTAGATTTGGAGTTCTTTTTGTTTTAAAAGGAGAAAAGGGGATATGTAGGGGCATTGTGTTGTTTCATGGTAAATAATTGTCCCACCCACTGGTTTAATAAAAAGTGCTGATAGGCCAAAGGCAGACAGGAACTGTGGGCAGGGCTACCAGACTAAAAACTCTGAGAACAGGAAGCACAAAGCAGAATGCTGGATAGAAGCCGGAAGAAGCAGAGGACAACCATACTGCTCTAAAGAAAAGTACCGAGCCTCATGGCTGAACAGGAAGAATCATGGGTTAGATGAAGGGGATGAAGGGTAGAGAGCTAGCAAGTGATATGCCTGAGCCTTAGGCTGATCAGTCAAAAACTATTGAAAGAATCTGTGTGTCTCTGTGGGTCTGTGGATCTGAGGGTCTGTGAGCCTAAACCTTAAGGCTAGGCCCAAAAGTCAGGGCCAGAAACCTCTTGCTACAGCCTCTATTGTGTTTCAAGTTAAAATCGTCTCTAGGGATCTGTTCTGCAGTGGCATTCAAAAAGTCACTACAACTCTACATGTCGCTTTGCCTTAAAGAGGAATGACTCAAAAATGAGTTCCATAACTCATGACTGGATTAAAAAATACTGGCATTGACTGTCAACAGTCATTACTCATTAGGTGATAGAACTTACAAGTGACACAATTCTCTATTCTGACCCTTCTGAGTTCTTCTTGAGATTACCTGACTTTTAGTTTCTCTCCCTGTTTTTTTCATAGATAATTATGGTGGTCTGAATAAGAATGGTTTCCATAGGATCAACTATTTGAACATTTAGGGAGTGGCATTATTTGAAAGGATTCACAGGTGTGGCCTTGTTGGGGTACATGGAGCCTTGGTGGAGAAAGTGTATCATTGGGAGTAGCTTTTGGGCTTTAAAGTCCAAGCCAGGCCCAGTGGCTATCTTTCTTCTTGATGCATGTGAATTCATTGTAGAACTCTCAGCTGCCTCCCCAGTACCTTGTCTACCCATGTGCTGCCATGTTTCCCACAACGATAATAAGGGACTGGAACTCTGAAACTATAAGGAAACCACAACAAAATGATTTGTAAAAATAAATTTTCCATGGTCATGGTGTCTTTTCAGAGCAATGGAGCACTAAGTTCGCCAGTGTCTCAGCTTCTTTCTCTGTTGCTGTGATAAAAATTGTTCTTCCAAAAGTAAGTCAAGGGAGAAAGGACTTGGTTTGGTGAAACAGTTCTGAGTTCATAGTCTACAGTAGCAGCAAAGGCATAGAGACAGTGACTTTGGGAAACTAGTCATGTTGTGTCTGCCATAAAGAAGCAGAGAGAGACAAAGACATGCTTCCGTTCAGATCTTTCTCTCTTTGTACAGTCTAGGATGCCTTGCTGAGGAAATGATCCTACACACAGCTAGGACAGGACTTTCCACATCAGGTAGTGTAACCAAGACAGTCCCCACAAGCCCAGAGACTCATCCTTCAGATTACTCCAGATCCTGTCTGGTGACAATTAGCCTTGACCATTACACGCAGAGGAAGGATTCTACTATAAGAGTGTTACATGAATGCCCTGAGTGTTGGAGAATTTTGAACCTGTTCTTACTAGGCTGCAATACCCCTTTCAAGAACACTTAACCAGAAATAACTAAAGTGTCATGTTTCTCTTAGTAATTTTCAATCAATGCCCCCATTGTGCTTCTTGGTCATACATTTCCAGTTTTAGTTGGGTTTTGTTTCAACTCCTTCATTGTGAAACTTCCTTGCATTGTCCTTCACTCTCACCATGAGATTCTCTGAGTGAAGCTTGGAATATTGTTTGTAACCAATGTTATTGTTAGATTTTCTTTAACAAACATCACAGAGGAAGTATGAGTCCTGACAGAAATGTTAGACTTCATCACTATGACAAATACCTCAAAGAGACTAAAGAGAAGGGCTGAAATTAGGCTCAGGGCTAACAGGGGTTCCAGTCTGTGGTTACTTGGCCCCTTCAATGTAAACTTGCACTAAGACAGGGGACCATGGTGGAGAGGGCATAGTAGAACCAGGATGCTAACGTCATGGAAACCAGGAAGAGAGAGAGAATAAGACCATCAGATGGGAATGAGTAAGACAACCCTTCACAGACATCTTTCTTGCAATCGTGTCCCCCAGACATGCCCCCCTTTGCTAGTCTGAATACATCAGTAGAATCCTCATAGTGCAGCCATGTATAGACCAGTGTTTTAATACATGTCCTACTCAAACCATGACAGATCCTTTCCATATTGCACCCTGGGCTTTCTATTTTCCCATTCACTCTCTTTCTTCCTCATCCACTTCTTTGTTTTGTGTTTCTGTTTTATTTCTCAAATTTTTAAGTGCTTGGCATATTCAAAGAACTACAAGCAGTGGGTTCATGGTAAAGAGCAGACCCCTGGCCTTGTTTTACACACAGAGCCAACTCCTCTTGTGCAGAGCAGCAGGTACTAACTCCCAAAGTGCACACTGTCAGGGTTTGAATCTTGTATGTTCTGTTTCCATGGAGATCATGACGATTCCATTTTGTCACTCAGTACATAGATGCAATACCAGGTCCACCGGGCCTCTCCCTTATGTGATGGCTAACTCTAGTTAAGACGTCAGGGGCAACAAGGATTTTTGTCTCCATTCTGACTTCGATGAAACAGCCTAGTGTTTCTAATCCAATTGGACATCTCTTTGTTGCTTCTTAGATGAGGGAGAGGGGGATAATGTTATATTTACTTAAAACTGTGTCTTCTTTATCAAGAAACTTTTGTGTTTACTTTTGAAAATTTGAAACAAAATATCATTTATGTTTCCCACAGCATTTTGTTTCAACTTTAAATTATTAACCAAGGCTAGTGCTTCAAATACGGTAGCCTATGCCACTTTCCAGACCGACAGAATTTAAGAAACATTAAATTAGCTGTCTGAGTCAATCCAAACACCTCTAAGGCAGGAAGATTTTACTTTTGCTTCCTTTCTAAAGCCACTTTGCAGAGAACATTTCTGAATCATCTTTGCCTGTTAAATACTAAATTATGGAATTACCTTATTTAGGTTTTCTATTATGATGATAATACAGTAGGACCAAAAGCCTTTGGAGATAGGAGGGTTTTGTTGGCTTACTCAGCCTGCTTTCTCACAGAACCCAGACCACCAACCAGGGATGGCACCGCCCACCATATATCAAGTACTGAAAAATATAACGCTGCAGATCTGCCTATAGGCTAGTCTTATGGAGATGTTTTCTCAGTTGAGGTCCCCTCCTTTAAAGAGGACTCCAGCTTGGGTCAAGTTGACCTAAAGCACAGAAATGTTTTGGTCTGGAAAGGACCAAATGAATCCTTTACAGACAAGAAAACCAGTGATCAAAAGAAAAGGGCCGTTTTCATTTATTAGAGTTTTCTTAAATCTCATTAAACAATCCTTACTTATTTACAGAGTGCAGTATCCAGCCGTTTGGGCTCTATGTTTTTACATCTGCTTTCGTCAAATCAAATGGCTCTGAACTGAGGTACTGACTTTCCCTTCTGTGTGGCCCCTGCTCTGAGGGACAGCCTTTGATGCCATCCTTCCCTGTTAACCTGGAGACTCTCCCAATTAAACATAGATTCCCAACTTTCTGCCTATGACAATGATTTCAATTATACTTTTGTTTATTTATGTATTGTCTTAGTCCTCTGAAGTAGTTAGTGGTTCAATACCAAAATGAATTTATAAATAAAAAATTGAGCAAATCTAGCTTATTATTGATGATGTGAACTTGGTTCCTGCATTGGCAATTTAATCACGGAGATTAAAAAATTAATGGGCTAAAGTAGAAAAAAATATGTCATTAAAATTGACCAAACTGAAACCCATGCTTTCACAGTTCAGCTTCTTCCCGTGTCCCTCCGAAATTTACAGGTAAATAGTTTTCAATATTTCTATCATTAATGTTTCAGGGTTGCAACCCCCATCAGAGTGTGTTTGTGTTTTTGTGCATGCATATGTTTGCATATGCATATGTATCCACGTGTAAAGCAGTCAATGCCTATTATATAAGGAGATTGGCTAACACACAATGTTCTTTTGCTGTGAGTTGTCTAAAAGTTGAGGAAAGATCACTAAGTGTTCATAGGTCAACTAGGTAGAACAGTGTGGGAATGCACAAGCTGTCCATTCTGTGAGCATAGGCAGCAATAGATTTTCTATGATGCAACTTCTCTATCCCTGGACACATCATAGTGCATGAAGAGCTTCTAACTAGAAGTGTGGGAATCAGAAGTGAATGGTGTCATCCTTTCACTGGATAAGTAGTTATTTAGTAAACAACCAGAACGAAGTGTTGCCATATTACATCTTGTCATCTTCTAGGGGGTTTGGAAAATACAGACTCTGCTGGTTTTCTATTTTTTTATTTCTTTCTATGTGTACCTGCATGAATATATGTGCAGTATATGCTTGCAGGTGACCATAGAGGCCTGAAGAGGGTATTATATCCTGTGGAAAACTTGAATTATAGGTTATTGTGAACTACTATGGGGCTGCTGGGATCTGAACCAGGGTCCTTTGCTAAAATAGCCCATGCTTCTAACCACTAAGCCATCTCTCTAGGCCCCAGACTTCTCTTGATTTACATTTAGATAAATTGATGTCAATAAAAAACCAATAAATTATTCACATAAGGGTTTTTTTTTAAAAAAATGGTTCATACAACTAGACTGCTAAGATTTATAATCATAAAACTTCAGATATATCAGATTTAATTAAGTTTTTTATTTAATTGTCTTGTGAATTCCTTAAAATTGTTATTGAGGAGGAGCATAGACTTGGAAGAAGTACTTATCAACGCCTGGCTGTCTCCTGCTGTCCTGCCTATTTCTGGACTTCATGGCTGCTGTTTCTCTCCCTACTCTCTCATTCTCTCCTCCTGGTCTAGCTCCTTCTCCAGGCTGCCTTCCAGGTGATCTAAGAGAAAGGAAGAGCTTGCAGACTGTCATCTCCCCCTGCTCAGGTCCAAGCCCAGCTTATGGAGGACACCAGTCACAAGGCATCTGTCAATACAAGACTCATCCTGTCATATTGTCCAAACACTAAGGCAAGTGAGAAGACGTTTAACCACAGTGGGCCAATAGCTTGAGACTCAGCGTTTCCACATATCAGCCGGAATCCAAGCAAAGCTGCCAGAACAGAGGTTCCAAGGCATTCCAGGATCCTGAGAACCTCTGAGCATAACCCAGATTTGAGGAGGTCCAGGAGTCTAGAAATGAATGTCATTAGCTTTTCAACACCCATATCTGGCAGCTAACAGCCACTTGTCACTCCAATTCCAAGTGATCTGACACCCTCTTCTGACTTCCACAGGCACCTGCATTCTTGTCCAATACACACACACACACACACACACACACACACACACACACACACGCCACACACACACACACACACACACACACACACACACACACACACACAAAAAAAACAGATGTGCTGAAGGGAACCTTGTATGAGGTTTCTGACCCAGACTTTCCAGGGTAGCCTCTTGGCCGGGACCTGCAGACCCACAGTCCCATAGTCCCACTGAAACACACAGACACTTGTATTAATTGTATGCTGATTGACCTGGGGCCTAGGCATATAACTTGCTAACTCTTTACCCTTAACCTAACCCATGACTCTTATCCTGTTCAGCCATGTGGCTCGGTACCTTTTCTCAGAGCAGCATTTCAACTTCTTTCCTCTGCATCTGCTGGCATCTCATCTTAGTGTCTGCATGGCATCTCTGTGGCATTTTTTCCTGCTCTGTTCTTCCTGTTTCCAGAGTTTTCTTAATCTGGTAGCCCTACCCACGCTTCCTGTCTGCCTTCAATCAATCAGCATTTTTATTAAACTAGTAGGCGGGAAAATTATTTACAATATAATAACATAACCTCACTTCTAAATTGTACCCTCCACATCTAGTAGTCTAAGAGTCACATATCTCACTTACTATTAAGTGAGTGATTTCATGATGACTCTTCTCATGTAAATATAAACGTGAGCATTTCATAATTAGTTAAAACATGATAGCCAATAATGTTATTAAAGATGACAAAAGCAGACCAGAGCACAGGACTTACCAGAGCCAGTGTGAGTCACCTCTGCCATCACTGACCTGCTGTTTGAGTGTGGCAGGTGACCTCAGAAGACCAGGATTCTGCCTTTCAGCTCTGTGCAGCATGGCATTGAAACTACACCTTTCCCCAGCCCAGTCTGACCTCTGCCATCTGTGCATCCATCTTCCCTTCTCCAGCAACAGGAAAGCTAGAGCTACTTGGGACCTGAAAATGGAGAATGAAAACATCTGATTCCCTAAACACACCATTTTCTATGTTCTCTCTCATTTGAACCCCCCCCCCCCAATAGTAGAGTATTACCTTCAACCCAGTAGTTTACTTAGTTTGTAATTGGGTCAGGTAAGAATGGTTAGATAAAGGGAAAATTACTAGGGAAGAAATATCCATTATTCTAGTTTTAAATAAGTGAGAAAACCAAAATCCAACTGGTTTTTTTTTTTTTTTCTTTTCTTTTCCAGAGGTGTGAATGGAATGAAGAGCAGGGTGTGTGTACAGGAGGCCAACCTGGGTGAAGTTGTTTATAGGAAGCCAAGCTCAAACAAGAATGGGAGGCACGGGCAGACATATACACCTCTTTGACCATGGAGAGACCCCTACCTACTACAACTGAAAACGCACATCCTCTCTGTTAAGTCCCTGCCTCTGGGACAGGGCCTTGGGCTTGCATATTGCTCTACATGACAGGGGCAGCACAGCTACTTTCTATACAAGTAGATAGAAGATAGAGATGGAGGGTTTGACTTCCATGTACCAGGAACACTCTGCATGGCTCTCATTGCCTATGAAGGGACTTTGAGACTCATTTTAAGCCACTGAGGTGATGCTTCTCCGGCAGCTAACTCAACGCAGACTCAGTTTCCCCTGATGAGGAAGGAAAACAATACAAAGTTACAGAGATGTTTTAGATTAATTATCGTCACCTTAAAAAGCCATTCAGACCAGCATTCCTCACTTCTTGAACTTTGGGGACCAGTATTCCTAGAGCAGATGACTAGGACTGGAGAACTGGCTTGTAAGGAATGTGTCCTTAATCTTGAGACAGAACAACATGCAAAGAAGGATGAGTGTCTGTGGCAGGGTGTCAAATGCATTCATCCTACTTGTCCTTGAAACATCATTTCTTGTGATTTGTAAACCGCCTCAGGCTTTCTGGGATAATATTGACACTAGAATAAGCATTGGCCTCATGTAAAACAGTTGTTCTAACATTTGGGAGCAATTAAAAGATAAACATGTAGGGTGTATTGAAACAAGGAGGACATTTTTTCTTTAGAGAATTTGGTCTCAAACTACTTTCCAGAAGAGAATGCCTTTCAAAATGGACAGCTACTGTGCCACACACTTGGGCTTATGGGGTCCTTTCCAGCTACCTCACCATGAGCAGAAGCTGTTCACACAGCAGGACAGCTTATTGCAATGGGTGCTAGTTTACTTTCAAAAATGGCAGATCATGCATTCATTTCATGTCTATGCAACTTACCTCTTGTCATAAGCAAAGAGCTAATCACTCTGTACACACTCTGTTGACTAAAATGCAACCAAGGGCTATATACATTTTCCATTAAGTTTGTTGCATGCATGTGTATATTTTATGTGAAGTTTTGTGTGCATTGTGAATGTGTACCCATGCATGTGAAGGCCAGAGAACCATGTCTGACGTCTTCTTCAATCCCAATCTACCTTAGTTTTTTTTTTTTTTTTTTTTTTTTTTTTTTTTTTTTTTTTTTTTTTTGGGACAGTCTCTCACGCAATTTGGAGCTTGCTGGCCACTGAGATCCAAGGATCTATTCATCTGCCTCCCCAGTGGTGAGACTGGAGGTATTCTCTACCACACCCTGCTTTTTTAATATGGGTTCTAGAGATAGATCTTCAGCCCTCTCACTTGTAATCACTTTGCTAAGTAGCCCAGCCCCTGCCTTTGGCATCTTTGCTATCACGGACTCTGAGTTGCCTGACGAGATGTTAAACTCCTAAATACTGAAACACAGGAAATGGTGAGCTGTGACAGCACATGCCTATAGGTCTAGACTCAGAATGAGAGGCAAGGGACATTACTGTAAACTCAGTAATGCATTCATCCAAGCCTGGTCTACCTTGTAAGTCCTAGGTTTGCCAGGTCTATACACAAAGACTTTATCTCAAAACCAAAATAATAAAATAAGTAAAAAGGAAACCTAAGCCCCACAAGGAACATGTGGACTCTTCTCAGATAACAAATTAGATATTTCTTTAAGTAAAAAATACAGACTTATATAAGTAATTTTTTTCATATTATGTAACAGAAGAAATAAACCAATCTCAAGGAGTTGTTTTTTTTTCATTTTTTTTATGAATTTGAAGTTTATATTTTATCAATGAAGTATAGAAGTTTGAGGCTTAGAATGGTCCCATTATATCAAACATGCTTTGTTTATTTGAGGTTGTCTCTCTCTTTCCTGGTACCTGCACAGATGATGATGCATTTATTTACATAAAATATGTCTATGATGATATCTTTGTCTGTTTATGATGACATTATTATCCATGCCACCTGTGCCCACATCTTCACACAACCCCACCAGAAGCTTCTGTCTTTCAGATCCGGGCAGTCATGGAGCTTAAAACACTTTGTGTGTGACTTTTCCAAGGTTTCAGAGGAGTTGACCTGAGTTCTTAATGGAAATCCATGTTTGTTCAGTTAAAACAAATAACCACAGAGCTGCTCAGTGCTGGGACTGGGAGTCGTGTGGACACCCACAGATAAAAGAGAACATGGGCCTGCTGCCTGAGTGCTTCCAGCATGATGCTATTTAAATAAGCTATCAGGGATTGCCCGCCGCCCATGTGCTCTGGGAGCTGCTCCCCTAAGGGTGTCCTGTGGTTGCTAGACAACATGCTGTCCTGTTGGAGTAGCTGCTGGGCTTTAGGCTTTACTGCGGAACTTGGTAATCATGCACACTCAGAAAGAACCTTCTGTAAATCAACAGAGGCCCCCATCCTATTTACTCAGGTGCAGCCGGAAGGTCAGTGTGACCTCCCTCCACCTGCCACTTAAAGAAGTTGACTTCAAACTAGTCTTCCCAAAAGTCCATATTGTTTCCAGAACCATGTCAATATGTAGGTTGTCAGAGTTTGTTAACAGGGGCTTCTCTTCCTTTGTCTCATGATGGGATGACTATCTTCTCAAATGCCATGAAGAAGAAATCTTTCCTGAAGACTGATCCTATACCTGCCTGTGCTCCCAGCTGCCAACCTATCTGAAGGCCTTCAGATCACAATTTCCAGCATGTGCTAGCCAAATTCTGAATCCTAGCCAAATTGACCAAATATTAAAAATGTCCTTTTAATAAAAATTTTCAAGCCATGTGTGGTGGCTCATGACTGTAGTCCCAATATCTTGGAAGCTGAGGAAGGTAGATTGGCAAGAGTTCAAGGCC
Source organism: Phyllotis vaccarum (assembly GCA_033318265.1). Taxonomy (NCBI): domain Eukaryota; kingdom Metazoa; phylum Chordata; class Mammalia; order Rodentia; family Cricetidae; genus Phyllotis; species Phyllotis vaccarum. Next base: position 29,449,955 of record JARWLC010000012.1, on the reverse strand, counting down.
AACCTGGAATACATAACAAGATCCTGTCTGAAAAAGATGAGAGAAGGAGGGGGGTACTCAAGTGTGATAATGATGTCTTTAGCATTTGGATGCTGGAGCAATGAGTTTGAAGCCAGCATGGACTACATGGTATGTTCCAGACATATCTGGACAGTGACAAATTGTCTCAGCATATACAAAAATGGTTATCTGTCTGCCTGCCTATCTATCCATCCATCTATCTATCTACCTATCTATCATGCTGATATTTACTAAAATTTGTGCCAGATATTGCACAAATTTTATTTAGTACTATAATAAAAACACAGAGCCAGATATAGGGGCAAGGTTGGAATATCAGAGAGAGGGGACCAACCACAGTCAATTCTTACCCAGACAACTTCTCATGTCAAAGAGGAAAAGTTCTGTCTTCAGGGGTCCTCAGCCTGACCAGTCACTCAGACAGAATGACTGAATATCTGCCTTCTCCTGCCTTATACTTCTTTCCCCACTTGGCTATTTTATTTCCTTCTTCAACTCTCCTAGAGCTAGGGTTAAAGATGTGAGCTACCACTGCCTGGCTGTTAGGCCTTGAACTCAAGGAGAACTTACCAGACGAATCTTTGTCTCCTGAGTAATGGTATTAAAGGTGTGGGCCATCACTTCCTGACTTTCATGGCTTGACTATGGGTGATTCTGTCCTCTGAATCCAGACTAATTTTATTAAATATAAAATATATCATCACAATTTATCTATCTACCAGCATATGTAGCATATATGTATATATGTTACCTGTATGTGTTTATTTGTTTGTGCATGTGTATATATTTGTATTTGGATGTATTTGCTTATATGTGTGTACACATGCAATTCCTATTGGTTTAATTTTCCTGAAGAACCTTATTTGAATTATACTGGTCTAAACTTTTTCAAACATGAAAGGGGCATCCTGGGCTAAAAGTGACCTCCATTGTCATCTGTGAGATATTCCATGTAGAGCTGTGGATCTCTCTAAACTTTGGGGGACTCAGTAGTGGCCAGTAATGTAGAGGAAGAAGCCATCATCTTTAATGTCAATCAGGATATTAGTCATAAGCTTCTTATGAGCAAACATTTGTGCAGATGTAAAACATTTGAGAACATTCTTTCTATCCTCATAGCCAGTAAGGTATTCCCAATATTGTTTGAGGTCTCTGGACAGCTAATCAATTTTTCAAAAAGAAATTCCTCCCCCTGTATGTCCTCAATCATGTGTGTCTTCGTGGCACATGTAACAGCTTTTCTGAATCAGTGCCCAAGGATTGGTGACTGTTTCTAGACACCCATTCACTAGGCACATCCTATCCTAGCAAATTCTCCTATCACACCTTGCCTGGTTTGGGTTTAGAGAACTGGAAAGTCACAAAAAGACAGTGTTGAACAGTAGATGAAACCAACGTCATCATAGATGACTATTCCATTTGTTTACTGGATAGACCATGCCACATCGTCACATCTGGTAGCTTAGAATGATGGACATTGTACTGACACCACAGTGGTACACAATGACACCATGCAGCTGAGACAACTTCTTCAGAAGCCCAGGAAATAACTGCTTCTGGTTCTTTAAACTTCTAGAGATAGCTAGTAGTGTTTACCTTTCCCTGGCTTGTGGTCCCCTCACAACCATTTGGTGCCACTGTCCATGCCAGTTCTATATGTTCACATATTTCTCTAGGTATTGCGTTGGAACCACCTTAACTCATGAGGATCTCATTTTAACATGTCTTCTTGGCAAAGTCATTTCTTATCAAGGTCAATGTCTGATGTTCTAGATGAATATATGTCTAGAACCACATTGCTAATCTGCTTAGCTATCCATAGTTTCTTTAGTCACTGTGGCACCTATGGGAGCAGAAAGGAAAGTGAGTGTAGTCTGCTCTGAGGTTATCTCAAGCAGGGAAAAAAGAAAGGCAAAGGATCCCTGGCATTTCCTGAAGTGTGGCTCTTCCAGGGAATAGGCATTCAGTGTTCAAGGGGCAAATAACCCATTCCTGAAGTAAATAACATATTTATGATGTAACTAACCCATTCTTGAGAAAACTAATTTACACCCAAGGTAGATAATCTGCTCCTGAGTTAATGAAGCTACTTTCCAGGTTACCAGTCTACTCCTGTGGCAACTAACCCACTCCCAAAATGATTAGCATATTTCCAAGGTTACGAATACACTGTAGACATAACACACTCCTGAGATGATTGCCACACTCTAGAGAAGACTAGCCCGCTTTTGAGACAAATAGCCCACTCTTGAGAACTTGCCCATGCTTTAGATGATGTCATTAATTCCAATAACCTACTCATGGTAACTTACCCATTCCCTAGATGATGCCATTAATTAATTCATGAATGGAAGCACATCAATTCAGACCTAAACCCTTCTTAAAGGCCCTACCCTTAATACTGTCACAGTGGAAAGGAACTCCAGTGTGAGTCTGTGAGGGGACAAAGGTTCCAGACAGCTATGTGCTTGCTGTCACATCACTGAAACCTCCATTCATTTACTGCTTACTTTCTCCTGCATCTGGTTCTAAGACAGGCTCTTCTACCAGGGCTTTGAGAGCACATTGTTAGGCTTCTCAGTGACACCTTCTACATTGCTGGGTGGAGTCCTCAGTTCTGAAGATCAAAGTCCTCTCCAGGTCTTTGCTTCATGCAGTGCTCCCCAAGGTCAAAGTAGCACCCTTCTGGGCTGCTGGCTGGCAGACTAATACATGCATATCTGCTTATGCAGATACACAAGAAGGGTGGGCCTTGGTGATACCCTGTGAAGCCTATGGCTGGGTGAAACTGCTCAGTTCACAGTGGCCACAGCTTGTCAGTCAGAATAATTTCTTTCTCAGCTCAGAATTTAGAATGATTTACACAATGTAGAACTCATGATTGACAGCAACTGTTGAGAGTACCCCATCAATAATATCCTAGAAGGCCTGACTGATAATCTATTTCACACTGAGAATCCTATCCTTCAATCCCTCAGGCCAGGCCTATTGAGAATACTTCACCATGTCTATCTTTTTTTCGGAGTGGTGAATTTTTCCTAGGGTTGTAAGAGAAGTCAATGGACCACTGTTTCCAGACCTCCCAGCATGGCAGGTGAAACCCATTTTCAGGACAAGTGAGGCTTTTGAGGATTGAAGATTCCTTAGGCTGCCTTTTAAAGCACCCTGAAAGGCTTCAAATATCTCTAAAAATTCAGGGTGCATTCCCTAAGATCAAGTTCGCTGTATGGGTCTAAAAGGATCTACCAATAAATCCTCTAAACTTTATTATATTCTTTTTTTTTTTGGTATTGTCATTGATCATAGTACAATTTTTAAGAGGATGTAAAGTTTGTGAATATTCTAACAATGTGCATTGCACATTCTCTTGATGTTACAGGATCCTGATGTGAAATGTAGGTGGTCAGCTGGGCATGTGCTGAGGATGCCAATCCTGTGGAAAAAGTCAGGGGAGGGGGGGAGTAGGCAAGGCCAGAGAGGGTTCTCAGTGGCCACTATGTAGAGTTGGGTAGAAATAAGTGGTTACATCAAGGAGGTAGTAGTGTTGTAGGTACTGACTAGTCAGGACAGAAAGCATCTAACCCAGTACTCCCATGGAATATTCATCATGGCCTGCTGTAGGTCTTCAAAATGCTCATACTTGGCATGTTTAGGACCTCTCCACAAATAAGACACACTCAAGATTCAGTCTCTGTTCAAATAAAAAATGGCAGCAATGGGCTGTGGGAACCCAAAGGGGCTCCTATCCATGTCTGCTCAAGAAATTTGTGTCAAAGGCATCATGGCTATACAATCATTCTGTACTGAGCACAGAAGTCTTTAAGAGGGCCATGGTATGCAGAAGGAACCCAGGCACCTTAGTCAAACTGCTGGGCACACAGCAGGACTCCAGGACAAGACTGGGGAAACCATGTTGAAAGAGATTGTTCCTTGAGTCTTGCACATCTGGGAGGGTAATGATAGATGGGGAGGTAAAACCAGTGGGCACAGAGGATGGAAGGTCACAGAGATGGGTATGTGTTCTTCTAGAGAGGGCAATCCCACCCCTGACTTTTTGTTTGAACACTCAAAAGACTGTTATCAGATCAGCAGGGCGTGGGCACCACTGGCCCTCAGGAGCCTCTTTGCTCTCAAATTTTAAGCCTCTGAACATGTACTACTCATAACATGTGTGTGTAGAACCCCAAAGTAGGTGTTTCCCACAACTCAAAACTGGCTATTAAACCTTAAAATGGCTACTCCTTTCCCACCCACTTGAGAGCTCTCTTAAGGTTGGTCCTTCAAAAGACCAGAGACAAGCTTGGGGCAAAATCTAGCATTCCATCCAGACCCCATGGGAGCCTGCCAAGCAATGGCCAAACACAAGCTTCTTGTCGACTTTTCTGCTTGGGCTGCATTTTCTAAATTTAGAAAAGTCTTCAGAGATGCAGATCAAGTCAGTTGTGGCATCTTAATTGTCTCGTTTCTCCTCTTTTAGTTTTTAAAAATACTATAATCAAACTCCAAATACAATGGTAGAGGGACTAGATTAAATTGACAGCCATATGAATGAGTTTGTCCTTTTGAGGAAAGTCAAATTATTGAGGATTAAATACTTTGCCGCTTTCTAAAAATACCAAGCGGGATTCAGAGGGAAAGACCCCGGAACATTGTGACAAGAGCTGACAGCCAAGCTGAGCCCTCCTTACTTCCTCCAAGGTGTGTCCTCATTAGGACGTGGATTCCCGCTTAACCAGGGGGGAAACGGGCCCAGGATGGTAACAATCCTAACTCAGCATATCTTAATGAAAACAGAATATTCTATAGAGGTAAGAAAAGAAATCAATAGATTTTAGCCAGCCTTATGCTAATGAGCTACTCAATGTACTCCAGCAGTCTCCTGGGAGTTGAGGAAATTATGACACAAACCTCGGCCTCAGTAGGGTCAGCACTTTCCAGTTGGGAATCTTTCTTCTTTGCCTTTAGATGGAGCTTGGATGCTCAGTGATACAGTATTGATTTAAAGATGTATCTGTTCTCATCTGTTCAGAAAGAATACTGAATGTGAGTTGCGGGTTCTCTCTAATTGGATTCAGCATGTTTTGTATTAACTAATTAGAAGCTTGCTTTTCTTGTGGTCTCTGCATTTCCGTCTGCTCAGCTATTTCAGTTCCCTTTATTCACTGGATCTGGGATGCTAGACTCATTATTTTCTCTTAAATATTTGACGGTGCCATTTCAGCCCATGGAGATGCCTGGGGTACATAGAAGGGGAAGCCAATGTTTACCACTGTGGCCCTCCCAATGTTATCCTGTGATATCATGGCCATACTCCTCTGCCTGACGGTCACACAAGTGTACAAGCGCACACATGTGTATAGTTACAACTGACCCCAGGTCGCATGTGTGAGGAAGACTCCTAGGCTATGTCTCAGAGGTTCATTTAGTTTTATATGCTGCCTTTCAAATGAAATAGCTGCTTGGCTGCACCAGCCACAAATCACAAGCCAAGAGCAACCTCTGAAGGCTTTATTTGGCTTAGAATTCTGGAGGTGTTGACTTTAGAGTTAAGGTGATATTATAGAGCGGCAAGCCATTGCATCCTACACTGCCTCTGACTCTGCTAAATTACCCTTTCAAGATGACCCAAGCTTGGTCAGTCCTAGAGAGTATGGGGAGTGGTGGAACAGGCCTGTGTGAGGGTCCTAGGGAAAAGATAGCTGTGATGATTAGGCAAGATAAGCCCCAACAGTAGGATGGAGATGAACCATAAAGGATGGATACTACTCGTGATAGACAAGAAGGAAAAGAGGGTAAAGGAGTTTCCTTGAGGAATATACTGGGCCAGACATGGGAAGAGCAGGATATACTAAACCAGCTACAGACTGCCGGAATTCCGATACTCACACAGTATTCAGGAATCTCTTAACTTACTAGCATTATATATATATGTGTTCTTCCAAGCATGGCACGCTCCAGGATCCTTTCTACCATTGTAAGACCATGACTTACTTCTAGTGTGTGTGACATTTTAGTGCCTCAAGACATAATAGCTCAGCTTTGACTTTTGGGGCTAAGGACTTTTTTCTTCTTCAGGATAAGAACAGTTCTGTCCTGGAGGGTTTTGAGCATGGTCAAAGTTCAGCAAGACTTTTTTCAAAGGCTCAAACTGGTGTTTATATGAAAGGCCCTAGCTGCAACCCCCCACACTTAGCAGAGCGTGTGGGCTCTGCAACCTTTTCCCATGTGCCTAGAATCTAAATCCTGTTGGGGCAGGTTAGGTGAATATTAGGGTGACAATTACAGGTGAGATTGGTATTAAGATATTGATATTAAAGTATATATGAAAGGTAGGGTTGGGATTGAGGTTGTGAATATATAGAGTATGCAGGAAAGGCCCATCCAGAGTTTGGAATAGGTGGATTGATATTAAAATTCAGGAGGGTGGAAATGAAGACTGGGACTAGGTTAGATCATACTGGGGTGGGCACCTGTCTGGGCATCCTTAGCCACAGGGAGGACAACCAGAGAAGGATTTAAGGAGATAGCCGAAGCCTTGAAATGCCTCTACCATCATACCCTTGGGAATGTCACTAGATTCCATACTTGGATTGAAAACTATATCAAAAGTCACTATGATCCAGGAAAGCTGGTATATACCTTTAATCCCACCCCTCAGAAGGAAGAAGAAGGTAGATCTCTGTGAGTCTGCGACTATTCTGGTCTACAGAATTAGTTCAAGGCCAGCCAGTAATATACAGCAAGATCCTGTCTCAAAACAAAAACTACAGTGATGAGTCTCTTTGGCTATAATGAAGCTCAGAAAGCTGACTCATGTGTTGTTTCTATGGGCACCCTTCTTGGCTCTGTAGCTGATATATAGAGGTCAGAAATCCATACTATTGGATAAGCCACATGGCATTCTCTTTGAAACTTCGCATCAAACTCTTCTTAGGAATTCATCCAGTTGTCCGGCTGGATTGAGTGGATCTTGATGGTGAGAGACCCTAGGTTATTTCTCAGAGTACCAGCTCACAACCGGATCGGCCTTATTCTTGTCTTGTAGACCAGAATCTCTCACTGCATAGCATGGACCCAGTCTTGGAAAGGTACTGGGACAGGTACCTATGGTGTTCTCTGGGTGGCTGAGCTATGGCAGAGACCAATGGACAGTTGGTGGGCCAAGTTGTGAAATCACCATGGTGATGAGCTAGCTCCCTGATTGCTGAAGCAGCAGCAGCCATTGGGTGATTCCAGAATGATCAGGGCCAAAAAAATCTCTTTCCTTTCTCCTCTCTCTTCCAAACCAAATATACACCTCCGTGTTTAAGAGACAGCAAACTGTAAGAAACAGACAACATAATGGAAAAGTTAATCAAGCAGGTGAGAGTAAAGTAATCAAAAAATATCTTGACTGTGAACTTGAATGGGCTGTGAGAAATATAGGGAATACTTCTGGGTGTTGTCTGCAAAGATGTTTCTAGGGGCTTACACAAGAAGAGAAGGGCACCTGGATGTGGTTGGTATGGTACCTGGATGTGGTTGGTATGGTACCTGGATGTGGTTGGTATGGTACCTGGATGTGGTTGGTATGGTACCTGGATGTGGTTGGTATGGTACCTGGATGTGGTTGGTATGGTACCTGGATGTGGTTGGTATGGTACCTGGATGTGGTTGGTATGGTACCTGGATGTGGTTGGTATGGTACCTGGATGTGGTTGGTATGGTACCTGGATGTGGTTGGTATGGTACCTGGATGTGGTTGGTATGGTACCATCCCTATTATTCGTGATCCCCCCTGGAATAAAAGGAGGAAGAAGAGGAAGTCAGACACTTCGGGCATTTTCTCTCTGCTTATTCTGATTCCATAATATAAGCTGCTATGTCTCGCCTTCCCACATGACAGACGGAAACCCTTAAAACTCGGAACCAAACACATCTCTCCATAGGTTGTATTGCTTTGCTTTTGTCACAGACTCAGAGATTGCTGGCCACATGGGTTTAACTCAAGAGCTGGATACATTCTTGGGGGCAGGAAGACGGCTCAGTCTGTAAAATGCTCACCACAGAGTACAATACCTGACTTTGAATCCTCAGTATTCATTAAAAATAGGTGACTGTGGTAGTATACGTCTCTAATCCCGGTGTATGGAAATAGAGTCAGGAGAATGCTTGGACTTTACTGCTCACTCAGTCTAGGTAAATTGCAGATTCAGTGAGAGATTTTGTCTCAAAAAGAAAGAAAGAAAGAAAGAAAGAAAGAAAGAAAGAAAGAAAGAAAGAAAGAAAGAAAGAAAGAAAGGAAGGAAGGAAGGAAGGAAGGAAGGAAGGAAGGAAGAAACCATCTTTAGGATGAATGAGAAGAACAATTAATATTGTCCTCCAACTTCCAAGTTGAGAGAACCTGATGGGAGATGGTCTTATGCTGTGAGATGCCTTTCTGTAAGTTGTGAATACTTTTTATTACCATTGCTTAATTAAAAAAAAAAAAAAAAAGCTGCTTTGTGTAGGCGAAGTTTTACTTAGAAGGCACCAGTCTAAGATTAATATTTATTAGCATATAAATCAACACTCATGATACAGGTAACAGCTTATAGTGGCACCTGAACAGGGACTGGAGTATCTGAGCGATGGACGGAGGTTGGATTCCAATCCGGTCTCTCCAGCAGCCAGGAACCAGAGAGGGTTCCTCATGTCCCAGCAGCCCCTTATCAATGGGGTTGGTCACACCTCCTCCAGGTTGACCACACCCCCTCTAGGAGCCCGGGACCCTGGATAAGCGTCTTCGTACCTTATCAGCTGACACCTGAATCCCATCACAGCTTTGTCCTATAGCAAGGCAGTATAGGGTCAGGAAAGAAATCAAAACAGAGATACAGGGAGATCCAGCCAGCACAGGCCTAACCCTCCCACCCCACCCCAGGAGGAAGATGTAATAGAACATAGGTAAAGCTACAAGACATATAGAAAATCATAGATTAATAAAAATGGTTGATTACGATGTAATATCTAGATAGTAATAAGCCTGAGCAATAAGCCAAAGAGTTTGGAATTAATATAAGCTTCTGGGTGATTATTTGAAAATGGCTGCAGACAGGGGCAAGACAAAGTAAAGCCTCCATCTACAGTCTTAGGGACTGTGATGACCTCGGAGGGCAATTGAGATCCACACCACGGCCACATTCTGGTTAGGAAAAGGTCCCCAATGCTAATGATACTCACAGGGCCACAGATCTCATGAAGCAGTACTCACAGGGGAATCTAAAAGTTTCTCCACCTCAGTAACTGCTTTTTGATTTTATTTTTTAATAAAAGAAAACAAAACAAAAGCACGAGGTCACATGGATTAAATCAAAAGACAGCGACAGCTGGTGAGACTATCTTGTTAACTGATGCATTAGCTCCTGGTCTTATGGCTCAGTGACTAGGAACTCTGATATGCCATGCCTCCAGATCTGTCAGCAGTCCACCCACACTGCATGAGTGCAGGTACCTGCCCAGCATGTGGCCACCGAGACCACAGGCCTGTCTCCATGGGGGTGCCCTGTGATTTAGTGGATGGAGTGTCTGCTTCAGCAGAAAATCCATGCTGTGTCAACAGGTGGCAAGCACATCCGATTCGTTCCTGACGTCTATGGCTCCGGTGTGATCTATTTCTTTTTAGCGGGTGTTTATTTTTCCTATGGATGATTTATCGGCTTCAGAATGAGCTATGTCAACTACTGCACATGGTATATTAATTCCCGTGCGTTCTCCAACATTTCCTCAGTGATGTACTTTATTCCATTTTCATGTGCTCGCACAAGCTACATTGTATCCTTTCTTTATTTGAATTAAAAAGCTTTTTCTAAGTAGCTAGTCTCCAAGGAAATGGGAGGGGGGAGCATATGGAAAGGGAGTTTTTATTTAAAGAAACATTTTACTGTCTTTCACATAAGAGTGCTCAATGCATTAAATATTTTGTTACAAACTTTCAATAGGCTGTTGTTTAATTGTCTACAGTTAGATTTCATTTTATTTTCTAGTTATAATCATTTTCATTACTGTGATATTAAAGATTTAAATGGATTAAAAGTAGCTGTATAGAATGGCATTTTGTTTAATAAAGTCGGGGAGTGCACATATAGCCATTTCATCTCCCAATGGTGATTGAGAGTGCAACAGTGTAGGAAGATAGTCCAGCAGGTAGTTACAGGAGCTCTTTTCCTGGCACCAACTTTCAGGCTATTGCAATGTTTGCTTATCTGTACAACAAATACTGGGTGGTTAACCTAGGACCATGTGTGCACAGGAGGCAAGTGTTTCATTTGTATCCACCACTGTGCATCAAGCCAGTACAACCATTAGATACTAAGGAAATTCCTGACTCAGAACCATCATTGTGCACTGGGCAAGTACCTGATCCAGAACTGCAAGTATGCACCTGGCAAGTACCTGGTCTAGAATCATCACTATATAGCAGGCAAGCACCTAAGCCAGTGCCACCATTGTGCTCTAAGAAGGCTGCACACTGCTAAGGAGAGCTGGGATTGGGCTAAATAGCCTTCCCAAAGAAGAGCACACTAATTGCTTATTCAGTATCAAAAGGTCGGCCTTGAAAATATGCATACAGGTAGCATTATATAGACAGAGCTGATTATATTTGTGAACACACACACACACACACACACACACACACACTTACATGCATACAGAAACAATTAGTGAAAAATGAGACTATGGATTTGAACCCTCATTGCACACTAACAGCCCCTGCTTTGGATCCTTCAGTGCACCCACACACAACTTATACCTCTGCATGTTGATCTAATTTTGCACATTCTAGAAAACTGATTACAAGCTAAGTCACATTACTGAACAAGGCCTTATTGATGCAATTTTATTTTTCTTGAATAAGTTCTTAATGATGGCATTGCTGGACTTTAGTGTGGTATGTATGTAAAATTTCAAAAAAGTTGTTCAAAAGATTCTGAAATATATTTTAGTGCTTTATACTCTTACTGCTGATGACCAAGAGTTTGAGTGGCTCCAATTATCTCTGGTATTTTATGGTTTCAGATTTTTTTACCAGTCTTAGTGTTAACTTTAATTCACATTTTCATGAAATCTAATGGTGTTAAGCAACTAAAGGGTTTTTAAAGAAAATCCAGGATGTTCTGGTCATTGAGCCAGGATGGCCTCAAACTCATGATGTCCCACCCCAAGCCTCATATGCCTTGGAATTACAAGTGCACTCTTCTCTCTACCCAGCTAGCCACTTAGTGATGTCCTGTTTTCATACTTGATATTATTTTGTAAAGCCCAGTTTTAATTGTGTTGTCTTCATTTGTGCTTGTATTAGGCACTTTTTCATCTTTTAGTTTTCAGAGGATATAATCCATAGCTGCTTGGTCTCTGCACTTCAGCATAACATCATGGTGTTAGGAGAAAGCATCCAAGGTTTTGCATTCCTTGTGGATATGGAAGGTGGAAGAAAGTTAGGGAGAAGAAGCTAAAGAGAAAATGGGGGGTTGGGAAGAGAAGACTTTGGCAAGAGATAGCAGCCAGTCATGCCTCCCTTCTGACCTACTCCCCCTAACTCAACACCACATCCTAAAATTTCAAAATAGTGCCACTAGTTAGGAACTAAGTGTTCAACACATGAGCCTGTGGAAGAAATTTTATATCCATATTATAATATTCTTCCCTGTCTTCCAAAGGCTCATGGCCATCTCATAATGCAAAATGCATTTAGCCTACCATCAAGCATCGTCAAAGTCATAATGGTCCCAACATTGTGTAAAAGTTCGAGTTCAAAGTCTCCTTTGAGACTCAAGGCAAACTTTAAGCTGCCTGCTCCTATAAAGTCAAACACAAGTGACATACTTTTAAAATACTCTGCCATATAATTAACATCATGGTTCCAAAAAGGATATATGAGTGAACATCATGGTAGGTTGGGGTCAGAGCAAGGCCAGAACTATCATGGCAAGTAGTGAGTCCTGGAGCTACTGTGCAGCACCCGAAGTGCATGATGTATAAGTGTGAGGTCACAGGCATCAAAAAAGCAACACCATGGTGACTTTGTCATTGGTAGCCCACATGGCCTCCCTCAGCTGACTCCACCTGATATCTGGTGCTTTCTATATACCTGTTCCACCCGCCATTATGGGGTCTACATTGAACCTGCTGCTTGCCACTCATATTACCACTCATTATACTCTGGAGGTATCTGTAAGGATGTAGATCTTGGCACACATTGCTTGGCCTCCCAATCTTTTGATATTTAAGCAAAAATCTCCATACCTATAACTCTTATATTCTTGATATATGCTGAACAAACAACACACAGGTGCCAAGTGTGTCCACTGACATAATTGGTACATTGGCCTCCATGAGCCATGACTATGGAAGCTTTTGAGTACCTGGGTGAGTAAGCCAGGAAAAATGTTTTCACAGGCACCCCTGTGCATGCAACTCATCCTGAAGCTCTCTTTTCAAAACAAAGGTTTTCAAATGAGTTTAAAGCCTCACATTTTTGATTCTGTGGTGGATAGGGTACAGCCAATTTCTAAGATGCCCAATTTCTATTTGATAGCACAGATCTCATTACCACAGTTCACAAATTTGCATGAAATCCTTCTCAGAACAAACTACATGCTCTTCTAATCTTTCTGCTACTTTTTACTCTCAATTATCACTGTCAATCTGGATAAAAGAAGCAAGAAATGACCATAGCACAAACTTTGTACTGTGATGGCTTAATCTTCCCTATTTCAGATGAATTAATCCATCATATTTAAATTCAGCTTTCCACAAAGTCTGAAACCATGGGCAAACTGCAGACCAGTTATTTGACAGAATGTTACATACAGGCCTTTAGTCCAATTCTCAACAAATCCTTGTCTGAACTTTCACTGGCCTGACAAAATGGTCTGTTTTCTTATTTGGTCTTCTGAACTCCAGCCAGATTTTCCCATGATGCTCTGCTTACGGTATCCTCCATTTTTCTAGCCTTATTGGCCAACACTCTCCTCTCAATTGGCTTGAAAGGCTTTGAACTCTATGATCAGGTTTGACCAGTAATGGTCAAGAGCAACACATTTGGAAATTTCCCTATGACCTGCTTTCTCCAGTAGGACCCAATCCTGGAAGTTTTCACAATCTCCCCAAACTGTACCATCAACTGGAAACCAACTAGTGAAACCATGAATCTGTCAGGATAGTTTATATTAAACTATAGCACAGCTGTTACATTTCTTTATATACTCAGTCATTTTTTCATTTTTCTTAATGTGTTTTGATTGAATAAGATACTTGGTTTCATTGTGATGCTTTTTAAAGATTAATTTTTTACTTTATGTGCACGGTGTCTTGACTGCACATCCCTGGTACCCATATAGGCCAGAAGAGGGTATAGGAATCCCAGGAAGTAGAGCTACAGATGGTTGTGACCAGCCATGTGGATGCTTGCTGGGAACTGAATCTGGGTTCTTTGTAAGAACAACATGTGCTCTTAAATTCTGAGCCATCTCTTTCTTGCTTTGCTGTGGTAGTTCATACATGGATATAATAAAATTTGTTTATATTCACAGTCTTTTGCCATCACTCTCTCCCTTCCCAGTCCTGGATTGGATCCCCTACATCTTATTTAGTAGTCTCCCTTCTATTTTCTAGAATTTTCCCATTTCTTTCACATAGGAAAGAAAATATGATGGTTGTCTTTCTGAGTCTGACTTATTTTCCTTAAAATAATCTCCAGTTCTATTTTCCTGGAATGTTGTAATGTTATTTTCTGTGTGGATGAATAAAACTCCATTGTGTATATCTACCAAAATATTTTCTTCATCCATGTGTGCCAGAGTAGGTGTAGGCCTGGTTTCATGAACTGTCTTATAGGATACAACAGACATGGCTGTGTATGTGTAGCTAGGTATCTCCTTATTTTATGTGGAATCTTTACTCTGATTGCCATTGAGAAAATTAGCAAAGTCGCTGTGGGAATATCTTCTGGTATGTTATTGATATGCCCGCCCCCTTCCCGCTTAATAAAAAGCCGACTGGCCAGAAGAAAGACAGGAAGTGTGGGCGGGGCTACCGGGCTAAGAAAACTCTAAGAACAGAATAAGCAAGGCAGAGACACCAGCAGGCCCAGAGAAAAGACGTTGAAATGATGCTCTGAAAAAAGGTTAGTTTAAGAGTTAATAGCTTGTTATATGACTAAGCCGTAGGCTGATCAACATAAAATTAATGTAAGCTTTTGTGTAATTATTTGGGGAAAAGTAGCAGCAGGACTGCGAGTGGGTCTGAACCTTGGAGGCAGAGGCCAGAAAGGCTGGGCAGAGACTTATTAATACATTCCTGTTTTCTCTACATCCTCACCAGCCCTATTATTTTTTGGTTTTGATGGCATCCCATCCTGATAGAGATGAAATGGAGACTTGACAGTTCTCATTTACATTGCCTGATTGTTAATAATGTGGAATAGCTCCTTTAAGTATATATGGTCATTTGTTCTTCCTGTATTAAAGTGTATCCATTCTGTTTATTTGCCCATTATGACCTAATTTTTTAGAGTTCTTTAGAAGTCAGTTTGTATGTGTGTGTGTGTGTGTGCATGTGTGTGTGTGCATGTGTGTGTGTGTGTGTGTGTGTGTGTGTGTGTGTGTGTGTGTGTGACGTGCACACATGTGCCACTGCAATATGCTCAGATGTCAGAAAAGGGTGTCAGTCAAATCCTGGAGTTGGACTCAGGTCATTGTGAGCCACCAGATGGAGTGTTGGGGACCAAAATTAGGTCCTATGAAAGAGCATCAAAATGCTTTTAGCCAATGAGCCTCTCTCCAGCCCTAAAGTGGAACAAACACTCTCTTCTTTTAGGATTTAATGTATTGATTTCTTTATGTGCACTAAATAATGATCCTCTGTTGGAAGAATAACACTCAAGATATCCAGCCATTCTGTCGGTTTTCCCTATACTCTGTCATTTCCTTTGCTGTTGGATGGAAGTATTTTGAAGTTATTTCTAGTATTTCTGCAACTTGTGGTAAGCAGAATTTTTAATTAACATGGGTCTGAATCTATCATTTTAACTTTGACCATCCCCCCCCCTTTTTTTTTAACCAAGAAGTTTTTCTTTCTTCAAACTTGAAGAGAAGGTCCCTTTTGTAACTTTACACTCAGATTTCACATCTGCTTGAGGTGGTCTGAGTCTTCTGTGAGTGGTTACTTTTTTCCTTCAAGTTTGTGCTTTGTCTGTTTCGCTTATTTTAGTAACATATATCGGCTACGTGAAATCTGAGGTTCCATGATGGCCTCCATTTTGCAAACCATCTTGTAAACACGATGGGCTACATCTGAATTTTTACTTCATACTCTCACACTATGTTAATTTCCTTACATTTGTACAGTGTTTTGGGTTTTGGATTCACTTGGAGTATGCTCTTCAACTTTGCTCATCTTGGTGTACCTGGATACTATTTCACCCTTCATTTTTCCAAATAAATTTCATATCACTTTATAAGTTTCTAGAAGAAAAATCAGTTTACATTTGTCTTGAAACTATACCAATAGAAGTCAATTAAGACAGGAGAGTAGTCTGTAACCCTTGAATAAGGCATATCTTTCCTTCATTAAAATTTCTGTAGTAGTTCTTGATGGAAATTTGTAGTTTCAAAGGTAATGTTGGATGTCTTTGTTATCACCACACGGTGGTATTTTCAGTGGAGTTACTATTTCAGCTTAGTTTTATACTTGTTTGTGTAAACAGGATATTGATTTCTTAGTAGTGAATTCTCTATTGTCCCTAATTTCACCAGTTAGCTCCAGGCCTGTCTCTCAGATCCCTGGTGCTTTTCTACTATCTATATAAAATCTGTGACTGATAACAAGGTTACTTCTTCCCTGAATGTCTTTCATGGCTTCACTGGATCTTCTGCAGCCTCTCAGAGAAAAATAACCGAGCCAAAGAGAGAGAGAAAGCCCATATCCTTACATTGTGATGTAAATACCTGCTGTTCACATGGAGAAGGTTCTAGATACAAATCTTTCTGCCTGCACCTCTGATAATAGGATAAACTCATATTTAATCTTATGTACAGAGTTCATCATAAAGACCTGCATTTCCATGAACAGGTTTTTTTCTGCATTTGTTGTTATTATTAATATTTCCTCTATCTTTTAACATGGTACAATGAACTCACTATCTCTCATGCATGAAGTCAACCTTTCACAGTGAAGATGAATCCACATTGATCGCGATTGAGGTTCCTATTTAGAGGCTTCATGAAGTAAGTGGAAGATGTCCTCATTTCCTGCCTGTTCTGAAAGAAGTGTCTCAGTCTTGAATAACTTCTCTTTTAAGTCTAACAGAAATAAAAGCAAGGGGATAGAGATGTGGCTCAGTTGGTAGAGAGCTTGTCTAACATGCACAGCCCCTGGGTTCTATCCTATCGTAAATCATGCCTGACGTCACATTTGTACAATTCCATCACCCAGATGTAGAAGCAAGAGGATCAAAGATTCAAGGTCATTGATAGCTACATAATGACATCAAGGTCAGACTGAGATACATGAAACCCTGTTTAAAAAAACAAACAAAAAACCAAAAAAATAAAAAAATAAATTAAAAAACCAATGAAATAAAAGAATAACTTTCTAGTCTTAAGTTTTCCTTGAGGTAAGATTGTTAGTGAAGTAGATATATGTCTGCTTATGTTACTTTCTTCTTGATCTGTATTTGTCAGTTTATCTAAGTATTTCTATTGATTTCTACCTTTACTACTGGTACTCAGTGTCCCATCATCTTTATCTCTGCGCTTTCTCATCACAAACACTTCCCATTCCTGCTAGTAGCAGTTGGTGCTTTATTTTTTCTTGCTAGATATTCTTCATACCACCCCATCACTGATGCTCCAGTATCACCCCTATTTACGTTCTTGAAGAAAAACCTCCCATCCTTATTACATTCCTCCATTATTTTTTCTAAACTTTCATTGTTGTTATTTTTATTTTTTTTATCACATCTTTCTGTTGAGATCTATGCATTTATCTTCTTAGGGTGGAGCTAGAGGATGGTTTTGAATTTTTCCTCTCTGATCATGATGTTTGCAGACTTCAGAGCTGTCCTCCTGACTGACTCAGCTGTACCTCGGAAACTGACACAGATGTCAGGACTACTCAGTTAAAAGGCATTTCTTCCTTCTTTGGGGACTTCTTCCTCGAGTCCTTGGTGATGTAGTTGATAAATACTTGTTCTTCATATATATGGAGACTGCTTAATGTTTTAGGACTGTTGGACATCAAAACCTGTTTGTCAGAGAACATGCTTTGTGTTGTCTCAAGGTAGTACATGATTTGTGAAGGTAAATTTCCACACGGCTGGAGAAGATAATGCTTTCCTTTCATTGGGAAGGGTCCTCTGCATATGACACACAAGTTGGTTGATGCTTCATGTCTTCAGACTTGTGCACTGAATCTGTATCTGGGATTTTTTTGTCTCGTTTTGGGTATTTGTGATGGTTATTATTGATTTCCAACTTGATAAGACCCAGGATCATCTAGGCAAATCTGGGAAGGATTGTCTTTATTAATTATTTGAAATGGAAAGACCTAAATGTGGGCATTACCTTCTGCAAGAGGCCAGATATGAGGAAAACTGATGCACCTTTGTGTCTTGTAGGGAAGTCCATCCATGCTGCCACTGTAATTTACACTGCCATCAGAGGCTAGTTTCTTTAGGCTTCCAATATGGGCTAATGGCCAGTAAATCTCTAGGAATCTTCTAGGTCATCAGCACCAGACTGAGAAAAGCTACTGATTTCTACCCTCTCTAGTGTGAAGACAGACACCGTTGGAAAACCTAGACTACACCATGAGAGAAGCTAATGCATTCCATTTTTAATAAATGGCCACTCTATTGGCTCTGTTCCTCTGAAGATCACTGATTAATGTGTTCCTTGGACAGATAGGGATGACTCAGGTGAGAAGAAGAGCAGCTAGGTATGGTAGAGGAACGTTATGCTGAGTAGAGAGTCTGAGAAACTCTAGGGGAAGCACAAAGAAGCAGATGTCTTCATCAATGGACTGAATTCTCAAGGGCCTCCAGGAGGTGTGTCAAGGGTCGCCAAAGGACTTTTGTAGATACAAAATCTGATATTCTTGATCAGACATTGATGTTCCCTCTTTTGGGGAATATGTTTCAAATTTAATAAAAACAAGTCTGAGATATCAAAGGGATCTACCTACAGTCAGTCTAGGAGGATCAGAGAGTGGTAACTCACACTTTTAATCACAGCACAGGGAAAATCTGGAAGCAGTGACCTATGCCCTTAATTGCAGCAAATATGAGTTCAAGGTCAGTTTAGTCTACAGAGGGAGTTCCAGGCTCCCAAATAGGCAGTGGTAGCATACATTGTTAGTTCCAGCACTGGGGAAACAGAGGCAAGAGAATCTCTATGAATTCAAAGCCAGCCTGGTCTTCAAAGCAAGTTCCAAGATAGCCAAGACTCTTACAAAAAGAACTCTGTCTTGAAAAAACAAAAAACAAAAACAAAAACACAAAACCACACTGGAAAAGATGAATCTGTCCTCTGATATGCCGGACTGGTTTTTTATTAAATTTGAAACATATCACCCCACCCCACTGCCCCCCCCCCCACCCCCTGCTACACACACACACTGGCTCCTACAAGTGCAAATCCACCCACTCAAGTGATGGTACTGAAAAGTGGAGGCTACGGGGCTGGGGTGATTCAGCCCTGGAGACAGAGCCTGTGGGACCAATACCTGCAATAAGCCCTCTCTCATCCATGTGAGTAGCAGTCCTCATCCTCCAGATAACCTAGCAATAAGCATCTTCTTTTTGGCAGAGATTTACTTGACTCCCCTCCTTGGATATTTTGGACTCCAGAACCTGCCTTTTATAAATTTTCCAGTCTCAGGCACTTTTGGACAGTATCACAACAAGCTAAGACATCACCCCTATATTTGGTTATTCAATTTGTTAGTAGGAGTAGCCGTTTTGTTTAGGGTTCTTGAGATCTGGGATGGCTTCAAACACCCTCAGAGAATATCCTTCATTTTGTTTCTTTTAGTGTGTATGTACAAATGTATGCACATGTGTGCATGTGTATGTGTATGTACACATATGTGTAGGCCAGAGGACAGACAACCTTGTCGGTATAATTCCTCAGGTGTCTTCCATGTTTGGAAATCTTTATTTGAGGTGGAATCTCTTTGAGATGGGATAACCCACTTAGGATTGGATAACCAATTAAGAGATTTTATCCCTGGAAAAGACTAATTCTCCCCTTCTCAGCAGTCATTAAATGCCTGCAGCACTTTATCCAGTGATTTGGTTCTCTGCGATTCTTTTTTTTTTTAATCTACTTTGGTATGTGAACTGGTATGGTTCAGGTATTATTTATTATTTAATTATCCATTGTTCAGATTTCATGGGTGTTGTTTCTCTGTCAAATTCAGAAAGCACAATTTCGCAGCAGCATCTTTGTCCTCTGGTTACAGTCCTTCATCCCACTGGAATGTCCAGCTCTAATAGATACATTTGTTACACAATCCTTACAGAGGGCTCTGCATTTTTTATGTTAGAGCTGAGATTTGAACTTGAGCCTTCATCTTCCCAGCTCTCCGGTCTCTTTCTTCACATGTCTGCTTTATTCCTCTTTATTCTTGGGAGTGGCTGTGAGTCGTTGTATATTTTTAACTTTTAGAAGTTTCTTCCTCTGATTTTAATAGAATATTTTACACAATATAGTGTAAGTTATGACTGATGCATTACTCATAGAAATAAACAAAGCTGCTACTGGGTCATTTAAGTTAATGTTATAAAAACCACAGAAGATGACACATCTCTGCACACTGGTTATATGAGGCAAATCTGTAAGTTATTAGGTTTCAGTCAGTTCCCGGTGTCTAGATATCACTTAGGCTTAGGTTTGGATACAGGTTGAAGATAAACAAAGCCTGGATTCTAAGCTGCCCCTGTACTCATGGTGACCCCGACTTTATTAGTAATGGGATCTAATGACATCATTTCTTGACAGTCATGATCTTTAACCTAGTTTGATCTAAACCAGACTCACTGAGTATAATATCATTAAGGTAAATCCCCAGAAGAGACTCAAACGCTCAGAATAAGCCATTCAGAAGTATTGGGTTACTGGGAATGATTTCACCCATTATTTTCTTCTTCCTTGGACAACAGGGACCATATCAAAGCTGTAGAGAAGGTAGTAGATAATTGGTGTTGTTTTAGTAATGTTCCAATCTACTGCAGCCTCAGTGCCCATGCGGGAGGCTTATTGAGATGTGGCTCTTGTCCGTTAAATCTCAGAATCTTGATTCTCTGTCTAGCCTTTATGCAGAAATTAGTCCAAATAAATAAGTAGTCCACATAAATATGCTTCCAGCTCTAGAAAAATTTACAACGTGCACATGAACTCTGGTCTATACATAGGGTGAGCAGTATTAAGGTTGCAGCCTCCTTCTCCTCACCAATGTCTCAAGTTCTTACTGTGCCCCTGCTTCTTCCTTAGTTAACTAAAGGGATTTCTCCTCCGAGTGGCAAGGTGCTGCCATGATATGTCCTATGCACTATGTTAACACCTGGCCAGACCAATTTACCTTGTATGTTTATCAGGAGTTTTTGTACAGGTATGATGTGAATACAGTGGTCACCTGGGGCCTTGACCATGCTAACTTCAGGAACTGTTTCCAAAAGTAAGAATGCTGTTTTCATAACCTGGTGGAAGAAGCCATCTTCATTTTTTTTCCTTTATCAATTGCTTTTTTTCACTGCTGTGACAATATATCAGTAAAATAAACTTTAAGGAAGAGTTTATAAACATTGACTCATGATTTCAGGGAATACCTCAGATCTATCACAAGGTATGTAAGGCATGGTAGTAGGAACATGAGGCATCTGGTCATACTTCATCCTAAGTCAAGAAGCAGGGAGGTTCCCAGCAATCAGCGTTCCATCTGCAAAATCCACATGGAGATAGAGAGATAGAGACCTGATTCCACAGAGCTGTCCTCTGATCACCACATGGGCCCCACACCATACACATAGACACACAGACACACACACACAGGCACACACAGACACACACACACAGGCACACACAGACACACACACACACACTCACACACAGAGACACAGACACACACACTCACACACAGAGACACAGACACACACAGACACAGACACACACACACTCACACACAGAGACACAGACACACACAGACACAGACACACACACACACACACACAGACACACACACACACACACACACAGACACACACACACACAGACACACACACAGACACAGACACACACAGACACAGACACACACACACAGACACACACACACACACACACACACACACAGACACAGACACAGACACACACACAGACACAGACACACACAGACACAGACACACACTAACACACACAGACACACACACACAGACACAGACACACAGGCACACACAGACACACACACAGACACACACACACACACACACACACACACACACACACACACAGAGTGGGGGGAGAGATAATATTTTTAAAGAGACAAATGTTCACCTTGCTTTCTTCCTTGTATTCACTCAGGAGCTCCAGCCCATGCCATGTGCTGTCTACAACTAGGGTGAGACCTCCCCTCCTCAGCAAGCCTGTCTGGAAATGCAAAAACCCCAAATGCGGGTCTCTTGGGCTATTCCAAGTCAGTCAAGCTGACATCATATTAGCCATCACAGTCTTATTTTTCCTTTGAATTCTCATGTACATTTCTCCAAAAGTGATACTAATCTCTGGAAGGAACCTGGCAGGTCTCAGATCGCCACTGGTAAAAATTCCGAGTGTACTCAGAGCAGAAGAATGTTACACAGCTCTGTATTTGGCACCAAACAGTTGCCATCTTCATGGTTACAAAAGATTATCCCACCTGGTTTTCTTACCTGTTGATGCTCTGTCGCAGAAGTGAGAGGAGTTGTGAGGGTCCTGGAACTCACATCTGAGTATCCAGCCACTCATCTAACCAGTCACATGCAATTCTGCCCTAATAGCATGTGGCTAGAATATATAGGCTAGTAAGGGGTAGAGGAACTCTATCTAGGTCGCCATGAGACTGACATCATCCATACTGAGTTCATATTCTGCAGAGGTTTCATCTTAAACCTGTGCTCATGTCTGTAAAGCATCATCGATTGCTTTGTAATAAACTCACTAGTTCTCCAGAATGAATTTTTGTCTCTTCCTGGGATCTCACAACGAAGTGAAGGCATAGCATTGTATAGTTCCTCCTGCACCAAGGAGAAAGTTTTTGTAATTCATGCGACTTCTCATGTTGTTTTTATGTTTTGAACTTGTGGCAGATAAAGCAGTGCTCTGTTGCAAGGCTATTGAGTGAGTCTCAGGCTGATGATGTGGGGCAGCACCCTATGCTGTGGTTATACAGAGGCTTAGCTTCAAGTGGGGAGGGTCTTTCTCCCAATTATTTCATCTGTTTGTTTCTGGTCTGCACAAAACTCCTCTACCTTGGGTTCTGTGTAGAAAGAAGACCAAGCCCAGGCTTAGGGCTAGTGAGGTACATATCAGTCTCTTTCATGACTCTTGAGAGAGTCTTTTTAAATTTTTGGTTCTGATTGGATCTGGCTCATGCTCTGGTCACACGTTCATCAAATGGAGCAGAACAGAGAGGGAGAAACATCTACAAAGAACTCACTCTCCCTAGCTTATTCTAAGCTGTCCTTGAGGAATGTGCGCTGGTAAGCAATCCTAGGATTCATGACTGGGGAGGCTACTCTATCAGATACCCCAACCTGAGCAAAGGACTGTGTGTAAAAATGCATGAGAGTTGTTCCCCCATTGAAAGTGCCAGAAGTCTGAAGTCCAGCTTCCCAACAACTCCTGACTAGGAAACAAGCAACACATTCTTTAGGGATGCAGGTTCCGAATTTGAGAAAATTGCACCACCTTTGCCTCATTGAAAACTTCCACTGAAGCTGAGGTGAAATCATGAGTATAACTTGTGCTCCAAGAGTGCAGCCTACTCCCTGCTGGGGTCTTCACCTTCTATAATGACCAGGGCCAAAGGAAGAACAGTGACTGGGTGATATCCCAGCACAGGGCATCACAGGCAGCTTGCTTCCATCTCTGAGACTTTCCCACTATGCTAACTCAGCTCCTGCCTTTTCCAGGAACTGGTGTGAAACGGTAACCTAATATTCTATGATTTACACAGCCATCAGGGGGAATATTAGCATCTCTGTTCTGGAAGAAAATCCAAATTTAGATACAGATGTAAACAATGATTACTTTTAGCACATAGAGAATGGAGGGAGAGCAGGATAGAATTTTGCCTTGCAGACAGCCAGTCGTGTGATAACTCGAGCACTTCCATGGCTGAGCAGGAGAGGGGCTCTGTGTGCAGGAAGTATCAGGAAGCAGCCCGGCAGCTGGCCCTCCTAGGTCTTTGAAGTTCTTATGGTGAGAATCGATGAACATCTTTCTTTAAAGGGTAGGAAGTCCCGACTGCTTTGGGTTAGGGGTGGAATGCACACTTGCTTGATATATGACCCAGGGTTCCTAAGTAGTTGGGCTTCTGGGGGTCCTGGAGTGACCTTGTAAATTTACACAGCTGCTAAACAACTCTAAGGAGAAAACTATTGCGACTGTGGAGAAAATAAATGCAAGACAGAGCCTACCAGATAAGCTTCACCTCAAAGGCTGTGTGAGAACAGGAGACACTGGGGTGTGAGGGGGTGTGGGACTGAAGGACAGAGGTGGCTGGACAAGAGAACTGAGCTTGCTGCAAGGAAAACCCAAAGGCATCAACTCACTGTTATTGTGTCTGTCACTGTCCTGAATGAGCCTTGCTCTGGCCCAACTAGGACATAGGAACCTCTGTCACCCTCAGAGTAGTTAAACATGAGCTCTTTACCATCTTTTAAAAGTTGTCCATGGCTGCTCCTAGGTTCATGGTTAAAGTGCTCACCCACAGGCATAAAAGCCTGAGCCTGGGACTCTGCACCCACGTAAAAGTTGGGTGCAGAGGTGGGAACCTGGAGCCTCAGCTCTACAGAAGTGGAGACTGGAGGATCTCTGGGTCTTGCTGGTTATCCGGTTAGTCTGGCAGCAAATTCCAGGCTTATGAGAGGCCTCATCTCACAAAACAAAACCAAGACAGGAATAATAAAACACCTGACATTAACCTCTGGCTTCCTCACACACCCACACAAACATGAGGATGTATATCACATGTGCCTGCACACACTACACTACCCCCTCCACTCGCCCCTGCGCGCCACCGCCAAGAAAATAGAAACATGAAAAGCAAAGGGAAATATTATCCATCTCACCCAAGTGTCTTGTTAATCACACAACATCCCTAAGGGTTCAAAACACATTCCAAGTTCAGGGGAGCACACAAGTACACTGGAGTCCCTGCTCTCTAACACAGCCCAGCACCCTCTAAGTTAGCGATTAAAGTTTCTCTCTCCTTTAAGGTTTGTGAATGAACAATAGGTGGAAAGGTATAAATAAAGCAGGAAGTGTTAACAATTCAATAATGGGCAAAGGTAGGTGACTCTAGTAGAGTTGGCCAAGGGACCAAGGCCTGGGGTGGTGTGTTCCTCTGTAGCTGCCATCGAAGGCCCCATTTGCCCTTCCTCAGGGTTCCATCCCAGCACCATTCAAAGCAAGCAGCCATGCATATGCATATGCCCAGTGGGAAGTTAATGAGGGTCAGGGACTATGTCCTACCATGTCTGCTATATAGCTCTGTGTCTTTGAAATTTCCCACCATGCATTGTTCAAAATACCCATGATTAAAGTGTCAAAGGTACCCCTGCACCCGAGCAGCTAGTTAATAGAGGAAAGGTAAGAGAAACATCCATAGATTCCACTGGGAAGGGAAAATATAGAAGAACTTCTGAGAAAATTGTGCTCATGGTGGGGAGGACAAGGGAAGGTGAGAAGAGATCATGAGAGAAAGGGATGGTGTGTGTGTGGGGCGAGCAACAGAGAGGGAGAGCAAAGAAGTAGATATCTTGGTAGAGGGAGACATTATGGGATGTCAGGGAACACCCAAGAACCCACAACATGAGCCCAGCTAGTTGTCCAAGCAATAGTGGAGAGGGAGCCTAAACTGGCCTCTCTCTATTCTCATATGAATGACTACCTTAATTGCCATCACAGAACTTTCATCCAGCAATGGATGGAGGCAGATGCAGAGATCCATAGCTAAACACTGGGCTGAGTGGCTTACTGGTCCAGCTGAAGAGAGGAAGGTGAGATTACATGAGCGAAGGGATCAGGATTACGAGGGGGAGACCCATGGAGTAGGCTGTCCTGTGCTGTTGGGAGTTCCAGACTCTGAAATGACAGCTGATGAACCTTCATGGAAGATCTGGACCCTCTGAATGTGGAGGAGAGTCGAAAGGTGTGGGAAGCTTCTGGAGCCTCTTGCACTCAGACCAGAGCCCATCCCACTCGGTCGGTGAATTGGCTTCTCAAAGCCCAGGACTATCAGGAAAACACCTTTCTCAGCTTTGATGCTTGGAGGAGGGACTTGGTCCTATCTCGACTGGACATGCCAGACCAAATTGACTCACTTTGGGATTCCTTGCCTTCTCTGGAGAGTGAACGGGGAGGGGGAAAGAAGGGAAGGGAGAAGCTGGGGGGCAGGGCTGGGAGAAGAGACAGGAGAAGGAGAAGTAGGGGGTATGGGAAAAAATTTTCTTTAAACAAAATAGAAATTTTTAAAATGTCAAAGGCAAAACTTTATGTGTGATATTTTTAGTTTGAGATTTTACAACTAGAAGACTGTGGGCACCGTCAGGGAGCTGAGACAGGGATGTTCCAGGAACTGCTGGGGAGACAGAGTCCTCCATTAGCTAAGGTACTCAATGTTCCATCAGGGAGGTGGAGAGCTGCTCAGGGTTTGTCTGCAGGCTAGTCCTGACATCCACATCCTGGGGTGGGTGGAGCTTTCTTTCACTCCCCCTGGGTTCCCCGGAGAGAAGAGTGTGCAGTTTTCCAGTTTTGTTTAGAAGCCAGTCTGCCTGTGTGGTGAGGATGATAATGCTTTCAGAGTGGGTAAGCTTTATGCCATTTGAAAGACACAAAGAGGGCAGCTTCCAACAGTCCACGTGCAGCTTTAAAGCCAGAGTCTGAAGCCCAAAAGGTTTTGCCCTCAGCAAAGGCTTCAGAGAAGGAAATTTTGTGATGCTTTTATTTTTGGGTGGCTGCCAGCACAACTTGACTTGTAGTCACATCACTCCAACATCTGCCTTTGCAGTCATAAGGAGTTCTCTGTCCATGTCAATGTCCTCTTGTCTTAAATAAGGATCCTTGTCTTTGGACAAAAGTCCTATCAAGAAGATCTAGCGTGGTTTTCCCAATCTTAAGTTCCACGTAGTAAATAGACCCTATTTCTAAGTCCCAGGGATTGTGCAGTACATGCATCTTCTGGGGACTACTGTCAGCCCACTACTCTCTGTTACAAGTCATCGCAGCTAGTACTCTGCTGTGTCTGACCATAAATACAAGCAACGCACATGTGGGTGCATACTACTAGCTGACACACTTGGCTGTGGCCTGTTTCACTCAGCCTGAATCCCAGGTCAAGCATCAGTCAAGTCTCTCCACCTCTGTAGAAACACTGAACGCTGTTCCGGGAACACTGGTGCTTTTCTGGGAGCACTGGGGAGTCACTGGACATGATATCTGTGTGAAGTATGATGGAGATGATGGCCAGTTGACAGTCTGCCTGTGTGTTCCAGATGACCCTGTCTCCACTCACCCTGTCTCATTACCTCCTCGTTCCTTCCCTCCATTACTCCATGGCTCACCTGGCTTGGGGGCAGTCAGGCCTTTTCCTGACTGCCCTGGTGCACGCCTCTGGCTTATTTCTGAGTACTCACCCCTCAGGCCTTGCTTTCAAGGCCCATGCCTCTAGCTATCATCTCATTATTTCAACAGATGGTGACAACTCTGAAGCTGAGCCCAGGGAAAATTCACAGGGTGGCTCAGGTGGGCCTGTGTAATGCCATCTCAGGTGCATGGTGCCCTTCCCTTTTGTGGGTTGCAATGAGTCAGAGGGACAGGTGCCCTCGAGTCTTTGCCAAGATGTGATCACTAAAAACCCACACATAATGCAGAAAATTAAAAACAAAGAAAAAATGGTTGGAAAGGAAACTTTTAAGGTTGTGCTGAACCTCTACAACTAAGCCTACCCTTATCCCAAGAGGTTTCTTCCCAAAGAGGCCAGAATTTGACCCAGATACCCCAATGGGAATGGATACTGATTGTACCTCTGTGCCTCAACAGGGTCTTTCTGTAAGCTCAAAGCCCCAGGGCTGGTACTCAGGAAACTGGGGTTCAAATTAATCTACTATAGAGAAGCTGAAAGGCCCCTGGCTTCTTTTCTGGTCTATGCTGATTTGGAAGTAAACTTGTGGTGTTTGTGTGGGGTTCTAAGCCACATTCTCCAGCCACCAACCTTAACATGAAGCACTTCCATCCAGAAAGCTAGAGTGTGTTTCACATTTCTAGGAACTCAAGTCTTCAAGGATCCACCCTAAAAGCATCCCAGGTCTAAGTTATATTTTAAAATGAACTTCTGGGATGACTAGGTCCGCATGCCTTCCTCTATCCCTACACACAAGAGGAAGCAGCTTTCTCAACTGCTGTAGAGCAGACCACGAATCCAAGGCAGATCCAATAACAAGGTGACCTGGGAAATCTGCACTCCTCCTGTACAGGCTAGGCAGCACTAGAGACAGATACTCCTCATGCCTGCCTGGTCTTCCCTTCGGATGGGGGACTGCATGGCACTTGAGAAAGGTGGGTGACATTTCCTTTCATATGAGGAGGCTATGCCTCTAAGTGGGAGCTCTAAGACCACCAGGGACATTGCACCGCAGACACAGATATGACTGTATGTCTTAGTCACTGTTCTATTGCTATCTAGAGATACCATGATTACCGCAACTCTTATTTTAAAAGGCGTTTAATTAAGGCTTGCTTGCAGTTTCAGAAGTTTAGTCCATTATCCTCATGGCCTGGAGCAATGGTAGCTGAGAGTTCTACATTTAGATCTGCAGGCAAATGGAAGAGCAAAAGCCACTGGGTCTGGACTGGGCTTTTGAAACCTCAAAGACTACTGCCCCCAGTGACACACTTTTCCCAACAAGGCCACACCTTTTAATCCTTACAAATAGTTCCACCCTCTAGTGCCTAAGCTTTCAAATATATGAGCCTACAGAGACCACGCTTATGCAAATCACATTGGAGTGATGTGCTTTCAGAAGGGAAGATTGTTGTATGAAGTTTCTGGCCTGGACTTTCCCGCCTGGCCCCATGGCCTGGACCTGCAGTCCCACAGAAACACACAAACGCTTACATTGATTTTATGCTAATCAACCTATGGCTCTGGTATATTGCTAGCTAGCTCTTGCTCTTAAACTAACCCAAGATTCTTATCTTGTTCAGCCATATGGCCTGATACCTTATCACAGAGCAGCATAGTTGTCCTCTGCATCTGCTGGCTTCTCTGGCACCTCTGCTCTGCTCTTCCAGTTCCCAGAGTGTTCTTAGTCTGGTAGCGCCGCCTACACTTCCTGTCTGCCTTTGGCCAATCAGCATTTTTATTAAACCAGTAGGCTGGTTGATTATTTATAATGTAACAATTTAATAATCCCTGTATAGAAGATTCTTTCAACATCTTCCAACTGCTATATGGGAGGACTGAGGTTGGCTTGGAAGCACTAAGCCACACATTTGAAGCCTCAGGCTGAGACTGACTCTTCTCGGGCCACAGATGCATCCATGACCAAGTAGGCCCCAAGGCACTGGGTACCCCTATTCCTTCAGTGCCACACCCACCACGCATGTGAGAAAGAGTTGTGAAACTGGAAAGAAAAGTGGTGAAGATAGAAAAGGTATAGTATATGATAGCAAGAAGCCCCTGCTGCACTCATCCCCCTGTGGGTCTGTGAAAACTAAGGCTAGTGTGCCTCAGAAGTAACAGGACTTTTGTGAAGGTAGGATAAGGTGGAAGAATCATCCAAATCTAAGGGGGAAGCCCTGTGTATTCCCTCCAGGACCCTGAATTTCTAGGTGCAAGCATTTCCCCAGATCTTTCTCTACTGCCTGCACGTCTCTCTAATATATGACCCTAATAATTTAATTTTTCCTCCTGCAAATACTGTGATGGGGACTGGGGGTATTGCTCAGTTGATATAATGATTGGCTAGCATTTGTAAGGTTCTAGGTTTGATCTTTAGGACTCCATAGACTAGGTGTGGCAATGTACAGGAGTAATTTCATCACTTAGCAGGTGAAAGCAGGAGAACCAGAAATCCAAGGTCTTCATCCTTAGCTGTAGTCTGAATGTAAGGCCAACGTGGGCTGCATGGAACCCTTCTGCAAACAGAATAAATCACCAGAGCAATAAATACAACACTGATGGTATAGCTTAGAGAAGCCCTGTGTCTTGCAGCAAGTCCATGGTTAACATTGGGATACTGGCATCTACCATCAGGTTCTTGCCTGTTGCTTACTAAGCTGCCTCTTTGCTCTGCAGTGGAAGGAAGTCACCTAAGTAGCCTGTTCCTTCTCTGCACAGCAGTACCTCATGATCCTGTTTCTCAGCCATTGAGGATCCACCTGGCTGCTGTTTACTGTGAGTGTCAGGGTAAGAAGCCTTATTTTATGTCAGAAACTCTATGCTTATCTCATCTGCCTGGATCCACACTTGGGGAATGTCTGTTTGGTAGGTCTCTTCCACACTTTGTTAGTATAAATTATTTTCGATCCCTAACAGGCGGATGGAGTTCCCAGGGACTTGCATCTCCAACTAGAAATAAGAGTTGGGGTAATATTGTGATCAGTGATAAGAACCCCCCCTTTTAAACCAAAGGGTCTTCAGGTCCAGTTACTCCTGTAAAGACAGGTATCATTTACGTGGAAAATTCCAAAAGCTACATAACCCAGCTGAGAAGCAGTCAGAGCTGACAGTTGTAACTGGTCATGACAGCAGCACCATGGTGGGAATTTCCCCTTGAAATGCCCACAGGCTGGTGATCCCTGAGAATCTCCTACACACCCCCAATCACTCCCCCTGCCCACCCTCCCACCCCTGTTTATAGTCTTGAGCCACCACCTACTGTCAAGTTCTCCTTGTCACATCAGCTCAACTTTTCTCTAAAAGACCCAGTGTCCCCATTTGGTTCTTTAATATCGAAGAATCAACCACTACTCGATTGGTCAGTGTGTCTGAAGGAGGAGGTAGTGACTCCATTCTGCCAGCATGGTGGACGTCCGCCTTCCAACACTGAAGGAGAATGAATTCCAAGATGTTCCGGGGCACTTAGCTGTGTTCAGGGGGTGGTGTGCCTTCCTCTCTTCAGCCCTGCCTGGCACCTCACGTGGCTTTCACACCCTCCTCTGAAGCAGCTCACAGCTCCTTCTGGTCTCCAAGTGGAGATAAGCAGGGCCCTGGAAAAATGTGCTCTGGAGTGGCAATTGGTGAGTGACTGACAGCAGGCATAGGTCTTATCAATCCAGGGCTATGGGAAGGCAAGAAGCTAGAAAGCAGATCCCCAAGAATGTCACCCACACCTGCCTCCTGTGTTGCCCAGCAGGGACACTTACATATGCTATAGGTGACACAACACCTGTGTGGTGGTCATGAACAATGATGCATGTCTTTGGTTTGGTGAAAATAGTATACGCAGTTTGGGGGAAGAGACTTTCCAATCCTCCTGGAGTAGAAGAATTTGACGTGTTGAAATGTTACATCTGTTTGCTAACAGATGGAAATGGAGTTATGTCAAGGGTACACAGCTACTGTAAAGCTTTGTAGAATATATAGTGGGCTCTTTGGGGCCTGGGTCCTAGTGTGGGAATGAGGGAGTGACTGCTATTCTCTGTAGACATAAAATCAGGCCTGACTCGTGTAGGCCCGTCTCTGCTGCTGAGGTCCCATCAGGAAAAGGTCTCAGTGTTGGTGGATGAGGGTGAACACTGAGGCAGTACCAAATTTCTATTTAATCTCTAGCTGAGACTTTTAGCGTTTGAAGGCTCACATCTGTATAGAACCGGACACTGGGCTGGGAACTTGTGAGTTCTCTGGCTTATCTGGAATGAATGCCTCTCTTGGGCATCACCTTCCTATGGACAGTGCTACTTTCCATTGCTTCCTGAGGATGCACCAGTTCATTCTGGTTTAGAGCCTCTCTGAGTTCACAGCACTGAGCTTAGATGGGATTGGATGCCCAAGGTATTCCCCGAACAGCAGGTACAGTCACTGAAAGCAGTGGGAGTCTATGAGGCAGTGAGTTCATGTGCACGTAACAGCACCCAATTAGATTTTCCTGGGGCCTGCTCAGCGTTTACCCCTGGGATGTTATCCTGGGAGCATCTGCTACCATGTTGTGCCTTCACTCTTCCACCTCTCTTGTGAGGCACTACAAACGCCCACCTTGTCCTCCTGGTGAGATTCGGGAAGGTAACTTTTATAGGGCTGTGCAGAAGGCTGGCCCTGATGTGTACCTCACAAGTGAGTGATGGCTGGTCCTCATATGCTGCAGTGTCCAGAAAAGGTCCTGCTGCTGCACTTGATTCAGATAACGACATTTGGACATTGAAGATGTTCATGGGGTGTGACAGGGAGCCAGGGGACAGTAGCATCGGAGGGCTTCTTGAGAAGGAACAAGTGTTTCATGTGGCTGAGCATAAATTGTGACCTGTGAGAACATACCATAGGCAGCACCAGATTCAGTCTCTGCTATTTTCTGGTGTGAACAAGCAGAATGTGTTCTCTCCTATTTGTCTCTATTTCTTCTGACAAATAATAGCTGCCTCAGTGAGATAAGAAGACAGAGCAGGGGAGAAATAAAACCGAGAAGCTAAAAGCACTATATAAATTTTCACCATAAACGACATTAATTTAAAATCATAAATCAAAACTTCAGAAAGCACAGAAGCCTGAAAGATGCCACCCGTATGAGGAAATGAGGCTTCTAAGGAGAAATACTCCCAAAGGAGGAGTCTCTGAAGGAAGAGATCTACTTCCCTGGCAAGCAGGAAGAAGATTTGGAATACAGGTGAGGAAGACTCCATTCTTCCCATTTGGACGGTGCATATTCTTTTCTGTTAGAAGCAGAACCCAATGTATAGCAAACCTGAATAAAGCAGAAGAGTTGACCTTTCGGGAAAGCATTAGGACTTTAGGCATGGGGGCCCAGAGGAGGCATTAGCACTCTTGGGTCTGTGAATGGGCACATTGCTGACTACAGAATATGACTTACTAGTCTCGGTCTTTTTGACTTTGCACTTTACTTACACATTACAGATTCCTTTTTAAAAAAAATCCCAATTAATGCACCAAGTGCATGACATTCTGAAAAAAGTACAAGCATAGATTGAAGGTTTGCAGGAACTAGCAGAGGGAGAAGATGAACAGGCAGACTACAGGGGAATTTGGGGGCATTGAATTATGCATGATACCACAACAGAAGGTACACATTATCACACAGCCACCAAGGGCATGGAACAGGAGAAGACCTTAGTATAGATTATGGGATTTGGGTGAAAACCATGTGTCAATATCGGTTTTCCATGAAGGTCCCACATAGGTGTGAATTTAGAGGTGGGAGGCTGTGAAGTCTGGATATGGAGAGGGGACCTCTGTACTTTCTGCTCATTTATAGTGGGAACCCAAAATTACTCCAACAAGCAAAATCAACTAACAATGATTAGTCATGGACCATTGTTATGGCAGAAGAGGTGGGATCCCAAAGGACCCTAGTTGGTGTGTGGGCTGCCAACAGGACACCCTGGGGGGCACAGGTATCTTCACATCTCTTAAAGCCAGTAAAGGAGAGAACAGTGCTCTCTAATCAGAACATTCCAGCACATCTCGTGGATATCTGAAGTTTGGGGGTGATCTTGAACTCATTTTAAAAGGTTTGTTCATTTATTAATTATGTATATGCAAGTACCTTAAGGATCATAAGATGTCTTACCCCTGAAACCAGTTATGAGTTACATGATATGCTGGGAACTGAAGGCCAATCCTTTGCAAGAGCAGCAAGTGCTTTTAATCACTGAACCATCTCTTCAGCCCCATAGAAATACTTTTTAATATTTCCCAAGTGTCGTGAGTCATTTCATTCCACCGCCTGGTCCTCCTGGTATTATCCCCTGTCTTGGTCACAAGCTGGACACACCATCTCAAAGACACCAAAATAACTTTTCCCAAATAGTTTAAGATTACTGACAAGGCCCCATCGTGGGACACTGTGGAGGCTTTCAGAGACTTAGTAAGGTGGAGTTGTTGTTACTTTTCACACATGGGGACACAGGTCTGACAAGCCAAAAGAGTGACGTAGTCTTGGAGATCACAGATAAGATTGCATACGAACTCCAGTTCCCAGAGATCATGATCAGATTTAGGAGGGGCACAATAATTCACTGAATTATGCGGGAAGATTTCATATGATTCATATTCTGTTGAAACAGATTTCAAAGATTCTTATATGACTGTGGATTTCCTAAACCTCTTCCTGATTACATAGTTTAAATTTTAAATGTGTAATATAATACATACATGAACCAATATGTACCTCAAATACCATTTGAGAATTAAAGAGCGGAGCATTTTGTTATCTCCATACCCCTTGGCTTGTGATGTTTTAACTAGTATTCTGGACCTCAGATTCTCAATTACAGTGAGAACTTTCTATAGAACGATTTGGTTTGCTTGTGGAACCCCTGGCATGGGATTGGTTTCTTGTGTGTGAACTGGCTTTGTGGAGCCCATTCTTTGTGGTGGGATAGCTTGATCAGCCTCCATGCGGGGTGGAAGGGGTGCTTGGTCCTGCCTCAACTTGATGTATCAGACTTTATTGACTCCCCTTGGGAGGCCTTACCCTCTCTGAGGAGTTGATGGGGGTCAGGAAGATGGGGGCGTGTGGGAGAAGAGGAGGGAAGGGGAACTGAGGTTTGTATGTAAAATTAAAATTTTTTATGTAAAACTTTTAAAAGGAGTCTTCATCTGCCCCCTTAAGGCAACTCTTGCTTTAAGGTGACCATTAAAGAGTGCTTTGATACATTCAGCACACAGGAGCTGTGTGTGTCCTAGAGGAATGGGAATTTTTATTGGGTGGCTTCCGCTCTGCCAAGTCTGCTTCAAGTCTTTAAAGAGTTGTCTGATCACTTTGGAGTCTGGCCAAGTCATTTAAACTCCTGCAGTCTCTGGGTCAATATCGTTATGTGTGCCTCCTCTGAGCTGGTACACTCCATAAGAATAACAGGGGAAGTAATTAACTGCTCAAGTTAATTTTTCTCCTACTGCAAAAACTTCTAGTCCAGCACACACAATGTTCCCAGGTTATAAAGCTTTACTGCCTCTGTCTATGTATTTGGTCATCTCTGCGCAGAAAATTCTACACATCGAAAGTCAAATGGGCTTTTACAAAAAGGAAACAGTAAGGCAACCTGTTCATAAAAGCCCACATGGCCCCCACACAACTGCTGTCTTCACTTTGGGTCCTCTGATCTGCAGCAGGTATGGGGGCCATGCTCCATGACATCTGAGCTCCATCACTCAGCACTGCACCTGCTGTGGGTGGCTTGGTCCCCTTGATTTAGAGCTGCTATTGTGGAGATGGCCCATAATATCCACATCCAAATCCATGTCAACTGCCACCATTGTTTCTGTCATTCAATCTTCCTCTATAATGTCACCCATTTCTTACTTCCCTCTGATTGGTCCTTTGTCCTGGTCTGTCTATCCTGAACACTCCTAGATGTCAGAGGGCCAATACACTGCAGCAGCAGAGCAGGTAGGCTGTGCCTTATTCCGCAGAGAAGGGTGAACAAACCCATCCAATACCTTGGAGGCAGCAGAGAACATAAGGATTGGCAAAGATGAACGCTTGACAGTGTGCTTCATCCTTCATGCCCCTCAACAAACCCACTCCCATAAAGCACTTCAAAGAACAGAGGGAAGTCAATGCCTGGTCCCACATAAAAAGTGGGGTCTGTGCCAGGTGTGGTGGCACATTCCTTTAGTCCCAGCACTTAGGAGGCAGAGGCAGGCATATCTCTGAGTTGAGGTCAGCCCGATCTAAAAAGTGAGTACCACGATAGCTAGTGATACACAGAGAAACCCTGTATCCAAAAAAAAAAAAAGACATCTGCAAAAGATGTAATATGGATTCAGTACATAGATAAATATAGACATAAATATGGTTGAGTGTATATGTGACTATAGATGTGGAAATGGATGAGAACATAAATACTTGATATGTATGTAACGTGGGTATATACATTCATGTGGATAATGAGAATGAGGATGCTATAGATATGGTTATAGATATCACATTGATATGGATACAGTTGCATATGTGAGTGGAGATGTGGAAAATTATATAAATGTCAGTATCAAAGATACAAATGCCAATATGGTTATGCATGTAGATATAGACACATGTATGAGTTTGGATATGAGTGTAGATAGAGATGCAGATGAATTTGGAGAATGAATACAGAAAGAAGCATGGATGTGGATATAGATATAAATGCGGAAGTAGATGTGGATATGGATACAAACAGGAATATGGTTGTAGATGTAGCTATAGATGCAGATTTAGGTAGAGATGTAGATGTGTATGTAGATGAGTATGTTGTGTAGATATGGATACAGACATCAGTGCTGATGTGGCTAGGGTGCCCACACCAATTATCTAGACATGCATACAGACCTAGCCACCCTCATCCTGGTTCTGCTTGCCTAAGAACCCTGATCAGGTAGTCATCTCTCCATATACAAACTAGATGGAGTCCAAAGTTTCCCAAGATACCTAAATCTGAAGCTGCACAGTCCTTTGTAAAAAATGGTATGACATTCACTTGCAGCCTATATACATCCTTCCACATCCTTTAAATGCAGATGATACTGTGTAAAGCTGTGTAAATAACCGTCATGCCATATTGTTTAAGGGAAATCACATGCTGATGATGAACATCTTTCCGATGTATTTTAATCTATAGTGGGTAGTATCTAAGAATAAAGAACCTGTGTATGTACAGAGGGCTTGTGTGGACTGCTTCCCAATGCACTGACAGATCTTTACATCTTGCAGCTTGACTATCCATGTATCTTGTACCCTTCCCACATCTTCATCCTCAATTGAAGTTGATCACAACATAGATGTGCCTCCCATTTGTTGGTGGGGAGCAATGTACCACTTGGCTGACCTCCACCATTACTGCACAGGCTCCCTGCCTCTGTGAATATATTTTCTGTCTAAGAAAATAAGATCCTAGTGGAATAGAATTGTATCTGGCTGGATGTCTTTTCCTTGAAGAATTTGTGTTGGTGTTATATGCACAGACACACATTGCGTTTGAGGGTGCATATGCCCTAAGAAAATGTTTTTGGAAGCCTGTTGTTTTTCTAACAAAGGGTCATAGAATAAAACAAAAGCGTGAGGAAATAATGAAGCTTTGGTAGAGTTCAGACAGCTTTACAGCTAAACTGAAGCTGTTTTTACAGCAGCAACGGAGGCCTTGTTTGAAGTGCTTTGATATCATTTCCTAACGTGTGGAAATCTGTCCATAAGATGCATTTTGAAATGTGGAGTAAATTACCAGAGCTGCCTCTTCTATTCACAATTCTTCTATTCACTCTTTCATCTGAGCTGTGAACCAATAGCTCTGGATTCAGTGAATGCCTGTGTCTGTGCTCCAGCATCCCAGTAGGGAGGCACAGAATTTAAAACAAGGAAACAGAAACTGTATCTTTGGCAGGAGATGGGATCCAGCCCAAGGAACATGCAAATACCAAAAGTCCTCGGTCTGTCTGGAGAGATGAACTTAAGAATGAGAGGATTTTTTACTTTAATGCTGCATAAAAAGCATAGCTAACTGTTGCCAGAAGAGTTTACCCTCAAACACTTGCACTTGGTGCTGGAGCCTGTGGACCCCCCCCCCCCCGAGTGGGCTCTGTGGCCACTAACAGAGCTTATCATGGGGCTGGGGAAGTGAGTGCAAGTAGAAATGCTTGAATTCTAATGTGTCCATTAAAAGCTAGAGAGCACGCAAACCAAGGATTTGAGGAAAGCTAAGTAAATAATGGTAAAATTGAGGTTTGTCTGCTTGTCCAACTCCCCTGAGCAGTGACTGTCTGATGAGGTCCATTTCCGTCTGTTGCTTTGGAATTCCAGGACTCATATCTATCACTTGTTCTCACGTGGTTCTTTTAATTGGACATCCACAGGTGACGTTGATTTGAGAGGCTGTCACATTGACACGGAAGCCTTGGCAGCAGAACAGACCAATTTCAGGAGGAAGTTTGCAAATTCTCAGGATGCTGGGCCTTATGGCTGCCACTTCATATGGCCATAGAAGGAAAGCATTCTGAGGCTTTCAAGAAACAAGGCCTTTAGTGGTGAGGAACTAGTCACAATGCAGCTGCACGTGTTCTGTTGTACTTTGTCAAGTGCCGTCAATGTCTGGCACACACCCATTGGGCCTTTGGGATTCTAAAGACCAATACTGAGAGCCAGGACACATGAGAAGAGTGTCCCAGAACAAACATGTCCCCAGGACATGGATCCTGTAGGGAGACCCATCCCACTCTGCTCAGAAAATCTATGGGGATTGGAGGTGTGCCAACAGTTGGAAAGTTTTGAGACACGTAGATAGAAGAAGGCAGTAAGGTCCTCTAAAAGGGTAATTCATCAGAGAATACCCTAACATCAGTGGTCATCTTGAAGGGATGGCCAGGGCTCTTGATGAACTTCATGGAGAAGTTTCTAGGAAGTGAGTTCTCAGAGGCTCCCGGGAAGGCAGGGCAGAGGCGAAAAGGGGCAGGGAACTGAATATAAAATTTTACCAGAAAGAGATGAGGCCAAGGGAAGTGGAAATACAGTGGGAAATGTCTAAAACCATGATGGATTCTGCCCTGGTGAGTATTAAATCACGTCAGTCTTTTCAAGTTCCAAGGACACTATCATAAAATGGCTTCATACTCTTGAGTGCCCTGCTAATAATGCGGTTTGAAGTGTTCTTGTGTTTTGCTTCTGTGCTCCATGAGGTCTTAGACTCTGGAGTAGGCTGGGCACAAAGGATGACTTGTGTGTACAAGGATGGCCAGGATCAGAAAACGTCAAAATGAAAATGATAAAGATACCTGACAAAAGATCTACAGAAGCCCTTTAGGGAGGAGCTGGAAGTACAACTGTTCCCCAGAAGGGAGGGAAGGCTCCCAGAACATGCGTGTAAGTGAAGGGGAAAACATACAGGCATTGGACAGACAAGACTGAGGGAAAGGAAGATGGATGAGGGAGGGAAAGGCAGAAGGATTATAGCAAATCCAGGCAAAAAGCTGGATATTTGCTCAAAGGAGTGAAAAGATAGGCCAAGGGTCACTGATGACTATCTCAGGGGCCTGTGATATTAATGATACTATCATCTGTCTATCTACCTACACACCTACCTTTCTATCTATTAACTATCTACTCATCATCTATTTAGTTCTTACCTTTCATCCATTTTTCTATTGAAACTTACCCTCAGCTTCCAGCGTTTATGACATGAGACACACTGAAGAACATCCGAGATACAAAGTATTAAAAAACAAATGTGTGTGTTCATGTGTATTTGTCCTCAAGTGCAGGTAATCACACGTAGGGCAGAGCAACAAGCTGCTCTTTGGGCCATAGCTAAGGATGGAAAATGACAGGAAACATGGGAGGAGACCTGAGTGCTTTAAAGGTCACTGTTATGTGGGCCACTTGAAGTGTAATAAAAATGTGCAGGATGGTTTTGTGGGCCATTTACACTGAATGGTTGTAAAATGCGTCTATGGGAGTGGAGACTGTATGGCAACATGACAACAAAGGACCTGTCTATGGCTAGGAAGGTGAAGGACCTTGGAGGAGATGATGGGGCATCATTTTTAAAAAGCTACATTTTAAAAAATAATAATAATAACAATAAACTAGTCCTAGTTGGGCTGAGACCAGAGGCTCACACCAAATGTTGTACCAGGACCTGCCCTCCTCTTACTTTCCTCCTGAGGTGTTTTTCATGACAGGAAGGTTGGTAGCCCCCTGCAGGGCTTCTCTTCCTGTGAGAAGGCTTCAGAATGGGGACACAAAGGACGCCAGAGACAGTAGGTAGGAAACAAAACCTTCCTGTCAGGTGTCTTTGGCCTACTCCCTTTCTTCCCGTTCTTTCCCTCTCGCCTTCCTGTAATATACGTTCCCCACCACAATTCTGCTACACATACACTGTGAGATTTCTTGTGGCTTTGCAGAGAGTGCTCATCTCCCTCCCTTAAACGGCTCTTAATAACCAACCAATGAGAAACAGAACTTGACTCATGTTGAAAGACTTGTGTGTTTGAACTCACCAGGAGAGACAGCCCTGCAATGTAGGCAACAGGATGGAAAAGTCCTCAGGGTGGACCTAGGCTGCCAGTGGCCTTTGCTCTGCAGCCGGCCAGTTTCTCCCCTGTGGGTCATGTATCCTCTGCATGCAGAAGAAACATGAGAACACTACCCAGAATTGGATGGAAGCTCAGA
This sequence comes from Phyllotis vaccarum, assembly GCA_033318265.1. Lineage (NCBI taxonomy): Eukaryota > Metazoa > Chordata > Mammalia > Rodentia > Cricetidae > Phyllotis > Phyllotis vaccarum. The sequence goes on along the minus strand of JARWLC010000012.1, from coordinate 29,410,345 downwards.
GTGGCCAAAAGCCAGCCAAGTCAGAGAATGATCCAGGGCAAGAGTCATAAACAATTTCCTGTGCCCAGATTAGGATTACAAAAATAAGCAAAATGGAGAAGAATCAAGTTAATTAGGCAACATTTGAAGGATGGCTTAGCTTTCTTTCCATTTGCCATTGCTAGGATGTCATTTTATACAGAGCCATACTGGCTGACACTTACATGGTGGCATCTTGCAAAATGCTGAGGCATGGAGAAAGTCCCTGCTCCATCTGTAGGATATGCAAGCTGGAGCAGCCTGGAGTGTGTCTGGCAATGCTAATTATGGATGGATACACTTGGAGGAAGACATTCACTGAAGCAAAAATATGTGTTCCCATGCGGGGTAATTTCCCTGTAACTCTCTTTATTTTTTTTATTTGCTGATGCAAAAGGACTTTTGATGAATACTTATGGGGCACTTCAGGCTTGAGTAGGGTTAATCTCTTTAGTTCAGGTGAGTTCATTTTAGCCATGATTCACTCCATTGGCTATCTGTAATGATTATTAACAAGCTTAAAGACCTCTGGGAGATAGTGGGTAAAAATGAAGCACCAAGGAAAGAGGCCATCATTATGCTAATAAGGTCGAGAGAATAATTACCAGACACACAGTTTCCATAGGAATTCTGGGGACTGGAATTGGTCACCGGGTTAGAAAATCTCTCACAGGCTTTACAGTCTCGTGAGTACATACCACACACAAGTACAAGTCACATCTACAATGTGTGTTCACACATACATACACAGACACACACACATACACACACACACATGCATCAGCTTTCCTGGGGCAGAATGAGGTAGAATATTACATGCATATTTCTGTACCTTGGTTTGCATTTCACTTAAATAAATCTATTGTGAGATGAAGAAATATGGAAATATGTAAAGAAATAATTTCTGTTTTACATGCATCATTGATACATTTAAGTAGCTTTAAATATGGATTCTGTTAAAATATTTTAGTATTGTCTTCAAACACATCACATGCACTCCAGATGCTTCTCTTTGAGAGATTTAGAGATGTTCCAGCAGCCATGGAGCATCAACCTTCGCTTTTAGGTGAGACCCTCAACTATCTATATTTTTCTTTCTTTCATATGTAAACACCCTATATGTCCTCCTTGTTAATGCCTCACTATACGGCTTCCTGGATCCTCTCTCTCAATTTGGCTGAGGGTTCCTAATTATAAGGAACACACTTCCCTATCACACATGTCCCCTCCCAAATTTAATGGCTTGCACACAGATTCTTTTTGTAAAGGCAATCTTTTAAATGCATAGACAAATGCACGGCCAAAGAAACTCAGTACACTGTAGCTAAGTTCCCCACACAATACCCACTTACCTTTTCTTCTTTCTTTCTTTCTTTTTTTGTGTGTGTGTGTGTTCATTTTGTTAATTTTATTTTAAAATGTCTTTTTTATCCATATATCCCATTGCCCCCTCCCTCCTCCTAATCCCTCACCAGTCAGACATCAGCTTCCCCCCTCCCCATTAGCCATCCCCTCCCTCCCACAAAAGGGCAAGAAGTCCCAGTGTGTGTCAGCTCAGCCTGGTACATCCACTACAGGCAAGTCCGATTTCCTCATCCCAATAGCAACACTGAGTTAGGTGTTCCTCTACAGGGAATGGGCTCCAAGGTGCCAGGTCCCACACAGAAACACAGTTTGATACCACCCCTCCAGGCTCCACATACTGCCCATGCCAGTCGATAGTTGCCTGCCCTCAGAGGGCCTAGCTCTTTTTCCCTATGGTTGCCCAGTGGCTATTCTTGATTCAGTGAGCTACACAGAGATCCAGCCAGCCATCACTGTGGGTATTTTCCTCATAATCCCTATCCTCTTGCTCATACAGACTCTCCTCCCCTGCTCTCAGCTAGACCAGGAGCTTGGCCCAGTGCTCATCCATGGATCTCTGCCTCCACCTCTATTCATTGTTGGATGTAGGTTTTATAATACGGATTAAGTTGGTTGTTCATTTGATTATAGGGGAAGTCCTGTTTAGGCACCCCCTCTAGTATTGGTTGGAGACCTAGCCAGGGACATCCTGGAATTCTTGGAGGTTTCTAAACACACATTAGCTTCCTCTATCAAGATATCCATCTCTTTTTCTCCCTCTTTGTTGCTCCTTTCACTCAACCATCTCCTTCTTTCATGATTTGTTCCCACCTCTTCTTTGTTGCTACCCATTATGATCCCAATTTGCTAAGGAGGTCTTCTCTATTTTCTCTTCCTAGGGGAATCCCTGGATGTCTCTCTTAAGTTCCTTCTAATCTAAGCTGTTCAGGGGTTGTGGTTTTCACTATGTCCAATAGTGGTGTTGCTGGATCCTTGGGAATCCTTCCCAGTTTTCTGTGGAAGTACCATACTGAATTCCAGAGTGGCTGTACAAGTTTACACCCTCATCAACAGTGGAGGAGTGTTTCCCTTGCTCTGTCTCTCCAGCATAGGCTATTTTGTGTGTTTTTGATCTTAGCCGTTCTGAGAGGTGTAAGGTGGTATCTCAAAGTTGTTTTGATTTGTATTTTTCTGATGGCTAAAGACATTGAACAAATTTTTTAAGTGCTTTTCAGCATTTGTAATTCTGTTGAGAATTCCCTTTTTACTCTGAACCCCATTTTCTTAATTGGGTTATTTAGGTTTGGGGGCTCTAGTTTCTTGTGTTCTCTACATATTTTAGAGATCAGTCCTCTGTCAGATGTAGGATTGGTGAAGATCATTTCTCAGTCTGTAGACTGTCATTATTTTCTTATTGACTGTGTCCTTAACCTTACAGAAGCTTCTCAGTTTCAGGAGGTCCCACTTATTGATTGTTGTTCTTAGTGTCTGTGTTACTGGTGTTATACTTAGAAAGGGGTCACCTGTGCCAATGCATTGGAGGGTATTTCCCACTTTCTTTTCTATCAAGCTCAGTATAGCTGAGTTTATATTGAGGTCTTTGATCCACTTGAATTTGAGTTTTATGCAAGGTTTTGGATCTATTTGCATTTTTCTACATACTACCAACCAGTTATGCAAACACCATTTGCTGAAGATAATATCTTTTCCATTGAATATTTTGGCCTCTTTGTCAAAAATCAGGTGTTTATAGGTGTGTGAGTTGGGTCTTAGACTCGATTCCATTGATCCATGAGTCTGCTTTTGTGTCAGTACCAGGGTGTTTTTATTACTATAGCTCTATTATTTAGCTTCAAGTCAGGGATGGTAATTCATTCTGAAATTCTTTTATTAAGCAGGATTGTTTTGGTGATCCTGGTTTTCCTGTTATTCCATATGAAGTTGAGTATTGTTCTTTCAAGGTCTGTAAAAAAAAATTGTGTTGAGATCTTGATGGGGATTGCATTGAATCTGTAGATTACTTTTGGTATAATTGCCATTTTTACTATATTGATCCTACCTATCCAGGAGGATGATACCCTCTTCAATTTGTTTCCTCGGTGTCTTAATGTTTCTGTCAAGCAGGTCTGCTACTTCTTTGGTTAGAGTTATACCAAAATAGCTAATGTTACTTGCAGCTATTATAAAGGGTGATGTTTCCCTTATTTCTTTTTCAGCCCTTCATCCTTAGTTATAGGAGGACTATTGATTTTTTTTTTGAGCTAATCTTGTACCCTGCTACATTGCTGAAGATGTTTATCGGCTGTAGGAGTTCCATGGTAAAAATTTTGGGGGTCACTTATGTATACGATCATATCCTCTGCAAATAGAGATAGTTTGATGTCTTGCTTTCCAATTTGTATCCCCCTAATCTCCTTTTGTTCTCTTATTGCTTTAGTAAAATTTTGAGAACTATAATGAGTAGATAAGGAGTGAGAGGACAGCCTTGTCTTGTTCCTTATTTTAGTGGGATTGCTCTGAGTGTTTCTACATTTAGTTTGATGTTGGCTGTTGGCTTGCTGTATATCGCCTTTATTATGTTTAGGTATTTTCCTTGTACTCCTGATCTCTCCAGGACTTTTAACGTGGAGTGTTGGATTTTGTCACAGGCTTTTCCCACATCTAATGAGTTGACCATGTGGTTTTTGTCTTTCAGTTTGTTTATATGATAGATGACATTCACAGTTTTTCATATGTTGAACCATCCCTGCATCTCTGGGATGAAGCCTACTTGATGATCATGGTGGATGATTTTTTGATATATTTTTTGATTTGATTTGCCAGAATTTTATTGAGTATTTTTGCATCAATGCTCATGAGGGAGATTGGTCTATAATTCTCTTTCTTTGTTGCATCTTTGAGTGGCTTGGGAATCAAGGTGATTGTGGCCTCATAGTAGTCATACTCTCTTATAACATCTGACCAGGAACTTCTTGCTTTCACTGTTTCCATTGTATAGTCTGGTGTTATTCTGATGGGTCTGCCTTTATAGTAATTTGGCCTTTCTCCATTCACCCTTTCAAACTCCACCAGCTTCCCCCGGGCTGAATTTTGTAGGTTAGGTAGGCACTTTCATGGGTAATGTGCCAGGGACTGAAGGCTCCTGTTTCACTAAAGGACTGAATCTGGTCTAACGTTCATGACATCAGGGAATGTTAGAATGACCTCATGATGTAGGCACTCATCACTGGACACAAGCTCATCCTGGTGACACTATCGCCAACAGGTGGTCTCTGTTGGAGCCCAAGGGAAGGGACAAAAATCATGGTAGGCCCACATCTTCTGGCCTATCAGGTATATCCAGGAGGCATGCCCTACTTAGTGCCATCTGTAGCAGCCAAGGCAAAGTGACAATAGATATGACAATGTGGCATGCTGTTTTGAGAAGAGTCGGGTGGGGCATAAGAAATTCATTCTAAGTGGTGATGGCAGCTGTGGCATTGCCAATCAAGTGCTTAACTCTGATATTAATCCACCAATGACCCCATCGCCAAGGAAAAGCCAAGAAAAGAGAATATTACTTCTTCATATAAGCTATTTATAGCACATTGGTAACAGGTTTAGAGCATATGTTTGGGTGACTTCAACACCTTGTGTCCCTCCAAAGTCCAGTAATGGCAGCAAGTTTGGGGTCTTCTCTGGCTGCACTGTCAACTTAATTGTAACCTGTCTGTGAACAGGTAGTGACCCTCTTTAGTGGGCCATGTGCATCAGCTTTCTTCTTATCAAACACAATTGTTGAAGCATTTAATTAGGAATCAGTGTCTAGGTTCCCCCACTGGTCTTTTCTGCAGCTCTGGGCAAGGCTTGGGTGGATGTTTGTACTAAGTATCAAGCCAAAAAAATGCATATACTTATACTTAGCAGATCACTAGTAATATTTAGCACAATGGGTAAGTGTGAGTGTGAACTTGTGCTAACAGTAGCCTCTTCCAATTTCAATGCATTTAGTAGTTAAGGCTACCAAAAATAAAATTTAAATACCTATTTTCTTTTAATGAACTACTCAGTGTGTGTGTGTGAGAGAGAGTCTGTGTGTGAGTGTGTATGCATGTGTGTATGTGTGAGTGTGTGCATGTGTATGTGTGTGTGTTTGCGTGTGTGTATGCATGTGTGTGAATGTGTGCATGTGTGTGAAGGTGTGTGTATGCATGTGTGTGCATGTGTATGTGTGTGTGCATATGTATGTAGGATGTTTTGCCTTTGCACATTAGTGTTTCTTTGGAGTGCATATGTGTGTGTACATGCATGTGAAGTTATTTAGGTTGATGTCAGCTGTCTTTCTCAGTTTCTCTTTATCTTGTATACGAAGTAGAGTATCTCACTAGATCCCTGAGCTCACTGACACAGCTAATGTAGCCAGACCCCTTGTCTGGGGATCTCCATATCTGGCTCCAGAATATTGGGACTGCAATCAGTGGCTTCAAGAGATATGCCCTCCTCAGGCTGGAACAGCATCTTTACTTACTGAACCATCTCCTAAGCCTACAATATTTAGGAGACATTCACTCTTTGGAAAGTTTATCTGAATACTTCCATTGAAACCCAGATTTACTCAGTTTAAGGCTCTTGAATTGCCTTCCCAAGCGAGTTTCTACTGGACCCACGACTCAGATGTAAATATTAATGGCTTCACTTTTGTACAATTGCATTGTTTCTTCTTTGCTTTTTGCCATAAACATTCCAGCAAGGGACACAGTTTTTATAAGCACAGAATTGAGGGTAATTTTAAAAATCATTCTATAAGTCTCTTAAACTCAGCTAAGGACAAACACTAAAAAGTCCTTCCTGGTGGCGGGGGAGGTGGGTGATGAGGATGAGACATGAGACAGACAAGGTTTCCAAAGCCTGTCTCTCCTTTCCTTGCCATTGTAGGAAGCAGTGGTGGCTGATCCTCCTGAATACCCCTGAGTTCTCCTGACTGAGAGGCTCCTGGGATTGTACAGTTCGTTTCTGACATCTCCTAAGGTAGCCTACTCTCCCCAATAGCAGAAACCAAGGTTCACGGTGACCCTCTTCCTTCACATGGAATTAGCAGGAAACTGAACAAGACACACTCCTTATAAACTATTGGTTCTGTCTCCCATCTGGAGACCATCTCAGGCAGATCAAAGGACTCAGCATCAGCCTGTACATCCTTGTCACTCATTCCTGGGGGTGGGGCTGGGGACCTGAGTCACTGCTATGCAGAGAATAAGAGCGGGTAAGTCTCAGATCTGGGGACGCTTTCATGGCCACTCTGAAGAGAATTGTGGCCACCTGCCACTCCTGTCTCCTCCAAAGCTCCTGAAATACCCATCCCAGATTTGTGTCCCTCTTTGGTGCTCACTTCTCCCAGGAACATCCCCATCTTTCTTTTCCCATCAATGAGGTCCTGTATCCTGCCTGCACTGTCCTAATTTGCTTTCTGTTGTTTCATAACCCCCTTGATCAAAAGTAACTTGAGGTTTATTTGGCTTCTAGGTTTAGACCATCATGGAGAGCAACCAAGACAGGAGTCTAGAGGCAAAACCTGAAGCAGAGACCATGGAGAAACATTTCTTACTGGCCCACTGTTCACAGCGTTCTCAGTCTGCTTTCTTATACAACCCAGGGTTCACCTGCTCCGAGCTGGCACTGCCCACAGAGGGCTTAGGCGTCCCACATCAATCATTAATTAAGTAAAGTCCACAAATATCATTCTCGTGAGTCAATCATCTGATAAAAATCACTTTCTCAGTTGAAGAATTTCTCAGGTGACCAGCATCCTTCCAGGATTTGCTTTGCCAGCCTTAGCCATATCAGCCAGCTCTTAGAGATTGTCCACGTGCTCCCCCAGCTCTAGAGGTACATATGCCACAAGTCCATGAAGGTTGGAACCCAGGAGTGTTGAAATGAACATGAACATTTTAAACCTTACAAGTAGAGCTGTGTGTCCACAGCAGTCGTTATTAGACCTTGTTGCCACTTGCTCGGATATCCTGGGCCTTCACATTGTGTCACTTAAAGATTTTTTTGTAAATGTTTCCACACAATATAGAAGAATATACACATATGTCCATACCCTAAATAACATAGGTCTAATGCATCCACTCTCCACTATTTTTACAAGTGTGTTCAGAGAAGGTGATAGTTGCTCGAGAGGGAGAATCTTCTAGAGGGTCCACAATCTAAAATCCTAGAGGTTAAGGATTTTCTCCTGTAGTCTGGGTCCCTGGTAAGCATTTGAGGAGGAGGGCAAAGCTCACCAGCAATGCTTAGTAGAGCAACGCCCCCCCCATACTCTTCTGGTAAGTGTTGGGGATATCCATGTCCTGAGATGCTAACATGGAAGCTGTGCCCGTTACACATTTAGAGAAGTGGTCATTAATTCCCTCTCTGGGGGTGCTGGACTACATGTTCTTCACATTCTTATCCATACAAAAAAATGATGGAAGAATTACTACATGCAAATATTGACGGATAGCAAACTTTCTCTGCCTGTATTTTTGTGTGTGAGTGGGTGTATGTGTGTTTTACACGTGTGTGTGAGCCCGTAGATGTGTACTGTAAGTGCATGTGTGTGGAGACAGAGGATCAAGACTAAAGTATAGGATTGTCCTAAGTTGCTCTCCATCTTATATACTGAGTCTGGGTCTCTGAAGCCCCTGTATTTGAGGATGAGGTTAGTCTAGCTAGCCAGCTTGCTGCAGGCTGCCACACCTACCTAAATTTTATTTTCATGCAGGAGATTCAGTTTCAGTCTTCATAATTGTTTAACAAGTGCTTCATCCACTGTGTCATCTCCCCAGTTTCTAATAATAACTTTTTAAGGATGAGTGGAAACCCATTATTCATATGCTGAACCAAAAAAGATCCACTGTCAATTAAAGGAAAGTTAATCCTATCTGTATCTGGCCACATTTAAGAGTAAGCATGTTTTACCTGCTGTAAAGAATGCCTGGGATACTCAGGAGAGATGCTGATCTTGGTGATCAATTATAAGAGGCCATCAGGCATGCACTCCCATGAGTAATCAAATCTTGCCCACAATCACACTTGCAACCCCTGTCCAGGAGTGCAGCCACAGAACAAGTTTGTGAAGGGCATCTGGGAAGGCTGGGAAGCTGCCACCATAGGATAAAAGGCCTGAATTATAATATCACATTCAATTATCTGAGGGCTTTTCTTTCCAGATGGTGTTCATGTGTCAGACGCAGAAAACCAGCTTTGTTCTGGCTCTGCAGTTGGATCAAGGGTTTGTACGAGACAGGACAGAGTTACTGGGCGCAAAGCATTGGCAAAGTCTCTTGCCTTCTACTGCACCACTCACACTGCTGTATGGGAGACACTGACACTCTGAGATGACCAGGTTCAGGCACAGCAGAATTCCATCCTGGGTATAGGATATCTTTGTAGGTGGAGGGGGGTGTGAGAGTCCTGTGCATCCTAAGAGCAGGGCTGCTCCATAAATCCAGCACTGGTCTACACATTTGATGAACAGATGATGAAAGTCCTAGGAGAATCTGGCAAATGTGTGAGCCTAAGCCCAAGTTCAGACTGACTCCCACCTGGCATTTATGTAATTCTCCAGTGTTTTCCAGGACACTTCTACCGCTATCTGAAGGGCGACATCAAAGATGGAACAGAAGGGGCCTTGAACATGCAAAATAAACCCTCATTGTCCTTCGTTTTCTAGTGTAAAAAAAGTAGACCCTCATCAAACATCTACTCATTATTAGGCTATTGATAATGATAAAACTAAAACAGAAGTGTTTTATTATAAAGAGGTGAGGGAAAATCCGAAAATCTTCTGTGAGCTTTAAAGAAATGTCAAGTGAGATTGACAGAGCTTGATGATGTGCTGGGGGGATAAGAAGGGGAAACAAACCAAAAAGTTTTCAAAAATCATATTTCTGACAGGTTCGGCAGCATACGATGCTCATGGGATTGAAAAGCAGTAATAAGCGGTGAGAATGTGAACACTTTGTTGTGTGTAGACGGATTTCTCTTTGGCCTACCAGCTCACAAATAATGATACAGAGACTTATTAATTATGAATGCTCAGCCTTAGCTTAGGCTAGTCCCATTAGCTCTTATAACTTAAATTAAGCCATTTATTTTAATCCATGGCCTGTCACATGGCTTGTTACTGCATCCCTTGCTGGTGACTCTGACCTCTTTTTCCCAGAGTTCTCTCTTTACTGCCTCTACCCCCTGCCTGTTAGCTGGCCATTTAACTCTTTATTACATCAATCACAGTGACACATCTTTACACAGTGCAGTCAAATATCTCTCAACACTCAAGGGACAATTTATACCTGCACAATAATGATAAGGATGCAATCACTTGCCCTGTATGATGTCTGGTTTATCGCTAGCCTGAGCCTCTTTTTGGGCAAGGTGTTAGCCTTCCAGAAGTTATGTCAGAGCCACACACGACACTGTGACATTTGTCTTTCCAGAATGCTCTGCCCAGCTTTATCCACCAGCCTTTTATTTTACCTGGAGGATGAAGATGACTCTTCTCTTAGACAGTTAGAAGAGATAGAACAGTACAAAGAATACAGGACACGATGCAAAAGTCCCATCCTCACCCCTAGAATAAAGGTTAATGATTCAACATTTCTGTATTTTGTTTTTTGTTGCTTGTTTGATTTGAGACAGGGTTTCATATAGCCCAGGCTAAACTTCAGACTTGGAATGTAGCTGAGGATGGTCTTGAACTCTGAATCTCCTTACTCTACCTTCTGAGTAGAGGGATTACAGACATACACGACTACATGTGATTTATGAAGTCCTGAGGATTGAACCCAAGGCTTCATGCATGCTAGGCAAACACTACCGACTGGGCATCTTAAGGTTAGCATCTTAAAACAAACTTGTCAATTCTTTTTTACTGTTTAGCTTGTTGGTCCTGTGGCATACTTACCAAATCTACCAGTGACGTCGAAGTTCAAGGATGACACTGAACTAAGATAGTCCTCATCTATACAGAATTTATGCGAAATGTGCAAACAATATAGAATTTTAAACAGAGCACTGACTGAGCTGATAACATTGATATCTCTTCTTTAGCTGCTAAGGAATAGTACTTGTCTGAGCCTTCCTAGCTGTGTGGAATATTCTAGGTTGGAACTGGGCTGTGGATTTTCAGAGGCCTGCAGAGATTTTCTTGTTCTTATATTAATTTGGGACAATAATAAAGACAATCTCCTTTCAGCATTTGGCCACGTTGTCCCATGGGATGAAGACTCTTGGCAACCTACACACTTCTGAAGAGCTGAGGAGAAGAATCAGAAATTCTCTCACACCAATGTCCAGCTGCTGGAACAAGGCCACTGCATCACACTGCATGGAGGGAGGCACACAGGGGATCTGGAACGCTGGCGCCGTGCTCTGCTTCAGCTCTAGTGAGAACATGAACAAGAAAAACCAAACACCAAATATCCTACAAGTTCTTAGACACCGACTCTGGGCCGCGGGGTCTGCAAACAAGATATAGGTTAAAGATTATGGATCCTACTGAACACTGGAACACCACAGTCTGGGAAGATTCCTCCCGTGATCATTGACCCTGTCACTTTGGGCCTGTGGAAAGAGAGTACCCCATGGTGGGGATGTGTGAGAGAATGTAACCTCTCACATCACAACCTAGAAGCAGGGGAGACAAGGGATGAGCTACTGTGCTAATCCCACCTTTGAGAGCAAACCATGTAGTCAACCCTCCCACCAGGGCTATCATTTACAGAGGTTTCACCATCCTGGGGACCAAACCTTTAATACAAAAGCCTCTGTGGACATTCCAGATTCAAGCCACATCCCCAGCACTGTGGGGAGCTACTTTCTGTCTCTTCTCTCTCCTTTGCTCTTTCTCCCTTCTGCCTCCCCATCTCTTCTTTCTTCTATGCCTTCCCCTCCCATCCTCCCTCCAGTTCCCTCTCATGTTATTCTACTATTCTGTTTTCTTCTCCCTCTGCCCTTCATCTTCCCTTGATCCCGTTCTTCCTCACCTCTTTCCTTCCTCACTCTCTCCTCTCCTCCTCCCCTCCACCCCCTCACCTTCACCCCTTCTTCTCTCTTTGTTGGAAGTAGCCTCCAGGTCCTGCAAATATGCAGGACAGTACAGGCATGAAAGGCTTGACTGCCAGAAGGGACAGTATGTGTAGTTATTATGTGGAATGTACTTATGTATAAAAATATAATTCTGCAGTTTATTTCAGCTAAGAACGTGCTCCTTTATGTCATCAATCATAAATAAATAAATGAAATAATTTAAATGAAATAAATAAAACCTGTTCAGTGGCTGTACTTAGAAATGGCAGAAAAGCTTAACCCTGGAGTGTTCCTGCTCGTGAATGTATCGCTGTTGCCTGGGCAAGTGTGCACTACCACACGCAGCTCTCTACTGCCTGTTTCTGACCTAAAGTTCTGTGGGCATGGCTTCAAGAACACACAGCTTATCATGGTGTTTGCGTGAGGACATTTGGTTGAAGGCCTGGGAAAGCCCTCTGGCCAGGCAACATGTGATTTATGTGCAGTATTTGCCCCGAAATGGAAAGGCAACTACCTTCTCCCACTTGAGCTCAGCTCTTGGCCAGTGTTCAGCCTGGCTGCTGGAATGTTGACTGGAAATGAAGTCTGGGGTCTCGGATCTCATCACACAGCCCAGACGCCTTGCTGAGTGTTCGTATGCGCTGGCAAAGTTTTATTTGGAGGTGGACAGGAGCTGCACAGAGCGAGCTGAGCAGCATGCCTTACAGAGTGTTCTCCAGGAGGTGTAAATGAGGCACAAGTGTTAACGTGGATCCTGATACAGGGCGCTATTTTAAACAATTACAGATGGTGAAGGGCTGGCTGTAATTGACAGCAGTGTCGGCCCAGAAAGAGGCTTGACAGGCATCGGTGTGATGATTAATTGCATAGGGCTGTCTCTGCATTCCAGTTTCCTCTTGTGCAGCTAACAGCTCATGTAGAATCTGTGGCTCTTATTACACCACACAGTACAGGAAATGGCTTTCCAGGGTCCTGCCGAGGACTGCTCATGTCAGGGAAAGGGGCTCCAGCCAGTCTCTCTCTGATGACTATGTGTGTAGTACTAGTCACCCAAGGAACGGTTACTTATCAATGAGGCCACTAGGCATCTGGCTCACTCCCTGTGCTTCTGGGGAAAAGGGGAACTCTGCAGAAGGATGGTTTTGGGGTGACAGTTGGAGATTCTTCCTGGCCTTCATCTTTTGCATGGAAACACAAAGGAACAAGGATTAGGGGTCACCATGTCCGCCTGCCAATGAGAATGGCTAGCCAGACACCGAAGCTTGCAGACTGTAAGACTCTCTGACTTGAGCTGGAGGTAAGGGATGTCAGGGGACCTTCATCACCCTGCTACCAAGATAGCGCTTCATGACTTATGCAGCATGAAGCTGGAGACCTCCCACAGGCTAATGGATCATGGGTTGCTAGACCAGGATTCCTGGAAAGCTGGCCTTCTCTGAGGTTGTCCTGAACTCCAATACTTGAGAGACTTTTAAGAAGAGCTGGATCTCATTGAAGACTAGATGAGATCTGGCATCACAGAGTAAAGGGATATCCAAGGCAGCTGGATGGAGTGTGCCAATGCAACCCTGGTGTAGTCTGTGTGTCTGACTCAGCTGAGACTATGGAGAAATGGGAGTGGCCAGCAAAGGTCACCTGCAGAGACTAGAACCTTGATGAGCCTTCAAAACAGTCATGCCATCCATTAAGGCCAGAAGAAGCCACGAAGGACAAGGTGTGGACAGAATGTGAGGATCACTGAAACAAAGTGGAGGTGCCTGTGTCAACACTGACAAGAGAAAGCAAGTAAAAGCCCAGGTTGAGAAGGAAGGTCCCACAAGTGGAAGTAGCTGACGGATTGATGGTCACTGCTCACAGGCGCTGCCAGAGGTCAGGGCTGATAGAGGCAGCCTCACAGAGAAAGCACTTCTTCAAGAACCCCTGCCAGGAAACTTTGTATCCTCAAAGCCAAGAATTATTGCTACAAAATTTATTATATGGTCTTCCCCACTTTTGCCTGAGAAAATTCCTCTGTTGGGCTGAAGATGCACTGGGGAGCAAAAGGCAGACTGTGTATGTTGCAACTCTGGGTGTGAGGGCCCGCAACTCACATGTAAATAAACAAAGCCAATTGTGCCTTGGCCTCTCAGAGAAGGAACTATGTTACTATGGGCCCATTCCCCTTTTCGTGCTCTGTTTCCATGTAAATGCTGATGTTCTGAGAACTAACACTGTCAGGCTGAGTTTTAACAACAGACAACAGTAGCCTTTGTCTCTCAATCCTCCTTAGAATTTGGTTTCCACTGGACTGGTGCAGGCCCCAGGCTCCACGACACCACAGCTGCTTCATACACATGCGTGGTTCACTGTTCTTGGTTCCCTCTGAGTCTTCCTTTGGATTTCTTCTAGTGCTGATTTAATAACACAGCTATTCAAAGAACCTTTACCTTTTACAGTCTGCAAGCTTCGGTGTCTGGCTAGCCATTCTCATTGGCAGGCGGACATGGTGACCCCTAATCCTTGTTCCTTTGTGTTTCCATGCAAAAGCAAAACAGTCACCTCTATAAAGTCAGACACCGGAGTGTGCTCTGCTGATGGGTATGGTAGGATCCACGAAGAGAAGGATGGGCTTCTCTGTGGGACTCTGGAACAAGTTCAAGCATTTCCCATTGAACAGCCACATCTATAAAGCATAGCATTTCCAGAAGATACTCTCTGTGTTGAGATGTGTTCATCCATGATTCTGAGCTTGCTTAGAGAGGTTTTCAAACAAAGGTTCTGAGGCTACCCTGTCCTGGAGCCAAGGTTGGCCCAGGTTGTTTGCTCTTGACCTCAACACTGTCTCTGGTGTGTTGCAGTAGCCAGAGCCATGCCAACCAGAACTCCTCGGTGGAGGCATGGTGAGTAAAAAACCAATTTAGACAATAACATTGATCCCCTGATTTTTGTTGACCGAACAGCCACCTTATCAATGACCTTAACTACAGAGGCAAAGAAGCGGCTAAAAAAAAAGTGAGACAGGATCATTCCAACAGCTCAGGCTATGATTGCAAGGAGAATTTAACCTTTCTGTCAGGGAAATGCAAACTAGAGCCTCTCCACTTACCGATGTCCAGGAGCCTAGCCAGGATTGCTGTGGGAATGAGGGCAGGAAGTGGGGGTCAGAGTCTGACTGTCAAGTGCGTCTGTTCTGTCCAGGAGCTCAGCTCAGAGGCCCCGTAGGAGGCTGTCCTGAGATCTACCAGCTCTCTTGAACAGGCTGGTTGGTCCCATGTGATGGCTTTGCCTCACTGGCAGGTTAGAATACTAATGCAACATGACACCCACATGCAGGGCACGGCAGGATCCAGAGAGCTTGTCTAGACAGCATGGACACGAGGGAGTCTGCCCTCCTATGGCTTGGAGGAAACACTTTACCATGAAGGAAGTCTTTTTTTTTTTTTTTTAAATCACATTCTAATGTACAATTCTCCATGCCTCTTTGGTTTGGAGAAGTGAGCATCCTGTCTCCCTTCCCTGACAATTAGCATCCAGAATTTGACACCAGCATCCCAAGAGCTTCCCAGGCTGGGGTAACACTGCTGCACCAGGAAACCATCTGTACTGTGAGTGATTTGACTTCAGGGGTAGCCTTAGGCCTATGCGACATGGGCACCCACAGCTGCCCCGACCTGTGTCTGCAGGTGATCCCCAAACTTCATCATCTTAAACCAACTCAGTAACCTCATCAGGCCGCAGCTGGATAACTTAGTCTTCACAAGAAGCACTGGGGGGAAAGTAGGCTTTTCTGCGACCTGCTTCTTGCTGGCTTTGCTTGCAAGATAATAATACTATGTGGACCAAGTCATGTGTCTCTACATGTGTAGCTTTTAATGGTGTCATTATCTTCTTTTTCGGTGCTGAGGTTGAACCCAGGGGTGCTCTGCCGCACACTGGTGGCAAGAGTTTACCATTATTAAGCAAGACCGGTAATGGCCCTTGTGTCTGTTGGTGGCAGACCCTCTTCACTTGCATGACTGCCTCCTGACCCATCTCAGCGGGCACTCACAGCATGCTGGGAGACCAAATGTGCTATTTTCTCACCACAGGTAAGAGAAAGGAGACAGAGAGACTAGTATTGACCAGAGGAGTAGGGATGCTGTTTGTACCCTGATCAGGGATAAGGAAGAATCCTGTCCCCTCTGCCCTCCTGTCCTTTGTTTCTGAACTGTGGCTCTTTCTCACACAGAGCTGAGAGTTAGCACATTCCCCTTTCTTGATTCAGATACAGGCACTGTGTGCAGGAAGTTGCTTTATGGAGCAGACGTTTTAGAAAAGCTTTACCTACACCGTAAGTAAAGAGGCCTCGCTCTTCGTATGTCCTGGGAATGTTTCACGGGCTCAACTTATTTAAATAAGTAGAGGGGGAAAGGCACATTTACAATTCATGTGAGGTTTTTTTTTATTTGTTTTTTTAGCATACCCATTACTGTTGCCCTTCCTTCTCCTCCTCTGTAGTTCTCCCAGCTCTCCCCTTAGCATTCCCCCATCCATTTTTCAGAGAGGGTAAGAACTCCCAGGGTGAGTCAATGCTGTCCCAACATATCCAGCTGAGGCAGGACTAGGCCCTCCCCTCAGTATCAAGGCTCTTTCTCTGTAGGGAATGGACTCCAAGAAGCCGGTTCATGAGCCAGGAGTAAATTCTGGTCCCATTGCCACAGGCCCCACAAACTGCCTACACCATTTGACTGTCATCCACATTTGGAGGATCCAGTTCAGTGCCGTGTGAGTTCCACAGCTGTCAGTTCGGAGTCAGTGAGCTCCCAATATCTTGGGTCAGCTGTCTCTGTGGGTCTCCTCATCATGATCCTGATCCCTTTGCTCATATAATCCCTCCTCCCTCTCTTCAGCTGGATGGGGAGCTCAACCCAGTGCTTAGCTATGGATCTCTGCATCTTGTGTCCATGCAGGATGAAGGTTCTATTAGGGTGGTCATCCATTTGATTATACGGGAGGGCCAGTTTGGGCACCTCCTATACTGTTGCGTGGAGTCACAGGGTGACTCTTAGCAGGGTCATCTTTATGAGTTCGTGGGTGTTTCCCTAGCACCAGGTTTCTCTCTAACCCCACAATGGCTCCTCTATCAAAATATCTGTTTTGTTATTCTCCCTCTCTGTTGTTCCCTCAGCTCAACCATCCCATTCCCCCATGTTCTCTTCCTGACTCCCCCCCCCCCCCCATGGTCTTATTTACTCAGGAGGATCCTTCCAGGGGATCCATGGCTGTTTCTCTTGGGTTCCTCCTTGTTACCTAGCTGTTCCTCAGGGCTGTGGATTGTGGCCTGTTTAACCCTCTCAATAAAGACAGGATAGAACAGACAAGGAAAATAACTGATCAAGAACTCCCAGGCCATTGGTTGCGGTGGCACACACCTTTTTTTTTTTTTTAAACTTCCTTCATATTTATTCTGGTGTCTTTCACATCATGCTTCTTGATTCCGTTCATTTTCTGTCCCTTCATATCTGCCCTGTGCCCTTGCAATTTCCACCTGAAAATAAAATTGGAGAGAAAATAAATGGGAAAATCGGATCATGGAAGCTGTAGTGTGCCATAGTGAGTCACTCAGTGTACACCTTTTAATTCCAGCACTCTGGAGGCAGAGGCAGACAGATCTTTGAGGTCTGGGCCAGCCTGGTCTACAGAGTTTCAGGACAGCTGGGGCTACACCCTGTCAACAACAACAAAAACGAACAAAATATAAACTCACAGTCTACAAAGATGTATCAATTCAGCAAAAGATGAAAACATTTCTTGGAAGCGTGTAGGAAGACAGAATAACTTGTTTCAAGAAAGAAAATATTTTCTATTCCTGCTATGAACAAAGGTCAATGAAATGGCCTTCTTTATCCTAAGGACATAGGGCATTGGAGGTCATTATTTTCCCATCGTGAAAAATATGTATTAAGTTATTCTTTGTGCTGTGACCAAATGTCTGACAAACAGCAACTCGAGGAAGATTTTTCTTTCTCTTTGTTCACAGCTCAGAGGGCTTTGAGTCAATCATGGCCAGGAAGTAACAGCTGCAGGAGGAGTTTGATCCATGACATCTACCAGGAAGCTAATTCTTGTCTTCATTTGTTCATTTTCAATCAGCCTTGGAGCTCAGCCTAGTAGATGGAGTCCCTGACATTCAGGTCCATCTTCCTACAAGCCTTTTTTGAAACCCTACCCTCCCGCCATAACATATACACACTGTTATATAGCACCCAAAGTGCTTCTTATTCCAGTCAAGTTGACAAAGGAAATTAGAAGCACAAGAAAATGACCAGGATTTGGTGAGAACTCCCTGACAACAGTTTTTACAAAGACTTGGGATCAAGGATCGTTTTAGAAGTTCACAGTAAAAATCATTGAATAAATCCAGAATGTGTTTAAGGATTGACATTTAAGAAACATTTAATAATAATGAATCACATATTAGAATAAAAAATTGGGCTTTCATCAATGTGCAACATGCATTGAGATGAGGGTGTACATGTATGGGCATGGAACTGTGGCCATCACAGTCTGCTATATTAAAGTTATTTGGTACTGTGACTCACATTTTTTACTGTTATTAGTTATTATTTTTGTTTTAGGGGTCCGGTTTTGGCTTTTGAGATGAGGACTTGATGTGAAACCCAAACAAATCTCAAGTTTAGTAATCCACCTGTCTTGATCTCTTAGGGTTGGGACTGTAGCTGTGAACTTCCACACCGTGGCTCAATTTTCATAAAAAATGTAAAGATAGAAACAAAGGCCGAAGTCTGAGGTAAACTGCTGTGGTTGGAGTCAGGCAGAGTCATCTGTGGCTGTAGAATCCACGCTTCTAGCCCCATCTCTGTATCCATTTTCATTGTTTTCAATGGCTATTGATTACTTTTATAATCAGAGAAATAAAGCCACAGACACACTTGTGTCTCTTACCTTGTGAGCTTTTGTAGTTCTTATTTTGTTTACTCTTCCAGATTGATTTCAGAATTGTTGTGGCAATCTCATCTAAAGTCCTTCAGATGTTTATTGATTGGTATATAAATTACAAATTCTTTTTTTAAGGAGAGAAAATGGTGTGTGTGCAGGGGGTGGGCAGGGGGAATCTAGGGGAGGAGGAGAGGGTAGTTGAGTGTATTGGTCCAATATAAGTATGTATGAAATTGTCAAATAATAATAATAATAAAACAGAACAAAAATTTAAACAAAGAAAAAACAGAATTACTCTAACTCCACAAATGGGTTCCTGAAAACCTGAAACTACATGTCCTGAGGGACTCGGCCTCCTTAGGCTTCCAGAGAGCTGTGTGCAGTGAGGCCTTGAGTTTGTTTCTTTGTTTTTTTCTCCAGGTCCTCTATGACTCACACTTGGGGCAAGCTCAACTCTACCCACCGACACAAACCACTATTTTTATTTATCCCTTTCAAGTATCTACCCTTAGAAAGTCTACAAATGTTTCTATAAATATTTGTACTTTTACTTCTTTTTGAAAGAGAGATAGCCTTGTATAGTTGTCACATTAATTCAAACTGACAACAGAGACCTCTACTTTCCTCTCCTTCTGTGGAATGGTCTTTCTGTACCCTGTGAATGTGTGTTGCTACCATTGATTAATAAAGAAGCTGTTTTGGCCCATGGTAATACAGCTTACAGCCAGGTGGAAAATCCAAGAGAGATAGAGGAGAATAAGGGCAGAGTCTGGGATACACAATCCAGCTACCCAAGAAGCAACATGTAAAAGTACAAGTAAGCCACCAGCCACATGGTAATATATAGATTAATACAAATGAGTTAATTTAAGGTATGAGAACTATCTAGTAATAGCCTGAGTCATAGACCAAATAGTTTGTCATTAATATAAAACCTCTGAGTATTTTATAAGCAGCTTTAGGACTGTGGGTGAGAGAGATTCATCCAGACCATGGGCCAGACAGGACAAAGAGGCTTCTGGCTATACTTCACTTTGTGACTTAAATGTGATCCGTCTCTAGCAGAAAGCACAGCAAAGCAAAAGCAAGCTCAACACAATGCTAACCAATCTCCTCTTCCAAGACTTCACATTCATTGGTTCATCTAGATGCTTAGATGCAGTGGTAGCTCACAGAGATAAAGATAGGACTCTTAGGGCTTATAGGGCTTGGCACTGCTGCTTATGTGACTAGAGACTTCCATCATTTGAACACTTCAATTCCATAGTGTCTGCATATTCTTGTGCATGAAAAAGGAAGAGATGAAAAAGGTCTAAGAGACCGACTACCCAATGGACATTGAGACTTGTCTTGTCAAAGAGAACCAAATGCTCTAGGTCAAATATTGAAAGCAGATTTGATTTAGCAACTGATTCAATGAGAGAATCAAAGATTCTCTGTAAGGTTAAAGAAGCAATTCTGAACATAGAAGGACAGATGTAGGTAGACCATTGGCTTAAGGACAGGGTGGGGTGGGGCTTAGTGGTTGGAGAATTGGTGACATGTCAGGGTAGGAAATAAAGCCACATAGCATCATCAGGACCCTAGATAGAACTGTCATGATTGTGTTGAAGATTGAGATCTCCTCAGAGACGCTGTCAGTCTTCATATCTGAGATAATACTGGGAAGCATGTTGATTAAATCCACTGTTTGTCTCTGCCCTGGTATTTGGTCTCTGCAGCTTCACTTGAGTCTGGTGTGAAATAAAGCACAAGAAGGAGATTTTCAGAGTATCTCACAAGGAGCACACACAGCCCTTCCAGGTACTATGGGTTCCAATTTAAGTCACACATGTGGTTTTTACTGGGTCATCAACATCATTCAGCCTCTGTCTCAGTCCTTGGCGAAGGGTGCTAACCAAAGCCAGAGACCCACAGCCTCGATGAAGAGCTCCAGCTACATATATTTGAGCCAGAGAATAAACTTTCAACGGAAGGGAAACAATTTTTTCCCCACAATGGCAGCCAGGCAAATTAAAGTTATAACTACTTTGTTTTTCAATTACTTTCTTTGCTTTTCTAATGAAGAAAAAGATTCATATTTCTTGTATGACTATAACCACATAAAAGCATTTTTATATGTATATATGACATATATCTTAGGTAAGGTTTTTATTGCTGTGCAGAGTCCTGATGTTCACGGCAGCTCATATAAAGAAAAACGTTTAGTGTAGTGGCTTAGAAGTAGTTCATTATGATTAGGACAGAACATAGCAGCATGCAGACAGACACAGTTCTGGAGAAGGACCTGAGAGTTCTACATCTTTCAGGCAACAGGAAGTCAGCTGAGATACTGTGCATGGCTTGAGTGTATATGAAACCTTAAAATCCACTTTTACCAAGTCATACTTCCTGCAATAAGACTACGCCAATTCCAATAAGAGCACATTTCCTAATAGTATCATGCTCATTGGGGGTCACTTTCTTTCAAACCACCACTTTTTACTCCCTGGCCCCTAAAGACTTGTAGACTTACTATATTGTAAAAAATGCGTTTAGTCCAACTTCAAAAGTCCCCATAGTCTATAACAGTCTCAAAGTTATTTAAAAGTCTAAAGTTCAAGGTCACTTCTGAGATGTGTGCAATTTCTTAATTGTAATTCCCTATAAAGTCAAAATTAAAAAAGCTCACATTCTTTCAGCATATATATATATATATATATATATATATATATATACACACACACATATGTATACATATAAGTATATACATTACTAATTTAAAACATAAAGAAAGAATCATAGCGAGGAAATACTGGGCCAAAGTAAAATCTAAAACCAGCTGGGCAAACTCCAAACTCTGCGTCTCCATGTTTGATGTCAAATGCTCTTCAGATCTCCAATTTTCAGCATCTTTGACTGCAGCACTACTTTCTCTTGGGTTTTTTTCCACTCCCTGCTAGTAGCTCTCCTGAGCACACCTATAACATCTGCAACATCTTGGGTTCTTCAGGCAATCCAGGGTTCACCTTCACAGTTTCATGAGTGGCCTGTCTAGGTATCCATTCAAGGACATATATGGCACACACCTGGTCTCAACTACTTTTCTTAGTCACAGAGAGAAATTCCATAATACCTTATTTTTTCTATCCTTAACTCTTGAGCCATATGGCCAAAGCTGCCACTGGTGGTTACTAGTGCTGGAACATGGCCCCCTCATTTAATTATATCATTATCTGCTTTCTATCCTTCTAAGCTTGGCTGTTTTGGAATTTGCTTCATAGACCAGGTTGATCTCAAACTCAAAGATGTGTTAGCCTCGGCCTTCTGAGAACTGGGGTTAAAGGCATGCCCCACCACACTCAGCTCTAAGCTTTTCTTTAATTCCTTTCCACAAGTTGGAAATTTAGCTGAATGAAATCTTGTCCTGAGTTTGCCACTGCCTTTACTCCATTCCTTAATCTGTTATCTCCTTGAATACAGGATTTACCTCCTTTTCCCTTCCTGATCTTCTTTCTCACCTCAAATTTTACATTTTGTAATTTGCCTTGCTCATTTTGCTCCTTTTCATTATAAATCTTTATTAGAGTTACCACTAATAATCACACAACATAGTCTAAGCTGGGCTGTTTAGAGATTTCCTTTGCTAAGGGTATTAGTCCAAAACTCTTCATTTTAGCCTCAGGTAGAATTTTAGACTCTGGCAAAAAGAAAAACAAAACCAGCCACATTCATTATCAAAATATAAGACCAGTATCTAGTCCACATACTAACATTTTTTCTCTTCTGAAATCTCTTGGCCCGGGTCCCACAGTTCAAATCACATTCAGCGCCACTGTCTTCCATGCTCCTAGTAGTATAGCATATTAAGGAGCACTTAAAGCATTCCACTACTTTCCCAACCAAAACTCCTAAAATCCACATTACTCCAAACAAAAGCATGCTCTGTCCTAACAGAGCAATACCACAGTCCCTGATATCAATTTCTGTCTTACTTAGGGTTTCTATTGCTGCGAAGAGACACCATGACCATAACAACTCCAATAAAGAAAACATTTAATTGGGTGGCTTAGAGTTTCAAAGGTTTAGTCAGTTCAGGAAACAGAATGTAAGCTGAGCTACTGGGCATGGCTTACACATGGATGAGAGGTCAAAGCCTGCATTTACAGTGAATTATATCCTACAACATGACCACACTTACTCCAACAAAGACACATCTCTTAATTGTGCCAAACTATCATTATGTAATATATATGAAGACTTGGGGTCAGAGGGAAAGCAGCATGACAGCACAGAACAATTGCTCTGATGTCACGGCTTGCTGTCTGTAGGTAGTAAGGGAATAGAGCCCATGGTGACAGCTGCAACAGCTCACACGTACCACAGTAAAAATGGACTTTGGGGTTAAGATGAATGTTCTGGTTAAAACAATGAGGCCAGGAACTCTAGGCATGAGAAGCCATGAGGCTTGTCACTGGGTTTAAGTCAATCAAGCTAAACAGAGCAGAGGAAGAACACCAATCTTTGTAGGAGGAAGAAAAGATGGTCAAGCAGCACTGAAGTCCATGAGAACATGTGTAAGGCACTTCCTTATGTCCTTCCTTTGGTACAAGTGACTGTTGAGAGAGAATAAGGAAAGCATCTAAGAAAGGTCTTACTTTAGGAACTAGATCCAGACTGTCTGCAAACAAGGATGATGACAGCTACCCTTTGGAAGCTGCAAGAATAATGAGAGCTTCGAATTATTTGAGATACTACAGGGCAGAGGTAGCAACAACAGCCTAAAGACTACCAGAAAGTCTAGGTCAGTGACTAAGAAAGCCAGAGTAATAGTGGACAGAGCAGGATTTCAACCACCTCTGCTGGGTGGGCAATATGGATGCAGGCTTTTCATTGGCTCACTCAAAGATACCCGGAGAATTGACAAGTCTCAATATGGTTAGCTCAGCCTTTGTCCAGGTTCTGTTATGATCCTATAAAAGCTTTTAGACAAGTTCAGTTCATGTTGCTTTTGGATCAAGTAGTGGAATCCTTAGCTCCTTCTCTGGCACCTTGTCTGCTTTTTACACTGCCTTACCTCCAGCTGCCATGCTCCCTGTATGATGATAATAGATAATAGACTAAACTTCTGAAACTGTTTTGGGCATTTCCTCCTGGAGATTATAGGAGCATCCCTGCAATGTGAGGAGTGGCTCCCTTACTGCATTTTAAATGACCAGTTGGTTACCTTTGGGGTTAACCTGAATAGCAATATCGTCAGTACTTTTGAGAGAGATTTTGGTTTTAAAAATATACCAAATCCAATTTGTGTTGTTTATATACTCACTGGAGCATAGTCAAACTCCCAGTGGAAAGCCTTTTAAAGAGGATTGAGTCCTTCTCTACCTCCACCCCAAGAAGCCATCAACTATGAAGAGTTATATTTCAGCATCCCTATCACAATTTAAAAATTATTTTCAATGGATTTTTGTCCAGAGTGGTTTTATATCTCTCATTCTCAACTGTGAGACTAAAGTCTTAGATACCACTGAGAAAGAAACTTCCTTGCCCTTTATAGTCTATGGTAACATGAATCATCAATTTCCACGTTTTCTGTCTACAACATGGGCTATAAATATCAACATGACCTTCTGTTGTAACATGTGACATGGGCACACAAGGCCCCTGGTGGCAGCACAGATCACACACATCAACATGGCTTCAGGAGCATTATAGACTGCTGTTCACATGCCTTCAGTTGTAACACAAGCTATAGGCAGCTACATGGATCCCAAACACAGCAAAACCAAGGACACTAACACGGCTCTCTTTCCAGACCACCCCAAACCCCAACATCCATACTGTTAAAATACAGTACATTATTTTCTCCAATACCAAGTCTTCAATATCTGCTATATGACTTAGCATTGTTTCTTTGGGACCTAACACGAGCATTAGAAAGAACAGCAAAATGTGCCCTTTGCTTCATGGACACTCACACTGTTACTCCCTTAGCTAAGGCCCTTCACTCCTGGGGAGAAATCCAAGGAGACATAGATATATGATCAAAGAGAGCCCATGTTCCCATGTTCCCCTCTGTGTGGCCTAAACCATGGCTGACAGCTGGTTGACCCTTTTCACCTAGTTCCAACTGCGGATATGGGGGAAAGCCTTAAAGACTGTTCACTGTGGTGGCCACTAGTCACAAGTGCCTACTGAGTACAGCTGGTTTTCTCTGAGCCTGGCCAACAGTGCTAAGTCATGGAGCAGATACTGAAGACTTGGTATTGGAGAAAACAGTGTAGTGTATTTTCACAGTGTGGATGTCGGGGCTGGGGTGGCTCTGGAAGGATGGCTCAGGCAGGAAGGCACCTGCTGTGTAAGTTTGAGGACAAGAGGGGAGATCTCCAGTACCCTTGTTTCAAAAAAAGAAAGAAAGAAAGAAAAAAGAAAAAAGAAAAGAGAAAAGAATTTTAAAAATGTATATTCATAAACAAAACAAACAAAAATAACACCTTCTAAATAAAGAAGTTCAATGGATTTCCCCTTCTAGGAAATTTCAGAAGTTTCTCTAGTAATTTTCTAAATTCTCACTCTTCTGTAATTCTCCTTAGTTAAGTTTGATTCTTCTTTGCTCAGTCCCGTGGATGTCTGTACGTTTTATCTTTGTTGACATGTAACTATGACTTCAGAAGCCACAGCCCCTGCCTGATTTTTGGTTACCATGAAGTGTCCTAAGTCAATGGATCAAGCATAACTAGGTCAATAAGGGTCTGTCAAACTGAAAGCAACCATTGGTTGTGTTGGCTAAGTGCATTCTGTATGAACTGGAAAAAGAGCTGGCTCCATATCCTCCAAACTCTCAAGATAGGACTTAACCAACATTGAGGCAAGGGCTGGTGCTGTTTTTTATCATTTACAACAAACTGTTCTAGAATACATGAAGCCCTGGATTTAAGTTGTAGCACTGAATAAAGAAAGAAAAATCATTATTTTCCAGTGTGGTTTTCTACACTTGTAATCCTATCACTTTAATATGAATTTCATCTTCACAGATTCTGGCCCTTGCAGGAATAGACAAGTAAAATACACAGTAGACATTTCACAAGTGAAGATAAAGAGTATCAGTAAGATGGAATCAGCCTATTTTAAAAGATATCAATCTTCATAAGACAGCGAATGCACCTTCCATGTGCCAGGAACTTAGCTTGCATTCACAGACTGTCACTTAATTTCATTTGGGAAAATAAGGTCAATGAGGGACTACTGATAACTGGGTGTGTCTATGAGCACACCTGTGGGGGACTTCCTTAATTAAATGGATGTGAGAAGACTCAGCTCACTGTGGGTGGTACAATTCCCTAGGCTGAGTGTCCTGAACTATTTAAGAATGGAAAAATAAAGCTGAGCACTAGAAACAAACAAGTGTGGGCACATTCATTTATTTCCCTTTGTTCCTGGCTATGGGTGTCATAATAAGTTTCTGTTGCCTTGACTTCAATTCAATGATGGACTGTAACCTGAAATTGTGAGTTGAAATAGCTTTTATTGTGGGGTAGTTTATCCTGGCAACGAATAGGAAACTGTAACAAGAGGTATATATGTACATTGTGAATGGTATAGTTGCTGATTTGGGATAGAGATGCTTTAGCTTTCCTGAGTGATCTATCTCATTGTCCTCCTCAGAGTCATAGATGGAAAAGATCTCACAATGCCCTTAACCTCAGTGCCATTTAGCTTGTTAGACAGAAAGATGTATTATACCACCAGGGTTAGCTCTAGGAAAATCCCTAAGTAGGACTGTCAGTACTCCAAAAAACAAAGAAAGAAAGGATTCTCTCCAAGATTGTCACTTGGCAGATATAGAGACAGAGACCAAGAGAAAATGAATTGATTATTCACCCTCACCCTCAAGTGGGCTATTGCTGGGGATCTAGAGTCAGTTCTATCATTATATTTATAAAAGTCTCTCTCATCACCAACCTCTACCTTCCTGCTTAACACTCTAGAAAACTAATCCACTATCCTGATCATTTAATTTATAATGATTTCTTCTTAAAAATCAAAACAAAACCTAAAACAAACAAAAACTACTCAAGATTAATCATATTCTCTTTCATATATCTTCAAAACTAACTTCCCCAGTGATCCCTCTTATGAAGTCCCTGATAACGGTAACAGTAACATGTGAGTAAAGAGTTTTGGAGGAGTAATAGGCCATAATTCTGTAGGGTCACACAGTGAGTTTCAAGTGGTTCATGTTCATCTAGACGTGGGCTGTCATAGATTCTGCAGTCTTGATATTGTACCCAGCCACATTACCTTAAAAACAACCTTACACCAATAATGAACATCCTTCAAACTGCTGAAGTCTCATTGTTTTCAAGTGTGTTGGGGCAGTTCTGTCCTCTGGTTATAGTGGAGGTGTCTTCATTCTGTAGAGCATGTCTGACCTTCCCCTTTGCCTGGGTGTGATTGTCACCTGTCCAGTAGATGAGATTTACACACACTTTTGTCCATCCCTAAAAAGGCTGTTCAGTCTTGATCAACTAGCCACCAAACAAGCGTCTCTTTTTTTAGTTTTCCAAATAACTGTTCCTTACTGACCTTCCTCTGTTCTGTCTGCTTTGTGCTTTACATAAACCACGTACATATCATGTGAGATTTAGGCTTGGACTGTTCTTTTCATGGTGTTTTGCATTTGGAATTCTTTTTTTTTTTTTTTTTTTTGCCAACTAGATTCTTTATTTCTCATCTCTCTAGGAGTTTGTTCTCCGTTAGAGGATTTATCACACATCTTCATCTTGCTTTAGGATTGTTTGAACACACTTTTAGACATCTCAATACCTTACAGCATCTGGCCTATATCCATAAAGCTTTCCAAAGAAGCAACTGGTATACCACAAGTTGACAAGTTGCTGTAACTTAAGAATACCACAGTTGTTGATGTCAATTAAACACTGCCCAGAATGTGTATGTTGGCTCTTCAGCAACAATAGTGTGTGTGTGTGTGTGTGTGTGTGTGTGTGTGTGTGTGTGTGTGTCTGTGTGTGTGTGTGTGTATGTTTATAGATTTTCAGGCAGGCAATCTCAGGTTGCAACCTAGTATGTTGATTTTTAAGTACTGTTTCCACTTTTTTGTTAGTCTCTCACTGGCCTGAAACAAGTCACCAATTTTTAAAAACTAGCTAGCCAACATGCCCCAGGAGTTTTCCTGTCTTTACCTCTCCAGCATTGGTATTAACAACAAGCTCTACAATGCCAGGCTTTCTTTGCACATAAGTCCTAGGAATGAAAGACATGTCCTCCTGCTTGAGTGACAAGCACTTCTCTGACTGAGTCATCTCCTAGCGTAAGCTAGTCTTTTTCACTGAACTACTTTCAAAGTCCAGAGCAGTAAGATCCCTTAAGGAAATGCTTGTCTTTTTCAATTTCTTGTCAACTGTCCAGGAACCCTTTTCCTTGTGCAATGACTTCCTCATTGTGTGCAGTGTTATAGGATATGATGTTTTGATTTCCCCAGTGGAGGCTGAGTGCAGCTCTCTCTTCCCCCTACATCCTGAAAGGCAGGGGTTGGTCATGTGACCCCTCACTCTAGACAATATATATCAAGGGAAGAATGCATAGCCTCTTTAGAGCCTTGCATTGTGGCTCGTCTCAGCTACTCTTGGTGTAAAGAAGAAAAAGCGGGCCTGGGTGGACAAGAGAAGAAGCAGAGGGGACTTTCTCTCCTCTGAAAAGTCTCGGAGGAGAGCCCACTCCCTTAACAGAGGCATTGATCAATAGCATAATAGGAGCTGGACCGCAATTCAACAATGGAGGATGTATCTGAGTAGAAAAAAGGTCATGCGAACATGTAGTAGAAAGAGGGATGCCCCCAAGCCAGGATGAGAGTCTTCAGGAGCACCCAGTCCCACTGGATAGTTTCTAGACTTCTAAGCTTGAGGACTGTGAGAAACTGAACATGTGCTCTTTGGGCCTTCCTTCCATAGCTTTTATCTTCAGCTACATGAGAAGACAGACACAGAGCTAATCTGTCCATATAGGTTATAAGATAACATTGCCATTTATATAGAAAGATAGACAAGATATTGTGAGCTTTGCTTTGGAGAAGAGTTTATTATATTCGATCCGAGTTTTGGGATGATAGATGACACCAGTAAACCAACACCTTGAAGAAAGATATTTACCAAAAAAATAATTACTGGAAATAAGAAAAAAAACAAAACAAAACAAAACACACCAATGTGTATTGTCCAGTCCCATATGACCTGACTGTTTACAAAGATTTCTCCTTGACTCTTTGTGCTAATAGAGCCACTGGCCGAAGATAAGGGTTCATTCTATAAGCTTTGTCAAAGAAGAAACCTCTATTCCAGAAGATTGTGTACGAACCCTTTCCTGTGCTTCCTGGGCCATGGTCATGTCTCTGGGTTATAAGTGGACAGGGTCCTGATGTCAGAAATAGGTTTTAAGATTCCTTTGGCTGTATTTGCTCTTATTATCATAGTCAAGGTTGGCTGTATACAGTTGTCACGTAATAAGGGGCACTATGGACCTCCAGGCTCTGATGACAGGGCTTTGATTTCTATCTTGAGTTGCTCCCTAGGGTCTTTGGACATGCTGTTGTTTACCATAACAATGAGTGCCCCTCCTTATCACCTTTCTGTAAATACTGCAGAATGAAGGTGCTCTATCCATAGTAACCTGTAATGTGAAGTTTCTGGCCTGGACTTTCTGGCCTATCCCCGAGGATCAGACCTGCTTATAGCTCCACTACTGCTTAGCTTTATATAATCATATAGAAGCTTATATTAATTTTATATTGATTGACCCATGTCTCAGATACATTGTTAGTTTTTATTTTAATCTTAACTTATTATTTTTATCTTGTTTAGCTATGTGGATTAGTACTTATTTTTCAGAGCAGCATCTGGTTCTTTTAGGGAGTTTGGTGGCATCTCCGCTCACATATCTCTCTAGTTTTTTTGTTTTGTTTTGTTTGTTTGTTTCTAGAGAGTTTTTTTAGTCTGGTAGCTCTACCTATACTTCCTGCCTGCCTCCTGGCCAATTAGCATTCTTTAAACCAGTAGGAGGGTAAATATTTACAGTGTACAAGAACATAATTCCACAACATTCCCCCATACATTTTTCTTTTTAAAACAAGAGCTATAAATTTATTTTTTGTATACTTTTCTACCATTATTTATAATAACTTTTTAACCAACACTGTAAACAAAGACAAACAATTTATTTTTTGGAAATGTGGGCCTAGTTTTTTAGGCTCCTTTTTTGCTGAATGGGGTGCTGGCATTTTCATGGGGACCCAAAGAAAATGTAGGATTACGGACAAGACTTTAGTGGAATAATTTATAAGGCACTTCCTGTCTGGCTTCTAGCCAATCAGCATTTTATTTAACCAATAAAAAAGTCAGATACTTACAGCATATCAAAACATAATCTCACAACACTAACCAGAGCAGTAACCATGACCTTACTGCATATTCGTGGGTGCTACACTACTGCGTAAGGTGAAGGTTATGTTCCATGTGTCATAGGAGAAGATAAAATACAGAATTTTTAGGAATGGCTCTTCAGAAAAGTTAAAAGGAAGTGGAATCAGTGTCAGAGAAGACACTGAAGCTCAGACACTACAGAATCAGTGACAGTGACATTTTATCATCTTTTAAGTTGATAAAACAACATGTTTTAGGGGTTTTTTCCATCTCTTATCTGAATTTTTTTTTTGCTTTGACAGCAAAGATATGAGGTTTCTTTATAGCAACCAATGTTCTAACGTCAGCGTGGTGTCATAAATTAATTCAGTTGCAGCAGGAGGTACCTGGAGTTAGTATATAACTCATGGGTTGAAGTCTCAGGCACACAGTTGGCCATCCCTGGGCAATAGTGTAAAATATGCCTCCTCTCTGGTCAGCTGTAGATGTGAAAGTTTCCCACAGCCACTACTTTGGTTTGAGGATTAGAAAATCACAGGAATGGAGAAACTCCTCATTAGGCCTAGGGTTTTTTTTTCTCTCTGAACTCTCCTTTTATATACCAATATATGTTCAGCACTCCAGAAGTGTTCAGAACCCCAGCATTTAGAACTTCTTGTGAAGCATTCTTTCTAGGCTTTAATACGGTACTGAGAAACATGACTGTCTACAAACTGGACACTCAGGAACCACAAAACCAGGCAAACAAAACAAATAACACCAACAGAAACATTTCTCAAAATAAGCTCATAATACTTTAAGCAAGTTCAAACTTCCATTTTGGACCACAGTTGCATTTGTACTCAGCTACATGCAGTCCTCATCTTCTAGAAAAGAAATGTATTTGAAGGTAAGGGGATTGAACAGGGAATGCTACAGAAAAGATTTCCTGCTTGAAATAACCACCAAGAGAAATCCCCCCACATACACACACACCTGGAATCAGTACACAGAGGAAAATTGTGGCTCAAGGTGGGCAGGCTGTATCTTGAGCTGGCAGCCAAACTTGACATCTTTTTCTGCGTGTCATAGACAACCCTAGCATCCTAGAGATGCCAGGTCTATAGAGTATCTACCAGGGAAAGATGAAGGCAGGTAGCACAGGTGGCCCAAGAGAGAGGCTATGCATGCTGTAGGCAGCAGAGATGGAGATCCAGGGCTGCCCAGAGCAATTATAGCCTTCAAGATTTCAGCACAATCCTGGATGTTGGGCATGGTGCTTGATTGTTGGGTTTTGGTTTTTGTTGATGTTATTTTTTTTTCTGTGTCTACACTACCTGTTTTAGAAATGGGAATGTTTAATCTATGCTATTTTATATTAGTAGCGTCTATATTTTTTAAATAAGAGTTATAAATAGATTGTCATGAGTCTAAGAAGATACTTTAGACTTTTAAACAGTATTGAGATTCTTAAAACTAAGGTAGCTTTTAGATAGAGATTAAATGCATCTTTTTTTTGGTTTGTTTTTTGAGAGAGGATTTCTCTGTGTAGTCCTGGCTGTCCTGGAACTCAATCTGTAAACCAGGCTAACCTTGAACTCAGAGATCTACTTGTCTCTACTTCCTGATTAAAGGTATGTGCCACCTTCCTTAGTTTGAAATGCATTTTATGAGATGAAAATGAGTCATAGGTGCAAAGAGTAAAGTAATAGTGATACATTTTGATATTATGATGACAAGGCATCAAAATGTGATCGTTAACCCTCATTAGCAATATGACAAGGTTTAGAATCCCCATGAAAACATCATGGATACGTCTATGAGGATATTTATAGGAGTATATGAAGATCCACCCTAGGTCTGGGTATGAGTCCATGGATAGAAGTTGTAGATTAAATAAATAACAGAAATTAACTGAGTCCCCAAATTCATGTCTCTCTGGTTTCTAACTGCAGATACAATGTGAGTAAACACCTTACAATCCAGCTTGCTCTTTTTCTCCGATGTTACGGAGGATGTACCTTCAGTCTGTGAGCCAGAACATGCCTCTCATTCTCTGACTTATTTTTATCAGGTATTTGTCACAACAGTGAGTGAAATAATTGACACACCCTGTAATAAGCACACAATTCATGATCAACAAAATTGTAGTATCCAGTAACAACTCCTAGCACCTAAATCATAGTACCTAATTTTTAAGTGGCTCTGTTCTACTTTACTCTGTGGTAGAAACAAAACTACCCAAAGAAGACAGTATTCTCCACTGGGCCATTTGAGTAACTTTTTATTTCAATGTTTGCTTTTCATTAGTGCATATTAACTATTCCCAGTTATTGGTTTCATGAGCACATTTTCAAGCATGTGCATAATATACTTTTATCTTAATCACCCTCTATTATCCCCCCTTGTCCTTTCTCTCTTGTGCCTCTATTTACAAAATATAGACTGAGCATATAAGAGGAAATAGGCTGTTTGCCTGGTCTGAGTCTGGATTGATTCACTTAAAATGATGCTTTCCAGTGCAGCCATTTTCTACAGATGACAGATTCACTCCTCTTTCTGCTGGTGAAACTTCACTATCTATAAGGTCTGTGTTTTCTTTATCAGTTTATACACTGATGGCAATGCCAGATGATTCCAGAACTCTGTTATTGTGTATAGAACAGTAACAAGCCTGGACATGCAGGCATTTCTGCTGGAGACTAAGCTTTGATTTCCTTGTGCATATATCTAAGAGTGGCAATGACGACACCATTTTACATTCCCATCAGCCCAGGTCCTCACCAACATTGGTTGCCATTTGTTTTCTGAATGATGATCATTCTGACTGGAATTATATGAAATCTCAATGTAGTTTTGTTTTGCATTTCTTTAGTGGCTGAGAATATTCAAGTTTTTCATGTATATATTGCTTATTTGTACTTCTTTTAATTTTTATTGCATTTATTTTCTGTTTGTGTATGTGTGTATGTGGGGGTAAAGTGTCTAGAATGAGAAATATGCTGGGACATGCAAGGGGAAGTGAGAGAATGACTTTCAGAAGTTGGTTTTCTCATTCTACTATTTGAGTCCTGAAGCTCAACCTTGTGTCAACAGGTTTGGTGGTAAGGGTATTTACCCACTGGTTCATATCTCTAGCCTGAGTTCTTTTCAAAGAACGTGTCAATCCATTTGCCATTTATTCAATGAATTATTTATTTTGGCATTTAATATTTCTGAATTCTTTATAGATTCTAGGTGTGGATCCTGCTCAGATTTCTTCCGATGTCACAACTGACTCTCAACAATGCAGATTCCTCTACTGTGCAGAACTTGATGCCACACTGTCAGTTCTTATTCCTATTCAGAAACATATTAGCTACACCTATACCTTAAAGGATTTTTCTCATATTTTTTGAAGTTTAAATATTTCATGTCTTAAATTAAAGTCCTAGATACATGCTGCAGTTTTATTTTTACAAGGTTACAGGGATTCAGTTTTGGTCTTTTGCATGTAGATATTTACTTTTCACACTGTGATTTTCTAAAGAGCTGTCTTCACTCCAGTGCAACTTTGGGGGATTTAAATGTCTGTGTGGATTTACTTCTATTATTTTTATTGCCCTTTTTTTCCCATTTATCCATATATCTGTTTGTTGGTTTTGTTTGTTTGTTTGTTTTTGGCAAGCACCACAGTGATTTTGTCACTGTGGCTCTGTGGTACAATTTGAGATCATGTATCTTACTTAGTACCTGTAGAATTCTTCTTTTTCTTAGAATTGCTCTGGATAGTTAAGTTCTTTGAACAGCCTTATTCTGATTTCTTTTGCTTATTTTTACAGAATTTAGATGCATGCATAAGGCAACTTTAAAAACCTTCAGTGTTCGGCTTCCAGTGGCAACACAAGCAGCATGGCATGCTTACCACTGTACACATTTGTCTTTTCATTACAGCTAATGAAAGGGACTAAAGCGTCAGTTGGAAGTATGACCTTGCTCATCCCAGAGTCTGTTGAAGTGGTCCTCATGAGTCACCAGATTTAAAACCTGAAGGAACACAGTGTGGAGAGGACATGAGTCTTGCTCCTAACAGCCCGCCTGAAAACAAAGACGATATCAAGCAGGCTTTATGTGTTCTCAAAAACCGTTTTCTGGACCTGAAGACTCTAGAGAGAATCAGGTGGCCCCCAAGATACAATGAAAGGCTTGGATAAGTGACACTGATGGAACTTCCCTGGAGGACAACTCATGATGATGAGAGCTGCTCTCATTTGCCCCAAGTGCATAGCTGTCTCCATGGTCAGGGACTTTACAGACGTGTAACCGTTCTTTTCTACCCATCCTCATGATGCATAAAATATCTCAAATTTAGTCAGGGCAAGTGAATGCTAAGAGATTCAGAATTTCCTAAGTGATATGACTGGAATGTACAATCAATTCAGAAGCATCTGTGAGTTTACTCAGAATTTACTGAGTAAGTAGTATGTGCTCAGCAACATAACAGATAACAGGTTTCAGTAGAAAATCTGGGTGGCTGACTTTATGTCATTGGAGAATGTGGTAGTTTGAGTGGAATTGGCTCCTATAATCTCATAGGAAATGGCACTATTAGGATATGTGGCTTTGTTGGAGTGGGCATGGGCTTGCAGAAATTGTGTCACTGTGGGGGTGGTGGGCTTTGATATTTTGTAGACTCAGGATACAGCCCAATCTCTCAGTCTACTTCCTGTTGCTTTCTGATCAAGATGTATCCAACACGATATCTTCCTGCATGCTGTCATGCTCCCCATCACGATGGTAATGGACTGAAAGTCCTAAACTGTAAGTGAACCACCACAATTATTATTTTTTTTTTTTGAGTTGCTGTTGTTCAGCTTGGTAACAGAAGAAACTTAAGAGAGACATCCATGGATCTCCCTGGGAAGGGGAAATAGAGAAGATACCCTGAGTATATTGGGATCATAACGGGGAGTGAGCAAGGAGAGGTGGAAGCAAATCATGAGAGAAGGAGATGGTTGAGTGAGAGGTACAACCGAGAGGGAGAACAAAGAAATGGATATCTTGATAGAAGGAGCTACTGTGGGGTTAGAAGGAAACTGGGTGCTAGGGAAACCTCCAAGAACCCACAAGATACCCTTGGCTAGGACTCCAAGCAACAGTAGAGAGGATGCCTAAATAGGACTTCCCTATAATCAATCGAATGACCACCCTAAGTGTCATTATAGAACCTTCATCCACCAATAGATAGAGGCAGAAGTAGAGATCCATAACTAAGCACTAGGTTGAGCTCCTGGTCCAGCTGAAAGGAGAGGAGAGAGAACATGAGCAAAGGGATCAGGGTCATGAGGAGGAGACCCACAGAGATGGCTGACTGGAGCTATTGGGAGCTCACTGACTCTGTACTGACTGCTGAGGAACCTTCATGGAAAGGAACTAACCCTTCTAAAGGTAGACGACTGTCAAATGGCGTGGGCAGTTTCTGGAGCCTCTTGCAGTAGGATCAGACTATGTTCCTGGTACAAAAACTAACATCTTGAATCCCATTCCCTACAGAGGAACACCTAACCCAGCCGTAATACTGGGATGAGGGACTCACACCTACCTCAACTGGATATGCCGGACTGAACTGACCCACCTTGGGACTCCTTGTCCTCCGTGGGGAATGGATAAAGGGAGAGGGTAAAGGAGATGGAGGAAGGACTTGGAGGAACTGGGAGGAGGGAAGGGAGGTGGAACAGTGGTATACATGAAAAAACCTTAAAGTGAAATTTAATAAATTAAAAAAAAAAGAGAGTTGCTGTTCTTATGGTGTTTATTTCATAGTAACAGAAACCTTAGCTATGAAGTTGGTGCCTATTGCTGTGATAGGCCTGATATTGCTGTGATAAACCACATCTTTGATGGGAAAACGGGGACTTTGGAAGTTTGGGTTAAAATTGTAATAGGATGCTTTAAGCACTGCTTAATGGTCCATATAGTAGAAGCATTAAAGACAGTGGTGCTGAGTGTGATTTGATGAACTGTAGGAATCAAGAGGTTTTAGAGGAGAAAAATGTTAGTATGTGGCCTAGAGACTGATCTTATGATATTTTAGCAAGAAAAGTGACTGCTTTTTGCCCTTGTCTGAAGAGTCTGCCTGAGTCTCGAGGGAAGAGTTTTGGATTAATTCTTTTGGTAGAAGAAATTTCAAAATAGCCTAGTATAGACTGCGCCATGTGAATATTAGTGTTAACTCTAATGGAGATTTATAATGAAAGGAGCAAGTTGACCAGGGTAAATTATAAAATGTAAATTTTAAGGAGAAAAGGAGTACCAATAAGTGGAATAGAACTCAATTCTGTATTCAAGAAGATAAATGGATTAAGAAATGGAATATAGGGAGTAGAGATCTCAGTGTAATATCATGCCCAGCTAAGTCTTGAACTTCTGGAAAGAAATTATGAAAGAGCTTAGAACCAGGTATGTGGGGATATGTTTCAGATTTAATAAAAACAGCTTGAGATATCAAAGGGATATACCCACAGTCAGTCTAGGAGGATCAGACAGTGGTAACTCACACCTTTAATCCCAGCACAGGGAATATCTGGGAGTGATGACCTTCACCCTTAATCCCATCAAATCTGAGTTTGAGGTCATCTTAGTTTACAGGAGTTCCAGGCTCCCAAGCAGGAAGTGATGGTGCCATGACTTAACTGAACAAAGAAGGTATTTAAGGCAGGCACAGGAAGACAGAGCAGGCAGAAGAAGCCAGGAGGTGGGAAGCTGAGGAAGCTGAGGAAGCTGGAAGACAGCTGGGTGAGGATTAACTGTGGTGTTTCCTCTCTGATATCTCAGCTTTATCCAGAGATCTGGTTCTGAGTTTCCTTTATTCTGGGACACACTTTTAATCCCAGCCCTGGGAAGGCAGAAGCTGTTGGATCTCTGAGTTTGAGGCCAGTCTAGTCTACAGAGCAAGTTTCAGGACAGCTAAGCTTAGACAGTGAAAAACAGAAGGTGGAGATAAAATTGAATGAGGAGACCATGTTCCATCCTTAGCAGATCTTGGCAAGTTTGGCCACGTGGTTCTGTGTTTAAAGTAAAGGAGAGAAGAAAAAAAAAAAAAAAAACAGATTATGGAATAAAGTTGCTAAGGCCAGGCATGTGTCAGGAATGTCCCTGAATGAAGGCCTAATACAGAGGCCATTTTGTGAAGTGGTGAAGTCGAAGCCTGGATTGCATTGGAGAACCCAAGATGTTAGAGATGCCAGAGTTGTGGGATTCCTGCTAACAGGAAATGGAAACCAGCCCAATTGGAAAAAAAAAAAAAAAAAAAAAAAAAACCAGTATGTGCAGTCAACCAAGCTGAACTTCAAAACAAGTTTGAGGAGACTGTTAGAGACAATGGGAACTTTTAAAGTTGGACTGAATGCAATGTTGCATTATGATATGGCTATGATCTTTTTGGGGGGTGGGGAGTGAATGCAGTGGTTTGAAAACATAGCCCCCCAAAGTAATAGCACTATTAGGCGGTGTGGCATTGTTGGAGTAGATATAGCTTTGTTGGAGCGTGTTACTGAGGGAGTGGGCTTTGGGGTTTCTTATGCTCAGGATATCACCCAGTGCCTCAGTGGACTTTCTCATGTCTGCAAGTTGTAAGACTCTCAGCTACTATTCCAGCACCATCTCTGCCTCTCTGCCTACATGCTACCATGATCCCTACCAGAATGATAACGGACAGAACCTCCGACACTATAAGCAAGCCACCCCTATTAAATATTTACTTCATGAGCTGCTGTGGTCATGGTGTCTTTTCACAGCAATGGAAATTCTAACTAAGACACACAGCCATCTCCTTCCTCACAGTTGCTGCTGTGCTCCAGGACTGTGTGCAAAATAGATCCTCAACTGTGTGTGTAACACAACCACACCTTGAACAGACTCAAGACAGCAGCCAGAACTGAATATCCTCTCTTAGACTTAGGAGGCAAGGCATGTTGTCAGCTTTGAGAATGGAAGTCTAGATATCAGAGGAAAAAAATATCAAAGATAGAGGTATGGAGCTTTAAAGCACTTGTGTTTATGGTTAAAGAATTTAGGTTTTACTAACACGACTTAAGAAAAAGTTTATCTTGACTTGTGGTTCCAAATGGGCAAGAGGTCATGGTGGCGGGAGCAGGAAGCTTTTTGATCACATATTCAACCTCAAATGTGAATCAAGGGGAGAAACGGAAGTTAGATGATGCTATGAGCTCTCAGAATCTGCCCTCAGTGACATACTTCCTCCTTCAAGGCTGTGCCACCTCCTCAAACAGCAGCACCAAGGACCAAGTGTGGGTGACATTCATATTTAAAATATCACATTGATCTCTTCTTATAGAACACATACTGTGGTTGTTTTCAGTAAGTATGGTCACACTGATAACAATGCAAAAGGTCACAACAAACATGTCTTAAGGTCTTTCCAGTTTTTGTTTTGTTACGTTTTGTTTTTATGTACAGCAGGAGAACACAGGAGAGATTTAGGTTTCAGAATTCGGGAAGTAATTCTCAACAGAGTTATGACCACAGAGATGCCCCAGCAGTGACAGAAGATAGAAGCCCTGCTGCAAAGAAGGTTGATGTTCAAATGCTTACAGCACCTGAGCACATCACTCAGCTAACCTCAGACAGAATCAGGGATCCTCTGTGGTGGGCTCTCATAATCTATGGTCATGGCAACAGGATGTGAGGACAGCAAGTGAAAGTAGGTTCCCTGTGGCTAGCCAGGGAACCAAAGATGGGCCATTCTTGTGGGGGTCTTGTGATGATTATGACTGAGTGTTGAGTGTTTGGCCCAACTCCTTCTAGCATAGTCATACCCTTCCTACTTACGTGGACACAGGAGCAGTGCCTACATTATACTCTTAAAGCTGGGTACTTTGCAGTCCGGTTCTTCCTCCTTCAGTGAGGAGCCACATAAAGCCAGCCCACCATTCCTGAGATACCTGTCCATTCAGTACTTAATCAGAGTCCAGTGACAACATTCTGTATGTTCCCTGGCTATAAATCAGCATACATTTGAAGGCAAAGCAGGTGGAGCATGGAGCTTTTGAGAAAAAGGATTCTGCAGCATGATTTCGCTTCATAATGAAGTATCCCGGAACTGGCAGCACGTTTTCAAACTCCATGTGATGCACAGGTCATAGGGATAAGCACACAGATTCCATGTATAGACCAGGGCTCCTTGCTCTTCCTGGCACTGTCAGGTGTCTGATCTTTATCACAGGCCTAATGTATAGCTCTGAGCCTCTGAGCCTCTACTATGAATTATCCCTTCCCATGACGGCAGTATCTGGAAAGATGGTTTACTATGGGGGGGGGGGTGATAATAATTCAGTTATGTATTGACAAACAAAGCAGTATATACTCGACCTTGTGAAGGGAGATGAATAAAACTTGGCATTATTCAAATAATAGGATCAACAGTCACACAAATCTAAGTGGAGAGTTACCACCAGACTGACAAGCACAGAATCCACACCACGTGCCCTCTGTTGAACACAGAACAATTGATTCTGTGTTTTCATATGGCTGATGGATGGTAGCCATTGGTAGAGCCATATGTACTGGGGCTATTCCCAGGTAGGAACTTGGAGCTGACATGGTCCTGTTTACAAACCTGTAGGTTGCGTTTGAGTTTTTTCGGTGGTTAAGAGCACTTGCTGCTCTTGCAGAAGACCTGGGTTTGGCTCCTATACCGTAGTTTACAACTGTTTGTAGTTCTTATTACAGCGGATCCAGTGTCCTCTTCTTGACTCAAAGGCCAACTGGGATGTACATGGTACATATCACACACATAAAAACATCCTAAGTGAATCTTAAAAAATAAACCATCCTCTGTGACTGTCTTGTTACCTTCTGATCCTCTATCTATGATCTATTAGAGAAATTTTGGGGCTTTTTTCTTTCTTATTCAAATTTTCAGGAGAAAATAAAAGAAGGATAATAGTTTTATAAATGAACCAATCAGACTTGACATTCTGGACATATTGGGGGAAAGAATTGCATATGAGCGGAGTGTGGAAATGAGGGAGTTTTGTAGTTGCCTATGAGATAAAGCAATAGAGACAGCCCTGCGGCAAGTTTCCTCCTCTAAGTTTCTCCTGATGAAATTGTGGGCGTCTGTCACAGAGAAAATTTTGCAGGAAACGCAATTTTCTAGTTTTAAGACCAGCAAGCAGGGCCCTTTTTCCAATGCACCGACACAGCTCTGAGAAAGTGGATTTTGTAAGGTTAGTAAGTGCCTTAATTGCTTTTCTATTGCTGTGATGAAACACCAGGACCAAACCAACTTATAAACAACAGGGTGTACTTGGGCTCTGGAAGGGGAAGAGTCCATCATGGCAGCAAGCCTCGGGCAGGGTAGCTGGTTCAGGAGGATGAACACTCAAATTCTCAACCACAAGCAAGAAACAGAGATGTAACCAAAAGTTTCTCTGTCCCTCCCCGCCCCACCTGGTCCTACTGCAGCTGTTTTATTTTATTTAAATAATCACAATTTGGATATTAATATTATAGACTGCTTGGTGTATGGCCCAGGCTTATTGCTAACTAGTTCATTCACTGTAAGTTAACCCATTTCTATTAATCTATGTACTGCCATGTGGCCAGTGGCTTACCAGTACACATCTTGTTTCTTGGGAGTCTATACCC
Source organism: Phyllotis vaccarum (assembly GCA_033318265.1). Classification (NCBI taxonomy): domain Eukaryota; kingdom Metazoa; phylum Chordata; class Mammalia; order Rodentia; family Cricetidae; genus Phyllotis; species Phyllotis vaccarum. Next base: position 29,369,969 of record JARWLC010000012.1, on the reverse strand, counting down.
CCGTCTCTCAGACTCTGCTCTTCTTCTCCTGCTTCTCTTCTTGGGTCTTTCACCTGTTTCTATCCTGTCTTGCCATAGGCCAAAGCAGTTTATTTATTAACCAAAGATAGCAACACATATTCACAGCACACAGAAAGACCATCCCACAGCACAGAGGGAGTGAATAGAAGTGGGTAAGGCTATAAATCCTCAAAGCCTCCCACAGTGACATACTTCCTGTCAAAGCTTCACGTTCTAAACTTCTATCAGCAGTGCCACCAATGAGGGACCAAGTATTCAAATGCCTGAGATTATGGAGGGGGTGCATTCTTCTTCAAACCACCACAGTAAGTAAAACTCACCTTTTAAACATCTTACCAGCACATGCCACACAACATCATAGAGAACCAAACCACAAAAAGCATTAGGCACGATCAGGAGGTGGAAGGTTTAAGGAATTCCTGGCTACTCCCAATTATGTTCTGAACTGAGGGTTTCCCAAGAAGGGGAGTAAGTGCACCTCTCAAACTTACTTTTGAAAGAAAAACTAATACAAGTGGGTAGAAATTTATAGGAAGGTGCTTCAGTATGGCAATGTAGCCTGAATTTTCTGGCCTGTCTGGCCCCGGTCCAGACCTGCAGTTCTACAGCTGCTTAGCCCCAAATAATCACACAAAGGTCTGTTGCAAGCTGGTTGGCCTATGGCTCAGGCATATTGCTAGATAGCTCTTGCATCTTAACCCATTTCTATTAATCGATGTTTTACCTCTTTGCTTGTGGCTTACCTGAACTTTTACATCTTGCTTTCTCAGTGGCATCTTGCAGTATCTTTCTGACTATACCTTCTTTCCCCTTTATACTCAGATTTCCTGCCTACTTCTAAGATGCCTTGCTGTAGACCAAAACATCCCCTTTATTATCCAGTGGTAATTCACAGCATACAGAAAGACATCTCACATCATGGCAATGCCATAGAGATGATTTCCCTTGAACTTTTTCTTTCCCTTCTGTCACTGATACAGTTTTCCTGGTGTGTCTCCCCTCCTCCAAGTCAACTGTCACAGGAACCACTGTTACCTTGATGGTCATGTCTCCCATTTTCTTGTGTTGCTACTCACTAGCAAAAACATACATTCTTAAAGTCTTTGGACCATTTCTCAGAAAAGATATTTGTCTCACAAGTCCTAATTAGTCTTATCATAAAAATTCAGAGGTACATATTGTGGCAAATGCTAAAAGATCAAAGAGACAGAAGAACAAGCCACAGAGACTTCTCACCTCACTGCTCCTCAACTTAAAGAGGAAGATCCTGTCTCTGTGAACCCTCACACTGAATAGGGAAACAAAGGCAACCACAAGACTGAAATGAAAGGGTGACCCTTGTCTCTTCCTGCCTTATATTCCGTTCTCTGCCTAGTCATAACTTCCTATTTTAACCTTCCAAGTGAGGAACAGAATCTTAAGGGCTGAGGATCTCTACCTCTGCTTCTGCTTCCCAAGTGCTGGGATTAAAGGTGTGAGCCATCACTGCCTGACCTCCATGGCTGGCTCTGTCCTTTGATCTTCAGACAAGCTTTATTTGATATACATTATATCACCAAGGATGTCACATTATAGACCCCATTTTCATTCCTCTGGCCAATTAACTACTGGTATACCATGTCACCTGATGTAACTGTGGTTCCTGTTCAAAGTCAACTGCTAGTGTGTTGTGAGACAGTCACATATCAATATGGCTGAGAATGTTCTCCTCAGATGCTCTGCACATTGGTTTGATTCCAGGGTCAGACATTCCTGGGGGAAATGCAGCAATCACTGTAATATATAGATCTGGATATGTTGTCTCTACCATGGCACATCAGGAGGGGCTACTGATATGATATGAATTCTTGCAGAGAATAGAGAGCTACCAGAAAACTATACAGAGAATATCCTTTGCTCTACATCCTGCTTTCTTACAGTGTTTATTCTGGTTTGTTTACTTCATTTTGGTCAAGAAAAAAAAATGGCTGTGTTTTGCTCTTATTTAATTACAGGAATCTAGACCTGGCTTCCCAGGTGGTTGAGTGGTTAACAAGGTGACCAAAGTTCTGGTATGTGCTACAAAGCTTGAGTTACTGAAAATGTAATATTTCCTATCAGACACATATTGATATGTTTTTGCTTTTGTTTTCCTCCTGAATATGTATATTTTTCTGTTTCTAATTTTTTGTCCTTTAAAAATTAATTTATTTCCTTCCTGTTAACCTTGCTGTCTTTCAAATTTATGACATCTTTTTATTAATTGCTGGTACATACATACACATATACATTCCTGTTCAGTCTATATTATGTGACTTGTATGTATTCTTTCAGGGCTGACCATTTCTTATTGGATAACCAATTGCTGTGCTTTTCCTTGAGGAAGACTGGAAGTGACTCAAGGTTCCCCACTGGGGACTGGCTTTCATAGGATCAGAGGTGCCATGCAAGTTTCCAATGGAGAGACACTAACAACACTCCTGCTCGGCTATGACGCCTATGAACCACATCAATGACCAGCAAAACCAGCGTGGCACAATAACCCTCAGGACACAGTAGTGTCATGCATACATTGGTGGTAACCAAAACTCATTAAATGAGCCAAAAACCTGCTCAACAAGAGGAAAAACAGGCCTGGTATAGGAAACCTAGCCAAATACCCAGGGCTAGTAAAGTCGTGGATCTTGAATAAGAACCTACAAATGCTACTTGATTAAAGTACTTTACTAAAGTATAGTCTCTAACTACATTCTAAATATCTTTCTTAAACTCAAAGATAAGTGTAGTTCTCATCCATCACCAAGGAAACTTCTCTTTACAATGGACAGAGACCGCTATGGAAAGTCAAAACCAATCAAAATGCATGTTTTTGTTTTTGTTTTTTTTATCTTAATGATATTTCTCCTTTTGTATGGTATCTTATCAACTCAATACCCCCTCCCTACAGGGTTTCTCAGCTGACTTGTAACAGACAGAAAGATTCCTACATTCCTGGATCTTTCATTAGACTTACAACTGATGTCTTTGCACCCCTCTAATGTGAGACTGTCTTTATATATGCTGTGAATATCAATCTCTAAATAAAAGACTGTTTTGGCCCATGACAGGCACCATAGAAAAAGTAGACGGGAAAATCAGAATAGGTAGGAGGAGAGCAGAGACACAGACAGATTGAGCCAGAAGCCCAAAGAAGAAACATATAAGAAACACAGGTTAGCCATGGACCACATGGCAGAGAGATTAATGAAAATCGGTTGAGTTAAGATGAAAGAGCTATCTAGAAATGTTCCTGAGCCATAGGCCAAACAGCATGAAGTTAATATAAGTGTCTGAGTAATTTTGGGGACTAAGCAGGGGCGGGCAGCTAAGGGGTCTGGGGTGGCAGGTCTGTGGGTCTAGACATCTGGCCACCTGGGGCCAGAAACCTCTTGTAACACTCCTCCTTCCCTGGCTACATTTCTATCACTTCCTTGAACTAAGGGCATGTGGTAAAGAGAGAGATATACCTCTGTTCCAAGGGTAGAAGATAGAAAATATCTTTCAATGCTCCCTTCCTGCTGTTGGTACCAGTAGCTTTTCCTGTGGCCAGTCTCAAGAGCTTTGCTCCCTTAGTAGCAAACATAAAGAACAGAGGGTCTTTGCAGGCAAGAATAAAGAGAGAAATTACTATGGTTTGGTGAATATCCAGTTTCAGTTTTGCAAAATGGAAACAGTTTTGGAGCTTCTTAGGTGTAAAACAGTGTTCATGTTCTTATCGACATTGAATATTAGATTTAAAATGGTGGGTTTTCAATTTTCCATTCCAAAGTAAATAACCAGGGACTAGGTGGCTTATGACCAGCAACAATCTGTGCCTTTTGGTCCTGTAATCTGGAAGTCTTCAATCTGGGGTTGGGGTGGGGTGGGGAGGCTTGGGAAGAACCTTCTCTTTGCTGAAGAAGAGTAAGAAATCCCTCTGAGTTCTCCTTTTATAAGGATGATAACCTCCTCACTCACCCTCATGATCTAATTATTTTGCAAAGCCTCTGCTTCTGGATGCCTTCCCATTGTGGGTTTAGATTCCTGCATATGAATTTCAAGAGGTTGTGTATTCACTGCATAACAGAGAGTTTAAAAATGGGAAATTGAGTTTGCAATTTTAGAGATTTGCAGTGTTGGAAGAGACAATGGCTTCTGATGCCCAAATTATAGAAACAAAATTGAAAAAAAAGATCAAAGTGAACTGAAACTCCAGTTTATGGTGAAATCACATCAAGAATGCATATTTAGCATAAATGTTGTACAAGGTTCTGGGTAGATTGAGGTTTAGATTGAAAGAATGGTAGACGGCGCGGTGACTATAAACACTTAAACTTGAAATAAAATTGGAGGAGCAAAGAAGAGATGTGTAGTAGTGTGGTTTCTTGGGTGATGTGGAAATGCCTTTCTGTATGCTGTGAAAATCAATCTAAAAAAAGGAGCTGTTTTGGCCCATGACAGGCACCATAGAAAAGGTAGGATTAGAAATCAGAGCATAGGTAGGAGGAGCAGGGCAGAGTCAGAAACAGAAGGAGCCTGAAACCCAAAGGAGCAACATGTAAGGAACACAGGTGAGCCACGGGCCATGTGGCAGACAGATTAATAGAAATGTGTTGAGTTGAGATGTAAGAGCAAGGTAGCAATGTGCCTGAGCCATACGCCAAACAGCATGAAGTTAATATACACGTCTGAGTCATTTCTAGGGGCCTGAGTAGCAGGTAAGGGGTTTGGCGTGGCAGGCCTGTGGGTCCTGGACCTCTTGCCGCCCAGGACCAAGAAATCACACTACTACAGATGGCATCCAATGTGGGTCGATTATCCACTTAAAGCCTGAGAAAGATTAGAAAGGGATCTAGATCAGAAGTTGAGCCAAAGCAGCTTCCAAATTGTGTATCTGAAGCAGGTCATTATACAGAGAAAACGTGGCATTCAGGCTGCATTCAAAATAGCACCGTAAGACTGGTGGCAGGCAGTATAAGATGCAACCAGGCAGGTTCCTGAAGTCTCACAGAAGACTTAGTAGCATGTGATTGATTGGAGATTTCTGTTTATTTTGAACAAATAAGTAAACAAAGACGGTTTCTTAGTAGCAACATTTTCTTGGGTCTGCTCTGTTTGCTGGCCATGAGCAGACGTGGTCCTTTTAAGAGAACTTACTGATTCAGCTTTATCTGCAAAAGCTATGCAGCTCTTTAAGAGAGTGTATTTTAAAAGCTATTCTGGTTGAAAGATGATTAAGAATTCACAGTAAAACAGATTCAGAAAAAAAAAACAAAAACCTGTAAACCGGTTACAATGTATTTAAAAGGTACATAGGCTTCAGATAGAAAAGAAAAAAGATAAAGTCTTTAAAAAGAGAAATAGAGTAATAAAAATATAATAAGCCACAAAAAGATGGGAAATAGACACAAAATCTGGATATTGGTTGTTATTGTGTTTTCTTTTAGTTTTCTAACTGTTAATGAGCTAACTGCAAACAGACAATGGATTAGAAATGCAAAGGCTACTAAATTAAGCAAGAATATATATTTTAAAGGTATTTTGATTTTGAGATTTGTATATAAGGATTTATTGCTTTGGAATAGTTCTGCTTTTGTTTCCACAGAAGATGAGAACCTGTGGATTGCTTCCAGGCAAGTATGGTTTCATCAACCAAGACCCCTTGAAAAAATCTCTGATGGGAAGAGATGGCTTTATCAGCTTCAGGGCTACAGACTAAGATGATCCAGTCTCAAGAACCCATGAGATTTTCAACGCCCCATAATCAGCAGAAAGTAGTAATGGAAAACTACCCCCAAATTCCCAAAATATTGTTTATAAATGTTTGTTTTCATTATAGATGGTTAATGATTATAGTTAATCCCTTTTTAAGAGGAAAAAGGAGATATGGTATATGAAATGATTTTTTTTTAAAAAATTAGATTATTGAATTTACTTAAATCAGGAAATCAGCTGTTAATCTTAAAACGCTTTACATTGGTATGGATTTTGGTTTATTGATACAAATTTAAGGTCAATTTTCATATTCTGTATACATTTTTCTACTCTTGTTTAAGATATGATGTTTATGTAACTGATCTAAAATTGTAATGTATAATTAAGAAATGCATGTTAGTTAGACTTTTAGGTATACAAAGATATAATTCAATTAGATAGGTAATCTTCAAATACTTCTAAGACCTATAGAATATGGCATTTAAATGTTTTAAGAACTTAGACTTTTCTGGACAGTGAGACAGATCTCTCCTGGCAGCACTAATTTACTTCAAGAGAAAAATGGACATCGAAGAAACTCTGTATGGAGATTAGTTTCTTTGTGGCATCGGTTAGCCACTGGACATGAACCTATTCTTATATTGACTACTTGATAGCATGTTATTTAAACTGGACATGCAGCTTCCATAGGAAAGTGACCTCTGAACTTTGGCCGAACAAGCTGAGAAGGTCCTTCAGGTTCCTGCTTTGCAGAGAAAACTGTCAAACATTCTTCATACTCGAGGAGAAGCGACTGATGAATGGGCAGAGCAGATTTCCTGCTTCACTGAAATGAAAAGAGACTCTGGACCTGTAGGCTGAAGATGGATACCCCAACTTTATAAAGGAATTATGGGTGACTGTCCAGGCAGATAGGTGTCTTCTCTGTCATTTCTAGATTTTGGAAATTGCTTGTACTTCCGGTTTACTTGGGTAAATATATCGTTCTGTGGTCTTTGATGTAGTTGAAGATCAGATAGTTATAGGCATAGTTTTTCTTAGTCATTTGAAAGGTATATTGTATATGAAACTTTGGATTCATAAGAATAAGGTAGATGATAGTGTATTTTCTTTAATTTTGCTAAATACAAATAGACTAGATATTGTAACTGTAATTCTTACTTGATAGCTATTTTGTTATATGTAATTTTGCTATGTTAAAATTGAAACTTACCTTTTTGATTAGACAGAAAGGAGGAAATGATGTGGGAATGCCTTTCTGTATGCTGTGACTATCAATCTTTAAATAAAGGAGCTGTTTTGACCCATGACAGGCACCATAGAAAAAGTAGGAGGAGAAATCAGAGCATAGGTAGGAGAAGAAGGGTGGAGTGAGACAGACCTAGCCCAAAGCCCAAGGAGCAACATGTAAGGAACCCAGGGGAGCCATGGGCCATGTGGCAGACAGATTAATAGAAATGGTTTGAGTTGAGATATAAGAGCAAGGTAGCAATGTGCCTGAGCCATAGGCCTTTCCACTTCAGAGATGCAGGGTATTATCCCTTTGAGATGAACCATAAGAAGAAAGAGAAGCAAGTACACAATCAAAGCCAAGCTGAGCAGAAGAGTGTGGCTCCTGGTGCAACCAGTATGAAGTGGATGAGGAGTAACATTGAGATTTGAAACTCACTTGACCTGTGAGTACTGATGGGTAAAGATGAAATTGGAAGATGCCTGGCTACCAAGCCAATAAAGCCTAAAAGTGGCTAGGGTAAAAATGAGGAAGGAATGCCTGATAACAGTAACAGGAATTAGTGTAACAGGAGGTTTCTCACTCCATTAGCCCCTTAGTCCAGACCTGCCTGCAGATGCTTTTCCTCTCAAAAATGACTCAGATGCTCATACTAATTTCATACTGTTTGGTCTATGACTCAAGCATTTTCTGGCTAGCTATTTCATTTTAATTCAACTCATTTCCATTAATCTGTCTTGCTATGTGGCCTGTGGCTCACCTGTGTTCCTTGGGCAGCTGGCTCGATCTCTTAGTCTGACTCTGACCTCCTCTTTTGATTCCAGAATACTGTTATGGAGCCTGTCATGGACCAAAACAGTCCTTCATTCACAGCAAACAGAAAGACATTCCCACATCAAAGTATCATATAGGAAGTCACTACAAGTAATTGAATCAAACAATAGCTAAATATATGTATGTATATAGCATGCTATAGAAAAACTATTTTTGTATATATTTATGCATGGCATGCAATGCTTTATGTATTATATGAATATACATGTGTTATGTGAATCTAAAAGATAAAAACTCTCAAACTTTGTCTGGAAGAAATTTCATAATTCTCCTGTTACAGTCTTAGTGAAACCCCTGGATTTCTATCTCCTGTCTCTATCATTTCATTCTTGTGCATATGGGGGGGGGGGTGCATCAGGCATCAGATGTCTAATGTTGCCAGGTTAGGCAGGTTAGGCAGGTTAGGTGTATTTTAACTTTTGGCTTGATGCCATGTAGTGGGACTATGTTCTGTTACATTGTTAATAATTGTCCCACCTACTGGCTTAATAAAAATGCTGATTGGCTGAAGGCAGACAGGAAGTGTGGATGGAGATACCAGACTAAGAAAACTCTGGGAACAGCAAGAACAGAGCAGAGATACTAGAGAGATGCCAGAGATGCAGAGGCAAACTATGATGCTCTGAGAAAATATACCAAGCCATGTGGTTCAAGAGGATAAGAATCATGGGTTAGTTTAAGAGCAAGAGATAGGTAGCAATATGCCAGGGCCATTGGATGGTCAGCATAAAATTAATACAAGTGTCTATGTGTTTCGGAGGGACTTCAGGTCTGCAGGTCTGTGGGTCTGGACCACAGTTGAGACAGGCTAGAAACTTTATACTACAGTGTCATGACTGTATTTGAGAAGAGTAACAGGATTTGAGGTGTGTGGTGGAACAGTGAGGCACTTCCCTACTTTTCTGTCAGGTACAGTCATGTGAGTGTCTCAGCCAATCAAATTTTAAAACAAACAATCTATATCACATTGCCATCTTTAAGGAGTCTGTAGTAAGAAGTTTCTGGCTCATCTGGATGAGGTCTGAATCTGTAGGTCTGCAGCCACTTAAATAATCATACAACAGCTTATATTAATTACAAATTGTTTGCCTTATGGCTCAGGCTCATTACTTGCTAGCTCTTACAACTTAACTCAACCCATTTTTGTTAATCTATGTATTTCCATATGACTCACAGCTTACCTGTGTTTCTTTACATCTTACTTCTGAGGGCAGCAACTTGAAGTATCTCTCTATGACTCTGCCCTCTGTTTCCTTTATCTATGTCTGTATTTCTCTCCTGGCTCTAAGATGGCTTGCCATAGTTCAAAACAACCTCTTTATTAACCAGTAGTATTCATATCATACAGAAAGACATTCCACATCAACCATCTTTGAAAATCAAGAGATGGTTTGATAAACTTTACCCTGTCACAGTGATCAGCAAAATCCAGATGATGACACTTCTAGCAAGGTTGGATGGGCATGTCCAGTGTGAGGAGAAAGTCTATTTGATATAGAAAAATGATTTCAGGTGCTTTAACTGTAGCACAATCAAACTAATCATAACATAACCCACTACTGCATTTATCCTTGGTATTCATTACTGTCCAAAGTTTTGATTATTTTCCTGTGGTTAATTATGATCATCTCTTTATTTAGGACTTGTGACCTTCCATCTAACTACACCTGCAGACCAGGTGGCTCTAAGCCAGATCTACCTCCTTTGTGACTCTGTTTATACCCACTCAGCTTTTCTCTCTCGTATCCCTCTGCCCACTGCACTGCATAGGAAACAAAGCGAGTCAGTTGTAGTGACCTTGTTTGCTAACAGTGAAATTTGACACTGTCAGCTTAAAATGCCTAGATCGTCTGGTAGACAAACTCTAGAAATATCTGTGAGGAAGGCTTAAATTGAGTTAATTGAGAGGAGAACCTACATTAAATATGGGCAAATCACCCATTCTCTGTAGTCCTGTATTGAGCAATAGCTGGAAGGGCAACAGGCATCACTCATCTCCCTGCTGACTATAAATGCCATGAGGCACGTTGCCCCTGCTGCCTCGACTCCTTCCTAATGGACTGTGTCCTCCAATTGTAAGCATATAACAAATCTCTTCTTTAAGTCAAGTTTGTAGGTATTTTCTCACAGCAGTGAGAAAAACATGGAGTAGACTTCACTAAGAGCATAAAATATGCACGGGGGAGTTGTTTCCTATGACTGTTTGCCTGGCTCATCGCTGCCTTTGCTCAGAGCACTTAGAGATCCCTTCAAACATGTATCACTGCAGCTGCTTCTCAGATACTGCTGTCCACCCTGTTCGGTTGGTTTCCCTTATATTGTCAAATATGACGTCACACATCTCTTTATGTCAGCCCCTCCCCCCTCCTCTTCATTCTTAGTCAGAAATGATCCTCCACCTCTCTAGGCATGATCACAGTTCTTAGACAGACCTTCAATGCCACATAACAACACAGGTTATCATTTCCTCTTACCTCCACTGTGCATGGTGGGAGAGCTGCACAGAGCCATACTACCAGGAAGCAGAAGAAAACATGGTAAGCTGCAAAGGTGGAGAGAACTATCCCGCTCCTGTCCACAGGTTAAAAACAACATTCCATTTGCAGATACACAAGGAAAATGTGCTGAAGTGTGTTTTGATGGGACCTGAGTGTCTCATCCCATGAGACCTGTCACCATTCCCAGTCACACTCAGTCAGTAAAGGAGGCTCTATCGGACGGAAACCTCAGCATGTCCAATTCCATTTGGAGGTCAGAAAAGAAGGAAGTTGGCTGGAGGCCCCTCTAAGTGTCCCTTTAAACAGCATTTGCTGTAAAGCCTTCTTTCTACATTTAATTCCTACCTAATAGCTTTCCATTGTGCTTTGGTACCCTCATTAAGGACACACTTTTAAGCAAAGTCTTAGGATGGATGTGGAGCCTACCCTTCTAACCCTACAGAGGAAGAATGAAACCTGGAACTCTAGGATGTGCAGGCATTTGAAGGAGGAATGACTTCCCACAGGCAGCAGAGCCCATTTGTCTACTGGGAATCATTTAATGTCACCACAGTTCAGTGATGCCTAGATGTGGAAGTTCTAACCGTCATCTAGGAGAAGTACCAGGTCAGTTCTGCTCTCCCCTATCCACTTGGTTTCCTCTTTCCTTGTTGTGGGAAGACACAGGTGACAGGTGACTTCTCAAACTGGAAATCCCAACAGTACTCTAAAGCTCACTGCTGAGGTCACTTTTACTACTCTAAGGGCCTCTTTGGCTTTATGGTATTCAGGAGGAAGTACGCTCAACCCTCTTGAGAGTCCTTGACGGGTGAGGTGGCAAGAGAGATTATCCACTTTTGCAGCCGATTTTGCCTGAAGTGACTCATGCTGAGGGCTTGGGAGCCTGCTTCTATTTTGGGCAGGCTCTCCATCCCCTCTGGTTATCGCTGCTTACAGCAGCACTAGTTATCTGGGAGCAAGCCTGGGGCAGAGTGTGAAGGGAGGAAGGGCCATCTAGTTACTCTTGAGCAGGAAGAGGGTGCTATGACAGCCTTAAGTGAGAAAGGCTGGCTAGGCCAGAAGTTTTGACAGGTTCACCTCAATTTTGGGACCTCAGATAACTCAGAGCCCGTGCTGAGGACTGATGTCTGAGTGAGGTTCTGATTCCTTTAACATGGAAAAATAGTGAAAGTTCGGTGTCTCATTTCTTGCTGTCAATGGGAACTTTTGTCCCAATTTGTAAAATTATGGTTGATTGTTGAACAGCCTTGGGGTACCAGTAAAAGGAAATGATACTAATCAAAACACAAAAACAAAGCAAAAGGGCTGCCCTCTCGTGTAAGTTCAAAGAACAATAGGAAAATCTGTCTTTCTGCCATCCAAAGGTTGCTTTGTGGGTACCTCGGTGTGCCATACACCCAGTAGACTAAGCCCGACTGGGCAATGACTTCTGGGAAAGGAGGTGAGGTAGCCTATGCAAACTCATCAAAGGTTTCACAAAGTAACTGGAGGAAAAAGCCTCCATCCCTCTGAATGCTGGGAGGAAGAAGGGAAGAGGATTCCAGCCTCATAAAGCTGCCTGCTGACACATAGCTGAAGAACTTCACACAATGGCTTTCTGACATGGGATGGAAGTGGCCTATCATCCCTGTCATGAATGACAGCAAGAGAGGAAGGGGCTTGCACTGAATTCCATTATGTGACCCCTGCTGGCCACCAGTGGATTTTCCACTGAGTTCTTCATTGAGAAAGCCAGCAGGTTGACCTCTAACCTCTAGGATGCAGAGTTGGATGTGCTCTGGTCTACCAGCAGAGGTCCCTGGGGACCTAGGACATGAAGGACCTAAGGTTTCTTTCTCAAGAGAGAGAGATGTCTTTACTGTCCCTGTGCCTCCTGATGCCTCTGCAGTGCCTCTCAGCTTCCCATGATATGGTTTGTCCCTACAAGGGCTGACACAGTACTTACTTTTCCACCAAGGTACATGGGCAAGGAGAAGAGTTGCCCTCCACTTTCCTGTGTCAGGCCTCACACCCCACAACTGCAGCAACCACAGAGCACAGGAGGTGTTCACTAAACAGCTCTGGTCTCTTTGGAGGCCCAGGATAGCAGAACATCTATGCAAATCAGCCCTTAGAGCATTAGGTATGGAGATCACTACAGGAGTTTTATATCGGGTCATGGAGGAAACCTATACACATGCCTAAAAGCAGACCTTTCCTCCTCTAGGCCACAGGAAAATAGAAATAATTTTCTTACTGCAAAGCCAAATGTAATCCTTCACTCAAGACGAGGAGGCCTGTAGGCCTCTGATGGAAGCTGGGGTCGCTGGCCATCCTCATGCAGTGTCTCTACAATTAAACCATTTCACACTTGCGCGATCTACGTGTGTCCTTCATAATGATTCATTGTCCTGATGGGACTTGCCTGGAATTTCTTTCAATTTCATGTAAATATTTCTGAACATAAATATTAATAAATCACATGCTGTCGGGTGCTTGATCCCCTCTACGCCTCACAGGTGGTAGCTCCAGGCCCTTTCTGGTTTTCATGTGTGAGACAAAGTCAGGAGGCTTGCTGGATGCAGAACAGCTCCTGTGGGCCTCACATAAAACTTTCATTTTTTTTCTGACAAGTCAACCCTGATAGCATATTAAGAGGTGTGTACTCCAACAGGGACTTCTAAAGACCCTGCATAAACATGCTCAATAAACAAAAAGAATACTATCAAAGATATACAAGAAAACTGGTGGGAAGCCACCGAGTGTATGTCTAGCAGGCAACTACCATTAATCTTTAAATTATGTGAACAATTAATCAAAATGACTATAAGACAAAGCCATAGATCTTACAGAAAATCTAATAAAAATGGTTAGATAAGACACGTGAAATTCAACTATATACTTTCGCCTTGATTGATCCTGATTAATAACCATAATGTAGCATTCTTGAGCCTTTATGGTAGGGAATCTCTGTGCTTTGTGGCTGGCAGAACTGTGTTCACAGTGGAGTCTGAGTCAGAGTTTTTGGTAAGTTTTGGATCATCTGAGAGTTTTCTTTTAATCATCAGGCACTGAAGTGAACAGAAGACAAGAGATGTGATTTTAATCCAGAGGGTGAGGTGCTGAGTTGCTGGACTACAGGTGTATTATTCTACTCACAGAGAAACATGTTTTCCCTGAAAACCAAGAGACACAGAGAGCTTGGTTTGACCAGTGGGTTATGGTGGTCTCATGAAGCCAGTGTGGATGTTCTGCCTCTACCCTGTATAGCAGATCTGCTCCCCAGTACAGGTTCAACATGCAAAGTCCTACTAGGGACTTTGAAGCACCATCATTATGTCTGCCTCAAGATGGGAGGAAGGGGGAGGAGCACGGAGCTGAGCTGTGGGCTGGAAACTCTGCTCTCTTCCAGGAATACTTTACTAAAGGCAAATGTTGGAGCCACACTAGAGACACAGGTACATAGGTTTCTCTAAATACTACTCTTATTTGGTAATTTGGTAACGTGTAATCTCTCTCTCTCTCCTTTGTCACTCCCTGTCTTATGTCTTCTTCCTCTTTATGTGCCTACATCTCTGCATACAGAAAGAGATGACAATATGAGCTAGATAGATAGACAGATGATAGATAGATAGATAGATAGACAGACAGACAGACAGACAGACAGACAGATAGATAGATAGATAGACAGACAGACAGATAGATAGATAGATAGATGAAAAATAAATGACAGGTAGATGGGTAGATGATACACGAATGGATAGATGGGTAGATAAGTGAGCGATAATATATAGGAGATGAATAGATGATAGATACAGATGATAAAGAGGGGTAGATAATAAACAAATAGAGGATAAACAGATGATAGGTGATTGGTTGATATTAACTGACTCTGCAGTACTGTCTCTCTCATAGTGACATAGTGACTGCAGCTAAGGTTGTTACTGTGTCAAGGGACAAACCATATTTCCAGAATTTTAAGAAACAGAGTAATAACATTACAAAATTAGAATTCACTATTTTGCATCATAGGAAGTTCGTTTTTGGACATTGGATAATCTCACATTGACTCAATTCTGTCGGCTATGTTGTTCTTTAATGCTAGAAACCTGCCATGGGCGTATAACAGAGGTCCAAGCTTTCTGCTGGATGATGAACAATGGTCCTTTTAGCTAGGAGAGCCTCACTGTCTGCCAGGTCCTGCATAGGAAGCACTTGTTACCCAGGTAGATGATAATCCCCATGGAGAGTTAGGAAACTCTCACAAGGTTTTCATAGAATGGCAAAGCTGAACTATTGCTGCCTTCAGGACCAGAAGACTCCTGGAAATTTAGTGGTATTTACCACTGCACCTTCACAGAAGATGTTGGGACACAATGTCCAGGGCTGCTGTTTCCCTCTGCCAATCCTTAGATGCCTTTCAGAACAATTCTATTTGGTTCACTATAGGACAGGATAAAAATGGCTGAAAACTCTCCCACTTCTGGGCCTGGAGGTGAACTTTGTGATTAGCTTACGTACAGACATTAGATGGGTGGATGGATGAAAGTGAAACATGCCTGATATCCAGACAAGAGATGCCTTCTTGGCGTATCCGCCAAGAGCAAAACTCTCCTTCAACTGCCATACTCTTTAAATGTCAAGATGATCTCTTACATGAGGGTTGAGCACACACACCCCACCTGTGACATTATCTACTCAGAAGCGAAAATAGAACTTGAAGTTCTTGGATATAGTAGCTAACCTCATCAGAGTCGGGAAATACGTCTATCTTCCTCTGACCCCACCTCTGGTTCACCTAGATGCCTACTGTCAGTTCATAGGAATAGATGTTTTGATCCCAGAGCAGGTATGTTTCCATTTCCATCATATCCTGTCCTTTCTACCAGCCCAGGATTCTGCAGGTAACAGGAACAGGGCCACCTGGAAAGGGTACATGGATGATTCAGATCTTCATATACACCTCACATGAAGAAGTCCACAGAAGGAAAAAGAGTTCTGCCAGGCAAGGAGAATCCAGGCTAAAAGCATCCCAAGCCTGACCTGTACCAGGCTTTGAGCTGGACTCTTGGGTTTTAAAGTCTGGGTCCTTGACCTTTATTTTTCAGGTGACCTCCACTATTACCCACTATAAAGTGCAGTTTGACACTGCTTCCCTCTTAGCAATCCCACACCAAGGGTACCATTTCTAAGAGGAATCATGGTGCAGGAAGGAAAGATCCAGACATTTGAAAAAGAGTCATTAGGTATGAAACTTGGGGTGCTCCATGCAGAAGGTAGGAGAGAAGAGTATTACCCGCAGAGGCCATATTTATTCAGTAAATGCCACTCCAAAACACAGCAAGGCAGCATGCTGGTGGTTATAGTTACTGTGATCACATGTTGGTGGCCTGTGACATCAGCTGTAACTTAGGACAGAGATTGTTTAGCAGGTCTAGAGCCACCAAACCCAGCCAGTCTTGATGGAACTCTGCTATCCTTGCACTCTAGAGGCTGAGACAGGAGGCTAGGATAGCCAGTTAGGGGCCTTCCTGGAAGACGCAACAAAATTCCCAGCCTCAAAACAAAACAAGATAACAGGAAAACACCACAGAATATTTCTAGAGGGAACAGAAGAAGAAAAGATGCTTTGAGAGTGGATACAAAAGTGAACCAAGAAAGAAGTGATGGGAGAAAGATGGAAAGAAATGAGAGAATGTGGAAGAAGTGGAGGATGGAGAGGAGGAGGGGGTGGGGGAGAAAGAAGGGCTAGAGGAGGGCCATTCTTTGGTTTCAGACTCTCCCATCTGCAACACTCCTGCTGTCTTTGTCACCTAACAGGAGGGAAGGTTAGACCTCGACCTCGGAATGCCATGACACCTAAAAGGAAATCTTTCAGCAAGAAGACTCGCGGAGTCCTAAAGAAAACAGAAGCCAAATCGCGAAGGACTGAGGCAACCGGGCCCTCGGGTCAGGTACACCTTCCTCTGATGACCCAGCAGTGAACTTCCCTGTGAGAGCCTGGGGTGGGGGATGGGGAGCAAGGCTGGCCAGGCTTGCGGACTGGAGGCCACTTGTCCACTCTCCTGGGTTGCATTCTGTTTGCATCAGATGCATTTGTCCGCAAGGCAGAACCCAATAAAACCCAGGGAAAGTCAATCAATAACCGAATTATGGCACCAACTTGGAAATGCCTTCCCCGTGTCTCCCATCAGCAGGGCTGGAGTGGGATCACTTGCTGCACTGGCTGACAGAATGATAAGCGGCAGTAATTTGCCTTAAAAACCTTAATGAGTGGATCATCACACGGAGGAAAGGGAAGCAGACCCGGGTCCCACGGCGGCCCCGCGCGCCACGCTCGGCTGTGCAGTAAGCAGACAGCCACTGTGACATCGCAGCCTGGGCTCCCCAGATGCAAACCCTCTCCCTCGCTTCCAGAGGTAATGAGGAGGTAATGAGGCTTGGCCTTGGCGCAGGCCCTTCCTCCCATCAGCTCCCCCGAGGCCCAGGCCCCGAGTCTGCACCGAGCTCTGCAAGAGAAAGTGGGGGAAGCCAGACCTCGCTAAGCCAACCATTCTCCTGCTGGAGAAGGCTCCAAAGATACCCTCCTTGACACTGGCAGACCCGGTCAGGCCGCTCAGTGTTTAATTTGGTTTGATGGAGCTGTGACCTCTCGGGCCAGCATCCGCCTCCAGCTCTGGGCACATCCTAGTCTCTTTCCTAGGTCTGCCTGATCCGAGGTCTCAATGATAAAACTGCGGAAGGTGGGCAGTCGGGCTGTTTGAGAACATCAGCTTAATTTGAGTTGAAAGGTCTTTGTTGTAAGTCGGGGAAGGGAGGGGCCTAGGGACTTCAGCGAGTGTTTTGCTGGCAAGCTTGTTGAGATATGACTGCCTTTGTTGTGGTAATCTGAAATTAATTTGCACTTGAACCCAGCTTTCTTCTGGGCTCAATTTAAACACTGTTATAATTATGCACCCTGCATGAAATTGAGAACAGGCCGGGATACACAAAGCCGAATATATGAATTCCCCAGGTAGGAAGTACCTCCCCCCTCTTATCTCACAAAGTAATAAAACAAAATGTTCTGGGGGCCCACGCTTAAGAGAGAGGTACTTGCCTGAGGGGGACACAGTTAATCAGCCGTCTACACGCTGTACTGGGCGCGTTCACAGTGGGTCAATCGCTTCATTTCAAAGTGATGTTAAACTTTCGCTAATACTAGTTGATTTGTACCGGGCTCGTCATTTTTTTTTTTTTTTTTTTAAGTGAAAATGGTGTGTTTCCTTGCATGTCACACCCGTCATCTAAGAGACTTCTTCCCAAGCATCCATTTTCTCAGGTTCCACTAACTGTGAGTAGCCACCCTCTCCTGATATCCCATTGATCCTCCCGGCACCTTTCTTGTCCAGCCTCTTACCAATATTCTTTTCATTTTAACCCAGAGAAGTGTTTTTTTGTTGTTGTTGTTTGTTTTTTGTGGGTTTTTTTTGTTTGTTTGTTTGTTTGTTTTTGGTGAGGGATCTCACCGGCTTCTAGACTATTTGCTAGGTGACTGACTTTGGATTGTAATGCAAGGAGCATTAAGCCCCCACCCCCACAGTTCCTGCTCAGGCCAGCCCATCAGTTTAAAAGGTGAAATCAGTCATCTCACAGAAAATTGTTGAAAAGTCAAGGCAACTGTAAATTCCCATAAAAAGAAATGCCAAAAGAGGGCTGAGATTGGGATACTGAGGGAGATGGGCCAGTGGACCTGCGAGTTTCTACCTGCTGGTCACTGGCTCACCCCATTTCCCCACCTCAGTATATCTGTCAACTAACTGTTGCCCCACATTACCCACCAAGAGATTTGTGGTTCTTTAACTGGTTTTCTCGTTGTCAGAGACATAGGCAAACTTGAGCTCTGCTTTCAGATCAACAGAGACTGGCTGGTGCTGTGCAAGCCCTGGACAGACATCTAAAAAGAAGGTTGACTTGAGGGAGAGGTGAGTTTAGCCCAGATGCTCTGCTCAGGCTTTGCCAGTGACAACATCTGATGTTGGCCTATTTAAAAGTAAAATCCTCAAGAATAAAAAAATACTTAGATGCTTCAAAACTAAAATATTTCCCCCTAAATGGAATCTCTAACCTGTCACTCGGGGAGGAACGTCAGTGGTGAAAGCAATGAACTACACTCATTGGCAACAAATTTGTTTTCAAGAATCCATGAGTAAGAAGGTACAGTGGATTTTAGGGGGCCACATGCTTTGGTGGAATGCTTTGTCTCCTGTGGGTTTTATACGGATCTGCTACAGTGGCAATAGGGTTGCATTGTTTAGTGTTTTACCAAACCTGTAAAGGAAGGAGGAGAAGAGGAGGAGGAGGAAGAATGGAAGGAAGGAAGGAAGGAAGGAAGGAAGGAAGGAAGGAAGGAAGGAAGGAAGGAAGGAAGGAAAAATACGTGTTTTTTATACCCTGTAACCACTTGTCAGAGTAGATTATTTCCACTGGAGCCAAACTTCAGATTTCATCAGTTGCTCCTGAGGGCAGGGCTACAGAGTCAGCCCTGGCATCCAGGGAGGTAACGGCCACAGTACTGTAGACAGGTGTGTACCAACACCCAACGAGGGAGAGAGTGCCAGAGCTGCACCATTGTCCTATAGGAAGATGTGTGCCTCAGATCAAAGAGTGGGAGGTCTGACCTACACTTCCCTGACACTTCATTCCTGCACTATGGAGGTAACCTGGTGCCCCTCTATGATGCAGGGGGTTAGACCTCATTATAGAGAGAACTAGGGGTGGACTGTTTAGGAGGCATTGGAATGTCTATTCCACAAAAAGAGTCAGGTTCTGGAAAGTGGACAGCAGAGCTGCTGCACCTGCTTCCCTAAAGGAGTGTAGAGGGGCAGGGGAACTACTTCTCAGAAGACACCTCTGCAAGTCTGTGTCCGTGCGTCCTGAAAGAGAAACTGGGTTCTAAAATCAATAAACCAAGGACACCTAAGACATGCAGGACCTTAGGGTGCCCTGAAAAAGAGAGGCTCAAGAGGCTGTGCTAGCCTCTCCCCTCTCTTCTCCTCCCCCCTCCCTAGCATTCTGCTCACCTCTCTCCTGTTCCCTCCCCTCCCCTCCTTTGGGCCTTATCTCTGAACACTCAATCATGCTGTGTGAATCCCCATTGCTTCCTTGACAAACAGCCCGGACCAAACAACCTTCCACACACAAAGCAGGGAAAGGCCTCTCCCAGGATGGCACCCTGATCTCATTATCGATTATCTGCTTCCTTGGTTTTTGTTTCCGGAAAGTTTGATATGGGGCAACAGAGGTGACAAAAGATTGGCAGGGGCCCTGGAAGCTAAGTGGCTAGCATTAGATCAGCAGCAGATGGCGGGGTGTTGGGCAAAAGCCACAGACACATCTTTACTTCATCTCTGGCGCCTTTATCTCAGATCTGTTTGAGCTCTCCCAGGCAATTTACTATCATTGTCATTGATTTTATCTGCTAAATGTGCCCCTGTGAAGAACTACTTTTTGAATGATGAATCAGTCCCCCCTTTAAAGAGAATACACAGCTTCAGTGTGAATATAGCTGCCTGAGTGGCCAAGGGGAACCTGTTCCTGATAATGCCATCCTAGGAAGACCCTCATCCTGTAAATTCACCTCATCCATCGTCGCTGACTCTGTTTGCACAGGGCTGAGGTACAGATATCACCCTGCGTGGAGCTCACATCACACACTCTGTCCTGCATTAGGCAGAAGCTTCTTTGACAACATCTGGGAAAAAGAAATCCAAATTTGTCTTCTCTTCTTGAAGTCCTGTGACCTCTGTTGATGGGCACTTGTGACTGTATGAGGCCAGGCTTGCTGTGGAGCCTATTCTTCTGGGGTTGTGCAGCCCAGGGTTTCCTGATCAGCGTGGTGCTCAAGTGCTGTTTTTATTTCTTAAGGGCCTCCATGCCTCCCAGTCCTCACTTCTGATTCCCTGTGGAGGTTAATCCTGTTGTCCACTTGACTAGATCAACGGAGCTACACCTCTGCACAGGTCTGTAAGCGTCTTTCCTGAAAGGATTTATCAAGGGAGCTAGAGCCTCCCCAAGAATAGACAACAACTGTGATGGCCTAGATATAAGGAGACCCAAGGACAAATATTTGTTTTGACCTATTTTCATTCTCTCCATACTGATGAGCATATCTACTAGGCTGCTGCTGCTGCTGCTGCTAATAATAATAATGATGATGTCCATCACTGACTTTGGAACCAGTTACTTAAAGTTTGACCTTGAAATGAATTTGAGAAAAAGTAAGCCTTAAGTTGGGAAGAGATTCATGAGAAGGGTCGGAAGGATGGAAGGGGAAGGAGGAAATTATGTAATTATATTTTAATTTGAAAATTCAAATAATAAGGCTCATGGGCATTTCAGAAGAGGAGAGCCAAAGAATATAAGAGCCCAAAGATGGAAAGGATTGTCAAGAAATGCAGTCTTATGGGCAAGACTCACACCACTCACAGACCCACACCAGGTGCTCATAGATCTTCATAGAAATGGGCCTGCCAATAACCAGCTGTAGAATGGAGAGGGGCTCAGAGGACCATGGCATCAATGCTGAACTATTACCACTGATAGACTAATGAAGAGGAGAAATTATTGCTTTCGGTTGTATACTTACTCATGATCCCACCAAGCTCCCATGAATAGTTCCAATCCAATGGTCACATAGAGGGCTCTGTAAACTATACAAGTCACAAAATAACCTCCAAAGTCATGAATCCTAAGGAAGGGACAGAGGGAATGGGGGAGTAGGGTAATGACAGGATAGAGATGAATAGAGAATGAAAGTGTGAGATGAAATTATTCAGAACACATATATTACTAATGAATGAAACTGTCAAATAAAAGTAATCAACAAAAAAGCACCCAGAAGCCCCTGACTCGAAGGCCTTCGTGATAAGGTCCTTCCTTCTCTGAGTCACAGGTGGGGACAATAAGGCTTTCTTCAGGTTCTGTTTCCAGTTTACCTTCTATTCAAGACTCAGATGTTAAGACATTAGATCAAACTTCCAGACTAAGCCAGGTACGATGTTGCACACCTATAATCCTAGCATTGGTGAGGCTAAGGCAGGGGGATTGCAAATTCAAGAGCAGCCTGAGCTAAGCAGTAAGACTATTTAATATCATCACCATCATCATCATAATAATAATGAGAAAAAATCAATATCCTGCTGAGCCAATGATGTGCCGAGCCCCGTTGTGCAGCTTGACCTTGAGGATGCGGAACCATATAGAAAGCACAGAACAGCTCATTAGCAAAGGAACAACCAACAGTATGTTTCTGTATATGTGTCAGAGGATTTCATGCTTGCTTCCACCCAGCACACTGAAAAAAATGGAGCCCAGGAACACTTTAACAAATATTTTTCCAGACACACTCAGCAGGAGGACCATCCACAGTTGCTGGATGTCCTTAATAATTTAAGGCACCTTCTAGAATGTCTGTAGGTCCGGGGCCAACTGCCCATGCTGCCATAAGGCACCCAAGTACAGGACACACAACCTAGCCTTGGCCAATCAGGTCCCCAGGAAAGCAATGGTGGTGGTGTGGAGTCTGCAAAATGCTTTGTCTTGTCCCATCGAACAGCAGGAGAGATTTACTCAGAGAGTCAGGTACATCCCAGAGCTGTGCTGGCTTTTACTTAAACTCAATTTCTCACTTTCCATAAATCTTTTTCCGGAGGAGACCATGTGACCTTCTTGCCACCTTTGCACTGTCATGGTGTTCACTGAGCATCTTAAGTGAGGATGTCTGCATCTGGTCAGGCCATGTGCCTCCAGGTACCTCCAGAGTCCTCTTCGCTTCCCAGGGATTCCAGCTGAGAATGAGCTCTGTTCTTGGTATTCTTAACCACTCACTGGCAATTCATTAGTATTTAAATTTATGCTAATTTCATCAAGGTGTGAAAAGATCTTTTTCTTGCATATACATGAAAGAACTATATTGCTATTCAACTGGCTTTTCCCCCTCTACTTTTTTTTTTTTTAACCCAAGAAAAGCTTTGTCTTCACTGTACAGAAGACAAAGCAGAAATTTTAAAAGTACAATGTAGAAAAAGAAGAAACCAAGTTCTTAACTTCACATGTAAGTGTGCTTCACTCTATGTAGACAGCAATGATCTGTAGAGAAAGGGCATGTTAATAAGTATGGGTAGCAACAGGAGGGGGCACCTGAAATCCTAGGTGTTTGAAAGAGCACCCTAAAATGCTGTTTGCTTTACACACATGCCTTTACAATAACATGATAAAATACAACGTGTTCATCCTGAGCATCTCAGTGTGTCTAGTAAGGATGTGAAATCCTCAACACTGGCCAACACCTACAGTGTCATTCTGGTGTCAGGGTGAAATGGAGCCCAGGGGTGAGCATAGCTCAGACTACAGTTGCTCTCTCTGCTCCTCGGAGAGCCAGGTATCCCTGAGACCCTGCTGCTTCCCCTGCAGGTCACTTCCTCCCTGCAGTGACACATTAAGGGACCTCAGTTCACATTGCTCCTGACCCCTTCCTCCAGTGCTCAGGGAGGTCATCATTAGGCCTTGTCTTCTGCCCTCCTCGTGATGCAGTTCAGTAATGTTAGGTCAGCTTGTGCTCTTGTCTGGTGGCAGATTGTACCATCGCCGTATAGATTTACTGTCATTGTGTATGCTGCCCACATTTGACAGAGGCCACATGAAGTGCAGCGGGACAGGGCTGGGGTTAAGTATTCTTGCCTTTTGGATGTTGCTCACAGGATTCCCCGGCAGGCAGGACAAGCTGATACCTCACTCCACTGATACTGATGACAGCTGGGTCTTAGCGTCACTGTCCTGGTAGTCAGCCTCACCCTACCATGATAAGACAGTCACTCCACCTCTTCCTGTAGACTCTACAGGATTATTTTCTTTTTCTGGGGGAAGGGAAGATATCCAAGGTGCAATTCAAAGCTTAATTTGTTTTAATTTTTTGGGTGGGAAATATATCAGCTGTCACCTCTTTTAAAAATTATTTTTTATATGTATGTGTTTTGCCTGTATATAAGCATCACGTGTGCAAATATCTGAGGCCAGAAGAGGGTATCAGATGCCCTAGAACTGGAGTTATGTGGGTGCTTAGGATTGAAATCCACCCCTTGCAAGTCATTTCTTCAGCTCCAACGGCTGTCAATTTTAATGGAAAAAAGTTTCTTTTCCCTTGAAAATCAGCTTTTAAGTTTTGGGGCGTAAAAACCAAACTTTTTTTTTTTGCTTGTCTTTCATAATTTATTTTTCACTTCAGTTTTTAATTTTTATATTTATTTTAGTCCATGCTGACCTGCTACTTGAGATGATCATCCAGGGTATTAGAATTGTGTGTGTGTGTGTGTATTTACTAATTGCTTTAATTAATAAAACTATAGGTCTCATCTTGAGTCTTCCATATATTTGTCATATACAGCTTTATAATTTTCTCTTATTTATCTTTCCACAGCCATGTTTTCCACTCCCTGACCTCTCCATTCCACAGCTCTCTTCTGCTTCCTTAGACAAAAACGTGAACTATTTCTCGTTCTTTTTCTTATTATCTTCCTCTGTTGAACTCTTCCCTGTCTTTGAACACCTTCCTTAGGTCTCAGGGATCTCTTCTATTTCATGTCCTATTGTGCCCAGAGTCCAGACCCCCAAAAAGGGCACCAAGAGACCTACCCGAGTCAACAGCCAAGAGTCTCTTTATTGGCAAGCTAGATTGGGTCACTCTCTCCATCCAGTGCAGCAGTGGACTAGGAGCGACTCTGAGTAGCAGTGGGCAAGGGATTTTTATTGTGGGGAGGACTCTATGGTCTGCTGATCCAAGCTCTGGCAAGAGGCACCTGTTATGAATTCATTGGCTGCTTTGAATTCTAGGAATGTTTCAACATTTAGCTGTGGTGTTTACCTATATCAGCAGCTCAGCAGGTATAGCTGGAGACTATCTGTCCCTTTCCCAGGACGGGAATGTTTGGAATGTCTGGCATTTCTACTTAGGCTCTGGCTCCTCCCTGGATGGTGTCTGCTCAGGGGCCCTTCCAGGTACCACTGGGTTCTGCTATCATGGCAGTTGTGTGGTCAAGCTGCTCTAGGCGCCACACTATTTGCATATTTCAGCATCTGCATATGAGAGAAACATAAAACATTTACCTTTCTGAGTCAGGCTTATTCCCCTGGCACTATGGTCCATCCATTTATCTGAAAACATGATGATTCCATTCTTTATGGGTGTATTAAATTCCATTGTGTATATGTGCCACATTTTATTTATCTGTTGAGGCACATTCAGCCTGGTACCCAGGAGTGGTGAAGTTGGGTTATGATAGGTCTAGTTTTAGTATTTGAGGAATCTGTTTTGACTCTTCACTTGGTACCATCGAGAATCACCTGGGGATGGAGTGTTAAGGAGGAACTGTCCAGGTTAGGTTAGTCTGTGGGCAAGTCTGAGGTGCAAAGTCCCACTGGAATGTGAATATCTCTATTTCCTAGACTGGACCCTAGACAGAGACAAAAGGAGAGAGAACTGGCTGATTATTAGCAGGCATGCATTACTACAGATGAGATAGGACTGGCTGTTTCAGGCTCCTGTCTTCTACACTCTGCAATTATGGGCTTTAATTTGAAACTGTGAGCCAAGCAAACCTTTTTTTTTTTTTTTTTTTTCCTTTAAGTTCCTTTATAGGAGTAGTCGATCACAACAAGGAAGAAAATCAAGACAGCATTTACCTTCTCTAGAGAGTTATTTCAAATAAGAATGTTAAAATTGCAATGAAATGAGCCCTGTGTTTATATAACCTTGCCTGGCCTTACTTCTTTCTCCTTATAAATCTGGAAGACTATAAATTTAAGTTCCCTTGTGACCTTATGAGCTAGAGTTTTTCTTACCCACTGTAATTCACCCAGTGCACACCAGGGACCCTCATTTAGGGACCTTAACAACAAACCTTTGAGATGTAACTCCAGAAACAACCAAGATCACATACGCTGACACTATGTTAATCTCAGTTAATAATTAATTAATCTTAACTGTTAACTTGATGAGGTGTGGAATCACCAGGAAGATTAGGCTTCTTGGCCTGCTTTGTGAGGGATTATCCTGATTAGTTTAACTGAGGTGGGAAGACTTGCCCACTGGGTACAATGTAGCCACCTGCCACAAACACCTACACCAAGGGCTGCTCTATCTGAACTTTTTAACTGAGAGCCAGAATGACCACTTTCTTTATTAAAATGCCTTTGTCACAGTAGCAAAAGAAGTAACTAAATTAGACCCTCTGTACTCTTAGAAGCCCACACCTATGCTTGGGTGTGTCTTGCCTTCCCTGACACTCCTCTTTCTAGCAAGCCCCCAAGTTTAAATCAACATCAAATCTATTCCTAGGAAGCTCCTGCGATTGCCATCAGCCCCCACGAGGTTCATCTTTTCTTGTCCTTTGTTTTGTGGCGATAGCCATTCTGACTGAAGTAAGGTAGACTTCCTAAGTAGTTATAATTGCATTTCTCTACTGGCTAAGAATGTTGAACACATTTTCCAAATATGTATTGACCACTCCTGTCTCAAAACAAACAAACAAACAAACAAAACAAAACAAAACAAAAAAAACCCAACCTGTCTAATTGGTTCTATCTTTATGTTTCTATGTTTACCTTTCTAAGTTCTTTATGGATTATAGGTATTAGTCTATTAGAAATATAGATAATAGTTTTTTTTTTCTCCATGTAGAAAGGTGGTGTGAGCATGATTAAGGGTCTTTTTAGGATGGCTCTTCCACTGATTATTTCTTTCACTGTGGGAAAGCTTTATACAATGCTAGTTGTTGGCTCCTGGGATAACTTCCTGTGCTAGGGCAGTTACTGTTGTGTCTTTGTTCTTGTTAGATGCAGGGTCTTACACTGTGGAATACCCTGGAACTCACCAGGTAGTTTAGGCTCCCATGAACTTATTACAGTCCTACTGCCTCTGAGTGCCTTAGCTTGGCTACAGAGTGATAACACATACACACACAGACACACATACACACACACAGACACACATACACACACACAGACACAGACACACACAGACACACGAGAGAGAGAGAGAGAGAGAGAGAGAGAGAGAGAGAGAGAGAGAGAGAGAGAGAGAGAGGAGAGAGAATCTTTTAGAATCTGATTTAAAGGTAAGTTTGCTTTGCATTCCAGATCCCACTCAGAGCCTTCTTGGAATAATTGAAAGCTACAGTAATTCCACTAAGACACTCTTAAATGTGCCACATGAGTCTTTTCTGGTCATTTGAGATGAATACATGGAAGTTTTAATCAGAAAACAAAACAAATGAAGCCAAGGCAGGACTCCAGGACTCTTGAGCCTGATAAGCCTCAGAAAGATGCTTGAAAAGGGATCCTGTAGAGACCAAGGAGACTCTACCGCTTCGCTTCGGTGCCTTAGTGCTGAGATTACTGGCATGTACCCCACATCTGGCTGTGACAGACTTTTACATTCTTTGGTTGTCAATATGAACCACAGTAACGAGTGCTTTCTTTTTAATGGAGAAGAGGAGCTTCCTACCAGCAGCATTCTGCCCTGATCAAGAACATAGGTTTCGTATAACGCCTGTAAAAGGTGGCCTCTCCTAGGGTTGACACCACCTAGGTTGGGCAAGAATGTTTTACCATTGAGGATTGTTGCTCTTTATGGGTGTCTTGTATTCATCTCCTGGACCCTTCCAAAAGACACCTTTACTTCATGTCTTCATAAATATTTTCTTTACAGTTTTAAATGATTTTGCACAGCACCGAGGAGTATTGTCTGGGCTACTGGAGTGAAAATTAGGAGGAAGAAAAGGAAGGAAGGAAGAGAGGGATGAGGAAGAAAAAATGTGTCTCCTTTTACTGATGGTCTCATTATGAAGCGGTTTTTCCAACCATGTTTGAAAGCTCTAATCAGATTTAAAAGGGAAACCAGGAAAACAGTGTTTGCCACATGCATGCTAATCCCATAGCATTCCATCCCTACCCCATTTCTGGACCTTCTTGCACACAGTGTGGCCTTGGATTGTTGGGGTTTTTAATTTAGGCAATGAGCTCAATGTCAAAGTGTTGCATCTTTGTCTTTAACAATAAGCATTTAGCTCATCTAAATGAATAGAAATTGCTTTAGTGAATTACAAAAACCAAGGTCTTTTCAATGCACCAACAATGACATTAATTATTTTTGACATTGTCTTATTTTTGCAAATAGATTGACTTGGAATTTCACTTAAAATGTAATAAGTTCATTGACTGTTTAAAGTAGATAAATGTAAAAACATTATTAGTAGATCAAAATGTCAGCAGTGGCGGAAGCCCTATCCTGACAATAATATTATATACAACCTGGCACACTGTCATTTTTGTTTGTGTGTGAGTCTAAGGTGACCTGAGAATTGTAGCTTGCATTCCTGATTGCCAATCCATCAAATTGGCTACTTAGAGTGGGCACACCACCTGCTCACCATCAGACAAGTTTGCCAACTTTAGCAGAGGAGCACACCCATTTTCTTGCACAGAAAGTGAATCTCACATTCAAAGTCTGCAGGCGTGTGTGCCTGTGGGGTAGGGGAGATTCTCACTCCAGAACCCAGCCCCTCCTGCTGGTGACCAGAGAGATCTGAATGCTTTCCCTAAATCTTTGTAATCCAATAAGCTTTTGTGTTTAGCAGCTTGTTTTGAAACTTGTCCCACACCCCAGTCTGTGCCTCACAAGGTCCCTAGCAGGCAGGTGAGTGCCTGAGGGCCTGATCATTATTCAAGGCAAGAGGCCTGCTCAGCCCCAACCAGAATGTAATTTGTAATTAACTGTCATTTACTTCTGTCTGCATTGACTTGTTGTTCAAAAGGCAACGTAACTGGGCTGGTCACTGGCGCCCTTTGTTGTGGATATAATGTCTCTCAGATCTGGTTGTTTTCATGATGTTTAAAAACCTGGGGCTTACTCTCTTGAAACTGGGAGAAGGGGAACTCGTTGAAATAAATCCAACACAAATAATGTGCTATGCTGTGACACATCATTCATTCCATTTGATGAAGGGAGTCCAGACTGGGCACAGGCGTTTTGATGGCTAAGGATGACCTTCTTCAGAGCACACCCTCTAAAGCACAGTCTTCAAAAGCCATCCGTTCGACGGCCTCGGACCCTAATTTATGCTGGCTTTTCACTTTAATTATTTGCTTGTCACACTTTTCATTAGGAGAAAAATAAACAGAATGTGTGGCTAGGCCTGGATCGGGTGTCTGTCTTCCCAAGATTGGCAAGCCATTCCAACTTTAACTCCTTGAAAATTAACAAAGCTTCGAGGTTATTTGAACAGAAAAGCCTGTGAAATTATTCAGAGATTTGAAAAGAAATCATTAGATGTTCTTGCAATTAGATCTCCTAAAAAGAAGTCTGCGCTTGTCTTTTTATTTGGAGGATTCTGATGGCGGGGAGGGGAAGGGGGAAGAGACAGTAGCATCTCTGAGATGTTTGAGTTTCACTGGAAAATTTGAAATTGCTCTGTTGATTGTGTGTGTGTTGCTCACTCCTCATTTTTTCTCTCTCTCTAAAATTGGCGTATAGTGACATCTACTCCTCAGACCAGCATGCCTTCATGAGTCCCTGATTTGTGTGGCAATAAGAGAGGTCACAGAAGATTTCCTCACACTTATTATAGATACTCTTTCCAAGTCTCCATCTCTCTTCCCAAGGAGCTTCATGATTCACATTTGTCTCAGGACAGAGCCAGAAGTGCACAGGACTCACTACCTAGCCCCTCAGAGAACCAGAGACATTTCGATTTCAGGGCATCCCAGCCACATGCAGTGCTTACCAGTAAAATGAGTTCAGCCTGGGGGAACTTAGCTTCAAGCCAGCAGAGAGGGTTGGAAGTCCCTGGACATCTCACTGAGAACATGGAGATAAACACTCGTTAGCTTCTGAATTTAAGAAAAAAAATCTCTTCAGTCAAGCTGGTCTCTCTAGAACAGGAATGGTCATTCTGGATGCTGAGATAGCAAAATGGGAAGGGTTTAAGAACCACCTGCAACAAAGGCATTAGTTCTGTGTAGCTTCAAGGGTCTCACCTCCATAGCTTCCTCCAGCTTCAGGACTGTATATGGAGACTCCATGGACAACCCAGATGTCACAGCATGACAAGCTCTCAGCTACAGTTCCTCCACAAAGCATAACCAAGGTTTAAACCTTCCTGGATGTTCCTTCTTAAATGTATTTGAGAATAGGATCTGTATCCTTTAGATCAGGATATATCTATCTGCTCAATAATGTCAGAAAATTTCCAGATATCCAAGTCTATTCTAAACGTTCAATTCCCCAAGTAGATGCCCAAGTCAACCTCCAAGTTTCTGAGTCTTCTTGCAAATACCAAAAGTCCTTTCTCCTGTGAATTCCCAAATTCAGTAAGTGTTAAAATTCACCTGTCACTGCCTAAGTCTACCTGTAGATGCCTAAGTTGCCTGTACTACATAAATTCTAAGGTAAATGCTGAAGTCCACCAATAAATAGTCAACATATAAGGCTCTAGATTCATGGCCACATTGGACTCCACAAGTTTCTATGAAAATATGAAGTTCTAAAGTGACCTGCTGAGCAGCCTAGCTCATGCAGGTTTTCTTGCTCTCTCCTCTCTCTCCCCTCTCCCTCCCTCTCTCTCCCCCTTTGGTTTGCATCCAAGTTACACAGAAGTAAGAGGTGACAGTTGATACAGATAGGCCAGTTTAATTACTTGTCAGCTTATGTTTGGTCTCTGCCAGCTGATGCACAAGCTTGGCTTTCTTTTAGTAGCTTAAAACCTGCCCAACTGCTGGAGCTTTAGTGTGAGCACCACATCTTGGGCTACCGTTCAGATAAAATATGAACTACATGAGTCATCCATCTAATTTGGTAGCTAACACTGTGATCCCCAGTTTCCCCAGACACCCCAAATCCCCAGATTTTAAGTGCTAGAACATGATGACATAGAGGGAGGCTCATTTTTGTCATTTCTCTGAGGCTACATGGAAGCACCCCTTATGCTGCCTTGGGAAAGCACACACTATATTCATAGAAGCAGACTTAATAGTTTGGAAAGCATGAATAGGATAAATTGAATATAAATATCCCCACTGTGTTCAATTAAGCCCCTCCCAGATTTAAAGAGGGCTATGAATACACTTATGATGAATGCTTGCTATAGTTCAACCACTGTGTTTAAATGCCTGGTCAAGCACTTTGCCTCCTTGGTTTAAGGTTTGCTCATTATGTCTGTCTTTCTTGCTTCTGGCCTTTGTGGGCTCAAGGGGAGTTAGGGTTTAATGCTCAACTAGTTTTAACTGTATTGCAGGCTGCAAGCTGCACTCTAGGGTTTCCCTATTGTCCTACAGTGTTTTGACTTTATCGATTGTGTGTGTGTGTGTGTGTGTGTGTGTGTGTGTGTGTGTGTATCCTAATATTGGCATGTATGCAGGAATGTATGTATGTACACCTGCATGTGTGTATGTAAATTAAATGTATGTCTGTGTATGTATGTGTGTATATAACATTTAAATTTATTCTTGACTTTGCTGCCCTGAGATGGATAGTTTTCCTTAAACTGAAGCCTATAAGTGTGTGTAGTAGTTCCATATTGTTCAGTTTATACTATGAAAAACCAGGCAAATGGGTTGGTTGTACTGCCCAATTAAGGGTAGAAAGAAACAATCGCCCATGCCCTTACCTCTGAGTCACCCCCAGCCAAGCCCTTCCTCCTTGACATGCTCTGGTGTTTTCTGGATGCAAAAAGAAGGATTGGACTATTGTTTATTGAAGGTTCCACCTACAGTTTACTTTGGAAGTAAAGCTCTCTTAGAACAGCTACCCTTGGTGAAGCCACGGGCAACTGTAGATTTTCTAGCTGGGGAAACTATGTGGGGTTCAGCCCTGGGACTCCAGCATTTCACCTACTGTCTAGACAAAAGTGACATTTCTAGTTTTGAAGTCCTGCAAAGTTATATTTCTAATTCCATCCCTGATAGTTCCACCCATTTGATGTTGAATATGAAGTTGAATAGGGAAGATACAGATAAAAGGAGAGAGAAATATCACTTTCTACAAGACAGGATCAAGAAACAATCTTCTTAGCCATACTATGTGCTGTAGACATACAGCCTCCAGGATGCACTGGCTAGGTTGTGAGGATAACTTTTGTGCTTCTAGAAGAGCTCACAGTCATTTGGGATGACTAACAAGGGGTTAATTTGCTTTGATGGTTGAAAAGGGACTGTGTGTGTGTGTGGGGGGGGGTCACTCAATTTTTTTCTTGGCTCTTAGGTCAATGGCTTGTCCTCTATCATCACAACCTGATTTGGAGGACATTTTTTTTGCCAGTGCTCATGGCCTTTTCAAGTTAAAACATGCTAAGATCTACATCCTAACATACTCGACATACACAGTGCTGAATGCTGAGAACTAAGAGCCCTCTTCGCAGTGGGCTTTGCCATTTTATCCTTACTTGTGTCTTGTGTCTCTTGGATCTCCAAAACCTGACAGTATCAGGAAAAAATAATAATAAATATAAAATAGCAGTCACAGCTGAGAATGAGGTCCCCAGGAGGACTAATGTGTCCAGTATCTGGAAAGAGGGCACTCCTGTTCTCGGACTGCGTTTGACATTGCTGAAGGTTTTGTCTTGATTACTTTCAATAAAACCCAAAGTAAGGATGACTGTCTTGGCTCACTAAGCAACAAGGTTCTATCACTAATTACAATCCTTTATTACGGGTAGTTTAATAGGTTTATGATTGGTCATAAAACAATTCGGTATGGGAGTACATAAAAGGAACAGTTTATACAGCTGTGACATCTTAATATCCAGCCATTGTAATCATTTTATGATCTCTTATGATGGTGTCTTTTATTAAAATATGCACATATGCCTTTACATGGCCTGTGTTGCCGCCAAAACTGGGAGGCAAAGTGAAAAATCACATAAATACATACTAAAATGCCTAATGAGGCATCGTGAAAACTTCCATTGTCAGAAGTATGTCGACCAGATCACACGTGTGCAGTCTCATTACGGGTAATTATAATAAAATTATAAGTGCTGCAATAATTCTAACCTTGAAGGCACAATAAAGGATGGTTATATTTGCCTTCCTAGCCTGCACATCTGAGGCATTTTCATTAATTATATTTCACGTTAGAATAATTATGTTGTGTAAGATGGAAATTTGGAGGCATGTGTTGAGCCCCAGCACTCTGTTCTCTCTCTTGTGAGTTTAATTATAAACACTACCTAAAGTTATACTCTAACTGATGCTACGTGTAGTCTGCAGGGGTGGGAAGAAGGGGCTTGTTGTTGGTGTTAATTTTAGTTTGCAACCCAATTAGTTAAGTCAATACATAGGAAGAATGAGCTTTGGGGCCCATGCCCAGTTCAGCCTCCTTACCCTGCCCCCTTCCTCTAGAGCACACAGATTTCCACAATCCTTTGGAAACAAAGAGCTTACTCAGAGAGTTTGTGCAGACATTTATTTCTATTGTTCCACGAACACTCAGGAACCTTATTTGTACAGTCATAACCTAAATATTTGCTTTCACTTTTCTGGCACACTGAGCGTCTTGTGTGGGGTTTGAGGGTAAAATATCTGACTTGACTGTGAATTGTGATCTCTGAGAGTAAACAATTTGGAAAACCAAAGCTATCAACAGGATTGAACGTTTATTAACTTTTTTATCTGCATTCATAAATGCATGTGCCTATGCGCACGCTCACACACACACACACACACACACACACACACACACACACACACACACACAGAGAGAGAGAGAGAGAGAGAGAGAGAGAGAGAGAGAGAGAGAGAGAGAGAGAGAGAGAGAGAGTCACAGACACACACATCTTCTATCCTGAAAACTCATAAATTTTATGTATTTGAGTTTTAGTTTCAAGAGGCTTTTGCTGCACCCTTTCATCATGGGCCAGCTTCATCCTCAATGTCAGGAGTCTAACAGGGAATTTGTGAGTCACTTTAGAAATTAAGAATCAAGACAGGAAGTGAAAGCGACATTCTGAAACACTAGGTCAATTTTATCAATGTAGGTAAAGTTTCTTGCACATCCCACACAGTGGATAGCTTTTGTAACTTAAAAGAGAAACTTAACCTAGAGGTGGTTAAAGAAGCCAAGCTGAAATTCTCCAGGGAATCACTTTGGTGAATAGACCCAAATGGCTTTTAATTAACATATTAATTGTTTGCATGTAAATGAAAATCCTAAAGGTATTTGAGAAGTTTATTTCAGATAGGACCCCCTACTACCTTGTTTACAGTAACATCACACTGGGCTGGACAAGATTTGCAGTTAGAGAACACCCTCCCTTGCCCCCAGAGCTTCCCACCCCTCCTCCATCTCCATCACAAATTACAAACCAGCAGCACACCAATTAATGAAGTTTATACAGTATTCAGTCAAATCATGCCATGGAAGCTGTAATCCAAACACCAGTGCTTGATTATTATAATTTATTTAAATGCAATGCAGTGTTTGTCAAATTCCACAGGGCTGGAATCAATAGTTAGTTTAAGTTTATTTCAAAATACAAGCCCTGGAGCAGCCCCTAACCCGTGCTACACAGAACCATGGCTACTTGCTCTTTCTCTGGAAAACCAAAGTGTTGAAAGGAAGGGTAGGGGAAGATCAGGCCCTGAGTGAGTCAGTCTTCAGGTGAAATGGCTGAAATCTGTACAGTCACCAACATTTCACCCATTCTTCCCTGGAATGGGCAATGAGAGATTCTAGAGGCTGGGAACATGGAGACCCAAACTTTCTTTCTGCTAGGACTTACAGGGATTCCATGGGACTTCCTATCAGAAGACAGTGACCCATCCCCCTTGGGGACAATGGCTCAGCAATGGAAGTCAAGTATTTCTTGGTTGCAGACCCCTGCTGGAGATGGAAACACAGTGCGCTTTGTAGAATGGCCCTCATCCTTTGAGAATAATTGGGGCTCCTAGGGGACACAGTGGGATATAGTGGTCTTCATGACTAAGGGAGCCTTCTGGCTCTTCTCACTGGTCAGGTGATATGCGTGTTAAACTTAAGAGAAACAAATGGAAATTGTTGTCAAAACCTTCTACCCTGTGGGATGTCAGCACAGAAAAGATACTCCTTTTCACAGTGACAAAGTCCCCACTGGGATGGCTGGTCCCCTGGCCACCAGGTGTTCCTGATCCCTCTAGGCATCTAGTTACAAAAGGCATCTCTTTGATTATGCAGATACTCTTATCTTTTCTGGGCCCATCATTTATTCAGCCACTTTGCCACAAACATAGATACATCTCTGGGTTTTAAAACATCTTAGAGTTTAATTTTTTTTTCTGATTTGAAAAACAACACCTCTCCATTATTTATTTATTTATTTATTTATTTATAAATTTTTTGGGAGTCAGGATTTTAGGTAGCTCAGGCTGGACACGGATTTGCTGCTTCGCCCAAGGTGACATTAAATATCTATTTTCTTTGCCTCCTCCCAAGTCACCACCTGACTTGTGTAATATGAGGCACAGAATACAGGGTTCCATACATACTAGGTATACATATTCTATCAACTGAGCGACCTCTCTGCCTGCCAAATACATTGTTGTGACTCTTTTTATATTTATTATTTTATGTCTTTAAGAACAGGCTAATAATAACAGAAATTTACTATCAAAAATTCAGCAGAGTTTAATTTAGATAGCTGTAGGGGGATTATGTTGTTTCATTGTAAATAATTGTCCCTGCTTATGAGTTTAATAAAAAGCGCTGATTGGCCAAAGGCAGACGGGAAGTATGGGCGGGGCTACCAGACTAAAACAACTCTAAAACCAGATAAAACAGAGCAAAACGCCAAAAAAAAAAAAAAAAAAAAAAAAAAGCCAAAAGATGCAAAAGACAACTATGCTACTCTAAAAAAAGATACCGAGCTGCATAGTTAAACAAAATAAAAGTCATAGATTAGATTAAGAATAAAGAGTTAGCAAGTTATATGACTGGGCCTTAGGCTGATCAGCCTAAAACTATTATAAACATCTGTGTGTCTCTATAGGTCCATAGGTCTGTGGGCCTAAACCTTAAGGCTAGGCCCAAAAGTTCAGGCCAAAAACCTTTTACTACAGATAGCCACTACCAAAATTATTCCCAGGAATAAATCAAACTCATAGTGCTGGTTGGGATTCTGTCAACTTGACAGAAACTAGAATCATACAGGAAGAGAGAGCTTCAGCTGAGAAAACACCTCTGTCAGATTGGCTGTGAGATTGATACAGGAAGGCTCAGGTCAGTATGAGTCTGTGAAAGCTGACATCCCTTTTAGATGGTACTGGGTGCTCAAAGGAAGCAGCAGGTTTATAGTTTAAACGAATTTTTCTCATCTGGGCTGATGATACTCCTCCAAGAATTGAAGACAATCTACCAAAAACCTCAATACCAGACATGAGAAGTCATTTTTGAATTGTTGGTCAGGGTTGTCCAAGAGACCCCCTAAAACATACAGACTATAGTTACTGCCTCAATCTCCCACCCGAGAGGTGTAAGTTGAGTCCCTGTTGCTGAAGATACCATGCACTTCAGAAACAGAGACTCCTGCTAACACTGGCCTGAATGCCTCCTTCCTAAGGGCTGGCTTTCATAAACAGTCAAAATTGTTGTGGTGCCAAGACTCAATGGATACGTTTGCAAGACATTCTTGTACCTAATGCTCAGGAAACACGGAAGAAAAGAGGGCAGGAAGGTTCTAAGAGCCAGAGGACCAGGAAATCTGCTATGAGATTATACTCTCTAGAAATGTCAGGAGCTATACCCAAGAAGTCTCACCAACATGGCCATCCAAATGTGAGATATGAAGACAATACTAATGGACATGATAAAATGGATGAATAAAGGCAACTTGGCAACTAAGGAATGCTGATAGATTAAAAATTGTCTTCCACTGGGAAGGCCACACCAATTGGCTACCAAAGACCAAATGCTAGCTCTGAAAACATACATAAGAGAAACACTATACTGCTGTGAATAGTTGTTCTGTACACTACGAATATGTGTTGCTACTCTTGATTAATAAAGAAGCTGCTTTGGCCTATGGCAAGACAGGATATAAACCAGGTGGGAAATCAAGAAAGATACAGGGAGAAAAAAGGCAGAGTTGAGAAAGGTGTTGCAAGCCATTAGGGACATGATGCAGTGGAACACGGGTAAAGCCATGAGACATGTGGTGACACATAAATTAATAGGAACGGGTTAGTTTAAGATGTAAGAACTAGCTAGCAGATAGCCTGAGCCATAGACCAGTTTGTAAACAATATTATACCTCTGATTGGTTATTCTGGTACTTGCAAGCAGGAGAGATTCATCCTGCTACACTACACAGACTGAACAGTTTATATTTGGGAATATGGACACACACACACACACACACACACACACACACACCTGCAACCATATAATAGGAATTAATGAAAAGAGACCATTAAATTTAAAAAGAGCAATATGGCAATATGGGGGATGGCTTAGAGGGAGAAAAGAAAAGAAAAAATGTGGTGTAATTATAAACTAATAAATACATACATACATAAATTAAGCAGGTTGATTATATCATGAGCAAACCACTCCTGCATGGCCTCTGAATCAGATTCTGCCCCCAACTTCCTCCTTTGCTTGAGTGCCTGCCCTGACATCACTCAGTGATTGACTATCATCAAGATATGTAAACTAAACATATACTTTCTTTCCCAAGCTGTTTTTGGTCATAGTAATAAATAGAAGCTAACTAAGATGCCTACCAACAAAGTTATGTCTTTCTTTCTTTCTTTCTTTCTTTCTTTCTTTCTTTCTTTCTTTCTTTCTTTCTTTCTTTCTTTCTTTCTTTCTTTCTTTCTTTCTTTCTTTCTTTCTTTCTTTCTTTCTTTCTTTCTTTCTTTCTTCCTTCCTTCCTTCCTTCCTTTCTTCCTTCCTTCCTTCCTTCCTTTCTCTCTCTCTTTCTTTCTTTCTTTCCTTCCTTCTTTCCTTCCATCCATCCATTCATCCATCCATCCATCTATCATCTATCTATCTATCTATCTATCTATCTATCATCTATCTATCTATCTATCTATCTATCTATCTATCTATCTATCTATCTTTCTCTCATCTATCATCTGTCTACCAATCATCTATCAATCTACTTACCTACCAATCTATCATCATGATTCCCCCACCCCGTGTGTGTGTATGTGTGTGTGAGAGAGAGAAGGGGCGGGAGAGAAAGAGTAACAGAGTCCTAAAACATTTTCTTCTTGTCCATTGTCAAACCCTGAGTGTTATTTGAGTTTGCGTTCTTTAACTGTGAGTGACTTTGAATTTACTAATTGTGTGTTTATTGATGTGTCTTTTTTTCTGTGATGCTTGAGTTCACACTTCATTCTTTTCCAGGAAGAACGTTCTTAATATCTAGAAGTGTCAGTAATTGTAGAAAACATTCCCCTGTCCATGTATTAAAGTGGAGAAATAAAGAAAACTGATATGGTGTTGGCAGTGGGGATTACTCTAGTAAAATGTCAGTGTGACCTGACCCAACCAAGAGCAGTGTGAGCTTCATAAAAGAGACTTGGTTCTTCTTCATTTTTCCCACATATCTGTGGCTTGGGCATCCTTCTTGGGAAAGCTTGTCTTCTGTGAGACAACTGAAACATGGATTCATTTAGGTTCACCTAGAACCTTTCCAGAGATGTTTATAGAATTAAATTCTCTGGGGGAATTTTTAGCTGCTTTAAGAATGAGTCAAGAAAGCCACCTTCCCTGACAGTCAGCATAGGATCTAGTGAGTGATACCTGAGTCTGGTAATTCCCAGTGGAAAGATAAGAAAAAGGCCAACTTCTACCAGTGTGATCTCTCTTTTATTTTAATGAAATGGGCAAATGATGTATCCCGCTGTGTTGATGTCAAGGCTGCACTGGGGTAGGGATTACCAGGCAGAACAAGTGTCCTCCAACGAAGCCAAGAGACCCATCTCTCACCTCCAGAGGCAGGAGAGTCCTACCAGTACCAAGATCTTCTTAGATCCCTGTTTTCCCACTCACCAGAGACTTTGCTGCTCCTGGAAATTGAGTATATTCCATACGGGGAGCCAACGTTGCACCTGTCCCACATGATGATCTGCCTGGGAACAAAAAGGTGTCCATGCCATACCTGAGTCTTTCTTGTCATTGGTTCTCCCCTTACCTACTTTCTATTAATTATGCTATAGAGTAGCCGGTGAGTCCAGGTTCTGCCTAGCACCTCACACACCTTCCCGTTTCATCCTCCCAAGAACTAAGCCAGCTTCCTAAGTGTCTCCCCACTGAGTCATACCTGTTATCATTAGGAAGTGGATGCCTCAGAAGTAGTCAAGCTTCTCTCACTTTGGTATTAGAATGGGTTTACATTTTTTAATTACATTTTAAATATTAATATTTTAAATATATGTGTAAACATGCATTAAGACTCTGGAACAAAAAACTCTCAGAGCCACTAAGACTAGAATAAAGTGAGTGAACATAATCAGGAAGGGCAGGTCCTGGGCCTGATCTCGGACTTCTGAGGTGGATGAAAGAGGCTGGGGGATACCGAACTATCTGGTCCAAGTGTACTTGGCTTATAAAGGCATCCAGACCTGGACTTGGTGGCTCCAGCAGCTAGACTGTGGCATATCTAAACAAATCCCTGAGGATGAGCCCTTGGCTCTTTGCCATCTTCTTGGTTTATGGGAGACAATTTATAGACATTTTTTTTTTCTCCAGGCAACTTTCCCTCCCTGGAAACAGAATGAAAGAATTAAAGGTAGAACAAATAAATAAGTAGAAGACAAAGGTGCACCGTCAATGTACTGTGCTGGACTGAGAGAAAGTTGGTCTAAAAGTGAAGGTTGCTATGCCAGATGCTGTAAATATTCATGGTTAAGAAGCATACCTTTGTAGAAACACATCCTCCAAGAGACACACCCTCTGGGGGCACTTCACACACAGCTCAGGGTAACTTCTAGATCCTTCCACATTTGCTACATGCTCTGCTAAAAGAAGTGTCTTAGAGCCTTTTGAGCACATCTCCCAGGAGCAGTAAACAGGCCAGTGAGTGTGTGTTTTGAAGACATGGAGCAGAGTTGAGCCTTGCCATATCTAGCCTCTCCCTTCCAGAATATGCAGAAAAGTGTCTATAATCGGAAAATACTTTCCGTCCTGCAGAAAGACATAGATTCTGAACCCATTAGGAACTGAAATCACTGACTCCAAGTTTGTCTCATGGAGTCAGCTTCCCAGTCGTGTGCATGACAACCAATGCACTCACCCAACTGTGAATCACAGAAAAAAAATCTATCAAGCTTTTATAAAAAACTTCTGGATTACAAATTCCATGATTTCTAGTACATTTACTACTTTGCAGTTAAGGCCTAGGGTGGGTCCAGTTGATGGACTTGTCTCTCTTAGAACTCATTGGTATTTAGAGCAGTTGGGAAGGGAAAGAAGCTATGTGGGAGGGCCCTGTGGAAAGGGAAGGGGTGAGCCAAAGACAAAAAGGCAGACCCAAAACAAACCCACGGATCCTCATCAGTCAAGTCAGGCCAGATGCTGCAACCCAAAGCTCTCAAACATGTTCTGTCAAAACCATAAAGCAAAAACAAAGCAATCAAAGCAATGATGAGCTCAAGAACGGACTGTATCAGTCAAAGGAAGCCAACACAGAGAGGGGAGGCGTCTAGATTTTAGGGAAACTGTTTGCATCTGGGAGAAAAGCAAAGAGCAAAAGTGGTCTTTCCCAGGGAAGATCACATCAACTGGTTATCCAACAACAGATTTTTCAGCCCTGAAGACAGGCGTATACAATAACATAAACCGGACTGAGCAGTTTATATTCACGTATTTAGGAATACACACACACACACACACACACACACACACACACACACACACACACACACACACACACACACACACATGCAACAATTGAACAATTAAATAACAGTTAGAAAACAGGCTGTGAAGGCTGGAGAAATGACTCAGCGGTTAAGAGAACGCAGGCTGTCCTTCTCAAGGTCTGGAGTTCCATTCCCAGCACCTGCATGGTGGCTCGCAACCATCTGTAATGGAATCTAATTCCCTCTTCTGTGGCATAAAGACAAGACAGGTCACTGATACACATAAAATAAATATTTTTAAAAAGGTAACAAATATGACTTAAATAGAGCAAGAGAGCTTTCAGAGAGAGGAAAGGGAGGGAAATAATGTAATTGTATTATAACCAGACTTTTTTGAAGATCATGAATTAGAAGCATGGTTGGCATGAGTGGGCTAAAAGATGATGGGGCCTTTAAAAGACAGAGCCTCATAGAAGTGTTAAGCCACCAGAGACAGGGCCACAAGAAAGCTTTGTGCCATGCACAATGATTTAAAAGAGTGTGCTGGAAAGACTTTTCACCTGGAAACCATGTGATAAATAAATTGTTTTTTTTTTGTTTGTTTGTACAATAAAAACCTTTGATATCAGTGATCTCCAACCAGTTATAATCCACTCTTACTAATTTTTTTCTGCACTAGTCACACATGATAAAATAGGTTGAGCCCCCACCCTGGTAGACAGGGATTGCAAAATGGGAATACCACCTGCCAAGTCTGCAGCACCCTCTGGTGAGAACCGTGGAGATTTTGAAAAGTTATCTCCCACAGGGTGTAGGGAACATGTTCTTCATGTTGAATTCTCAACACAGGACAGGAAAAGCACTGAACAGCTGGGTCACTGGGGAGAAGAGAGCTCCTACTGTGTCACTGCATCTTCTAGGAGCCCCTTGGGAGCTTTTCCAGATGCAATATCTGACTCTAGCTTCCTCCTTCTCCGCCTTGTCTAACCCCTCCAAGACAGAGGTTAAAGACTTCATCTTTGACCTTTACCATCTTTTTCAAAGCTGCTTTTCTCACCTTGACCCTAAACTGGCTTAATCCCTTGCTAGCTGCAGCCATTCTTGACCTTGACTGATCCCCAATTGAAGCACTTCCCTTAACACACGCCTCATTTAGCCTCATTTAACTCAACTGCCATCTGGTCTGATGCCTATTTATCACACACTGATGACAGCTCAAGGCCCTAGAAGAATTTTAGGAGTGTGACCCAACCCATATGGCAGAAGAAAAATTACAAGTAGAAAGTTGAAGCTGGGTTTCCCGGGTTTATCCAGGAGAGAAGAGAGAATATGGCTCCTCTGTTCTGCCCTTACAAAGAAGCAAAGAGAACCAGCCAGTCACAAGTCAAAACTTCTAGAACTCTGAGCAATGTAAAGTTTCAGTGACTATCTTATGCATTCCTAGACTAAAGCAGAGGATCTTTCTGATGGAATATGAGTCCAGTGCCAGGAATTTTCTGTCATCCCTCTTTAGTGTTAACACCATACAGTTTAGGGGTGACTTTACTAACCACTGTTTCCCTAGAGGTCATGTTCAATGTGAATTTAAGCAAATAAATTTTGACAATATATATTATAGTTGATAGACAGACACATTGCATGCATTGAACATCCATATGTAACTCAGTTCTTAATGGCCATACTTGTAATACATACAGTCCCATAGTACCATTTTTCACACCTAGGTAACTGACTACATAACTCAATTAAGCTGTTTCTCAATCCAGAAAGGATCTTCTGTGAAACATCTATGGTGACGTGCTGGGAAACATCTGTACAATAAAGATGGTTAAGGTGCTTCTTTTTGCAGTGGACAGAGACCATAACAGAAAGACACAACTGGCCAAAATTCAGAGAAGAATTGACTATGAGGACTTCCATCTCAAGGTTCAGAGGACTCCATGAAAGAGTAGGCAGGAAGATTCTAAGAGCTGTTAAGTTCAGAATGTCTAATGGGAGACAGAGTCATCCATGTTTAATGGGGAAACCATATCCATGAAGTCTTAACAGTATGGTTATCTAAACAAGGCCTAAAAATGATAGCATTAGTTTACACACCAAGGAAAATAAGGGAAATCTCACAAAAGCCCAACCCTAGATAGAGAGATACAGTCAATCAATGGCTGCTTGGATCGAGAGGCATTCCATTTGCTTTGGGGATGAGCCCCTGATAATAAGTCATCTAATGCCAAGTGGTCATCATTAAGATCTCTCTCTCTCTCTCTCTCTCTCTCTCTCTCTCTCTCTCTCTCTCTCTCTCTCGTGTGTG
The DNA here is from genome assembly GCA_033318265.1 of Phyllotis vaccarum. Lineage (NCBI taxonomy): Eukaryota > Metazoa > Chordata > Mammalia > Rodentia > Cricetidae > Phyllotis > Phyllotis vaccarum. The sequence goes on along the minus strand of JARWLC010000012.1, from coordinate 29,327,515 downwards.
TGTGTGTGTGTGTGTGTGTGTGTGTGTGTGTGTGTGTGTATAACAATGTTAATTAAAGGGTAAGAGATAATGAATTTGATAAAATGTGAGGGGGGGCATGGGAGGAGTTGGAGGGAGGTAAGGGAGAGGGAAAATGATGTAAATATTGCACTCCTACATGAAATTCTCAAAAAGTTAATAAACTATTAAGAAAAGAAATATGAAAGGCACAGAGTGTGTAAACTGATGGGACCATTTTAGAGTTTCAGCACAGTGTGTATTTTGTAGGATCCTCTTTCTGTAAGCTATGAATATGTGTTGCTACCTTTGGTTAATAAAGAAAGCTGATTCAGCCAATGGCAAGGCAGGATAGAGGAAGGTGGAAAATCCAAGTAGAGATACAGGAGAAGAAGTTGGGGAGATATAATCCAGCTTCCCAAGAAACAAGATGTAGCTACAAAGGTAAGCCACAGCCACATGGCAATACAAAGATATAGAAATGGGCTAATTTAATGTGTAAGAGCTAGCTAGCAGCAGCCTTGGGCATAGACCTAACAGTTTGTAATTGATATTAAGCCTCTGAGTGTTCCTTTATAAGTGGCTGCAGGGCTACTGGGGCTGATGGAGATACAGAAAACTTCCAGCTACAGTTTACACTACTGCCATGTCCCACAGGCTCATCCTCACCTCCACTGTTGACTGAATTTGTTGGACAGAGGGCAGAGCAATTGTTTCAAGGGATTTTGAAAGATTCTTTCAGAGCCAAAGAGACCAGAGCCTGTTTGGACTACTGTGCACTGACCAGGATGCTGAAATCTACAGTCAGCACCGTGACCATGTTACAGCCTCCTTGTAGAAGGTGATGCACTTTGTAGGCTGAACATATGGATAACATTCACTCCATAAAAATGATAGAATACTGAACTGAGTGAGTTTTGGTGCATGTGGTTATGGCTTCTAGAAGCAAGAACTCCAAACCTGCTCCACAGACTTGCTCCTCTCACGATGATCCATCATTTCCTTAGTGATTGTATTAAGTGGGTTTGATGTCGTTCCCTGTACACCTTTCCTTCCCACGTCCCATCTAAGACAAAGGGTGCTTTCAGAATGGGCTTCCTAGCACTGCTTCCCTTCAATTAACATAGCTCTACAGTTTATGCAGAGGGTTTGAAAAATTCTCACTCTAACTTCTCTGTCCTTTTCACATATGGATCTGCATCTTGATGTCTTGTCAAGGCTTCACCAAGGCCAAGGTCTCTCCCACACCTTCTTTCCCAGAACCTTTCCCCAGGATGATGAACCAACCCTCCTTCATGTCAGCATTGCCTTTTCATCCTCCTGATTTTCATACTTCTAGAAGCCTGTCTGGATCCCCCAGCTCCTCATGTAGCCCTGCTCCATACCCCCAGCTTCCTTGGACTATTAGGCACTGTGGATCTGGTCCATTGTTTCTATTATTAAAATGTCTCTGGTGCCAGGCAAGTGAACAAGCTGTTTCTTAGATTCTGAGGAATGGTACACTTGAGTCCCTCTGGGTCTGTTGGAAGTTCTGGGGGAATCTGTGTTGTCCCTTTGAAATGGCCTCTTTGTAGTTAAGATGACACCAGGCTGAATGCAAGAGAAAGACATCTTATTCAGGGATTTTTCTGCCTGAAGTAAAACTCTCTTACAGTCTAGTGCAAGCATATTTTTGACTCTTGTCTATGAAGGTAGGGAATTCAATGGTTCTCTTTGGCATTGTGAGAAGCTAATAACGTTCCTGACTTCTATTCTCTCCAATAGTGTCTAAGGACACACGTGTGTGTGGCCCTCCAACGTAAGATCCCTATAATAGGAATTGCTGGCACAATGCTGTCACTTTAAAACGGTGCATACTCCAGATGTTCCTTTCCTGGAGCCAGCATTTCTACAGACTGAGGAGCACAGGCTTTGCCCATTTAACAACCTTGTTCTTCTGGGTTTCTGAGCTAAGCCTTTACTAATTTTTCCTCTCAATTTCTCAAATATATGTTCTCTGGTGTATTTGAATACTTTCAAATCTATACATCTTGAAAGTTCATATCCTGACTGATCATAAATTCTTTGCCAAGCCATCATCGTGGGCCACAGAACATGTTATTTCCATGTAAATGATTCTTGCTATCCCAAGGCTCCCGACTGGCCTTGCCATTCCCACAGTCACTCAGGTTTTCTCAACCTGACTTTCTGACCACTGGGGAATACTACTTTTGTGGTGAGGAAGACATTTGAGGAGATACTTTGAAATAATAAAAAAAGGCTTTGGAAGAGGCTGGCGACTGTCTGGGTCTGCCTGGGCAGGGGCTTGTCAGGAAGGGTTGATGAATGGCGGGCTCCTGAGGTCTCTCGTTTGTTTAGTGTTCTTGTTCTGCTACAGCTGCACACAAAACCAGCATTGAAGTGTCTGCCAGGAAACATAACATAACCTGGCCCAGTGCAGCCCACAGGGCACTGCCCCGAGAAGGCCAGATTGTTCCTCAGGGCCAGGCTTTGGCCGGAGATTTCCAAGCCGTGAAGTAGAGCGAGGCATGCAGAAGACTTTCCAGTACATTACACAGGGTCTGGCCACTGCCATCAATACTGGCCGACCTGACCCAGAGAATGACAGATGGGAAAGCAAAATCCTCCCTCAGCTGCGAAGCAGGTCCTTCTTTATCCTGAAGCTGGGAAGAGTATAGCCAGGGGCTTAGGACTCCCATGCTGTGGTTGGAAAACCCTCTGGCGCACCACCAAGAGAGACCCACTTTTACTGGATCTGCTCTTCTAACCTGGGTATTCACCACACCAATGCAAGGTCACCAGACATTCACAGATATACATGGGTTATAGAAACCTCTAATCTCTCCATCCGAGTCCCCTACCCCCTCTGCTCCACAACATATGTGTGTGTGTGTATGTGTGTGTGTGCGCGTGCGTGTGTATGTGCCTGTCACATGTTTGTAGATACCAACAGAGGCCAGAAGATGGTGTCAGATCCTCTGGAACTAGAGTTACAAGTAACTGAGCTGCCGTTGTGGGTGGTGAGAACTAATCTCAGGTCTTCTGGAAGAACTGTACTGCTCTTAGCAGCAGAACCACCTGCCTACTTTCTCCTGCTTATAAAGAGTCTTATAAAGCTCTTTCCATATCTTAAGATAATTATCGTGCCAATGAAAATGTATGCACTTAATTATTTGTATATAATTTTAAACAGAAACAATTAGGAAACAGATCTAAAATTAGCCTGTAGGGCACTGAGGAAAAATAGGTATGGGTTTTAGCACAGTTTTCTGTGTGAACATCCTGTACTCATGATCAAGTCGTTATCTGAATCTATAAGTTAATTTCTATATATGTGTATATTCAGAGAAATTGGAGATATCCAAGAGAAACTATATCCTCTCCTGGAAGGGTGATTCAGAGCAGAACAGTGGAGATGAAATGGAGGAAGAACAAAGCTGTTCAAGAAAGATCTAAGAAAATTAAAAATATACACATTGTATGTTTACTGAAAGTGTAGAGTAAATATATCAGTATGTTTTGTGACCAGTAGGAAAGATCTGTTGTTCTTATGTTAGGGTTTAGTCATGACTTCTATCCCATGACTGCTCTTGATAAAGAACTTCACATAGATTTAGTGTGGACCTGCGATGTTGAACTTATTTAAAATAGCAATGTTCCTCAGCTTTGGGGTCAGAGAAAGAACGTTCTTTAGAGACAGCATTGTCTGTCAGAGTCTGGCAATATGTGGAAGGATGACTAGTGTGATTCTGAAGAAAGTTCATGGCCAAGTTCATCAAACATGCAGCTTGGCCAATTGGGAGCTTTGGGCCTATACTAGTCCCATAATGCTGTATGAAATATGGTTAATTTTCCCATGTTATATCTTGGGTACTTTTATACTCTTTGGTTTGAAATGTGATTTAAAGACACGGCTCATCCACCATCAAGTATGGCTATGCTTGAACAGTTGATGAATTTCTAAATTCTTGACATATGCACAAGATATTTGTCTCTGGTAAAGTTACGTGCTGAGAGTTGTAGTTTGTGATGGTTCTGGGGCAGAGCTGCACAGTGCCTGAGCCACAGATACCTCACTTTCTTCCTTACCACACTACACAGCGATGCTTCTTTCCAGTGCTTGCTGCAAAGACCCTGTTCACAAAGCGTCTCTGCTTGCCCCCCATTCCCTCTCTGTGAGGTAGAGCCAACTCATTATTATCTATCTTTTGACAAGAAAGATATCAATCTAGCCAAGTAGGCCCCATTTCCTGTCTTTGTCCACATGTTTCTGCTCTTTGTGTACAAAAAAGGGCATTTACCCAAGCACTCTGGGTGTTGATAGTTTTGCTCTTGTCATGGTGCTATGGCCTGCCTGCTTATCACCTACAGAAAATACACAGCCTTCTGTGTGTTTTCAAAAAACTCCTGTGACCTCCATAAAGACATCAGAGTCCACAGTGTCATCTGCCTACCAGGTATGAGAAGGGTAGAGACGGAGATGTGGGCCTTTGTGTTTCATGCATTTTCCTGAGAAAGTTGTATTATACACAGCATTATTCTGACTAGATCATGAAGACATTTTTACATACAGGCTATTAAGAAGCGCTATATCTGACTCAGTTCATTTAAAGCACGGCACACAGCGCGTTCTCGCTTGGACTAACCCTCAGCCTGTGGCTTTGCTACATGATCTGCAATGTGATGCCAGTCAGGAGTCAGAGCAGATTTTCTGGTCAGTGGTTATTCTGAAAAAATCCAGTGTCAGACACTGAAAAGCAACTGACCTTGTATGGTTTGTGACTGCAACCTCCTCAGATTAAATCAGATTTTTGTCCCTGTCATTATTGTTACCAACACAACAAGCAGGGAAAGATACATATTACCCTAAATTTTGGGATAAAATAGTTAAGATTAGGGCGTGAAGAAGATGGAATGAAGCTCATAGGTGTTTGAAGGAGATAAGCAAGAGCTTGAGTTGTATCAGAGGGAAGGGGGAGAGACGTTTTAATAATTATTTTGCAACTGATAGAACACAATGAAGAGATTTTTCTGTTAACTACCTATTTATTGCATGGTAGCTTAACACAAATGTTTTTATTTTATTCAGTAGTTTAGAAACTAATTTCATCAATTAGAAAATAAAGTAACTTAATCCCCAGGCTGTTTTTGCTTCTACAAATACAAAAGATGGGGGAGTGTGTTCAGGATACTTAATAGTGCAAAATGGAAGAAAGTAGCCATTTCTTTTCAAGAGGAGTTTCTAAAAGCTTATGTAATGACTGTTAGTGGTACTTATCTTGGTCTGACAATGTGGCATTCCTTCACTTCAGTGTCTATGGTGAGTTGAACCAAAATTGAATATAGATCAGATCTTGAACTTGGCTGTGGAACAAATTGCTCTGATTGTGTGGGATTACACGGTGCATGGATTTTTAAATTAAGTACTTTCTTACCCTATTAAATAATGTCTATAGTGCTGCAGTGGAGAGTTTTATTATTGAGTATTTCATACATATTTTTTTCTTATTAATCAACAGTCTTTTTATATATGTGGGATGGCAGCCCAGGACTTCATCACTCTGAGTAGTTTATTCAGATCATGTTAAAATTTCAGAATATTTTCCTCTCCTCACTTTGTATGTCTCACTGGTTTTGTTGAAAAGTTAAATTCTGACTTTTTACCAGGTGCCTAAGCAGCTGCTTCTCTCTGTCTCTCTCTCCCCATCCCCCTCTCTTTATTGTTCCTGGTCTTACAGTATTGGGTGTACCCAGGAGTGTGAGATTCTGAGAACTAAGGGGAGGTGTCATGATTGAAACTTCCAGAGATCACTGTCCTGAGCCTGGGGCTGGTCATCCACAGCTTCAGTCACTGGGATGTGTGAATAGAAAACTTCCACAATCACTAGATATAGCAATATCCTACATGCATGGCTTAGTTATATTCAAAGGCTCCAACCTAGGAAGCATTTGGAATTTACTTTTATTTTGATTGTGTGTGCATTCAATTAACAAACACGTCAGTTCATGTTTTCTCTTCCCGAGTTGACAGATGTTACTGTGATGTCTGAGCATGGTAGTGTGTGCCCATCAAAATGATAGGGTCTCAGACTGTTTCCTACCTGCTATGACAGGGATCTCAAAACAAGCAAAAGAGATTCACCTGGCTCACGGTTAGAGAGGAAAGTCTTAGGCTGTGGCAATGGTACTTGTCTGGCTTCTGGGAAGACCTGATCAGGTCTGATAAAGCTTCTGTTTATAGTGAAAGGACAAAGATATAGCCATGGCACTCCCCTCATACAGTGACCTAATTGGTCCTGGAAAGTGAGTGCACTCAGGCAACAAGGACTTGAGTTCATTCCTGGGGACTATCCCTTGTGTCTCAGATGCCAGTTGGCTTTTTCCAGTCGCCAAATAATAATACAATTCAAGAAAACTTTCAGAGCCTGCTATCGCCAGCCTGGGCTTCCTACCTCTCTTCAGAACATGTTCCTTACTCTCTGCATAGAATAATTGTTCTCCTAATAAGAGAGCTTCCCACACACCAAGAGAGTATACAAGTCTACTTGAGAAGATAGACATCTCCAAGCCTTGATGATTCATCCCTTTTACTTCTGTCCACAGTCCAGACAGAACTGTTTGAGCATCCAGGCTCAGAAGAGCTTTGAGGTCCTCACAGGTACATGAGCTAGAGTGACCAGACATGTTCCTTTTCTCTTCACTGAAGCTCTTGGATACCATGATAAAAAGCCCTACCTGTTGAGAGTTCGCTCTGTTTCCCACTACATTGATGGAAGGACCAGCTATGGCTTGTCTAGACAGAAACAGTGACAAATAAAATATCAGCAATGATGGCACCAAGAAAGTAAGCCTGTGCCTGGTAGAGCACTATTCTCTCTAGGTGTCAACATCTCATACACAGTAACCCTGTGAGATTATAAAGGGAGATGGGTTGAGCTTCGTGATATGGAAGGTCTTCAATTGTTTTGTTTGTTCTTGGGTTGTGACAGGAACTTACATATATGCAATATTACTGCATCATATGGAAGAGGGCAAGCATGTGACTGAGTCTTGGGAAGAAGAGATTGGCTTGATGCTAGCATCCTATTTTGTATGGGTGCCAGGGGAAGCACTTGTGACATTTGTGTCATACACATAAGCACCTTTGAAGTAGATTCAGCCTTTTGGGGGTCATTTTTCAGGAGAGACATATGTAATTTAAAAATTATGTAGTTGTGCCTACCATATTACCCTTATAAAATATGCACAATGATTACATAGAAGAGCAAACTGTAATATGTCACCTAACTTTGTTTCTCATTTTAAGATAAAATAATTTATTTCAATGAAAAGATGGTCCCTGGAGCTAGACTTTCCAAGGGTAGGCCACTGCATGGGCAGTATGTGGAGCCATGAAGGGTGAGATCAGACTGTGTTCCTGTTTATGGGCTGGCACCTTGGAGCCCATTCTCTGCAGAGGAACACCTAATCCAGCACTGACTTTGGGGTGGGTAAATTGGACTTGCCTGGAGTGGATGTGCCACGCTGAGATGACTTACCTTGGGACTTCTCGCCATTTTGGGGGAAGGAATGGGTAGATGTGGAGGGGTGAGGCTGAAGTCTAACTGGGAGGGATTGGGAAGAAGGAAGGGAGGGGGAACATGGGGATACACTGATAAAAATGACATTTTTTTAACAACAGTAAAAAGAAATATGTATACATGTGAAGAGGATTAATCCACTATAGAGTAGGAAAATACCCACCTTTGATTCAGATCTTGAATCTGGTGTATACCTTTTGCTGGAAGTCTATGTAAGGACATAGGAAAAGGGAGCTTTTGTTGTTTGCCTGCTTACCCTCATCTTGCTAGAACATCCATTCTTTCCATGGCATTCAGCCTATTTCTTTTGGACTCCAGAATATAGACCAACTGACACAACCAGCCTTGTGGGACTGAGCAAATACTAGATTCTTGGACTTCCTGTTCACAGGTCACAGTTCACCATTTTTTGATTAGCTGGACTGCAGCCTATAAGTTATTCCAATACATTATATATATAAAATATATATAATGTATATATATACACCCATTCCATAAGTTCTGTGACCCTAGTGAACCTGGGGTAAAAGAGATTTGGTACCAGGACCGGGGTTTTTCAGTGATAGGCTTGGCCATGCTTTTGTTTGAGGAGTTTGGACTTTGGAACTTTGAATTAGGAAAACAGCTAAATTCTTTAAGCAGAAATTATTTGCCATGCTACTAGGAGAATGAAAGTGGTTCTGAGGGTGATTTGAGCTATGTGGACCTGGCTCAAGAGGACTCAGAGGTGAAAAATATTAATATGTGGCCTAGAGACTGTTCCTGTGATATTTTGGTGAAGAATGTGGTTGCTTTCTTCCCTTGTCTGAAGTGTCTGCCTCAGGATAACTTGAAGAGTTTTGCATTATCGTATTTGGCAGAGGACATTTCAAAACAACCTAGCATTGATTATATTGCTTGGTTAGTAGCTAGTATTATGTAGATCTATAACGAAAAAGAGCAAGATGAGAAAGATAAAATACAAAATGCACAGTTTTAGAAAAAAAGGAGTACCAGGAAAAAGCTCAAAGAAAATCCTGATGCTAAATGGAATAAATGAATTGGTGACTTCCAAGCAAGAACCATGCAGCTAAGCTTCCAATTTATAAAATGGTTCAGGAGTGGGGATGTATGCCTTTAATGTCAGAGGCAAACATATTTCTGAGTTCAAGGCCAGTTTGGGCTACAGAGCAAGTTCCAGGACAGCCAAGCTTATGCAGTGAATCAAACCATCACAAACAAAGCTGGCAAAGACACCATTGAAGGAAAGGGCCATTTCCCAGCCCCAGCACTCAGCAGATCTTGGCAGCTTCAGCCAAAGAGTTCTGGTTTTAGAATCAAGAATACAAGAAAGGGGTTATGAACTCTCTCCATGACTAAGAAAGCCACTGAGACTAGGCATGTACCAGGGGTGTCTCTGCATGGAGACGAGAGGGACCATTGAATGAAACTGTCAAGGCAAAGTCTGGATTCTGTTGGAGACCCCAAGATGTTAGAGATGCCTGAGTCACTCAATACCTGTAGAGGAAAGCTGATCATAGGAGCTGGAGACAGCTCAAGAGAAGGAAGCGTGTTGCAGTGAATAATATGAATGGATTTTAAGATCTAAAGAGCATTTTGATATCAGGCAAAGAGATGCAGAGTTTGGAATTTACTAGCCAGTATTAGGTCTAGTTTTGGTCCAGTTTTTGTTCATAAGCTCTGTTTCCTCCCTTCTGGAATGGAAATATATTTCCTATGTTCTCCTATGTTGGGAGTATATGATCTGCTTCTTTATTTTTATTTTACAGGGGATTGCAGTTAAGAGACTGCATACATACCAGAAAAGACTTTGAACTTTTAAGCAGTGCTAATACTATTAAAAAACTATGTGTGTTATGCTATGATAAGGCATGCACTCGTGTGGCTGATGGATGGTGATGGTGGAGGCCTGATTGCCCATGTGGGCTTGGTGAAAGATGGCACAGCAAGAGACACTTAGACTAAGCCCACATGGACAGACTTTATTCTTATAGAGAGAGGGGGGAGAGATAGAGAAAGAGAGAGAGAGGAAAAAAGAGTAAGAAGGGAGAGAGAGTTGAGGGGCTTTCTCCTGGCAGGGTGGGAGATTTGAAGGTGGAAATCCTCTACTGCAGCTTGACCTCAGAACTCAGGGCAGAGCCAGGATAATCTTTATTAGCCAAGTGAGGCTTCAGGGCCTAGAAACAATGGAGACTTTTGAAGTTGAATTAAAGGCCTTTAGCATTATGATATGACTACAAAACTCTGAGGGCCAGGGAGTGTAAGGTAGTGGTTTGAGTAAAAATGGCCCCCATAAGGAGTGGCATTATTAGGAGATGTGGCCTTGTTGGAGTAGGTGCAACTTTGGAGAGAAAGTGTGTTATTAGAAGGTAGGCTTTGAGGTTTCAGAAGCTCAAGCCAGTCCTAGTGGCTCACTCTCTTCTCCCTGCCTGTTTATCCAGATGCAGAATTCTTAGCTCCTCTCTGGAACATCTGCCTGCATCCTTCCAAGCATCCCACCATGCTCCCTGCCATGGTGATAATGGACTAAACCTCTGAAACTGTAAACCAGCCTCACTGAAGTGTTTTCCTTTGTAAGATTTATTGGAGTCATAGCATCTCTTCATGGTGGAAGGAACCCTTACTAAGGCAGATGGGTACAGACAAGTGTTTGTGAGACTAGAAGTCCCTTTGCAACAGCTGCATCTATCAAAGTTCCAGCCCATATGATGGTTCTCTGAGAAGTATCTGATGCTGTGTCCTGTCTCGATCGACAATACCTAAGTCCACATGCCTTATATCCATCGACAGTCTCTAGGCTTCCATGTCCTCTCCTACTGACAGCCTCCCAGTCTCCATGTCTTCTCTCATTGGCAGTCTCTTGGCTTCCATGTACCCTCTCTAGTAAGTTTTCTTGTCCTTGTCTCCCCGGGCATTGGGCTATTAGAGCTCCTTCCTCTCTAGTGCCCACTTTGCCTACAGTTTGTAATGCCCTTTAATGAATAACTAATAGTCAATGGTTCTCTAAGTTTTCACAACTAACCCATACTTCATTGAAATATGGCTCATTCTTATCAGTTGGGAGCCTGCTGGGCCTTGCTAGTCAGCTACACTGAGGATTCTGCTGGCCCGTTTTCTCCCTCAAGAATGACTTTTTGGTTCTTGGCCTGCATGTAAGCTCCTTAATGTTTTATCTGTGAATCCTTTCAATGCTGCTTTAAACACTCCAGTTCATTGTGAATGAGGTTCCACAAATGGATGTACCACAGCAAGGTATTCTGTCTAATGTAGAATCACCACCGGCCTATTTCTAGTTCATAAACACAAGTTAATGAGCATTCATGGATACGATACTGTTATATGTGGATATAAACTTTTATTTCTTCCTAAACACCATTCAGAGAATGTCTTGTTCAAAGACTAAAAATTTATAATTTCAATGGGCTTGAAAAGTGCAATTGATCTAAAATTTTATCAAATTTTTGTTGGGTTTTCACTTTAGGTGATACTGAATCAAAAGAGTTTTGTCCAGTGAATGATTTTAATTTGCATTTTTCTTTCTTGAAAGATATGGAACTCTTTTGCATGTCCTCTTTGGCTCCTTGGGAACCGTCCTTTAGGAAGCATCCCGCCAAACAATGATTCCATATGTTTCTGCTGCTTGTCTTTCAGTCCTTGTACTGTGCAGTTAATCTGTGTTCTAGATACAAATCCTCTGCTGGTTGTTGATTTTGTGAATGTGTGTAGCTCAGAAAGAGCCTGTTCTTCATATTTATTTCATATTTTGTCCTGCTTTGAATTTTGGAGTAGGATCTCACTTGTGGTCCTGTACTTCCCAAGCAGTATTCCCCAGCCAGATTTCATATTTTCTTAATGATTTTCAATGACTCAAGTTTTGATAATTTTGAGCATAGCTTGTTTCTTTTTCTTGTATGTGACCATGTGTGGCAGTTTGTATGTTATGGGCCCCCACAATTCCACAATCTCATGGGGGTGGCACAATTCGGAGGTATGGCTTTATTGGAGTAGATATGGTCTCATTGGAGGAAGGCAGTATGTCATTGTGGGGACAGGCTTTGATGTTTCATATACTCAGTATACTACCCAATATGTCAGTCAACTTTCTGTTGCGAAGAAGATGTAGGACACTTGGCGTTTCTGCATGTTATCATGCTCCCTGTCATGATGGGCTGAACTTCTGAACTGCTAAGTCAGCTATCACAATTAGTTTTCTTTATGAGAGTTGCCCTGGTCATGATGTCTCTTCACAACAATAGTAGCCATAACTAATTAAAGAATCATAATGAAGTATAATTCTGATTTCAAAAACCTTTACCAAACTCTCAGATACAGGCACTGTATTTTTTCTAAGCTTCAAAGACTTTACTTTTATAATGACAGATCCAGTCAGTCTCAAATTAAGGTGGAATTTGATGTGAAGAAAGTGGTAAGTTTTAACACACTTATCTGTAATACACACATACACAATGCAATGGTCATCATTCACTATCACTTTGACAATATGTAGAGTCACTAAGGAGATAAACCTCTGGGCACTTGTGAGAGGGACTTTTGGGATTAGGTTGAGGTTAGAAAACCTTTCATTTACTGTGTTTGGTTCCTTAACGTGGGCTATGCTCCAAGTCTGAATACAATGGAGACATAAAACTGAGAGCAAGCTTTCTTCGCTGCATTATGACCACAGGTGTTATATGAGTAGTTGCTCTCAGACATTGGTTCCATCATCTCTCAGCATGACAGACTATACCATGAAACTGTGAGCTGCAATAAACTTTCATTCCTTGCTTTTTCAAGTATCCAAGTATAATATGTTTACTTATTTCAACATTGTCTTTTGAAAAGACTTCATCCACCGAATTCCATTGATGCCAACGTTGAAATCAATTTTCACACTGTTTGTGTGTATGTCTTAAGGCTGTTGTATCCTGTTGAACTCTCTGACTGCCTTACAGGTACACTGAGGTTTACCTGAGATTAAAAGAGATTTAGTTATTAAAATTCCAAACCCATACAGTGTAAATCCTCACACTGTGTTGCTTTATCTCCAGGTTGACTTGGCTACTCTGGTTCCTTTGCTTCTCCATCTACAATGAAGAATCTACTTGTCAGTTTTTGCAAAAAGCTGGATGAAATATGTCTTGTCTACAAATTAATCTTGTTGCTAATGTTTTTACTCCTTTATTCACACACACACACACACACACACACACACACACACACACACACACACACATACACACACACACGAGCATGCACAGAGTTAAGTAAGGTGTTTTACACCTGCGGTCATATTCATGGAAGACAGTTGCAGTAGGATCATGAGACTAAACCCAGCCCATGCTCTATAGTGATATCCTGTCTCAAAAATCAAAGCAGAACAGCAACAGAAACTCCTATGCATAACATTAGAATCCTTTTGGCCAACCTAAGGCAAGAAGCCAACTTCTTCCCTCCAGACCATTGTCTTCAAGAGATCTGTTTATTTCTTAGATTCATTTGCTACTCATTTTTAATAGTTTCATCTCACATTGTCCCATAGTTCATTATGAAGCTTGACAAGTCAAGATGACATTTTGTCTCAGCCTCTCCACGCTACGAGATTACAGTTGGAAGACACCTTCCTTCCTTGGATGACTCTTGTCTTGGTGGTAGGAACAGACGCAGACATATCACCAATCACCCTGTTTTCTCTTGTGGACTCCACTTAATTGTGTACACAGCCCACATTAAAGAGATGTGGTTCCCTATTGGTGTAAAGATACCATGAGTGAACATGTAGACATTCCTCTATGGATAAGGTCTCAGGCAGATATTGTTAAGTGTGTATGAAACAAAGTTAAAGGAGACTTTGGTGGAATATGAAAACATTTAGAAGGAAACTATTATCTTAAATTATAAAAAGGAAAAGCTTAATGTTGTATACTGAATTTAAACATAACTTCAAATAGATTTTTGTAATAAGATTTTTATGAATAAATTTTAAATATTTTATTATCTATTTATATGTATATCTGTGCACAGAGAAGAAGAGGGCTTATGATCCTCTCGAGCTGGGGTTTTAGGTGGTTGTGAACTGACACTTGTGCTCAGAAGCAATCTCAGAACACACTCCTAACCAGTGAGCCACACCTTCAGGCCCTTCACAATTTTGATGACTAAATTTGTTGCTCTCGATTTGACCTTTTTTTCAGGTGATTTTCACATTTCTTTGTTCTTCTCCCCAGATTTCTGAAGGCTAATGTATTATCTACTTTTCTCTCTCCACGTTGAAATAGCTGATAAAAGCAGTTAGGGAGGGAAAGGTTCATTTTTGTGACTAGGCCTCAAGAGTATGAGATTGGAACAGTCACCAGGAAGCAGACAGAGCTGGATGCAGTACTCAGATAGCTTGTTTTGTTTTTAAACATTTGATGGACCCCAATTCATAGAATGGTGTTTCACACAGATAGGATGGGTCTTATGACCACAGTGAATCTAGAAAACTCCTTACAGACATGACCAGCATCTGTCTCAGGGATTCCAGCTCCTGTGAAATCATTAAACAGTATTAACTGTCACTGCTGTTAAGTTGAACATTCAAAAGTTTGAAAACTGGTTTTAAAATTTACGATGAAAAACTTACAACACTTAAAATTAATATTCAAAGTGCCTGTCCTTTCTATCCCACATGGGTGCTCTAGCTTTATATATATATATATATATATATATATATATATATATATATATATATATATATAATGTGGATATGTATAAACATAACTCATTTGGTTGAAGTTCTCTGTAGTGTCTGAGGAAGACCCAATGGAGGGATACTGATGTGTGATAAAGCTGTTGATTATTTAATATGCATTGTATGTGTTAGTGAAAACAGGTGATGATGAGATTGTGATCTTTGCTCTGGTTTGGGATGGAATGCTTCTCTGTTTTTCCATGATGCTTATCTAGGAGTTGGTCCATCTGCAGGCAAGTAACTCTGGGGCATTCAATCAGCTAGCAGTTCCCTTGCTATACTTTTATTCTCTTAGCTCCATGGACTAGATAAGGGGTCTTGACAGTGCTGTGCAATTCAAGCGTGTCTTGTTAGGGTTTCTATTGCTGTGTAAAAACATCATGACCATGTTCCAGCTCTAACAAAGGAGATATTTGTGGTGGTGGCTCACTCACAATTTCATAGACTCAGTCCATTATCATCATGTGAGGAGCATGACATCCAGTGTGCTGGCAGACGTGGTACTGGCTACATCTTGACCAGAAGAAAATAGGAAGTGCACTGAGACACTGGGCAGTATCCTGGGGATAGGAAACCTCAAAGCCTACCCTCACAGTGACACACTTCATCCAACAAGGCCATACCCACTCTAACTATGCTCCACCTCCAAATAGTGCCACTTCTTATGAGATTATGATATTAATTACATTCAAATGACCACATTCCACTCTCTGCCCCCATAATCCTGTAAAAATATTATAATGCAAAATGCACTTAGTCTAACTTTAAAAGTACCCAAAATTTATTAAAGTTTCACTGGTGTTGTAAAGACCAAAGATCAAAGTCTCTTCTGATACTCATACAACCTCTGTAATCCCCTGTAAACATCACAATCAAAAAACAGATTACATACTTCCAACATATAATGGTGGAGTATATACATCACCATTCCAAAATTCAGGGAAGAGAGGAAATACTGAAAATATTTTGAGGATAAGTAGTGAGAAAAGATTGAACCAATGAAAGACTGGAAACCAGTTGGGCAAACTCTAAACTCTTCATCTCCATGTCTGATGTCAAAATACTTTTCAGATCTCATTTAGCTTTGTTAATTGTAGCACACTTCTTTCTCTTGGACTGGTCACACTCCTTGTCAGTAGCTTTCCTTGACAGGTATCCATGGCACTGGAATCTCTAATATCTTGGGTTCTCCAAGGTAATCTAGGCTTTAACATCACAGCTTTATGCAATGACCTCTCTAAGCCTCCATTCAGGGACACTACTGATGCATGCTAAGCCTCAGGGGCTTTGATCAGGTGAAGAGGCGAATTCCATAACCTATTTCTTCTATCCTTAATTCCAAGTCTAGAATGACATGGTTAAAGCTGCCAAGTTCTGCTGCTTGTTGAGCCTGGAACATGGCCCTCTCTTTCAATTATGTTTTTGCCAGCTTTCTGGTTTTGATGGTTTTCTTCACTGACTTGACTGTCCTGAAATTTCCCCAGTAGACTAGGATGATCTTAAACTTGAGATCTGCCAGCCTCTGTCTTCCTGTGCTGGGATTAAAGGTGTGCTCCACCACACCTGGCTATAAGCTTTTCTTCAGTTTTTTTTTTTTTTTTTTTTTTTTTTTTTTTTTTTTTTTTTTTTTTACAACTTGGTAACTTAGATAGGTGGGATCTGTCTTAGGTCAATAATCCTTATATTCCATTTCTTAAACTATTTATCTGGTGCTCTTTTTCTCCTCAAAATTTACATTTTGTAATTTACCCTGCTTAGTTTGCTTTTTTAAAAAACAAATTATAATCTTCAATAAATCTGCATTAGTTACCACTAATAACCACACAACAGAGTCCATACTAGGCTGTTTTGAGATTTCTTCTGGCAAAGGAATGAATCCAAATCTCTTCGCTTTAGCCTCAGGCAGACTCTTCAGACAAGGACAAAAATAAACCAGTGTCTTTACCAAAATACCTTAAGAACTATCTCTAGGCCACGTATGAGCATTCTTTTCCTCTGATACCTCTTCATACCCACAGTTCATCAACTCATACTCAGCACCACTGCCTTCTATGCTTCTATTAGTATGTCCCATTAAGGAGTGCTTAAAGCATTCCACTACTTTCTTAATACAAACTCCCAAAGTCAGCATTACTCTGACAAAACCATGGCCAGACCTATCACAATACCTCTTTTCCTGGTACCAACTTCTTTCTTGTTAGGATTTCTATTGCTGTAAAAAGACACCATGACAATGACATTGTTCATGGGAGCATGCAGGCTGATGTCCTAATGGCTACATCTTGATCAGAAAGCAACAGGAAGTGGACTAAGACTCTAGCATAGAAAACCTCAAAGCCTGACCCACTGTAGATGGAATTTTACTTTCTAGGCGCCAGTCCAAAATTAATATTTATTAGAATATAAATTAACACTCACGATATTAGTAACGGCTTATAGTGGCACCTGAACAAGGACTGGAGTATCCAAGCGATGGATGAGCGATGGACGCGCGATGGAAGGACGATGGATTCCGATTCTGTCTGTCCAGCAGCCAGCAGCCAGGAACCAGGAAGAGTGAGTCCTCTTGTCCCAGCTGCCACTTATCAATGGGGTTGGCCACACCTCCTCCAGGTTGGCCACACCCCCTCCAGGGTCCGGAAGCGTCTTCTGACCTTATCGGCTGACACCTTAATCCCGCCACAACCCACAATGACATACTTCCTCCAACAAGGCTGTACCTACTCCAGCAAAGCCACATCTTCTAATAGTGTGATTCCTTATGTGATTATTAGAACCAATTACATTCAAATGCCTACAGAGGGTGACTTTAGATTATCAACTAGACAGAAAGACCAGGGACCAGAATGGCTTGAGACTCTCAGTAGCCAGGCAGCAAGAGTGGCAGAATTAGGAATTTCTTACCTGAGGAAGAACGCTGGAGAGTCTGGGTCTTTGCTGGGGTGGAGGTATCTGGAACAGCTCTAAAGTCAGCTGTAGATGCTCCAGGTCTGAGAAGTCCTGACACCGTTCTGATGAAATATTTGCTGCGTAGTCATGGACACACTTCCCAGCTCTTTGGGAAGCCTGGTTCATCATGCACAGTGTAAATCTGTGCATCAGAAGGTGCTGATGACCATTAAAGGGTCAGAGTAAAATGATCTCTGTCCAAATGTAGTACAGAGAAACAGCCACAGTAAAGGCAGGAGTCACACAAAGCTTCATGTTGGAATAATGCAAGCCTCAGATGAAGTTGGAAAGTCAGTGTAGAGTTGACAGAAGCATTTATATATTTTAGTTAAGTGGGGGCTGGAAAGATGTCTCAGAACTGAGAAGAGTCCTCTTGCAGAGAACTTGTTTTTGGTTCTCAGCACCCAACGCAGGTGGCTCCCAATCACATGTAACTCCAGCTCCAGGAAATACAATTTTCCTCCTCTTTGCTCTCTCCAGGCACCTGTACTCACAGGGCAAACACACACACACACACACACACACACACACACACACACACACACACACACACACACACACACACACACATACACACACACACACACACACACACACACACACACACACAGAGAGAGAGAGAGAGAGATTAAAAAAAAGATTTTTAAAAAGTATGAGAAGCTGACTTGTGGTGACCTTTTCACTCTTTCAAGGTTGATATTATGGGATGGTGCCTTGACTCATCTGCCAAGTAGATAGGCATGTCAATTGTTGCAGTTGCCACTGCAATGTGGCTCTGATCTCTCAAGTGTTATTTCCCAGCCACAAAGATGGTGAAAGCTGAGGCTTTTGACAGGTTTGTTTGAGTCTGTCATTCTTTTAAGAAACAATGAGCCAAGGTATTTTGAGTACAAGAATAGTTAGAGTGCATACACCCATGTGTACGTCTGCAAGTGTGCATACACGTATGTATGTTAAGATCCATTGACAACATTGAGAGGCCTTCCTCCAGTGTACTCTTGGTTTTTTGTTGTTGTTTGTTTTGCTTTGTTTTGTTTTTTTAAATTAAGACAAAGTGTTTCAGTTGGATACAGGTCTCACCAACCTATATGTAGGTAGGCAGATAATGATAGGAAGATAATTGATAGATAGATGGTAGATAAGTGATAGGTGAGAAATACATTACAGATAAATAAATAATGTATAGATGATAAACAATAAGTGATAAACAGTTGAAAGAGAATAGAATCACATTTAAAAACATTTATTTACAAAGTGACCACTTGCTGTATAGAATGAGAAAATAGTATTTATTCAAATACACACATGTAGAACAGGATTGTAATTAGTTCACATGTAAGTTATACAGGGTTGACTAATTCAAGCAATTTCTGTGGAAATCTTTCTGGAAATTGGAATTCATTTTCTTTTTTTAACACATGGACTTCATCTTACTCCCTGGACAAATAGCCAAACGTGTTATTCTATCAGGTAGAGTCAGATGTTTCAGTCTGGCCTGGCCAGTTCTGCAGCCACTTAGTCCTACATAAACACACAGAGGCTTATATGAACTACAAGCTGTTGGGCCCATGGCTCAGGATTATTTCTTGCTAACTCTTACTCTTGAAGTTAACCCATTATTCTTATCCATGTTTAGCCACGTGACTCGATACCTTTGCTCAGTGCAGCATCTCATCTTCCTTCCTCTGAGTCTGACAGGTGACACTTCCTCCTCCCAGAATTCTCTTCTTCTGGTTGTATTGCCTATTCTTCCTGTCTGTCTAGATTTTGGCTAATAAGCATTTTATTAAAGTAATATTTACAGTGTACAAATTATAGTCTCATAGCAATCAGGGAATCAATTTGGTCCTCCAGGAGAGACTAAACAATGGTAGTAAAGAATGGTAAAATATATTTAAAGGGAAATTTAAAGTTTCTGGAAACTTCTGCCATGGTCATCAGCTCTGCATGTAGTCTCTGCTTCATCACTGGTATGAGATCTTCTGCAGGCCTCTGATGGTGATCAGAGAGCTTCAAGTCAGAGGATGATCTCATCTGTACCACACAAGGCCCCAGCTCATCAGAAATCCAAAACATTTGCATACTTGGATGTGATAAATGTGTTCTCAAAGAAGCAAAAATAACAAAACCAAGTGTGGGGACAGAAAACATTGTCGGACCTTGTTTCAGTACCCAGTGCCAGCCCTCAGGACAGCCATGACTGAGGCCAGACAGAACAGATGTGCACCAGGGACACTGGGGATCTTGGAGAATGCCGGTTGTTGTACTGCACAATAGAACAACAGAAGAGGATGCTCTGACTCTGGTGCGGGAGGGCAGCACTCCATATTTGCCTGATTAGAAAATGGGTCTGCAGGTTGAAAAAATCAGGTTTTACTTTCTGGTTCCTGATTTTTTTTTCTCATAAAAAGCAAAGTAGAGATAGTGACTGAGAAACAGGAGTTGTGCCTTTATTAGTTATTTTTCTGACTCTAGCTTCTCTGAAAGGGTTTTTGCTATTATTTATTCTATGAGAAAGAAGTTGGGTAAGTGTGACGTTTAACTATCTCTTCTGTCTTCGTTTCTTTAAGTGTGATAAAATACTTATCCAAAATCAAATTTGGAGAGGAAGGGTTTATCCAAGTTACAATTTCAGGTCACATTCCATAATTTCAGGAATGTCATGACAGAATCCCCAGCAGCTGGTGACATCACATCAACAACCAAGAACAGAAGAAATAGACACACCTTTGCTTGACTGAGTTTGTGCTCAGTCAGCTTTCTCTACTCTTCACACAGTGAGTTCTAGCCCACGAACTAATGCTGCCCACATTCAGGATGAGTATTCCAACCTAGTGTGACAATCAAGACAATCCCTCATAGACATGCACCCGGGACAGCCAACCTCATCTAGACAAACTTTTAGTTACAACCTCCCTTATTCCAGGTTGTTGCCAAGTTGACAAAGTTAACCACTGTCAAAACTCAAACTTCTAATTATACAATTAAAATAACTAGTTTGTTATAAACAAGGAACCAAGGTGAAGTAAAAAGTACAGGTTAGGAGCCTAGTTTGTATGGGTCTCCAAGTGGTATCAGCTGCTTGAAGATGATACTATGTTGGGAGCACAGTTTCCACTTTTAAGTCAGAACAGTGGAAGGAATGCTGAAGCCGGCTTTCCCTAACAAGTCCTTATGTAGGAGATCTTGTGGTGGCTTGGGGCCCTCACCTCTCTAAAGAATATCTAAGTCCTTCAGGAATCAGCTGTTCACCATTGTCATGCACGTGGACATATTGAAGTTCAAGAGAACTGCTCAGACACTAAATAAAGAAGTCTGTTCCCAGAATGCCATCAGTGCCCACTCAAATCTTCTGAGCTATAAAGCCCCATGAGACTCTGGAAGGGGCAAAAGCTTTTACAAGGCTGTGGATTAGGAAGTTAGCATCCCTACCTACAGTCCAGAGACAAGGAAGGATTTCAAATGCAGCATCATGCCTTCTGAAATTTATGGCCTCTAAGTTACCCCTGCTTGATGCTGTTAGTTCATTCTACTCAGAGTGGTAAACACTACTGGTACAATGTGTAGGGGGATTAGGTTGTTCCATTGTAAATAATTGTCCCCACCTATGAGTTTAATAAAAAGCACTATTGGCCAAATGCAGACAGGAAGTGTGGGCGGGGCTACCAGACTAAGAAGACTCTAGAAATAGGCAGAACCAGAGCAGAATGCCAGAGAGAAGCCAGAAGAAGCAGAGGACAACTATGCTGCTGAGAAAAGGTACCAAGCCACATGGCTGCACAGGATAAGAGTCATGGGTTAGATTAAGGATAAAGAGTTAGCAAGTTATATGCCTGGGCCTTAGGCCGATCAGCCTAAAACTATTCTAAACATCTGTGTGTCTCTGCGGGTCTGTGGGTCTGTGGGCCTAAACCTTGAAGCTAGGCCCAAAAGTCCAAGCCAGAAACCTCATACTACAACAATGCATCCCAGTGACTCTGCAGCATTTTCTCAAAATAGAGAACACCTCTGAACAGCATGCCTTGCAAAGATCTGGAAGGGGTTTAATTAATCATCATTTTCCATTTCTCTTTTAGAAAACTTTAGAGTTGTATTAAAAGACACAAAGAGGCCATTGGCAAGAACAATATCAGGTAATCCCCAACAAAATATCTGGAACTGAAGAATATAATACAACCCTAAGAATTGGAAAGAACCCAAACTAACTATTTAATTAGACCCTCAAAGTAATGTGGAGGAGGTGGATAGATGTGTCAGAGGTTAAGAGCACTGGTTGCTCTTTCAGGGGTACTGAGTTTAATTCTTGGCAGCCATATAGTGGTTCACAACCATCTATACTTTGATCTACCTGCATATAGGCATAACACTGTGAATATAATAAATAAATACAATATTTTTTAAAAAAATAATGCATGGGTAATTTCACAGTTCAAGACATGGGCCCTGTGTGGAAAAAGAATACAGGATAATAAAGCATGCTTAGGAAAAACAGTAGCTAGGATATGAAAGGTGAAGTCATGGGTGTAGTTATGACTGTCAAGAACACAGCAAGTTATCAATGCATAAGTACCAGTACTTTCAGAACAGAGACTAATAAGTTATCAAGAAAAGAATATAGTGTGTCTAGATCTAACAGTGATCTTTCCAGTTCTTAAACACAGGAAAACAAAAAGCATACAAATACCCAGAAAAAACAAAGACATCATAAAGCTCGTCAGATTGCTCTGCTCTGCCTTCTGGGATAGTACCTGAGGGTGATCTGAGCAACAGAAACTCCAGTCTAAAACCCCTAGAAGGCAGATAGATATTCAGGATGTCCCAAGTACTCAGTATTATATTGCTTCATTGGTTGACTGGGAAAGGTTGTGACTAGGACCTGGGCTGTAGAATGGAGTGGCCTATCTCACCGAGAAGGGTCTTAGTGACTCTTTATTCAACATCAAGGTCAGAGACCATCTTCCATCCTGGTTTGCTGACTGTGGTAAAATTGGCCAACAATTCCCAGGTATGAAAGGAGACATAAGTTCAAATTTCTGTGGCTGGTGGACATATCCCTCTCAGTCCTATAGACAGGAATTAATGACCCAATCTCCTCCAAAATTCATGTCTGAGTTGAGTTTCTTTGTCATGGTATAGAAGGTAGAGGCCACTGGCAAGTATCACCTCAGCTGATGTTGCTGGTTACACATCCACCAGTCCTTGGAAGACATGTAGACATCCACACATACCTGCTTCTCCCTCAGGTCTGTCTTGTTGGATATCTTGTGTTTTACACATGGTGTTTCATGCATGTACACTTATATATGAATATGTGTACATATGTTGTTACCTAACAGATTATTTATTTTACCAACATTTTACTTTGAAGTTGCTGAATAATAATTTAAACTTGTTGATCTTATTGTTTTCAAGAAAGCCCAACATATGTTCCTAACTTTCTTCCAGCACTCTTCCTAACTTTATCTTGGTTCAGATGCTATGGCTGACCAGCACTGTCATGTTTGGGTGAGTGATAGAGGAATGTACAATTAAATATATGTAAATTATTGTATGTCATTGAAAAAGAAGGTTTTCCATTGTCTTAGCTTGGGTTTTATTACTATGAAAAGACACCATGACCATAGCAATGCTTATAAGGAAGACACTTAATTGAGGGACCTCACTTACAGTTTCAGAGGTTCAGTCCATTATCATCAGGGTGGGGAGCATGGTGTCACACAGGCAGACATGGAGTTGGATTTAAGTAGATGAAAGTCTTACACCTTGTAGGCAGCAGGAAGTTGACTGAGACAGTGGGCGATTTTATGAGCCTAGTCAACCCCAAAGCCTGCTTCCACAGTGACGTATGTCCTCTGACAAGGCCATATCCACTCCAATAAACAAGCACCTCCTAATGGTGCCACTTTCAATGAGACTGTAGGGGCCAATACATTCAAACTACCACACCCAAGTCAGTATATATTTGCATTTTAAATTAGTTTTATAATTCCTGTCTTTTATTTTCCGATGAAAAACGTTTATGCTAAATGTGTTTTATATGACACTCTTTTGACTCACCATCCTACTATTTTCTGTTTATTCTGTCTTATTTCTTCTTTGCCTGTTTTACTAATAAGTGTATGGCAGCTTCCCATCTTTAATGTTATAATGAGCGATTTTTCTTTAGTTTAAAAACTTCTAAGGAAAGAAGCCACTTAAAAAAATAACAGCTATTTCACTTAAGAAGAGGGTTGTTTTTGCTTGAGTACATATAACTAATTTCATATTCCTTCTGTCACTGACCCAGATGTCACTTCTTGACACAGACTATACTAGTGAGATTCCTGTATCTGTGCCAAGAGAAAAGTTAGAAGGAAGATATATTGACCCATTCTTGGCTTTCCTTGACAAAACAAAGCCAACAGGCATGAGCTATTATTTAGTTATTTAGCGATATCACTGATTGTATGCCCATACTTCTATCTCAAATGCATTCTTCTGGGGCCTTGCTGTAAAGTAATTGTTACCATCCCCCAAGTTAATATGCTGAAACCCTAGTCCTCAGTGTGATGAAGGAAGGATCTAAAGGACAACTGGACTCCATGAGATACAGTGGATGGAGTCTTGGTGATTATACCATGCCCTAGAAGATAAGGAAGACCAAAGTCTTCCCACATTCAAGAGCATGCCACAACTGACCTTGGGCTACTGCCCTCCAGACTGTGATCAATACATATTTTTTGTATAAGCCACATAGTCTACAGAGGCCTGACATGATGAAGACAGGTTTTATTGTTTTCATAAGAAGCTGATAGGTTCAGTAAAAAGCCACTACAGGTAATGTCTAGTTGACCATGACAGCAAATAGCAGGCAGCAGGTGCTGCAGCCCTGTTTTTCTGTCTGTCTATCTGTGCCTCTCTTTTTTCTGTATTTATTTTATAAACTTTAACATGCGAGTAAAATCAACTTTTCAGTGAGTTGGTTTTTCATGTCTCTATTTTTGGCAGTGACGATCGATATGATTGTGAGCATCCTGACGCGTACCTTAGCAGCCTGTTCTGCCTGATATCAGAGACAGAGATTTTGCTCCCACAGGCTTCTTGGGGTGATCAATACCAGGGCATATACTAGAGATAAGTCAGCAGTTCTGCTTTGTTGACATTGCCACTTAATTTGCCAAAAGATTGTTGGACACTGTAAACTTCTCCCCTTGACCCCTGTAAGCACAAGGAATTTAAATGTGTGACTTCAAGGATAGGGAGTCTGTTACCACAAAATCAATGATCAGTTTGACTTCTGTAGCAGTAATATAAATTCCAGGACTAGTAGAATTATGCTGATTTTATTTATTGTATATGTAAATATGCAGATTAGAGGACACTTTCCAGGAGTCAGTTTTCTCCTTCCACATTGAGGGTCCCAAGGAGCAAACTAAGAATGTCAGCTTTGGTAGTAAGCATCTTTTCCACTAAGCCATTTCTCTGGTCCTATGCATATAGTTTATAGGGATGATATTTTCTTCATGTGATAGTTTATTAGATATGTTCCAATAAATAAGCCATTTTATTTTGTAAAAAAATAATATTTATAACATTATGAAAATATCTTCCTTATAGTTGCACAAACAGTATAAAAACCATTAATAAGTAGTAAGTTTTACAATTCTTTTACTGGGGAAACACCAGTGGTTGAGCACTGTGAAATATTCCCTCTGATTATGTTCCTGACAGTGCCTTTACTTGAGTAGCAAAGTCAGCTTATATTTCATTCTATAGTTTTTCTTCAAGGTAAGCATGTTAGTAGGTTCTCCAGCCAGCATTGACTCGTGCTCTATAGGCAGTTTGTGGTTAGACAGTTAGACATTAGAAATAATTTCACATTGCTACAGTAAGACATTACATCCATTGATTGATGACCTTCCACATCTGCTGACGTCTGTAAGTGTCCCATATCACCATCTGTGATCCTATGCATCTGCCTGTTGGAAACTCACTGGTTTTCCAATAGTTCCTCTATATAATTCTCTTTTCTTATCTAGACATGCATATTCTAAGTACCTTGCATGCTTTTTAATTTTGCTTATGTTATATATTGCAAAAATTATAAATGGTAATTAAAGTCAGATTCAGAAAGTATTCTCGTTATGGAATATACACTTGAAACATACTATTTAAACTATTAAATAATCAACAATGGAATTCAAACATCAGAACACTGACAAATCATTTGAATATTCTTGAAGAACTGACAAATTATTCAGTTACTTAGATTTGGATGTCTGTGTGTAACCTGGAGATGGAAACATCATCTCCCTGTGGAGATGGCAGAATCAAATGAGCTTATGAAATCACAGTGCTCAGAATCATGCATGTATATTAAAAAGCTTAATGGAAATTAGATATATTTTGTTCTTTATCTCTGTTTTTTTTTTCCTTTCTGGTTTTGGATAACAATTATACTAACATCATAAAATATCTTGGGATTACTGTTTTATGAGTTAAAAATATTTATTCTGTCAGTATTTACAATACATTTTAAATCAAATACAAGATGTCTTTTATTTTTGTCTTTATTCTTCAATTAATTAATTTATATTGATTAATTTTATTTTATAATTTATGCATATATATTAAGCATCTAGATTATTTCCCTTCCTCCCATTCCCATTAATCCTGCCAGTCTTTTTTAGGATTCATGACTTTTGGTTCTATTTTGTGACCCATTAGGTTTACTCAGGGCCATCTGTGTGACCACTGGATTGGAACTGCATTAGAGCCCTGTGAGGTCAGCGAACCAAACACCACCAAAGACAATGACTTCCCAGGCTTTAAATGCATCAGTAGCAGATAGTCCAGTAGTGAGGGGTAGAGACTGATCAGCCCCTTCTCCATCTGTGTGCCACTGTAGCCGCCCCATTCTGGTGCACCCAGTGCAGGTATCCAAAGCTGTTGTCTGTCAGTGTGTAATTACAGTGGTGGCACTCTACCAAGAAGGTGTTAATTTCCTGCCCTGCTCCTTATTTTCTGGTTTTTACATCCTTTCTATCACCTTTCCACAATGTTCCCTAAGATTTAAAGGGATGTTATAAGGCAAACCTTTTTCTCAGCACCTCCTACAGCCATGACTCTGCATTCATCAATGTTCATGGAAAGAGAAGCCCCTTTGATTAAAACTGTGAGTAGTGCTTATCTACAGGTACAAACATGAATACTTAGAAGACATTATTCAGTCCTCCTACCCCAGGCCTATGATCTCCCTCACCATGAGTGAGCACTTGATTAAATTCTAATATGACCCTTAGATTCTTTCCTAAGGAGGAGGCTCTCAAAGAACAGTTGGTTATATCTCTGAAGTCATACCATTCTTGTACCAGTGGGCACATCTTGTTAGGTAGATCAGTCTCATCGATCACACAACCCACTGATTCACAGCTGGTTAAAATCACTGATTTTTTTCTTTCAGTAGCCTCCATATGGGAACTAGCCTGGGAAAGGGAAGCTGTCAGTTCAGTCTCCGGTTTCTCTGTATCCTGAAACTAATATGTACAGTTTCTTTATCAATAGGATCTTAACATCTAGCTCTGGAGAGCAGTCAAATAAAATAACAAAACCCTGTTTTAGGGAGGTTGAGACCTCTTTGACCTGGGATTCTTTAGGAAGTATCCTACAATTGACATCAGATACACACACACACACACACACACACACACACACACACACACACACACACTCACTCTTATATTCCAAAGTTCTGGAAATATATTTCTCCACCTATGCAGAGTATCATCCTTAAAATTGAATATATTTATATACACACACACATATATACACATGTACATATACAATCTGGACCAATCTCCGTGTTGTTCTCTTCAGATGCAGAAAAACAATCTTAGAGTCAAATAGATGCAAAAGATCCTGAACAGTCAAAACATCCTGGCAAAATGATAAAGCTGAGGACATCACCAGACTGACCTCAAGTTGTATCACAGAACTATAGTAATAAAGAACATCATGGTATTGGTGTAAGAATAGACACGCAGATCAATGGAATATGGTAGATATCCCTAATTTAAGTCTACATAACCTCCTGTTTCTTAAAAGATATTTTTCAGTGGTGTGAAGGGGTAAAGGGAAGGGTTAAATGGACTGGAAATCCAGAGGGCAAAGCAGAGAAGGGAATATGGGCAAGAATTATTATTCTAATTAGCATTACTATTACTATTATAAAACACCATGATCAAAAGCAAATTGGGGAAGAGAGGGTTTATTTGGCTTACACTTTAACAATTACTTTTAATCATTGATGGAAGCCAGGACAAGAACTCAAGCAGGGCAGGAACCTGGAAGCAGGGGTTGATGTAGAGGTCATAGAGGGGTGCTGCTTAATGGCTTGCTCCTCATTGCCTGCTCAGCCTACTGTTTTATAGAATCGAGGGTCACCTGCCTAGCAGTGGCCCTGCCTACAATGATCTATATTCTTCTACATCAATCCCTGACTAAGAAAATGCCCGCAGGTTTGCCTATAACCAGATCTTATGGAGACATTTTTCTAATGGAGGTTCCTTCCTCTTATGTCTTTGGTTTATGTCAAGAGAACATAGAACTTGACTAAAACTAAAGACCTTTGAAAAGGCTGTATACCTTTACTGTAGAATTTCCTTTTTACAATTTTACTGTAATATTTTATTCCTTGAGAGTCTTACAACATACACAAGGGGATGTAATCATGTCTGTTTTCATTTCTCTCCAACTTCTCCTGTACCTCTCCCAACATATCTACTTCACAACTTTATGTCTTTCTTTTAGGGTGGATGATGATCCATCAATCCCAACTAATGTCCTCATGTGCATGGTTGTAGGGCCATTCAAGGGAGCACAAAATCAGCTGTGTCTATATGTGGGGATATGTTTCAATTTTAATAAAAACAGCCTGGGATATCAGAGGGATCTACCCACAATCAGTCTAGGAGGATCAGACAGTGGTGATTCACACCTTTAATGCCAGCACAAGGAATATCCCGTGGGGAGTGGTGACCTGTGCCCTTAATCCAATCTGAGTTTGAGGTCATTTTAGTTTACAAAAGGAGTTCCAGGCTCCCAGGCAGGCAATGGTAGGGTCAGGTCTTAACTGAGCGAAGAAGGTATTTAAGGCAGGCATAGAAGGCAGAAGAAGCCATGGCTCACAGTGTTAGTCCCAGTACTTGGGAAGCAGAAGCAAGAGAATCTCTGTGAGTTCAGCCTGGTCTTCAAAGCAAGTTCCAGGACAGCCAGGACTGTAAACAAACAAAACAAAACAAACAAAGACTGGAGGAGGTGGATCTGTCCTCTGATATCTCAGACTGTTTTTATTAAATTTGAAACATATCCTCACAGCTATAGACCAAAAAAAAAAAAAAAAAGAAAGAAAGAAAGAAAGAAAGAAAAGAAAAGAAAAGAAAAAAGTACCCACTCTCTACTTCTAAGCAGTTATCCAGTTATCCTTAGGAAGGGCTGGGACATGAAGTGCATTTAATGCATTTTTAAAGTAATTTTTAAAAAAGTTTTTCCCCATGCCACCACTGCTCCCTCTCCCTGTCCTTCTCCCCATCCTCCCATCCTCCCTCAATCTCCCTTCTACCCTATGCCCCCATCCTTCTCAAGAGAGGGCAAAGAATCCTAAGGTGAGTCAGCTCAGTCTGGCATATCCAGTTTAGGTAGGTCCAAGTCCCTCCCCCAAGTATCAAGGCTGAATTAGATGATCTTCTGTAAAGAATGGGCTCCTCCAAGAAGCTAGTTTATGCAACAGGAATAAACTCTGGTCCTATTGCAAGAGGCTCCACGAACTTCTCACTCCGTTCAACTGTCATCTACCTCTACATTCAGAGGATTTAGTTCCTTTCCATGAAGGTTCCTCAGCTGTCATTTCAGAGTCAGTGAGCTCCCAATAGCTCAGGTCAGCTGTCTCTGTGGGTCTCCTCCTCATAATCCTGATCCCTTTGCTCGTATACTCTTTCTTGTCTTTGTTCAGCTGGACCAGGAGCTCGACCTGGTCCTTAGCTATGGATCTCTTCTTCTGCCTCCATCAATTTCTGGATGAATTAAAAAAAAAAAAAAAAAAGGAGCCGGAGAAATGGTTCAGAGGTTAAAAACATTTAATCCATTTATTCTGGAGTTTTGATCTGTGTAGGTTACAGATGCCATGGTTCATGAGTGCAATAGACGTGCCATATCCAGAAGGCAGAATTACACACTTCTCATTCTATCCGGGTCTTAGATTTTTTTCTGTCACCTTTTTCCATCATGTTCCTAAACCTTGGCACACACACACACACACACACACACACACACACACACACACACACACACACACACACGCACATGAGAAAGAAAGAGAGAGAGAAAAAAAGAGATTCCATTTATAGGCAAATACTCATCATCTGAGTTTTTCAATAGTTTCTTTATGGACTACTGTTTACTGCAAAAAGAAAGCTTATCTGGCCAAGGATGAGAGAAATTCAGGTCTATAGAAAGAGACAGAAATATTTGAAAAGCAATCTGACAAAATGAACATTTAGCAAAAATAACAATGTCAAGTTCTTCCCTAGGGCCCATGCCTCCCCAGCAATGGGCTTTTGACTGATTGCAGTACCAAGTGTAAAGTTCCCTCCTGTGGATCAGGCTTCAAATACAACCCAAAGCAGTTAGTTATCCCATGTTTGTTGGCAAAGAGACAAAATTATGTACACAGAAAGAAAGACAACATTTCGAACAAATAGTCCTGGGAAAACTAGATGTTCATGTGTAGAAGTATAAAACCTAATCTCTATCTCTCAAGCACAAAGACAACTTTAAAGAAATGAAAAATCTTAACCTAAAACTGTCAAGTCTGAAACTTCTCAGAAGAGAAGGTGAGAGATACTTAACACAGAGGCAAAAAGATAAAGACTTCCTAAGACCCCATTTATCCCATAAATAATGAGAAAAATTGACAATGGGAGCCCATGAAGCAGAAAGCTTCTCTACAATAAAGAGATAGCCTACTGAGAATGGGAAAAAATATAGTTGCCAGCTATTCATCTGATAGAGGATTAGTATCTAGAATACATAAAGAACTAAATTAGGTATCAGAGAAAGGCACATTTAAAGTACTTTAAGATACCATCTCACCACAGTTAGAAAAGCTGTTGTCAGAAACTGGAGGAGGAGCAGGGTCTGGGAAAAGGACCAAAGGCACCATGACTTACCTTGAAGGTGGACAAAAGGATGTGTGTATGTGTATGTGTGTGTGTTGTTGTTGTTGTTTCTAAATATATAAACAAAACCTACTTAGTCCATATAACGTTATAATGTTATTTGTATATGTCACTGCAGGGGGGTTATGTTGTTCCATTGTAAATAATTGCCCATGCCTATGAGTTTAATAAAAAAAGCACTGATTGGCCAAAGGCAGACAGGAAGTGTGGGCGTGGCTACCAGACTAAGAAGGCTCTAGGAATAGGCAGAACAGAGCAGAAGGCCAGAGAGAAGCCAGAAGAAGCAATGGACAACTATGCTGCTCTGAGAAAAGATATCAAGCTGCATGACTGAACAGGATAAGAGTCATAGGTTATATTAAGGGTAAATAGTTAGCAAGTTATATGCCTGGGCATTAGGCCTATTAGCCTAAAATTAATGTAAGCGTCTGTGTGTCTCTGCGGGTCTATGGGTCTGTGGGTCTGAGGGCCTAAACCTTGAGGCTAGGCCTGAAAGTCTGGGCCGGAAACCTCATACTACATGTCACTTCAGAGCTGATCACTTGGTATTGAATAACCAATTTGGGGCTTCTTCCCTAGTGAAGACTATTCTTGCTCTCAGCATTTCTCAGTTGCATGTAGTTCTTTGTCTAGGACTGTGGCCCCATGAGGCCCCCACTTTCATGTTAGTATGTTCATTGATGTCCTTGTTCAGGACTTGTTTAATTGTGCATGTTGGTGATACTTCATGAGTGTTGGTATAACATTTAAGTTTTTCTTCTATGATGTTTCTGACCCAGAATTTCTGGTCTTGGCTCCTGGCCTGTACTTTCCAACCTAGTCTTGTGACCAGGACTCTCAGACCCACAGTCCCATAACCCCACTGAAACACACAGATACTTGTATTAATTATACACTGATTGTCCTGGGGCCCCAGGCATATAATTTGCTAACTCTTTACTCTTAAGCTAACCCATGACTCTTTTCTTGTTTAGCCATGAGGCTAGGTGCCTTTTCTCAGAGCAGCATTTCAACTTTTATCCTCTGCATCTGCTGACATCTCATTGTGGTGTCTCTGTGGATGCTCTGTGGCATTTCTGCTCTGTTCTTCCCTTTCCTAGAGTTTTGTTAGTCTGGTAGCCCTGCCCCACTTTCTGTCTGCCTTAAGCCAATCAATGCTTTCTATTAAACTATTAGGAGGGACAATTATTTACAATGTAACAACACATAATTCCACTACAAGTTTTAGTTCTTATGACCTTAAATTCTAAAATCTCAATCTCATACAAAGCAAGTCTTGACCTCTAGAACTCTTTTCAATGTGGCTCAAAGTCTCAAAAGGCAAGGATTTCATGAGGTCAAAATTATACTGATAATCTGCTAACCATGGAAACTTTTATGCAGAAGATTAAATTGATAGAGTAGTAGAGCTATAGACACCACAGCTATGCCTTTACTAAAATGTAAACATGTGGGTCACCATTTATATTGAGATATATGGGTGTTTTTAAAACACTCTGTAAGACTGCAGTCTGGACTCTGCTGGGCATTTCTGTCTCGATGCCTGTGACAGTGGAAAAAAACCCAAGGTTTTTATTGGATGCTATTAAAAAAAAACCAAACAGTTAAACCCTATTTATTTTGATTGACAGGTAAATGATTTGTAGTGCTTTGTATTAATTTGAAGATGAATCAAATGAAAGCTTCAATATGAACAAAATTGATTTTTTTCTGTTGACTTTTTATTGGCAGCAAATTTTCTAAATTAGAGCTTGGTAGGAATTTCTTATTAGTCTATTCCATTCTTTTAATAAATAGTTTCATTTAACAACCTTAGAAATTAAAAGAACTAAAAGTTCAGGTTTTGTCTGGTCTTGAAATTGTTTAGCTATGATGCCATGGTGGTCATTTGTGGCCATATCCTCAAATGGTCTAAAGTCAGTGCCAGAATCAGACTTTGGTTTTGGAGAAGGAGAATGTGTCAACCCATCTCAGGAGTATGACAGTTTCAAGCAGTTGTTTCTATATCAGGACATGACCCCAATGTGAGTAAAATGGAGACCCTGCAGGTTTAGGAAACTGTATACTAAACAGGACCTATAGGGGGGCTCTATTTAAATAGGACCTGTTTGCCTGTTTGGTGGCAGGGGGTGGGGTGGGGAGAAGGAATCTAATCAAGTAGTACCTCTTCAGATTCTATTCAAGGAGGACCTATAGGAAATCTATTTAACAGGACTTGTGGGAAGTCTATTCAACAGGACCTATAGGGAGTCTATTCAAACGGGACCTGTAGGGAGTCTATTCAACAAGACTTGTAGGGAGTCTATTAAATTAGGACCTGTAGGGGAGTCTATTCATACAGATCTATAGGGGTTTATTCAACAGGACATATAGGGAGCCTATTCAATGGAATCTGTAGGGGGTTTATTCAACAGGACCTGTAGGAAGACTATTTAAGCATGACCTGTTGAGGGAGTGGGGAGAGGTTCTAATCAATTAGTACTTGTTGGGATTCTGTTCAAGGAGGACATATAGCGGTTTATTCAACAGGACATGGAGGGAATCTGTTCAATAAAAATCTATAAAGGCTCTATTCAAGAAGACCTATAGGGGTTAATCCAATAGGACATGTAGGGAGTCCATTCAGTAGAATCTGTAGATGTATTCAAGCAGGACTTACAGTGGGGGTCTATTCAACAGGACATAGAGGAGATCTATTGAAGTGGGACCTGGGGGAGGGGGGTACCAGCAAGACCTAAGGGATCTATTAAATAAGAGATGTTGGGGGTCTATTAAAGTAGAATCTGTTTGGGGTTCTATGCAAGCAGGCCTATTTGAGAGTCTATGCCAACAGGACTTGTAGGGGTTTTACTCAAGTAGAACCTGTCATGGGTCTATTAGAACAGGATCAGTAGGGGAGTCTATACCAGCAGAACCTGTTAGAGATCTATTCAACAGAACCTGGATGGGGGATCTGTTCAAATAAGATTTGTTGTGGGGTTCATTCAAACAAGACCTGTAAGGGATCTATTCAAGCAGGACCTGTTACAGGTCTATGCGAACAGGACTTGTTGGGGGTCTGTGCAAAAAGGATGTGTTGGGATCTATTCAAGCAGGACACTTTGAGTGCCTATTCAGGAAGGAAATCTGAAGCTAGAACATCCAGAGTATTGTTTCTGCACAAGACACTGGAGAGTGAGATGTTACCTACAGCAAATACGGAATCTCAGATAAAGGGAAGGTCGGGGTACTTTGGGTGGAGGCTGGACAAACAGCCAGCACCATGCTGTTCAGCACAGACAGGGACATAATTGGATGTCTAGTTTATTGTTTTAAAATATTCTCTCACCAATATTAGTGCCCTCACTTCTGGATGATTAAGTAGCAGTATCTTATGATAACATTCTTGGTTCCCACAGAGGACAGAAGATGACATCAGATTCACTGGAACTAGATAGAGTTCCAGGCATGTATAAGTCACCATGTGGATGCTGAGAAGCAAACACGGGTCCTCTGCAAGTATAGCATGTATAGCAAGTATTCTAAACCCCTGAGCCATCTCTCCTGCTCCTAAAGACTTTTCTCTAAGAAGCTTAGATCTCTTAAATGTTTCCTGTACTTGAATTTGTGAAAATTAATTTGGAAACATGGTACTGCAGTCTTGTGGGTTTCTGTAATGACAGAGTACTTAAATAGTAATATCTAGAGAAGTGAATGGTAGATTTGAGCATAGATGGAGGGATATAGTGGGTTTTGAGTTGTCAGATTCTTCCCCCAGCAAAGTAGATTGAGATGATAATAGCTGTCATTCCCTGAAGCCAAGTGCCAGTGGGTGAAAAGTTCAGGGTTCACAGAGAAAAATCTCAGACTAGGTCTCAACACTTACTGTGGTGATTTAAAAGAAAATGAACCTCAATGGGAGAGGAACTATTAGGAGATATGGCTTTGTTAGAGTGAGTGTAGCCTTGTGATAAGATGTGAATCATTGTGGTGGCAGCCTTTGAGGTATCTCAGTTTATATCCTCTTTAGATCAAGATGTAGAATCCTCACCTCCTTCTCCAGCACCATGTCTGCCTGTGTGCCACCATACTTCCAGCCATCATGCTCCCAGCTACTGTGTTACCCACCATGATAACAATAGACTAAACTTCTGAAACTGTAAGTCCTCATCTCAATTACTTATTTTTCTTTATTAAGTAGCCTTGGTATGATGTTTGTTCAAAGCAATGGAAACCCTAACTCAAACAATGACCTCACTCTAAATTCTTCTATGGTACCCATGCCTTGATCTAGGTTTTATGGCACAACCCTCTGTGGTGCACAGTCCCTTGAATGGGCTGTGTAATATGTACCTTTGTGGCATCCGTGTCCTGACATTGACCCCATGGCATGTTTCTTCTTGAGACATGCTTATCTCTGATATAGACCTGGTGCTGGCATATCTCTTTTTTTGTGGCACCTCTTACCTGACATCATTCTTGGGGTGCTACTCTTCAGTATCTGGATTCTGACATTGACCTAATAGCACATCTTTCTTTAGCCTTCTGGTGTATCACTCTGTCTCCTGGTATTGAATTTGGGTTCTGACATGGACCTCGTGACTGACATGGGTATCACACATATCTTTATAGCATTCTACATAAGATGATAATCAACATCACCTTGAAGTACCACAGTGAGAATCAGTCTTTAAATGGTAATAAAAGTTAACTCCTGGGCTGGTCTTTCTCCAGACAAATGAGAAGACCTGGCTATCTGTGGGTGATTCTGTTCTCTGATATTCCAGGTTGATTTTATTAAATATAAAATACATCACCACAGCCATAACTGGTTATTATCATAACGGTTCAAACTCTACACTAAGTGGGCCTGGAATTAGTTACTTTGTCCCTCTCAATGAACTCATAACTGAAAAGACACAACATTATGAAGGAGAGGCTTATTTAGACTCTTGACTAGAGGACAGTCCATCATGACAGAGATGGTTTAGCAAAGACTAGACAGTGGGAGTGTGTTGCTGGGACTCCTCAGCTGATCTAAAAATTTAAGCATGGGAAGTAGGACCAGGCTATAAGATCTGCTCTCTTATATCAGTTCCTCCAACTGTTTTCTACATCACAAGCTTCCACCTCTTCCCATGACAGCACCACCAGTTGAGGATAAATTTGTCAAGCCTACGAACTTTGGGAGACAGCTCCCATTTAGTGGTGCCATATCTGGGCTCATCCTTGCATGCCTGGGGTTTGACACTAAGAAAGACCCTCATTAAATATGTAATATTAATAGAAAAGACATCAGTACACCTGTGCTATCTGGAGCAGCAGTGGGGCATGACGGGGTGTAGGGAAAATTACTTCAAAAAGTTTTTTTGGTGTTGGAAGGCTTCAGATGTATAAAAACTATTTCTGGCATGAAATATTGAATGCCTGTTGACCTTGACCAAGCCAAGTACTGAACACATTTTATTCCCCATCACTGATACTCTCCCACCCTCTCTGTATTGCCATAGTGCCTTTTGCCTGGACCACAGCAGGTTAAGAAGGGATGAATACTTGTCCTGGTACACAGAAGGGCTTCAAGATACACTTTGATTAAGGAAGTAGGAAAGACATATTCATGGCAGAAATACTAAATACAAGACTGGATTGGTTGGAAAACTTACCCAGGAAACTTGGTAAACTCCATAGCTATCCAAAAACATATGATCCTTACTTCCAAACTTTGCCTGATTAGCACAATTCTTTCACAAAGTCACCAACAGGTCTCTCTAGCTGTTAACCGTTTTACTTGTGGCTTATTAACTGTTGGTCTTTGAAGAAGCCAGTGCTGTGGGGATGTGTTTTGTAGGCATCTTTAGTCTTCATCTCAGACCACAAGCACTTGCTACTCTTCATGTGGGAATAAATATGGAAAGAGAAGGCATAGATTGAGCACTTAGCTGAAGAAAGGCAAGCAGATTCGAGACTGGAAGAAAAGAGAGAGGAAGTTTGTTCTGGGCAAGCATGAGGTAGAAAGAAGCAATTTAAAGAAGAGCATTTCTTCTGATTTCTTTTTTCTCGGCCTCTTTAATTTAACATTACAGACAGTGGGAACAGGATCCCATTCTAACCTTTAAGTGAGTTTACCTTAGGGTTGACGTCATCATCTGTACCTCAGGGTTCTCTGTTCTGAGGGCAAAGCTTCGCACAATTAGACACATATTCTTCAAGGGCTCGTGTCCAGAACAGCATGGCTAGGACCCCCACACTAAGCATCTCTTTTGGTTCAAGTAAACCCCAAATTCCATCTTCCTTAAATTCTCTTCCTCCAACTTGAGCTGCCTCCTCTGTTAATTTGAGGAACTCAGAGCCCAGAGACAAAAATCAAAGTTGATATCCTTAGGGTGAGTGTCACAGCAGCTTGCCAACCAGAATGAGGACTTCTTCACACAAATCCACTTCTGTCAAAAGTTACCCTGTGCTATTCCTGTGAGACGACATTCACCCATTTCCCACCCCATGTGACCACATTTGACTACCATGGGAAAAGAGCGTCGTGACCTCTCTCTAACAACTGTTCCCAGCCTTGCCTCTGGCCTTCATCAGAATCTGCATGCAGGCAGCATGGTACCCCTCATTAAACATTCGAGGGAATGTTTCCCCGGAAACCTTGTGTCATTTTTTTAATAACCACCAAGTTACAAAATAGAGCAGTGATGGGTGTTTGGATTTAATCAGAAACTGGCTAACTGCTTCTTTCTTTCCTTAGTAGGTAGTGTTCCATTTACACACTGGTGGCCAGGCCGACTTTCTTCCCTTGCTGGCAAGCCACTGTGGCCGACTCATGGGGGGGAGGGTGTCAGCTTTTAATTGTAACTGTCTTGCAGAGCGGTGTTGTTTTAATATCCTGTATAGATTTTTATGTAATACACTTACTCGCAGGCAGCCCGAAGCAAGAATCAATTCTGTGAAGGGCTCTTCTTTTGTTAAAAGCCAATCTTGTTTTAATGATGCATGAAGAAATATTCTAGCATTGACATTTTTCTGTCAGGTTTCTTTTGAAAAATCAATTAAGATAATACTGCTTTGACCTAGTTATCTAGTTAATGCTTATTAGGAATGTAATATGATTTACTGTCAGCATAATAATTTTTGTATCTTATCCCATTAGCTTGTGCATATTTCAAAGTGTATCATACAATGGTCACTTCTTAAAATGTAATGTAGCAGAATACATTAATTAGACTGACTGGGGTCATTAGACAGAAGTTCATTCATTGGCTCCTTGTATCAAATTTGTGTATAGTTTCTACCAAGACATCCTGCTATTTACATGTCTGAAAAAGTACTTCTTAACTAATAATGGACTTAGTCACTTCCTGACCAAATGTTCTTTTAAAAATTACAAATGAGAATATTTAGGGTTAAAATGGTTGGATCTGGGGTTAATCTTTATATGTGAAATTTAAGCAAATTGAGGCTCAAAACTAAGGGCATCACTGTGTGCAGTGAACATCTAGGATGTAGCAGACATGTCATGGAAATCACAAAACATGCAAAATCCAGTACTCTTTAAAAATGATTCTAGTCTATCTTTGTTGCCTTTGTGTTAGTGACTGTCAGTGCACCATCTGAGAGGAAGGCCTCACAGAGGCCCTTCCAGGGAAGTCATCGATTTCTGCCCATTCGGGATTTGGTGGTAACTAGAGGCAGCGTTGCCACAGCCTCGTTAAGTGGAATCCAAATGAAATCTCTCTCCGCTTTCATGTTGGAGATCTGCCTGAGCATCAGGACTGGACGCTCACATGCTGAGGGTGTGCTGGACTCTCAGATAGGACAGCAGTCTTCCTTCTGGATCAGTGTTATGGCTGAGAAGCAAGCACACGTTCTTATAACAGCGTTCAGCTGCAGCCCCAAATCGAAACGTGTATTTTTTCCTGTCTTTCTGGCTGAAACTCAGCCTAATGCTGACACTCCTAATGTGTGGTCACAAGTTTCTTTGCTGTCTGACCCCACCTTCATCTGCTTGACACTCTGAGTTGTTAACACAATTGGATCTCACACTCCTGATCTCTGTTACCAACGCCCCACACAACAGTAAACATTCCAAGGTGCACAAAACATCCAGGTCCTCCTGCCCTACTATTTAGTATTGAAAACGAGTCCATATAATGCATAAAAAACAGGGAGGTAATGAGTAAGTAAAGACCCTCCTACCTTCACCGAGTCTGTTCACTCTCCACATTCCTTCCATTTACATAACCCTCTCTCTGAATCATTAGGAACCACTTTGAGTCAGATGTCTGCCGTCCATCATTGCAAATTCACTCTGAGAATGTTGCACTTAAAAAAAAAAAAAATGATGGATTTGTGTGGAAAGCTTAGGAGAGCCTCTTCCTTAGCCTAGCAACATTTTAATTAATTAAGAGAGAAAAATCAATGAGCATGGGCTCTGTTTTCTAAACGGTATTTTATATTTTCTACCTTTGTGTTTTAAGAGAAAAATAATTTTCTCACTTTCCATTGCCCATAATTAATTTCATTCTCTCTTTCTCAGTTCTTGCATCTCTCTCTGCCCCCCCCCCCTTTCCCACCTCTTTCTCCTTCCATCTTAAAACGTATTTCTCTAGGGGCATTCAGGGTCCAGAGAGTCGCCAGTCGCCAGTCATTCTCTATGCAAAGAGCATCGTAGTTCTGTAGACCTGTATCTGAGTAAAGCCGAGGCTAGAGGCTTGGCTGCCTAATGTGAAGGCATCCTGAAAGGCTAAAGGAGAGGGAGCTAGAGGTGCAGCACAGTGCTGGTTCCGTGAAGCAAATTCGATGCGCACAAAGGATTGTGGCAGTGAATGGGGCATCTGCACACAGACTTAATAGAAAGTCCTTGTCAATAAAGCCAAAGGAGGCAGCCTCTGCTGTGAGCTCTGCCCGCCTGTCCATTTGCATACCAGCTCTGGTCTGCCCAGCGCTGGGCATGTCACTTTTAAGCACCCAGTTAATTGACTTGACAGGGAAGTGAGCTCCTTTTTAAGAGATGCCGCTGCAGACTGTAGTTTTAATTATGAGAAGCATTAACTGTGGGTGGCAATTGGGAGCTTGAAATCATTGGCTAATAATTATTGATCAAACGCGTATTCCAAATAAAGGATATTAGCGTGGTAGACACGAATGGTTCGCTCTGGATTCCACGTTATTATCTCTTGCCTAACTAGGCACTTTCCTGCGTGTCTGAACTCTTTTGCCTTTTAACTGTGCCTGCTGTTGCTATGGCGATGGCATAATTTTGTAATGGTCTAAAAATGACACTGGCATAGATACTGACAGATAGGAATTAATTCACTAACAAGTAATTATGTAGCGAAATGTTGACTGCCACGCAGAAGGTGTGCAGTGACACATTTTCTGTTTTTCAGGGCTGGCAGTAACATTAGCGTTGGTCATTAGTGGTAGACATCTCCGTACAGTGTTGGATACAGACTTATATGCAGACCTCTTTAGTTACCTGTGTGACAGCCTTGTTCAGGACACCAGAAACAGCTGTCCCAGCCTGTATGAGCCAAAATAATTAGGCCTGTCATCTTACCGCTCTGATTTCCCCTTCAACCTGCCCACAAAATGCAAATATTGTCTTTCATTGTCATAGTCACCTTGACATGGATATTGCCTTGGCGCATAACTGGATGAGATGACTCCGAATTTGCATTGTTCATTCTAATAAATTTGCTTCCCCTCCATTGCGTGGCAGGACCCATCAGATAAAGTCTCCCGGAGTGTCATCAATCACCAGTCGTGACAGACGGCTTTTGCCTTCATTTGTTACATACGAGAACATGCTTAATTATTTGTCCTGTAATTAGTTGGGAAAATGTCAGGAAATGTCAGCTCTCTGTTCGCTGTGGAAGGACTCGGCTTGAAAGCAAGGATGACTGAAGTGTCATTAATGCTTCGTAACTAGAGGCAGATCAGCTGGGGAAAGTGAAAGCCCCTAAAAAAGTAATCATGGCGAGTTACAGAAAATGGGAACCCAGCATCCACAGTGAGGCACGTGGCCTATTAGCAAACACTTGTGTGTTCTGTGGCTGGTCTCTACAGTGACTACTTGGAGGGTGAGCAGACCAACTGAGAAGATGCGTCAGGTCTGGGTATCCTCTCCCCAGTATTTCCTAAGCCAATCATGCTTGATGCGTTACTGTAAGGGCTCCTAGTATTTAATTTGCAGATTTAAAGCCCATCTTAGCATTCCGTCTGCACTGCACAAAGTGAAGGTGGGCTGCTCTGCATTCATCTAGGAGGGAAGGAACTGAAGGCGAGCGTCAGAACTGTCAGTCTCCTCCCAGAACCCTGCTAATAAGAGTAAATCACCATTCATCACCACTTGGCAACAGGACGCACAAACAAAAACGTGGAGAAGCAAAAAGGAGGGAAGGCACACTGCTGTCTGCAGGCACGGAGGAAGTTCAGTGGCATGATGCCTTGCCCACACCCAGAATTTCACTAGCAAAGCATTGTTTCAGCATCCGGATGGGAGACCTTTGTGATATTTACTAGCTAACTAAAGGAGAGGCAGGTTCTTCAGGAAGAAAGAATGATTCTCTCATGTGACAGGTGGTTCTATCTTAAAGCCAACTCAATTGGGTTTTTGATCAAGCTTCAAGAGCTGTAACATCCTACCTGGGCCTGCTCCCTACATCTTGTGGCTGAGTCCTCTTGCCATGGTGCCTAGAATATGTGTCACTTGGTAATAAAACACCATGCATATAAATGCCACCAGTGATCCTGTGATGTCCCCAGGGTTCACGTGATGTCTTTCATAACCCTTAATGTCTACCTTTTCATGTTTGGGAAAGAAGTAAATCATCTCAGGGCCTTTAAGGTGAGTGGTTCAGCGAACGCTCTCTTGCCCCTGGATGGATTCGATGATTAGGAAATGGTTATGAATTCTTTAAGAAAGACTGTAGTGGTGGTTTTGTGCAATTAAATTGAAAGCTAAGTTGCCTTGAATCACAAACCTCCACTCAGGATGGAGAGCAAATTCCACAGAGCCGCAAGAACTCATTTCTATTGTACGTCCTGGTCCATCGGAGTAAAACGAAAAATCTACTGCTGTTTATTTTTCCAAGTTCAGCAGTGAGTAGAGTCCATGCATGGAAGGAAGTTTGTGGAGAATGGCATGCACAGATACCCAGTGAGCAGGTGTTATTGAGATTCCAGTTGTTAATAGGGTCACTTAGCTCAGTGGTAAAGCTGTGACTAGCAAATGCAAGGCTCTGGGTTTGGCCCTTAGAACTGGGGGAAAAAATGAATTTTTTTAGGGAAGGAAAGGGAAGCGGGATAAAGTCACAGTTACTGTGTGGTGGCTGTCCTTCAAAGATAATTTTAATTTAGTCTTCACCCCGTGCACTGAATCAGTACTACTACTTTTCCTGAGTGGAAAGCCTTCCTGTTTCCCCAG
Source organism: Phyllotis vaccarum (assembly GCA_033318265.1). Classification (NCBI taxonomy): domain Eukaryota; kingdom Metazoa; phylum Chordata; class Mammalia; order Rodentia; family Cricetidae; genus Phyllotis; species Phyllotis vaccarum. Next base: position 29,285,638 of record JARWLC010000012.1, on the reverse strand, counting down.
CTAGGGGACCCCTTCATTCCTTTTTCCCTTAAGAACTCTTTCTGCTGGACTTTCAAAGGCATCATGGGGCTGATATTGAAAATTCCATCCTCTAACCATACAGAAGAACAATGTTCCCTTCAAACATTCTGAGATGTCCCTTAGTTCTCCTGGGTTGAACATTTTCTGACGTTGAAAGACTAGAAACTCCTCCTTTTGTCTATTAAATCTTTCACCTTTCCTGCCTAAAGGAATGGAGACGGGGTAAGTGCAAGAACATCCCCTAACCATCTTCTCTCCTAATAGTTGGGTGAGGTTCACTGGGTGTGTACTGTCCACAACTCCCCTGTCCTGGACAAGAGACAAAGTTCCTTTAATTTCTGTGAGACTCAACTACTTTTAGATTCAGTCTATGACAGGAAGGACTAGCAGTACCCCAGGCAGGGAGCAGGGTGCTCACATGACCTAATAGTTTCCTGAGGAGGGTTAGCAGGATTGTGTTTGCAAGGTTCTCATCAGATCAACACTTCACAGGTTTACACCTACAGAACTCTCGATATCATTTTTCCTTAGTCATCCTTGCAGAAAAAAAAGGAAAGGCAGACAGAGAGACAGACAGACAGACAGACAAACTGAGTCACTCAGTCATGCTCTGACTTATTAATAGAAAGCACAGAGGATATATTTATTTAGTCTAGTAGTCCAAGTGTGCAGGCTCACCCTCCTTCTTGGTGCAGACTGCAGATGAGTATACACAGTGTATGCCACACTCCCTGCATGGGTGGGGTCAGCAGGCAGGGACTGGAAGAATGTGGCTGACTGCCTTGCAGCCTGGCCTGACCTGAGCCATCATCAGTTCAGGGACAGGAGCTGTCCACCCACAAGGCTGCCTGCTGAGTAAGAGGCCAGAGCTGGAAGGCAAGGCTGTGCCTCGGAACCTCTGCTGGCTCCCCAGCTGCTGCTTCTTACATTCAGGCAGCTGTTCCCTGTGGCTCCAAGAAGACAAATGTCTTTCAGGGTGCGTTTGATAAAATAAATCACCATCATTTGGATAAGGCACATTTTTATTAGTAACAAAACCCACTTGGTGAATTTCTTTCTCCATATATATAAATACTACAACAAGTCAGGCTGGAGGCACCAAAGTTTGCAAACACGGCTTCTAGTCCTGTGTTTAGACCCTCTGCATATTTTCTTTTTCTTTTTCTTTTTCTTTCTTTTTTTGTGAATGAGGGAAGAATGACTTGCTTGCTCGTCTGTTTTGGAGGATCAGTATGAATTCTTTTAAGGAGAGACAAAGAAAGAGGTCAGCAAATCACCGCTTCAGAAGCCCGGAAACCAGACCTTTCTCTTGAGTAAAGGCATTTTGAACACACCCGAAGCAATGCTCGGGGAGGAGCCGGCTGTGGAAGCGCAAGGATGCATCTCTAAGCCCAGAAGCTTCCTCAGCTACGGGTCTGCAGGTTCCTGGACCCGGTGCATATTTTATGAAATGATTAATGCCAGAAAGGAGCTCACATTTTTGCATTTCCATATTTAAGCATACATAATAAATCGAGAATTCTTACAAACAGATAAGACTGGTTTAATAGCATTATTGGACAAATAACAACACAATAAGCTGGAAACAATACATTTAAGAGGAAGTGAAACACCACCGTGAGGTCAGACAATATCTCTCACAACATTGGGAGAAGGCTGTCAATTGTTTGTATAACGTACGACGGCAAAGCCTCTTAGAACGTTGTTAAGTCTTTATTCAGTAATACATTATCATGCATATTTCATGGCAGGGATTACTAAGGCAGAATTGTGTGTCATTTCTGTTGTATGTCTTTATAATTACACCTTGAAGCCACCACTAGGTTTTTTTTTTTTTTTTTTAAACTACATATTCATGAAAAGCGGACTTGTAATTTGATAAAGGGGAGCTTGTGTTCCCGTCTCCATTCAAACGGCATCATGAGGCAGAATAGAAGTAGGCATCTGTGTTCTCCGGCATTAATCTCCTCAAGCACATTCCGGCTGCTGTGATGTGCAGGAGGGAGATAAGTCCTGAACGGGCTGGAGCCGAGCGGGCCAGACAACTCTATTATTGGCTTCATAATTGCTTAATTAAACTTTTGTCAGTAATCATTATGGGGGCAATAGAGCTGTTAGACTGGCTTCTGTTAAGCAAAAATCAATAAACTGTTGGAGTTAATTTCGCTGTATTTTTTGTCCTGCAAATGAAATTCATTGCTCCCGGTTAGTGATCTGTGTGGCTGCCGCCCGGCTGATATGAACAGCCATCACCATTTGAATTGAGGGTATTCAGTAGCACATGAATATGAACAAATGGCAAACATAAATCTCTTGCATGAAGTACACCTCCTACCCCTTTATTATGGAACAATTGACCCATCTAAAATGAATTCTAATGCCAGGAAAGCGTTTAGATTTAAATTACACCATGGTCCTCTGGATCTGAGAGATGGCAGCATAAAAAAGATTAATATGCTAATTATTTTTCTCCTTATTTTTTTCCTTCGACATCCATGGTGGGGTATTGTGAAACGTGTAAATAAGATGACTGTTTTGTCAAGAAATGGCTCCGAGGCACACTATATCCCATTGCAATTTAATCTGTTTATTCAAAACCTCACTCCAGATTTTAACTGTGTTTGCAATAACACTTTATTTTTCACGTAATGTTTTCCTTTCACAAAGAATTCCTGGAAAAGTAAAGCATGTTTTTGTTGATTGAAATAGATTTAATGGTATTATGAATGATGATACGCTTAACAGAAGCTGTATTTATAAATTCCTGTCAAACTTTTATTTTCTTCTTCTCTTCCCGGGCTTCTGGCATTGATGGGTGTAATGCTGTGTCTCTCCCTGGGCAGGGAGATGGAGGTGTTGCCGGGGCAGGAGGGTTTTCTATTGCACACTTCCTCCCTTCACAACTGCACAAAAGTGCTCCCCCATCCTTAAAATGAAAAATTCAAACAAAACAAAACAAAAATGAAAGCCCAGCCTCCCTGGATGCAGCAGCCTAGCATGTCATTACTATTGACACCGCCAGTATCACCAGTCCATGGAAAAGGCTTATTCTATTTCCTCTTAGGAGCAACTTCTAGACTATCAATAACCGCTCTGCCCAGAGGCAGGGGAAAGAGAGAGGGACATCTTGAGATGAGATGTCCAAAGCCACCAGGTTCTTTTGGGGGCATTTTGGCAGACTCACACTGGACTCTCATCCCACAGCTGCCTCACTGCAGTGGCAGGCAGAGCTTGCAGGGTGACTCCACCCTAGCCATGCCTAAGAATGTGGTAAAGTTGTGAAAATGCCCATGGTGATCTCAGAGAATGAGAAATGGCTGTGATACCTTTTTGGAGGCTAGAACATCAGGCATAATTACTGGAAGAAAATTTCTCAGTCTTTGAAGATGGAAGAAAGAAAGAAGTTATTCGGAAGGGTTTTCTAGCTGTAACTAAAAGATGAGAAATTGAAAGACAGCAAACTTAAGAAAATTTGATTTGAATATTTGTATAATTTGAGGTGATTCTTGACATTGTTACACCATGTAAGTTTATTACCAGTCACCTTATTTTTTTTTGTCTAAGAAGAAGGACGAAGACCCATAAATTTCCAATATCATCCCTGTCACTTAGGTTTGTTATCTGGTAAGCATGGCCAGTGTGTCTCAGGCCTGGTAATATGGATTGCTTCCCAGAGAGATCAGCATCTCCTGCTACCAACTTCTAAGTGCTGGAGCAAAAGGCATATTTGCAGCTCAGTTAATGTTGAGTAAACAGAACGAACTAGCACAAGGCCAACTCATGGCTTGAGCAGGGTGTGGGCCAGCAGGCTCTCATTCATGTCCCAGATTACTATATCTTTCTGGTGCATGCAAACCACATTTCCAAGAAGAATATGGCTTAACAGTGCAATGGAAAATCCTGCCTAGGAAGGAAAGACAGCTGCCTGGCTCACAACTGTACACTTTTGTCTGTCTCAGTTTGTTCTGAGTGTGTTTCTCTTTGCCAGAGTAACTTGAAGCTATCCTCTATTTTTTAAATCTCACTTCTGAGAATGTCTGACGTGGCAAAGGAAATGTTTCTTGTGCAGTGAGCAAGATGGACACCATGATTAGAATTACTAATGCTCCTGTAATTCAGAAAATTCTTACACTCCAGAATGGATGGATAGACTGATCCATCCTCCTCTAGTAAGAGAATGTATGACATAATATTTGGTCCTACAAGATGCGGAGTCTTGAGTGCTCCAATAATTCTTATCATGGGAGAGAGCAAACTCTTAGGAAAAACTACTTGTGATCACATGTAGATTAAGAGATGCTCAGCATGCATATGGAGATTTTAATTTTTATTATTGCATTCATTATATGATTTAAGTGAGATTACAAAACAACATAGACAGTACCTAGTGATTAAGTAACAGTATTTAAGCATCTTGGAAATCTTGGTGATAATTCTTTTGTAAAGTTGCAACTCATGCATTTTAGCATGCATTATGTATTGAGTTTTAAAGCTGCATAAAGCTTGGATAAAAAGCCAACTGACTTTCCTCTAAGAACACCTATAAATAAAAAGGATTAGAAACCTTTTGGCTGGGTTGAAAGGGATGTAGGTGGTAAGACCAAGCAAAACCACTGGTGGCATACAACTTAAGCAAACACATCCTGCAAAATAGGCTACTGATTTTTAAGAGTGATATTGCCCGGGTTGATCCCATGGGAGATGTCCACACACATCTGAAAAAGCTCTCAGGTTCAATCGGAATTTTGGAAGCGTGTGTTCCCTGGGATCCTGAGCTCTTGTGGCCTGGCTAAAGCTGCATGTAAAAGTGAGACCCTCGTATCCTCAGAGTGAGAACTATTCCAATTCTAATTTTTATAAAGCTCAATATGTATTGCCCTGAATGTCCCCAAGTACAGGGATTTACTAACTTCTATCTGAAGATGCATTTTTCTCTTATGTGCTGCACATCCTTGCACAGATGTGAGGGATTTCCAGTGATCCCGATCATGTGTTTTATTTCTGTACTGCCTTGACTGTTACCACGACTTGTGACTAGCTTTGGAAGCAGGCACACACTTCCCTTAGGTGCCCATGGTTTGTTTCCAATCTAGTTTCTGACCTGCATGCATATGGGCACATTTGGTATAAGAAAACCATGTTACTTTGCAAGTGCTGGCCTGTGTTTATTAAGATTTCATGATGTTCCTGACAACATAAAAACATAAATATTCCACTTTGGAGACTTCCCTCTTTCTCTGGAGGAAAAGCAATAGAAAAGGAAAAACGGGAAAGAAGGAAAGAGTGTGTTCAAATATGAGTCAGTGTATTTTATAGAAGTGAGTAGTTTACTAATTTGATGTGTGTTGCAAACGCATTCAAATTCAAGAAAATTTGTTCAGATAATGTTTGCTACTTTGGTTTTTAAGTTATATGATTTGACTTTGAACTGTGTGAACATTATTGCTTATAGTACTCCATTACTAAAGGAAAACTTGAGAGTCAGATTGAAAGTTCGAAAAGTCTATAATAGAAAATCTGAGATAGTGGAGGCCACATGCTATTCTGAGAAGAGAGCTTCCCCTCTGAACCTGTCTATGACTTTCTGGAGTTCCTCATCACCTAAAACTCATTGGTTTTTAACCTAACACCTGCAGAAATTGAAGCACCTTCCTACACTTGTGCGAGTGGCCCGAACACCCCAGGCACATCCTCTTTTCACAGTTGGATCCCACTGAAGTACTTCCTGTTGCCTCTGCCCCAGTCAGAGGCATACTACTCTAATCAATAGTATTTAATTAATGCCTGTCTTTCTCCTTGTAGAGAAGGCATTGGCTATTTTCATAGATGACAATAAATAAGGAAAATCTAAAAGAAAAATAATCTTAAACTCTGAAACCACCACCTCCAGCATTGTCATGTGCAACCTGTGTTTGTGCAGGGCTCACTACGTGGATGTGCTTGGTGCAGTCTCACACCCTTTCACCAAACAAGTGTAACTCTCGGACTATAGCCCTCCCACAAGCTAGAACAGTACAGAAGATTGCATGGCCTTCTGACACTTGTTAAGAAATAAATTTTAAAAGAAAATTCAGTATTTTATTTCTTTAGTATTCTATCAAAGAAAATGTAGTGGCCTCTCAGAAAGGCCACTGAATAGGAAAAGTGCAGGCAACACCACAGCCTAACTGGGTTGAGGATGCTCCGTGCAAGACCTACTTCTGTGGGTGGATTCTCATCCCACTCTGGCTTCCTGGGACTTGCTGCTGCAGTGCCTCCATTGTTTTACACACAGACTAGAGAAGCAAACCTCATCTGTGTAAAGAATCAGATTCTTTCCCTGGGCTATACTACCTGATCATGATATCCACCACCTTTTCAAAACAGACACAAGGACTGAAAACCATGGGAAAAGTAAACTTATATTCTTATTTTAACCAGCTCTTGACCTCAGTCTGAAAGTTCAACCCTCTTGGTAGGGTAAAGAAACAGCTCGTATGCTTTTTAAAACTGTGGACAGGGGACTGTCCTTATCAAAGCTGGCACCTGGCATAGCGCGTCCACATCCTCCTGATCCAAGGGCCCTATCCCTGTAGCTAGTGTGCTTTGCTGTAGCATCATCCTCAAGGCAACCTGCAGAGGAAGAAATCTTCTTTTCAGTATCTTCTCTTCCTTTGGCCTGGAGTATGGATGTAGAACTGCTATTTTTAGCATTTCAGGCACAGCCGGGATATCAGAACTAGATCAAAAGATAACTGTGGCCCTTCTTGGTTTTCACAAGCTGGGAACCAACTTGGAGAGAAATTACCACTGCCAGTGTGGTGTGCAGTATTATTTCTGGACAGCTCCTCAGAGGCCCCCCCCCCCCCCCCCCCCCCCGGCAAGACTTGCCTTCCTAAAAATACAACCTATTTTCTGTTCCTTTAAAACCCAGCCTCAGCTCCACTCTTGGCCCAAAGTCCCTCTTTCCTTCCTTTTTCCTGCACATTTACTGCCGGGCAGGACCGCCCACAAGCTCCAGTCTTTCCCTCACAGGAGCATCAGATAGTGCTGCCTTCCTCTCTCCGGTCAGCATTTTATGTCAATTTTATATGGGAGAAAATGGTTCTAAAGTCAGTTGATTAAGTAATGAAACGAGAATTCTATTCTTTGTAAGCACAGTGAGGGCTCTCGCGAAACACGAATATGTCTGGATTCCAGTGTGATGGATTTCACACCAAAGTATATTCAGTGAGGATCCAATGCCAAGAAGAAGCTTCTTCTCTCTTTCATAAAATCACGATCATTTTTGAGAGTGGTGCTACTGGTTCTGAGCAAGAGCTTTTCTTTATTTATTAAAAGCCAGATTAGCAATGAACTGAAAATAGTTCTGATTAAAGGGGGGAAATATCCTGGAAGAAAAATTATTTAGACCATCCAAAGACCATCGTAGGTTTGTCCTGGTCAGAGAGTGGGCCCTTCCCCTAGCCTAGCCACTATTCTCCCATTTCCAAACAGCACAGAGCTTTGTAAACAATTGCATGGCCTTTTACGACAGCCCTTTCTGGAGGCCCATTGATACCAGTGTTTATTCACGAAAACTCCTGAAGCGTGGCAAGCATGAAAACACAGAATTAAACGTGGAAACTTTAATTTTCATCTCATTAAGGGTGCACAAATTGAATGCTAATTATTAAAGGTGAAATAAACTAAAAATGCCCGCTGGAGCTAGACCAATTAAGCTAGCTTAGCCTTGGCTGCATTCATAAAAACAAGGATTCAATGGGTCAGGCTCCTCAATGACTGAACCTCACCAACTTCTTTCTTAGCACAGAGAAAGGGTCTCAGTGGGTCACAGACAGGAGACATTGTCCAAGAGCCTTGTTTATGCAGTTTCCTTACAATCTGAGTTTAGTTTCCCATTTTGCCAATTTAAAAATACTTAATGACTGTCAACCTCATATTTCTGAAAATAGACATAAAAAAATCCTCTTTCAAAGGATGTAGTGAAGAAGTTTAAAATCACTTAATATGAGCTAAGTGGCAGGCACAACTGGCTGCCTTCCTGGCCAAAAATCATCTCGGTGGTTCCAGATTCCTTAATATGACGAGAAGACAGGTATGGTTTTCCCTAGAAAATCCTCAGCCAGAGTAGCTACTGGTTCTGCAATGGAAAACAAAACAGAACAACACTGTGTGACTCGTGGCGACACGGCCATACACACTTTAGGGTGCCAAATGAGGCTAAGCCTCCGGTCCCGTGGCCAGGCCTGTCCGAAATTGCAAATGCAGTCGCTGAGTGAGCAATTTGCTAGCTCTCCACCGCCAGCAGCCTCGGCTGCAGAAAAGCAGAGGCCTCACACAGTGCCCTCTGCCGAGCCACAAGAGGCTCCTCTCCTTCTGGGGAGGAAGGTTTCTTTCCCTTCACTTGCCAATATCTTGTCACGTTTAAACTGAAAACCAAAGATCAAAAGCGCGCACGCAGCGTAGTGAACAGGACCCTCAAGAGCCGAGGCTCTGTTCATTTGGTTTAAGAAAACTGAGCTAATTTCTTTAAAGCGAAGCAGACAGGCGTTGCCTCCTTCTCCAGATGAGTGCTGTGGTTTTTGTGCGACATGCCAGTGCGTGCTGCTTGGAAAGTGGAGGGCTAAAATGTAGCCACGGTGGTGTCTTTGTAAAGGTGATACATGTGGTCTGTCTGTCAGACAAATTCCCCCAACAAGTACAGGTATTTATAAAATTATCTCTCAACTTTGGTCTGAGGGGCCTTTTCAGCCAGACGTGGGAAGGCTTGCAGGACTCATTCACACTGAAATCTCTTAATGATGGTTAATGTCATCCTGTAATCTCCACAGTTCCCATTTAATAGCAACTTTTTGAAGCCTGTCTGCACCCTTGGAGGACGGCGGATCCCTCAGTCTTAAAACTATTCAGGTGGTCCTGGGTGCCCAGGAGCACACAGAAGGGTCAGCTTAGAGCTCAGAGGCCTGGGTCTGGAAGGTACTGCTGCCCTCTAACCTCCTGCAGAACAGTACAAGTCACAGGTATGGCCACTTTCCCGGGGAACCCAAACCTGAGGTCTTAAAAGCTATATATTTCATTAATACTTGGATGTACCCTAATAATTAAGCGAAATCACTCATTGTGTGTCAGAGAATTAAACAGTAAGGTTCCATGGACGGAAGAATTTTGTCAATAAAAAAAGTATATTTATCTATTTGTATGTGCTTGTACAACATCTCTGTGGGTTTCCCTTCTGAGCCAGGCAAACCGTAGATCTGAGTACCTCTTTGTTCAGTGTTCTTTATTTGCTTATATACTTGAGGGTGTAATGAACAATGGTTTTTCAAAATACACTGACCCTTTCCCAACTATAAAATCCTTAGCAAATTAAGAGAATCATCACTGTTCTTTTGCCTGGGAATCTGTAGATTGCTGTTAGTATGAAATAATTTGCTTTTTTTTTTTTTTTTTTTTGTATAATTGAAAATGCCAGAAAGGGCCTCTGTGAATAAGGGTTATAAACATGAAGACCCTTGCATGGTGTATGACCTACGAGAGCCTTTGATACTGTCTCTCAGACAGCTTGAAAATAAAACTTTAACCACAAATGTGAAAGAGCAGAAGGCCAGGATTATATTTGAAACTATAATGTGTTGAATATTTTATTTGTTTTTTGAAGCAAAACATTATACAACTTTTAAAAGTGTGCACGTCTTTTCCTCTCTAAGGATACATAGCTTAAGGGTCCCATTGGTTTGGGAATCATCTTAATTAAAATTATTCATACGAGCTGACATGGGTTCTAATATCCAAGTTCCCATTTTTTTCTTTTGCATTACTTTTAATCATCATGCTATTTGCTTCTGTCTGTGGGAGCCTCGAGCCAGTCAGGTGTGTGAAGTGACATCTACTGGGTCTCTTGCATCAGGCAGTTTGCTGTGTGCCCACCAGGGACCCACCTTTCTCTCCTGAGGAGAATGTCGAGAGGCAGATGCCAGAAAAGACGGGTGTCAATTAGAGCATCTCTCAAATGCTATGCTCATGGCTGCCCATGCAGTTTGGTCCTCCTGTGATTTGGGAGGTGGCACCCAACCAAGAGCATCTTGGGATGCAACACATCCCTCCTCCTGCACTTGCTGTACCTGATCGCACAAAACCAGATGGGCTCTTGCCCTGGGTAGTTCTTCCTTGCTTTGAGCAGGCATACAGCTACCCTCCAATCATCTCTACATAAGTTGATGAACCAAACTCGTTCTACAAGCACATCCAGCAGGCCCTGCAGGGATGTGGCACCCAGGAGATGGTCCCTGCAGGGATGAGGAGCTGCCCCTGCTCGCACCCATCATCAGGACGATTTTTGTCTCCTTGCCTTTTGTCTTGCTACTGTCTGGACTTCAAAGGATGCTTTACGTTCGAAGCTCTTCTCCATGGCAAAAGCCAGCGTTAAAAGACTGGGATTACAATAAAAGTTGTGCAGTTAAGTGTCTGAACTCATCTCCACACAGCCTTCTCAGCAGTTCACGACATGCATAAACCTCTCCTGTATTCAGGGCAGCCCTGGCTTTTGAGTTCAGCATGGGAAATTCACACCCATTTATTTAAAGAAGGGAACAACATGTCTTTTATTTCCACACCATAAAAGGCTCAAGAGACCTGGGTTTCCTTGGTTGTGACAAATATGTTGGTTCTGAATGCGTGGTTAAGACCTCCAGTGCTTGAGGGAGATTGCCAACAGCCTTGCTACCAAAAATGTGCATTTATTAACCGTTTGGATCCAAACATTCACCTTGAGATAGAGGAAAATAGTTTTTAGTAATTTCTTGAAACAAATATTTTGGGGACAGCTTCTTCAAACATGCATAAGGATGCTAGGTGACCTACATATGGCAAACTTGTCTGGGTCCTGGATTTCTGCTACCTATCGCCTGTTTGTTCCCAAGGCTCCAAGTTTCTGTCCTAATCCCCAGTTCCACCTTAATATATCTGCGCTTTTAAATATGAGTTTTAGGTTGGTCTATTATTTTTAAAGACAGGGTTAATCAATCATATCAGCCTTCTCTACCTGCATTATCCCTCTCTTCTGTACCCCGTTTTTCAAAACTCTGTTTTCAGTGATCTATGATATATGAATTTTGCTAATGTTCCTGTTAAAAATATTAACTCAGAGAAGCCTTGCAGAAATGTTTTATGTGCTAATGAGCCCCACAGCACCTCTTCCCCCAGTGAAGTATTTGAGCACTTCTGTTTTCCGGCGGTGCTGAGAGCCACCCAGGGTCAGTCTCTGATGAGATCCGTGGCTTAAAAGCAATAGGAAGAACAACCAAAAACCCCTTGTTCGTTACTTCTCTGTTTCTTTTAGAGAGGACCAAATGAGGGAGCATGCACTCTTAAGAATGCTTTCCGAGGATGCTTAGGCTGTCCTGGAGGGATGTGCTACCGCAGGCTTTATGCTCTGGGCAGGTATGGATAGTGGGGAACACACTTCAGCCACTGCTCCAAGTACCTGCTCATTCCAAGCCCCCATCACCGCTCACCTGCCAGTCCAACCACACAAAAGACTGCTGTGCTCAATCCTGAGCCTGGGTGCTCTGGGCAGGAGCCCCATGACGACTATTCTCAGCTGCTCCTGTCCCCAGTAATTAGCCCTAGATGGCTGCTGCCCCTGGTGGCTTTTCCTGTGAGAGACATTTGACACTGCAGACATCAGAGGGATTTTTCAGGAGACTCTTGTGGCGTCCGAATGGCTCTTAATTAACCACTTAGGTACCCTCCTTCACTCCCCCGCTTGGCCCTTCCCAAATGGTCGGGGTTGCACTGCAGATCTAAACACCAGGGAAGCGTGCTATCAAAAGATCTTGTAAATGAAGGCTTGTGTAAATTATTTTTAATGATTCCCTCCTGGCACGCCATTATGTTTGTAGTTACACACAGGCACTTCAGAGATGGCTCCTCTTCTCGAGGTCAGCTGCAGGACCGCAGTAACTAGCTGCAGTCAGTAAATGGCTTATTAATTAGCGCCATGGTTTTACATTGCTGAGAGCTCTGATGTATGGGGCTGGCATTGTAATTGTGTAGAATCGAAATAATAAGCTATCTCAGGGCTCCTTATGCAAATTGGCATATTATAAAATCATTACCTATCTAAACAGTGAGTTTTAATAAGAATTACAATGATGAATTTTATGATAATTGACACTCAAATTTTAATCTCTTGGATTTTTATCATTTTGGTGGTTAAAGTGTGTTTCTAATTAAATGTTGTTTAAAATGCAAAGGGTTGCTTAACAATTCTGTTCCTCTCTTCTGGTTCACACTGGGCTGCTCTCTTTGGTCATTGAGGACGGGCCTTCGTTGGACTGTGTACGTGACATTCTGAGACACTTGTACAGAGAGATGTTTAATTGTCTCGGTTTTGTGAGGGTGATTTTGATGAGGATGAATTGTCAACCTCCAGACAAAGAACTCTAAACGGTGCTGGCCGGACTCCACAGGAGGGAGTGAGACCCATGGAAAGGTGCGGATGCATAAGAGTCCTGGATTTGTGGTCGGATCGAATTTTTAATAACTATGGCTTTGATAATAACCCTTTGTCTTCCCAATCCTACCAACTGCAATTCCACTTTAATCCAATATTGTGATTTACATCAGCCATCCTTTAATAAAGGACTGTTTCAGGAGCTGATTTCTCATTTGTTGTAAACAGCACCAGAAAATCTCTGTGCCGTCCTTTCAAAAGCACACACTTGGTACGCTGTTTTCTGCCTGTTGTGAGAATGGGTTCCTCTCAAAAGGTAGAACATCCTGACATATGAACTAATGTTATAATGAGATAAGCACAAACAAATAGACAAAGAAAACAAAACTAATTCACTTTTAGAAAATTAAAATATATTTTTATCTTACATCTTTTTGAGAGTAAAAGAGGCAAAGTTGCTTCCTGACTATGTCAGGAGATGTTTCTCATTAAAGCAAGATTCTCAGAATGGAAATTCTGCAGCTGTCATGATTGGAAGCTGATGATCTTCCCCATGGCTGTGAGGGTGCGCACAATGGCAAGGGCTGTGGCCTTCCACATCCACAGGCCAGGAAGCCAGTTGTGAATCTTCTGAGTCACTGTAAATGGCTGAACTAAAGCCAAGACCAGGGAAAGAGATAGTAGCAGTGTCCATCCGTAGGATGTGGGCCTCTGCTTCCTCTCACCTCTTGTCATGGTCACTGTTCTATCATTGTAAAGAGACACCATGGCCACAGAATAAAGGAAGGAAAACATTTAATTGGGGGTGGTTTATAGTTTCAGAGGTTTAGTTAATTATCATTATAGTTAGGAGCATTGCAGCATGCAGCCAACCATGATGCTGGACAAGGAGCCAAGAGTTCTCTATCCAGATCTCCAAGCAGCAGGAAAAGAGAGCCAGTGAACCTGGTTTGGACTTTTGAAACTTCAAAGCCTATCCCAGTGATACAACTTCCAACAAGGCCACACCTCCTAACCCTTCTCAAAGAGGACCACTCCCAACTGACAAAACAGTGGGCCTATGGGAGGCATTCTTATTCCAACCACTGCATCTCTCCTGGTAAGAAGCCTCCTGGGGAATGTTAACTAGACCATATCCCATTCTTGTACTTGACTGCTTATCTTAACATTTACTTTCAGACGCTTCTCAGTTCAAGCTTTCTAATTGTTGTTTAATGGATAATTTGGATACCTGACTGACACACTAATAGGCAATGTTCATGGCCACAGGATCATTACCAAGGTCATACCAAGACTCTGGTTGTTATGAGTTCAATCCCTCCACAAAAATATCTCAGTGATGAAGCAAGTCTGCTAGTAATGAGATCTTTGCTTGATGTGACAGTTTTATTCCTTCATCTTAGTCATAATTTATAAGAGATGTCTATAATGAGACCAGGATCTGGATAAACAGGTCCAAAGCCAAAGCCCAGACTTATGAGGAACAGGACCTCACCTTATCTGCTTCTCTCCTAAAGAATAGGCAAGCCAAGATGTAGTTCCATGAAGGTGAGAGTCTATTATGGCTCCAGCATCTTTATAGATGCCTCTTGTTTCTTGTAGGCATCCTTCTGTTGACAGAGAGGGGAAGGAGAAAGGCCTTGTGAAGACTTCTCTTTTCTTCTGTCTGTTGTGGTGCGTGGATTCTTTCTCAGACCATACAGGCCATTCTTACCTCTTAGAAGTCACTAGAGGCCAAGGAACCTAAGTGTTTTACTCTTTCCCATATTTTCTGCTATCCCAGGACATGGATGCCTTTGGTTCCAACTGCTTTATGGTTATTCTGTCAGAGTTCTGATCTCAAGTGACAACGCAAGAACATAGGTGCGACCATAGGTATCACAAGTGTCTCACTAAACCACTATCATTCCAGACTAGCCCTCAGTATGTATTTGGTTGTGACCTACAAGTAGAGCTAAGCTGGGTTGGTTTTTCTGGGTTGCTATGGAAATGGGCTCTATATCCCCATTGCTCTGATACTTAAGAATGAGGCTGGGGGATTTGACACAGACAGACCTCACAGGCTTTGGATGCAGGGCAGGGCATGCTAGAAGCCACATAAATAAATAAATAGATAGATAGATAGATAGATAGATAGATAGATAGATAGATAGATAAATAAATAAATAAATAAATAAATAAAAAATGGGTTTATCTTTGACATCTGGAGGTAAGTAGTGGAAAGTGATTTCTATTTAGTTTATGGTGATTTTGTATTGGGACTGCCAACTATATCTACAAGAAGTAACAGCCTAGTAGATAAAACTTCAGAGTAACCTATGCTTTGTAGAGGCCATAACCTCAGGATCAGGAGTTATGTGTCCACGTACCCATGGATATTCACAGAGTAAACCAAAGAGCCATAAATTTGCTTCCCAGAAACATGTCACCAAGTTCAAACCTGTCATGCTTTGTTATCATGACTGACAGCAGAATAATGCTTCTCACTGCTCCATGACACCCACGTTGTACAGAACCACAATGGTGCCTGGGGACCTTCCCTTTCACTGTCTCTCAGTTTAATTCTTCAAAATGTTCCCTTCCTCCCTTGAGTGGTGATCAGCCTCCTGACTCAGTCCTCCAAGTATGTTTGGTGAAATTCCTACAATTTAGGGCATTTCCTCCGTAGACCCAGTTCTGTGGTTCATCAGTCCCTTCAACCATCCCTGGATTTATGTCCTTGTTTGTAGATTGTCTTTGCAAGTCTTGGTGACTCTTTGCAGCACCCTTGCCCCCATCTCTACTAATTTTTTCTAAATTTGTATTCATATGAATCTTTTATTTTGTTAATTGGAAAGTTTTCTGTATAATATATTTTAATCATGCTTGTTATTGCCCCAATTCCTCCTATGTCCTACCCTTCTAACTTTGTGTTTATTTTCCACAGAGAACACAGGCAGAAGTTTATGTACCACCAACAACTCTCAAATATCCATTAGAAACTTCCCAAATAACCACACAGAGGCTTATATTAATTATAAATATTTGAAGCCGTAGTCTAAATGTAACTAGCTCTTGAACTCAAATTAAACCATAATTCTTATCTATGTTTATCTATTTGGCTGGGTACCTTTCCTCAGTACAGCATTCTCAACTTGCTTCCTCTGTATCTGCAGGCAACTCTGCCATTCCTCTTCCCAGAATTATTCTCATCTTTATCATGTGATACTCAATATTTTCCAACCCAGCTGTTGGTCAATCAACTTTATTATTACCAATGAGCATAGCCCACAGCAATTCTCTTTCTTTAAAAACAAACAAAACCCAAAACAACCAATAAAAAACAAGAAGCACACACAGGAAGAAAGAGTAAAAAAAAGCACATAAAATCAGAAATCAAGATAAAAAGATCCAGAAGATTAAAAAATGGACAAGCAAAAAATTAGAAATAAAAAAGGTTACAAAGTCACCACTGAGTTTGCCATCTCTATTTCACAAGAATTCTCTCACTTCTCCTTCCTCAGGCCTGTCTTCCCAACTCTCTGGACCAATAAAATTCTGTCTACTGGATCCTCCTTTATGCAATGACAGCATTGCCTACTGAAGTCATTCTCCTAGTCACTCACAGCCAGGTAGGCATTTGCCACCAGGTGGAAGGGCATGAAGGCAGAGTCTCAGCTAGATGGGGCTCATTTTTCCTTCCTTGGCACTAAACCATGGTTTGCTGAAGCAGTGAACAAACAAGGGGAAATGTCAACACTCCTTTATTTTTTCTTTTGTTCTCTCTTTCAGTGAATGACGGGTTATGGCATGACCTTATTCATGCACAAGTGTACTTTGCTCATCATATCTTTTCTTGTCACCCTCTTTCCCATTGTTTCCTTCCTCTTCATAAAGTCTCCCCTGTTCTTTCATTTCTGTTTAAAACTTTGGCCAATGTTCTGCTTATTAGAGAAAATATGTAGCATTTGTCTTTGTGAGTCTGGCTTATTTTAGCTAGCACCACAATCTGATTCCAACACTTCTCTGAAACAATATATTTTTGTTCATGGCTAAAAAGAACTCCATAATTAACACACACACACACACACACACACACACACACACACACACACACACACACACACACGCATGCACGCACGCACGCACACTCGCATGCACGCATGCACGCACGCACATGCACACACCTTGCTCATTGCTTGACAGATACCTAGACTGTGTCTCTGACTTGACTACTGTGAGTGGTTCTGTGCCAAACAAGAACATTGGCTCTATGAGTTCCTTTCCTTGCTGCTGTGATGAGAGAACTAACCAGAAGCAACTCAAGGGAAGAAGAGCCCATTTCCACTCACAGATTGACGGGCACAGTCCCTCCTGACCAGGAAGGCACAGCAACAGCAAAGCCTAGCAGCTGGTCCCTTTGCATCTGCTGTCAGGAAGCAGAGGTTGAAGCCTACTGTTACTCGGTTTGGGACCCCAGCCTTTGGAATGGTGCCACTCACAGGGTGGGTTTTTATACCTCAATTTTCCTAATCTATAACCTCTCAGAAATTTGTCTTCTATAATTCTAGATTCTGTTGGGTTCAAAATATTAACTGTCACACCAATATTCCCCTCAAAAATATCTAATATGATGCTTGGTCATCTTCAAAGTACAAAGTGTCCTAGGAGTGTCTTCATTATCAGCCCTGCCAATCACTCTGGTTTTCCAAACAGCCACGATACCTGGACCATAGCTTTCTATAGCACATTGTGTATGATGTATGCATGCAAAAGAGGCGAACCGCCATGAACCTCCAACATCCCTCTCCACGATTCCACAGGTTTTATTTGCTTGTTTGTTTCTGTTGTTTATTTTTGTTTGTTCTTTTGAGTAAGTAAACTGAGGATACACCTAGCAATGCCCTTAAGCCCTTCCGCTGCAGGTCTCTCCTTTTTCTTAGTAAATGTTGCACATTATATGAGAACCCTTGCTCAACATGTCCTTCCCTGTTTCCCCTCTGGTTATCATAATCCAACAGCATGATGTTTCATGGCCTGGCTGAAACTTATGGCCTCCAATCCATCATCTTCCGTCATACTTCCATACGCTGTCTCTTGGATCCCAGGACACCTGTGAGAGTGCAGAGCAAATCCCCATGTAAGCTGTTGGCCAGCTGTGGAGATGTTAGGCTGAAGGGGCTATTGTGCTGCTTCTGTAGCTCTCTCAGCTGCATGCCGTCACAGCCAAGCATAACACAGGCTGCTGGTCTCTGGAGCTTGCCCTGGACCCTTAGCTCCTAATGTCCCTAACAGGTGTCTCAGAACAACGAGGGGATCCAGGTTAGTGAAATGTTGAGGCTAGTAAAAGTAAAGGAGGATGTCAAGTTATTTACCAAAGGAGTTTATCAAGTGTTTCAAAGACAGATGGCTGGAACTTACCACAGAATACCAAAGCCAATTTGACTGTACAATAAATAACTTCCTTGGGAACATGAAAGGAAAAAAAAAACTGTCTGCTAAAAAGAACCATTGGTCACTGCATGTAGAGGAGGGATGGGTAAGGGAAAGCTGAAACTAAGGGTCCTGTTCAGGGCCATCACAAGAGCTAAATGTACACAGTGAGACTCAAACTCAGGTAGAGAGAAGTTTGGGGTTCTCTCCTTGTCAGCCTCACCTGGCTGGTGTATATCATGGGTCACCTCATACCCCTTGAGAGAGCTGTCTTTGTCTCTGTCCCACACCTTTTTCCTTCCTTCATCTACAAGGACAAGTTAAGGAAATGGGATGAGGGACCTTGGCACCACCAGAAGAGTCCTAGAGTTCTTACTGTATCTGTTTTCTTCCAGTCTGATTTGTTTGATAGAGCCCAGTCTGTGGGATCAGAGGTCACATGTTAGGGGTCATGGTCTAGGTTAAGGGTGAGCTTCTGGGACAGGGCCACTACTTTTTCTTTCCTTCCCTTTGCTGGAACGGTACAGGGTAAGGCACAGTAGCCTGAGCATTGCACAGCTGGGAAGAACCATCCTGAGGAGTAAGGGAGCAAAATGTGGGCTCTGCACTGGCAGCCTGGAAATGTCTAGAATGAGAGGTCCCAGTGCCCCAGCCTTCCTACCACTATCCAAGGCCCCTGTTCTTTGAGAAACTTCGCTGAATGATGAGGGGCATTCCAGTGATACTTCTTACTTTCTTTCATGAAATATTTTCTTGTGTTTGTCCCAGAGGTCTCTTGAACAACTTCTGTGGTGACTGGCACCTCTGCAGCTTGGGAGAATCAACAGGGGCACTGCCTGCCATGGCTTTTGAAGATCTACTACCTTCAAGGTAGTCTTTGCCTGCTTGCTGAAAAGGGAACAGCTCTCATCATCACCCACTGTGTCTCCCCATTGTCTGGGAGACAGACTTGCTCTCCTGGGGCCCTTTTGGTGTTATAGCACTCATTAAGCTGGTGAGATAGGACTGTACTGAGGTATTAGAACCTGAATAAAAATGCTGTGGGGTTAAGTACATTCCTTTGGGGCCTATTCTCTTTCAAATGGGAATGCTCTGTGTATAAGTTACTACACAGATGCATAGCAACAGTGACAAATTCTGGGAACACCGTCTAGAAGGAACCTGAGAAGGGCCTGGGCATTACACTATTTTTCCCATGTGAGGACCATGTGGCACTTGTGAGTCTTGTCATCAAGAAGAGAGCATTGCAGATTAACACTGTGATTCTAAATAGTGAAGTTTGCACCTTTCCTGAGGGAAGTGCGGTAGGGTTGAGCTGTATGTTCCTCCATCTTCAATGAAGCCAGAATTACTAGGGTCACTACCAGTATGGAGTTAGGGCTATAGGGCAAGACATACTCTTAGATTTTGTACTGATGGCTCAACACCAAAACTCCAGGTATGAGTATACCCAAGTCTTCACTGTACTTTCACTAGCCCCATTGATGCTCCTTTGACTGGTAGGCCACAGCTAGCCACCAGCTTCCCAGAGTTGGTCTCTCTGTGAGTGGGAGTGGAGCTTTAGCTTCCTGAGAGGAAACCATGCAGATTCATGGGGTCTTGGTGACCAATGGTAGCCTTATCATGTATCTAAGTGTGAGGTAGGAAGGAGTCATTTCCATGGTGGCCAATGTCTTGGAGTCCTTTTCTTGTGACTAAATTGCTGAGGTGAACTTTAGAGTGTTCATCAACTCTACTGAAAACTTGAGGAATCACTCTGACAAGCAATCAAGACAGAGTCTTTCTCTGAAGCCCATGTTGTCCTTCTAATCCCTTGATTCAAGAGAAGAGATGTGTGCTAGTCACCAGACTGGGAATTGCTTGGAACTCAAAAAAAGGAAAAAAAAAAGCCCACAGAAGAAATGGAAAGTCATAACACAAACAAATACTGAAGGTAGCATCTAGAAACACAGCCATGATTACTATCATCTGGAAGTCATGTGGTGGCTTTCCAAAACCTTCCTGTGAGGTGAGTCTTCACAAAAAAATTTAATCATTAGGATCATATTTGGTGGGGGCAAATATTTAATGTAGTTCAAGTACAAAGTAGATAAAACTGAGTTTATGAAAAGGTTCATCAATAATAATACCTAAGCTGGCTGTGGTAGTGCACTCTTAACTTTTAACTTCAGCATTTAGGAGGCGGAGGCAGCTGGATCTCTGTAACTTTCTGCTAACTTGGTCTACATAGAGAGTTCTAGAACAACTAGTGATATAATAGAGGAATCCTGTCTTTAAAAGACAGAATTGCTGCTGCCAACAACAACTACAGAATCCACAGGCAGCCAGGCCTGTGAGCCAGCCACGAGGGTGGCTCAGTCAGGAAGATTGAGGCCTGGCTGAGTAGTAAAGTCGAAAGCTACAAAACCACTGTCCTGTCTCAAAATAGAACTGAAAACATGGTTGATATACTTAGAATGCATAATGCCTCAGGCTCAATCCACAAGACAGAAGACAGACAGACAGAAAGCTGAGCACTAATCTATGTGTAAAAAATACAGAATCAGATTTTCCATATGCTGATCAGTTGTCACTTTTAAATTAAGTTCAGAGATCAGTATGCTATCAGTTGGCAAGATGATATCACAGTGCATTTGCTGTAGTGGAACATGACTGACA
This sequence comes from Phyllotis vaccarum, assembly GCA_033318265.1. Classification (NCBI taxonomy): domain Eukaryota; kingdom Metazoa; phylum Chordata; class Mammalia; order Rodentia; family Cricetidae; genus Phyllotis; species Phyllotis vaccarum. The sequence goes on along the minus strand of JARWLC010000012.1, from coordinate 29,265,111 downwards.
TGGTCTCTTATAAATAAGTTTGCTTTGGCTCATGGTTCTGGAAGTTTGAGGTTAGACATCTGCATCTGATAGGACCTTGTGTAGTCCCTTCATGTGGTGTAGAGGTGCTTGCAAGGAGGCACACATGGGAGAAAGCAAAAGGCCCAGAGCACCCTGGGTACAACAACCTGCAAGTGGAGCAGATAATCCAGTCCCCAGAGAAGAGTGCTAATCCCCCTTAATGACCTAATCAGCTCTCAACAGCCCCTCCCAGCATCACCAGAATGCCAATCAAATCTGATTGTGAGCCCTGGAGGAGATGACTGCATTGGAGAGAGTGGATGTGATCATGGACTTAAATGAGAAAGACAAACAAACAGCTTTCCAAATGTTTGTGCCATTTATAGGCTACAATGAAGAGAAGAAGTGAATGCTGCTTATTTACTGATTTATTCATCAACTGACAACCTTTTCTTGCTGAAAGTCACCAAGGCCTAAAGCCAACTTGGAATTCCTGGATTTCAGAGTTAATTCTATTTTTCATAGTAAAGCTTGTTTTAAGTGTCTTGTCATTCACTTTTTTAAAAATCTATTTGATTTTGTGTGTGTGTGTGTGTGTGTGTGTGTGTGTGTGTGTGTGTGTGTGTGTGTGTACAATTGCACCTGTTTGTAGTGCATTTAGAGACCAAGAGTTAGTATAGATATTATCTTCCATCACTGTCTACTGTATTCAGGTAGACTACCCTCTGTCCATGTCCTTAGTGTTGAAATCACACATCCTGACCTCCATGTTTGACTCTTCATAAGGTTGTTGGGGATCTGAGGTAATGTCCTTAGGTTGACAGGTGTATGATCCATGAGTTATATCCACAGGTTTTATGGTATTACCTTTACTTGTGTGGTGTTCCTCCAGGAAACTCTTTTGTTCTTGAAGAATCAGATCTTTTTAGTAATTTGTTGCCTAGAGACCTACTAAACCAGCTTGACATTCTGCACAGGACCCAAAACATATCCTGTAGACTTGCCTTCATGAAACATCCTAGACACTGAGCAAAATGAAAATTGGCTCAAGAGTTGGAACCAAGTGTAGGGCATACCAGCATTTTATCTTCTGAGCTATAGCACCAAATGAGCATGAATCCTGCTCATTTGAACCCATCGTTAAGGACCATCGACTATCTGCCTATGGTCTTAGCTTATTGAAGGTTGTCAATAGAGTTAACTCCATGGCATCATATTCTGTCCTCAGAAAGAGATTGCACAAAAAAGACCCCCTTATGGTTCTGGTTACTGTCTCAGAACCATGGGCAGAGACTGCTCATCACAGATCTTCATCTCTGATGAACATCAGCTTCTTGGAGGTTTTGTGGTCAGCCTTACACTAAATAGAGCCACAAAATCCCCAGCTCCTGGAGTCTCCCGAGGTTGCAGTATATTAACTTTGACATGCCACCCTTTTTAGACTCTTAGGTAACAGGCTTTCCCATTAAACATAAGCACAATCTTAGTTAAGCAGCTAAGTCCAAACTAACCCAGGAGACCAGGAGAAGGAGGGACCAGGTTGTTCAGAAAACCAGCTTTTCTCTTTGGTGTGTGTATGTGTGTTTGTGTCTGTGTGTGTTTAGTTTTACTTATGCTGCTTTACTGAAATACTCTGACAAAAGGCAATTTGGTATAAAGGGTTTGTTTAAGTTACAACATCAGGTTATAGTCTATTATTATGTGGAAGTCGATGTAAGAGCTTCAGATATCTAGTCACCTCACATCTTCAGTAAGAGCAAAGACAAATGAAGGCATGCCTGCTTGCCTATGCTTCACTTCACTTGTGACTCCCTGAGTAGGTAATGATGCTGCCCATATTGGACTGTCAGCTCACTTAACAAGATAACCTGCCACAGACACGCCCATAGGTCAACCCAAAACAGGAAAATGCACTTTAAATCTCTACTCCAGTGGCTATTCAGAGAGTTTCTCCCACTTCTTTCTTTCACTGGTAGTTTGTTTATAAAAAGGTATGTTGCAGATAGCTTTAAGGTTCTTCATGTGTAGGAATAAATATGGATATACAGAGGTATGTTGTGTAGGTGTGTGCATGCAGTAGTGTGTAACCATGCTGAATGAACATATGTACATGTGTATCTGATTATTCACCTGACTATATATATATACATATATACATATATATGTGTGTGTGTGTATGTGTGTGTGTGTCTGTGTGTGTGTTTGCATGTGGTCAATACATATGTGTACATACACACGTATGTGTACAAGGGCTTATCAATCATGTGAAAGTGTAGATACAATGGAAGTATGTGGGCACATACCTATTTGTATCTGGATGCTAAGTCTGGATAGGAAACCCTGAAATAAGTGGTTGTAGTTCATTGAAGGGAAGTATTGACCAGAGGGCAGGAAGCAGTGACGAGAGTACAGGTTGTTTCCTCCTTCCTGCAGAAATTCATTTCTCTGTCAGCAGGGGTTCCTTGACCAAAAAGGTGTCCACTTGTCCCTGGGACACTGAGTCATGAGCACCTGTGTCCCTGTACAGTTAGACAAAGTAAGGCATGTGGAAAACCTCTGTGGTACCTCAACTAGGTACTCAGAATGTAATAACTTCGGGAAACAAACGTGAGAAATGAAGTCATTCATTTCCTGACATGTAATTACAGAGCTCCTCAAGCAAATTATGGACAGTTTAATATGAAGTTTTGAGAAAAGCAAGAATGAGCACATTACAGACAGTTACCCAGGGTTTCTTCCCTCCACCTCAAAGGGACCTGCTCCCTTAACTTGCTATTATGGCTGCTGCAGAAACTCTGAAAGCAACAGCCATGACATCTACTATGCAGGCACAGCCTTTGCTTCTCTGCCTTCCTTTCTAAAGTCCTTCCTTTCTACTCTGCAGAGACTTAGGTGAGTTCCCCAAATATCCACAGCCACCTAGGGTACCACAGGGTTTCAACTTCTCTCCCACCTTTTAGCCCCAGGGCTAGAGCAATGACTTCCTTCTGTCTGTCTGTATTTGCAATGAGACTCTGCCTAAAAGGGACTGGATGAAGGATTCATTTATCAATTTGTTTGAATTATTCAAAGTGGTAATAGATGTTAAAGAAATGTATCTTAAAACAGTTCTTTTGGATTCATATAGTTTTTCTACTCATTAAAAGTGACATCACACAACATGGCTGACTGCTGCCAAAGGCACCTGAATTCATTACATGTTTGATTCCAAATTGATTTTTGGAACTTATGCATTTAGAAATCTTTTGCAGTTATCAAATTTTCATGCATCCCTGTTCAGCTACATAACCCCATATTGGGTCACAATAATCCACAATTTGAGAAACTGGTATTTAGATTACCTGCTGTTTATGGAGCACAGCACAGGCCTACTGCATGAACAAAATGATGCTGATAAAAATTTGACAGGAGGAAGAACTTTTGTGGACAACATCCAAGCTTGTCTTATTACAGATAACAGCTACCAAAAAATGAGTGGTGTCCCAATGCTTCTAGCTTTAGTAGCAATGCAAAAATAGAAAACTTGATTAATCAGGAGAGGAAGTTCAGAGGAAATCTCAGAGAAATCAGCTAGGTGTGCAGTGCATCACACTTCCAGTGAGAGGGAACATGAGATAGGGGAGTCTTAGTGCAGGACAGAGAGGCTCAGAAAATCTTCACTGTGCCTTCAATGGTGGACATTTTAGGTATAGAAACAGAGCTGTGAGCTAAACAAAGGGAATGTGGTGAGGTTGCAAAAAGAGAGGGAATTCTGCGTAATCTCTTCTCAACACTTTACTGGAACTGAAGGGAACTAAATTTTGAAAAACTTCTTTTTGAGTTTCTGCTTGAGTAACCTGAGATTCTCCATGAAATGGACTCATGGGAAACTTGGCCATTTGACTTTTGGGTCCATTCAGTGTTCAGTAAGAGAAAGACTTGGTCAAAGCCAGAATCTGCAAAGAAATTGAAACAAATGCTCCAAGAAGCATTGAAAGACATTTGGAAGGATCTTCCAAGGGTGAGGCAGCCTTCATACCCAGCTCCTGAAGGATTACCCAGAGGTAAAGCAGGACCTGAGAATCTGTCTGTGATGCAGCCCCCACAAACTGGACCGAAATCTGTAGCCCAGTGTCCCACAGGGAAATCCAGGAAGATTTAACAGTCTGTGACCACAGAGTATTTTGGGTATATTTCAAGAACCCTAAACAATGCCAGGAGATGAGTAAGTTGTCCAGGCTGCCTTCACACCACCCACCCCACCCAGATCTCTCCCCTTACTACTGCATGTCAGTCTAGCAGGCTATCTCTGCCCTTGTATTTCCCTCCTTTGCTTTTACCTTCTCCCAATTTTCTACATCCTTCCCCTGCTATTTCTCTGTTAAGTGAGCACTCATCACAGATCTTAGCCTGTGTTTTTCCTTCTTATTCATACAGTAAGTACTACTGAAGTGTAGCATCAGGGCTCCTTTCCTCTATAAAATGACTGGATGTGGTGAGTGATTGCTTTGTATTTGACCATTACTATATTTTCATAGTGGCCCTACAAAAAATAGATTATTTTTTCTTTCTTCAGGCATTCCCTGGGGAATGCTGAGGGTTAAGCATGCGGCCATGAAAAAGTCAGGCTAGCTGAGGAAACTGAAACCCCAACCCTGTTGTATACGAGCCATGATTGGACACTGTAAATACTTCCAGTGAAAGATTACCTCAAAACCAGCTGCACAAAACTTCAACTTCAGGACAAAAAGAAGCATATCAACCTGAGACAACGTAATTATTCCTCAATTTACTGATCTCACAGCCATGGCCTCCATTAAGAGCAAGTTAGATGGGAACTCGACAACCAATTAAAAAGAATGAATATAAATATGTTCCAAGACAACAAAGAGGGTCCAAATACACACAGAATGAATTCCAAAGAGAGCAGACAATGGAATGAATTAAGGAACTCAATACAGAGCTTGAAAAGAAAACTCAATAAATTAATAAACACACTGAAAAAAAAAACCTAACTGGAATACTGGAAATGAATAACTCATTAAGTAAAACACTTCATGCAATGCCTCACTGGTAGAATGAACCACAAGGAGGACAGAATCACAGGTTTGAGTACAGAAAAATAATCTGGAATGGCCAGGAAATGCCAAAGATAAATTTGAGAAAAAGGTATAAATGCAACATTGAGATCTACAGAACACATGGAAAGACCAGTTATATGAATCACAGGTATATAAGAAAAAGAAGAATTTTGTATAGAAAGCAGAGAAAATGCTATCAAAGAAACTTGATCAAACAATTTCCTAAGTTTAGATGAGGAGGTCCTTTTATAGACAAGACCAGAAAAGATAAATCCATGCTATATTATAAGTAAAACATTAAACATAAAGAATAAATAGAAAAAGTCATTTTTAAAGGCAAGTCCATTAGAATAATATAAGGTTTCTCACCAGAAACTTTAAAATCTGGGAAGTTTTAGAATATTTGAAGTTCTGAGTGACAATAATTGCCACAGTAGATTATTATACTCAACACAAACATGTGCTATAATACAAAAGGAAAGCAAAGATTCCACTACAGAAACTCCTGTACACTAATTCCTCTATGCATAAGTTACCTGAAGGAAATACTTCAGGCCAAAGAGAAGATAAACATGTCCATGAAGCTACAGAACAGAATAAGTTACACCTGATCAGCAGCCAAGCAAATGAGGAACAGGGAAACACCAAACATAATTCATCAAGAAAGTGACGAGAACTAATATACACCTTTTAACAATAACTATAAATGTTACTGATCAAAATTTCCCAATCAAAAGGTACAGACTAACAGATTGAAGTAAAGAACAGACCTATCTATTTATCACCTCCAAAAAGTAATTCACCTAACTACCAAAGACAGATGCCACCTTAGGGCAAAAGAGTGGAGAAGACTTTTCAACCAAACGGATCTAGGAAAAATGTAGAAATTGTTCTAATTATCAATAACACAGAATTTAAATTAAAACTAGTCAAAAGAGATGGAGAAGGTCACTTACACTGTTTAAGGGGAACAATCCATTGGGAAGACATGATAATTCTAAACAAGCATAAACTCAATATGGCTGTACTCAACCTATGCACTATCCTAGAAGGAAGTAAACAGATTAATCCAAGCATAGTAGGAGTTGGTGACTTGGCTACCTTACTTTAAACAACAGACAGGCTAATATGACAAAAATTCAAGGAGACATTGGAATATAAGGATACCAAATAGCCAGATCTTTATAGGAGACTCTACCCAAACACTGAAGAGCACATTCTTCTTCAGTAGCCCGATGGGACTTTCTCTAAAATAGCACATACAGTAAGACACAAAGCAATTCTTAAAAACATCAGGAACATTAAGCTGACAAAGGCATCTGCTTATTATCCCCATAGGAACATTTTTTTCCCCTGATCATAGGAAGAGGTGGATAGATGCCCACAGTGGAGGAGGAAAAAGTCCACTGATTTCCAGTAAGTTCTCAGGATACCTCTTTAAATTCACGTGATCAAATATGACAGTGAGCTCATCATTCAACCACAGACATCATAAAGTCCCTAGAGAGCAACAAGTTTGTAGACGAGGCCACTGGTGACCTAATCAGTGAGACATTAAGTCATGTAGTTGTGATAGTGGGTAGGATCTGAAGGGGACATTGGAAAAAAAAAAGGATGTGTGGCTTCACCTTCACCTTTATGCTATGCCGCTAGCTGAGAACATCTCCATCAGGAGATACCTCAGATGAGGAAAGGAAACTAGGCCTATGCAAGACAGGACACAGAGGTAATAGTGATGGACTTCTGACCATGCTCTGTCTCAGGATGGAAACAGGCATTTCTCAGCTGACAGGAGCCCTGTCTTCTGGAAGATTTCTGCCAAGTCTTTCCAGAAGTGTCCTCCACATGAAAAGTATGTTCTTTGAGTTTTTTTTTAGCAGATCTTTAGGGCAGCTCACACCCTGTTATTGGTTTATGCTAAGAATAAATGGTTTGCTTCCTGGCCTCTAGGAGAGACCTGAACTTTTCCTGGATTCAAATACCTCACATGGTTGTTAAGTCTCTGGTCACAGGAATATCACATCTTGTGTTCTGAAGAATGTTCTTGAAGGAGTCACCAGAGCAAGAACAAGACAATGAACTCCTGTCTTCAAGATCAAAGAAAAGCAAAAATCTAGGCATAGGAATTAAACATCCTAGCCTCTCCTCAAACGTTCACAAGAAGAGATGAAGAATAAAAGCCCCACCTAGGGCCCCACCTGTGGCTGAGTAGTATCTCGATAGAGGCACAATGAGATATGCTATAAGGATCAACATTTATTTAAATCACTATAATATAAATGCAGGAAGCAGAGAAAGGATCCAATCGTCCAGAATGGAGCTTCCTTTCGGGCAGTAGAGAAGCAGAGAGAGCACTGTCCTCATGGCATAGAACTTTAAGCACTTTCTGGCCACACCTTTAGGCTCCAACTTCAAAGTTCATAGGTGAATCTGAAACCTGTGCTGGCCCAGAGGTCGGGGAGGGCTGAATCCTCCTCTTCCTTGCATCCTTGTTTATGTAAAAATTACACACTAGAACTTGCCACATTCGGTCTGGTTCTGTGTTAATATCTTCAGCTATGGTCACCTGGTTCTTTTTTTATTATTTTCTGGAGGAAGAAAAATACCAGGTAACCTTATCAGACTGAGAAACAGAACCAACAGCAACATAGTTTCTAGGTGGGATACTGGTCTTCCACTCTTTGGATTATCCACACAGAGCATTACTGTCCTCTGACCATCCTTGTTCTGATACAACACTTCCTTCTCTACTAAACTTTATCACCAGAGAACTACTTCAATGAAAACTTGATCTTGGAAGCTCACTCAAGTGACCTCATCTCCAGGAGTCCCCTGATATGTTCCCATATCCTCTCCACTTCTCATAGATCTCATGCTTTGGTCTACCCAATTTAGCAAGGACTGAGGCAATGCTTGCCAACACTCACTCCTCATGATTCTAGCCCACATGAAAAGCTTTAGTCCATTTCACACCTGGGTGGCACATGGCAGCAGTTATATATTCTGTGATTCCTTCTCTAGTCCCAGGCCAGGTCAACATTACTTGTGATCTCCCTCAGAAGATACGTCTCCAAAACAGGATCATTTATCTGCTGAGCTGATGACTCTTCTTTTTAAATCCTTCTTCTACTGTGTATCCCTGGGTCAGCACACAGCAATGGTCAGGATGCATTTATTGACCTAAATTGAATGAACAGAAAAATAACACCATGGTGCAGTATGATACATATGCCCTGGAGTGGTGGAATGGTGTACTGGGCTTTAGAGAGACTTATTCTAGCCTCATGGGATAGTTTACTATTGATGAGAGTCTCAGGTTTGGAAAAACTATGGACAGAAAAGACTCGGACAGAGAAGTGGAAGATGAAACTCAGTCAAGGGAAGCATATGGATAGTATGCAGTCCTCACCAAGGTGGAATTTGGGGCCTACAGGCTTGGTCCAGATACCTGCACTGACACATGTTTTATGTCTTGCATGGTGCTTGGTGTTTTGTGGCTATGTTCACCTTTTGGTAAAACATCAGTCATGAGGAAACATCATCTTATGATATCAAGACAAAGTCCCTGGTTGCTTCTCCATATCACATCTGATGTTAGCTCTTCTACATACTGTCTCCATCACCAGGAGCTTTAGAAACCATTAAGTCTTTCCTGGAAAATACAACCAGCTTGTCCCTTCTCTGATATTCGTCACCAAAAGGAGAAGATTTGGGACACTATAAGGACCAATACATGGGCACTCCACTTACTGTTAGAATTATTAACTTCATGGGTGGCTGAAGACCAGCTTAAATTCACCATCTAGTTTGAAAGATGACTGTGACGACAGGACCCGCAGAAGTTCATCATGACAACAGCAAAAGGAGAATATGCTCAGCAAAAGTAACCCTGCGCAGGGAAAGGGAGCCACCATTTGTCACCAATGCATCCGTGGTTACCCCCTGCAAAGAGGCATGGGTACTATCCCGAACTGCTGCTCCTGATGGTCTGAATTGATGCCCTCGGAGCATCAACAATATAAGATCCCAGGAGAGGCACTTGGAGTCCATATGTTCCCAGCTGGTCATTAGTCACAGATATCACCCTAGCTTTCCACCAGTTTGTGGGTAATACGTTTCTAGGAAGAGCGAGCAGAGAAAGAAGCAGTTTAGATACCCAGGGCTGGCTGCCCAGAGTGTTGCCTGCAGGGTGGCATGGAGCAGGCACAGAGATGCCGTGCTCAAACCCTGTTAAACACTGTTGACAGTACTTAGTAAGATGAAACATTGTAAATTATCCAGCTAGTTTGGGATGTGTTGAGAGCCAATTGAGATAATTTAAATCTTTAAGCGGGAATTCTGGTCCTTAATTGAGCTTATGTTAATCAGTTTATTTCAAGTTGGGTGAATAGTTTCCAGGTCTTTGCTCAATGCAAACATGACAGTAGAAACTACAAGATAGGGGAAATTAAAAGATGCTTTGTATTCTAAGTTATTTTAGGAAGGTTAGGCACAGAGAAATGGCAAAAGGCTTCAGCATAATTTTTTTCCCTCTGTGGATCTATTTTCCACCCCTAGGATTGCAGATAGAGGGATGCATCTGAGGACAGACACCCAAGGAGGTGCCCTTTAGGTCCCCAGGGAGGCCCAGAACACATACCCTCCCTTCCTCCCTCCTTCTCTCCCTCCCTCCTTCCCTCCCTCCTTCTCTCCCTCCCTACCTCCCTCCCTCTCTCCCTCCCTCTTTCCCTTTCTCCTTCTCTCCCTCCCTCTCTCTCTGAGGAGTCACTTTGACTTGGACAAACCCACAGGGTAACTGCATTCTTTCCCTAGGATCTAAGAATGACCATTGTTGATTCAGAAGGAAAGAAATCCTTGAACCTCTTTCCTGGGAATATGTTCATCTCCCTCAAGGCGATGTCTGGGTGGGGTGCTGCTGTAGGACTTTCCAGATTGAAAAGAAATGCACATGCCAAGCTCATAAGGTTAAGAAACATGCCTCCTATTACTAGGTTCAAAGAGCTGATACAATGTCCCTGAACTTCTAGGTAGGAGTCCTAGACAGGGCCAGCAATGACAAGTCCAGATAGTCCCTGTGTGGTTGCAAACTCCCTGGCTCTTTTGGTTCACTCTCTCAATATGTCTTTGTTTATAGAGTGCCCCACTATGAGCTACTTGGTGGGGGGAAATGGCCCTGAGATGTCCAATTGAGACTGTGAAGAAATCCCTCCAAAGATCCAGTGTTCACTTTCTGTGCTCACTTTGAAAATAAAACACTGGCCAGCTGCACAGAGGACACCCATGAGGACAGCCCAGAGTTGGCTAAGCCTCCCATTTCCTCATGTGTGAGTGTCATGACAACTCCTGGAGAAGAGTGAGTCCTGGTCACTCTCAGCTAGGAGAACTAGGCCTGGGGACCCCCTAGTAGCACCTAGTCTTCTTTATGGCTGTAAAGTATAGAAAAGCCCACATCTTTGCTCACCACTCATTCAGTTGCTGAGCACAAAAGGGGAAACCTCAACCAATAGAAAGCACATGCTAAGCATAATGTCACATTTGTAGATAAGGCCCTCAAAAGAAAGTCTTTTCCTTTGCAGATGGTAGTACACAGGGGGTGTGTGAAGGAACTCTTGCTGGGACCCACAAACTGAGCACTCAGGATACCAAACTATTCGTGGGGAGTGCAAGGCCCATGCACTGAGACTGAGCCTGGGGTGCATACCGCCTCAAACAGAGTCTGGAGTCTGCGGATGGCATCCCTGCCCTTCACTGCTGTGAAGTTGGTGAAAACCTGCAGGGCCCTGAAAGGAAACAGCTCCGTATCTGTGTTTAGAGCAGTAAAAACATTAATTTTAGTTTCGTTCTCCCAGGAGGCTTCAAAATGATAGGGCTGAAGACACAGATGACACTGGCAGATACTCAGGAATGGGACGGGTCAGTGTCAGAATTAAGGTGCTATGTTCTGCTCACAGAGTGGGAGCTGCATGGTCAGAGACACCGAGTCAGTGAACACACACTCACCATTTGTTCTATATGGGGCATATTTGACTGTGAGAGTTCTGGGTTTCACTACAGAGCTGGCACATGGTTTTTTTGTGAGTGACAGGGTGTTCAAGGGGAGCAGCATGTGTGAGAACATGCATGGAACAGTCCTGTGAACCATGAGGAACTGAGTTGCTGACACTGTCTTGCTCAGTGACTCCCAAACCCACTAAAGGCTGAGCATCCTTGGCTCCAAGTTGCTGGCTGTTTCCTGACGTCATCACAGTGATTCTGACCCTGAGATAGAGCCACTGGGCTGTTGTGCATTGTAGAATTCTTGTGCCAGCTTTCAGGATATGGACATTTTGCATCTCCTCCGAGGCCCAGTGTGGACAGCTCATTGGCAAGAGACAGCATTTTCCTGACCCTTGTGGCCAACTGCCATGGGTACTGTTTCTGGCTGTCTTGGAGTTTGAAAACTAGTCCGAGGAGGCCAGCTCGCCATCAGCTGAGAACTGAGACCTCCAGCAAGAGCTAGACGAAGGTAGCCTGGTGTTTTAGGAAGGAATGCCATATGGCCTTGCTTGATCTTTGCTTTGCTTCCTAAAACCCGTCCAGGGAAACATCAGCATGTGAACGGCAAGGACAGCCTCCGACCACATTTTACAGTACACAGGGTCCTTTGTTTTTAAATGGAGCTCGACAGATTATGGTCCACTTAGCATGCAGCACTGTTATACTTTAACATTATATGACATGGTGAGGGACACTTTATGTGGCTGTTGTCTGTGGTTCAGAATTCTGCCTGCTCAATCCGCTTCATCATGGAGTCAACTTCCACCACACATCAAAGGCTGATAAGGGTTTCTGTTGTTGTTTTTTTAACTTTGCTTGCTTAAAATGATTTCCCTCTAGATCAAGATGCAGAGCACAAAATATTAATCAGTTTAAATAAATATCAAGACTACCCAAATAATATGAATAATTGGCACGGAATAGAGCCTACCGCCCAGTGCCCAGCAGCTGGTCACGCTGGCGCGTGGCACCCTCTCAACAGTCTTTGAGATAATGACTTTGGCATCTGCCGATGAGTGCTTGCTACTGCCCACAGAATTTACAACTCGCAAGTGGGAAACAGAGGCTCTGACAGAACTTTTTTATGCGAGGTCTTTGAAATTTATTAATGTAATGCAAACACAAGCCTTCCAACCCATTAAATTGTTGATGTTATGCGAATCCACTCTGGAATTGCAGCCCCTCATTAACATTATTTGCATGTTAATCTGCATCTTTTTAATTAGTGATATTATTTATGCACATAATTTCCGCCTACTGGTGCCAAGGCTGAAGCGCATTAATTAATCTACTGAGATGCCAAACTGTTTATTTTCCCAGTACTTTTATTTGTTTACATGGTGTTTTGGATTCAGGGAAAATAAAAAAGAGCCTGAAGAATAAAAGCAGAAAGACAAGATTAACTAAAAGCTCTTTTTGTTTTCATAATTTAAATTGTAATATTAGCCAAATGTTGTGTTTTTTCCCTTAGAGATCGGTTATTCAGTTACATTACCTTGATGTATTATTAAAATTTATAATGGGCTCTGGAGGCTTCTGTTAGTTCTCGCCTTCATTTACAGAATATACTCAATGTTATTTTAATCTTCCTACAACGCTTCCATGCATAGGCAATGATGAGCCATCCCTTGCGAATCGCCAGCGTGCTCCACTTTGCACAACTGATAAACATTTAAATAAGCCCTTTCAGAAAAGAATAGCATGGAAAATCATTAACCCATTGATGGAGTCAGCTACATCTCGGTAATTCATCTTTCCTTAAACTAGGTCAATGGTAAAATGTACCTGACCTGGAGATGCTGAAGCTTCCTCATCCTTGAAGTCATAGTTACTAGAGGTGATCTAGACTTACCTGTCCGTATGTGTGTGTGTGTGTGTGTGTGTGTGTGTGTGTGTGTGTGTGTATGTGCAAATAAGCAGCACAAAAATTGTAAATATATGATAAAAAAATTTCCTATAGTCTCTATGCTAAATGCTAGTTGTGTAAAGCCCAATTCAAGAACAATAAAGTGGCAAATTCCCCAAATATATTTTCTGGTTTCTACTATCAACACCACAATAAAAAATAAATAAATTAATTAATTAAAAAAAGTATCCCCTGAGTAGTGTGTAAAGATGCCCAGTAAGTTTATGTAGATAGGGAGAAAATGATCCCTTTTCAATATCCATTTCCCAGAGATACAGGGACCATCTCTGCCCATACAAGAAAAGCCTGCCAAAAAATCTGCCATCCATCCCTAGTTCTCCCTAGTTCAAACTGACCTCATATGGCACAAGTGACTAACCAATCATAGCAGTGGTTCCCTATTTAATAAGGGGCTGAAATCTATTGGGCATGGTGCCATGGCAAAATGAAGTTAGATGGAGTTCCTTCTGGCTGACACTGTTTGAATAGCACATGATGCCAGGTTGTAGTACATTTGTGTAATGACTGAGTCATGGGCTGCCTCCCAGTTCACAGAAGGGTCAAGCAGGGGGATTCAGTTGCAGTGGGAGTTAGAAATACAAGGGCAAGGCAGGAAGTTGGGGGACTGGGGGTGAGGCAGGGTTCAGCCTGGAGTACTCATGCCTTGTCAATGATTTTTAACATTTTGCAATTCTGCTATCTCACAATATAATGTTCCATTTGTTCTACAGCTGTCATCCTGGAATCTTTCTCTTATTTTCATTAATTAGCTTTTGTTTTGTGTGATGTCTGGTTTTTAGCAAGCAATGCACGATGGGAATATCTCAAGTACTGCTTGTCTCCACTACTTCCAGACTGGTAGAGACATGGGTCAGTGGAGAAGATGTCACCAGAGAACTTTGGACAGGTGAACTGAACTCAGTTATGTATATCTTCTTACTTTAACCTCCTCGTGATTACATAGTATATTCAGGGGAAGATATTTTCTTATAATTCTATGAATAACTTTAAATACATTACGTCTTGTGTATGAGAGAGAGACAGAGACAGATGTAGTCCATGATAGGAAGTTATAAAGTTTATGAGTTCTCTCTCTTACCTGTTGGCCTTGGGCTCAAACTCAGGTCATTAGGTGTGGTGACATGTGCCTTGGTTTCCTGAGCCACCTACTGGTTCTGAATAGCTTCCAAAGTCGCCCTATTATAACAGTATTGTTGAATTTGAGAGCAGAGGGGAAAAAATAGATATAAGAATGCTGTATAACACACAAAACTCAGAGGTAATGGATTTTTCTGCATATATATATTTGTATGTGTATGTTGTATGTATTCAGGTGTGTGTGCAGGTGCATATTATGGCATATTTATCAAATGAGTGAAACATACTAAGATGTGTTTATCAGTCATATGAAGCATACTATAGCATGTTTTTTTGGGGACTGGACACTATTTTTATAATAACACACTTCTAATTCAGCAGATCACCTATTCTGAGCATACCTCTGTTTTCTATTCTTCGACATTTAGGAATTTGTCAGCCAGTCTCCACTCTCACTGAGTATCTTCTGTTCCAAGGAGACAAGAAGACTGTGACTCGTTATGGCTGGATATGCAATATTACTGGTGTGAAGACTTCATGATGATCCCAGAAACAGGCCTTGGGCTAGGCTCCTACTACTTTGTGTTCTTATTGGTGATTCCAAGATGATGTGATGAATCTACAAAAACTCTTAGGTTAATGGAGCAGACAAGCTTAGGAAGTCAAGACAGGTGGGACATGAAGGGAACCATTTTATTTTTTTTCTTATGAGGTCACTGTTCACATTCTGTGTGTGTGTGTGTGTGTGTGTGTGTGTGTGTGTGTGTGTGTGTGTGTGTGATTAGAGATAGAACCAAGCAGGTATCCCTAGTTTTGTTAAAAACAAAAGGAGTTTCTACTTTGTAAAAATATTTTCTCATGTGGTTTCTAGGCTCTTTATTTGGTCAGTTAGCCAGTAACAAATGTTTTTATTTATGTTTCACACATTTATGAGAGGCCATGAGTGGAGACAGCAGGACAGAGATGCTGTCCTTATAGAGCACTCAAACTATTGGAGAGATTCTTAAATCATTGTATACAGTATTTTTGGCAACTGACATTATAACATTGAGACATCATTGGATAGAGCTGAGGGCAGCGTGTTCTCTTCTCCTTAGTGAAAGAGATTGGTGTGCGCCTTTGGACCTCACTTTCATGTCCAAAGAAGACCCTTCACTGTGTGGTCTTTATTGGTACAATTGGGACTGATTCTGTGAACATCTGTGACACCCTGTTAGAGGGCTGACCTTCACCAAGTACCCTCTCCTGCTAAAGACCTTCTCTGTGATGAATTATGTTCCACACCCCTACCCATGGGTGTACGCAGTCAAGGAGTGGCATTGCCACTTGGCATTTTAGTTTACAGCCTCTTTAATTATAACTGGTCCCTAAAGCACTCACAAGATGGTCTTAAGTATAGTTGACCCTTTTTTGTTTAATTTCATTCACCGTTAGCGTTTGGAGGCTCTCCAATGAAGCACTTCAGAAAATTCGATAGGATTTCTGTCCCAATTAATATACAGGGCCCAATACTGGGGGAGATGAAGCTTCAAGCTCAGTTGAATATAGACACTACAGCAAAGGAGGCAGCAGCTGCTGGAATACGTGGAGGCTATGAGTCATGGTATTATGAATGACAGGGGAAGAGTGTGTCACTGCCGAGTCCTTCCTTATTGAACCCAGGCAAGAAGCTTTCTAAAGCCATGTGCTACATAGTTAGTTACCATATGAGGCACTGAGATTCCTTGTGCAGTTCAAGTAATGATTAGCTTTCCTGTGCTTCCATTATACAAATTGAACTGATACTGAGTACCCCTAGAGGCTTTGTTTTATTCTTCTCTGGCCTGGCTCAGATGCAGAGCTGGCTCTTGAGACATCATAGTGCTTTATATACTGAGAGCTACTATTACTTCAACGTATAATTTGGGACATAATGTAAGGTGCTACGTATTGATTTTAAAAATGGTGGGCTGAGTGATTTGAGGGATTTTTGATTCAGATATTGCTTGAGCTCTATTTGGTATTATAATAAAACCCACAGCCAGATATTGAGGAAAATCTGAAATGTCAGAGAGACGGGGAACAAACCACAGCCACATCTCACCCAGCCAACTAACTCCTTAGGCTGAATGAGGTAGGTCTTATCTTTTTATACTGAGTGCACAGGCAAAGGGCTGAACTTCTGCCTTCTCCTGATTTATATTTCTTTCCCTGCTCAGCTATATTACTTCCTGGTTCAACTTTCTTAGAGCTAGTATTAAAGGTATGTGCCACCTCTGCCTGGCTCTGTCTCTGGAGTGATGGATTAAAGGGCATGGGTCACCACTCCTTGACTTTCATGGCTTGAATGTGAATGACTCTGTCCTCTGATATTCCAGACTATTTTTTTTTTACTTAATATACAGTATATCAACACACTCATGTCATAATGGCTTGCTAAGGAAAGTTAAAGAATAGTGTTTCGATTCTAGGTGAGGACACTGGTGGTACACATTCTTACTCCTTGTATTCTGGAGGGTGAGGCAAGATCACCTGCACTTCAAAGCAATCTGGGTCTATATCATGAGCTTCAAGTCAACTACGGCTCATATAGACCCTGTTTTAAAACAAAACAATCAAAATTAGTGTTAGTATGTTACCCTGTTAGCCACAATTTCAAGCATATATCATCAGCTACAATATCCATATTCCACCCTAGAAATATACCCAATGTGCATGCCTTCTTATCTTCCCCATGATAATCACATATAGTACAGAAACTCTAGACACAAAAACAGAATTCAAGCCATCAGCTGGTCTCCAAGATCCAACGACAAACATTGTTGTTTCATTAACAAAGCACTTTTGACTGTCATAACCGATCAGCATGGTAGTTCTTTCCCAAATGCTGCTTATTATAAATCACATTGCAACAGCACATTATTTTGCAAGGAATGAAAAGCAAAACCATTCCCTGTCAGCTAGGATTAACTGCCAGAAAAAGATGGTCTTTCAGAAAGGAAGGGGGTCAATTAACATATGGAAATCTGTTCTCTGATATCAGTCCATGCTTGTTGACACGGGAAAGTGAACAGTGTGTATCTAGGCAGAGAGGAAAGTTACTTGAACTCTTCCTTACAGTAGTGGCTAGTTAATAAACAAGTGTTTAAATGATGTCATTGTTCTTGGTTCCAATCTTGTGTGGGAATAGCGACATATACAAGGACATCCCTGAGGAGGAATTACCAAGAACTTGAACTTGCTGAAGTCAGAACTGTTGCAGCAGCTTGTGGCCCTAGCCCTTCTTTGATCCCCCTAGGTGTGGTAAATAGGACTGTGGGCAGGTAGCTCTTGCTCTGGTGTGAGGTTTCCTCTGTGAATATAGGTCAAGATGCTGTTAGTGGCTCAAGCTCCTGCTACTTGCCTGCATGGAGGACAGCTGTGAACCAGCCCCATGTCACCAGGGGAAGAGGGCAAGATATCCCCTGTGTGTGAGTGGGCAGAACTCTGCTATCTCTGGGATTTTTTTGTTGCCTCATCTATCTATCGCATAGTGAAAATCTCAATGTGGGTACATGCTTCTCTGACTTGTCTACTACAACTCGCATGGATACAGCAATTCCCTTGACAAACAAATAAAACACAGTATGTAATAGGCTAAAATCTTCCAGGAAGATTAGCTGCACCCAAGCATGGGTGAAATAAAAACATCCCAGGCTGGGATGGCAGTAGTGATGGGCTCATGGGGTCCTTCTGACACATGGTCCTTGATCTGCGCTATAGACACACTTGGATCTCACAGTGACAGTGCAGTCAACACCATTTTGTTCCCTTGACAAGCCACAGATCCAGGCTTTTGATAGATAAGGGGAGTCTCCAGGAACTCTTCTTTCAGAAGACTAATTAATCATGGCCTCTGCTTGAGGTGTTTCCTGAGACCATTAGTTTACGGGTCAAGATAGGAGTGTTTAACCCAGTGCCAACCTACAATACAAAAGAACAGAATTCATTTTTGAAGTGTTCACATATGGTCAAGATGAGGCATCTGTGTTCCATCTCCAGCATTAGATTAACAAACTCTTACTTTCCCACTTACCATCTCTGTACATAACCAAAGGACACAGTTGTTATTATTTAGTTCACATTGACATCCTTATTCAGGAGTAGGTGGTAGGACCCTTTCTACATTTTGTACTTGTGCACAGCATTTGCCAGCAGGAATCAGGTCCTGTCCTGCTCTGATACCTGGATTCCAACAGGACACACAGAATAACAAATGGCTTCAAGCCAGTGCCTTGACACTCATAATTATGCCAGAGGGAGCTCTTTCCCAAGAAGGAATTAATCCAGTTTAACAATTGTTTGAGGTATACATGGTCTCAGTCATTCCAAAGTCAAAACAAGAGTGGCTAGCCTATGCCTCATACATTGGGCAATCAGTACTGACTAATTAGCTTCAATGATCTGGGGACTCAACTTCTGGACACAGCACAGGAGAGTTAGCAGAGGGTGCACAGTGTGGCACACAAGGCACACACACCTGTTCTTCCAACGATGGGTCACCTGCCTGTCTTGTTTTCTGAAATGCTATCACTTGCCCAGCCCCAAGAAATTAGTAAAGACACCCCACATTAAAACTGCCATTGGCACTACATGTCAGAGGGTCTCTCATAGCTGTTGGTCTTAAAATTTTCATGTTCCTTAGAGTTCATTTTCTGCTATGAAATCTACTTCATCATACCTTCATTCCTGGGGTGGTTGTATCTCCTGACTTACATATTACTCTCTCTGGGAAGCTTTCTGGCTGCAGGTAACATGGTCCTCTTTGTAAACTGATCTTTCTCAGGCCCAAGAGGTTTTAATTTGCTTTTTGTTGCTGTGATAAAGACCATAAGCCAAAGAAACTTGGAGAGTAAGGGTTTACTTAGCTTATGTGTCCAGATCAATAGTCCATCAATGGATCAATAGTCCATTGTGTGTGTGGCTGGGAATACAAGGCCAGAATTCAAGACAGGAACTGAAGAAAAAACTGTAGAGAAATGCAGATTATTGGCTTGCTCCGATGGATACAATCCAGGTTCACCTGCCAGGCATGGCACTGCTCACAGTGGGTAGTCATTTCCCACATTACTTACCAAGAAAATAATCCATAGACATACTCAGAGATGAATCTGATGAAGGTAATCCTCAATTGAGAGTCTTTCTTCCAAGATGACACTATCTTGTATCAAGTTGGTAAAAGCTAACAATCACAATGGTCTTGGAAGAACTGGTGGAGACAACAGTGGTGTAGTGGTGTGAACAAAGAGATCCAGTGCATGTCTTCTGAACCTTTTACTTCATGACCCTTTGATAGACACTTGACTGAATCATCTTTAGACCCACAGGTTTTCCCTATAAACCTCCTGTCCCAAGCAGTGTATGCAAATTATGGGGCTTCTGAAAAGCTAGAAAATCTGTTTGTTCCTCATATTTCTGGACCATGCACAACTCCAGCTATAAGGCTACAATACCAAATATGAAGTATACCACATCTGCATCATAAAGCTCCCCAAAGTGTAGTAGAACAGGCCCATAATATAGTGGGAATTGGCCAAGTCATGAACATAGTATATTTCTTTATGAGCCAAACTGGAGTCTGCCTGAGGGCCTAGCAACAGGTTTTTCCAGCTCCTGATCATGACCATCCAATGAGGGGAGACCACAAAAAGTCAACAGATTGAGATGCAGCCTGGGTGCTGGGAGGAGGTTATATAAGTCTCTCTCTGAGGGAGCCATTAGGATCCAGCAACATATGGCAAACTGAACAGGGACCTCTGGCATGGGTTTTGAGTTCTCCTGGTTCAGGGTCCTTTATTTCACTAAGGTTTTCCTTTTCTGGTTCTGATTGTCTTCCTTCACTAACAGCTCTGGACAGTATTCCTAAAATTGTATGTTTTGGTGAGAAGAAGGGCCTGCAATGTCATGTGTTTTCGGTCCCTTCAATAAGTAAGCATTGGGATTCCCCTTTCTTTCTTTCTTTTGTGTTTTTATATTGTGCTTATTTCTGTTTTTGTTTGCCAGGTACCTCCACATGAGGGTTAATCCAACCCTGGAGGCAGAACTAAAGCTCGGCTTCTGAATGCCGTCCCTTGTTCAAAGACACCATGTGGACATACAGCTATAGCATAAAAACCCACAGAAGTCCTTCACTAAGCATAAGACAATAAAGTCCAGCACAATCTTCCAACCCTGATGACTGCTATTTTCTCTGTGACTGTTGTTTGCCTGCTATCTCCCTCTACAAAATGGGTCTCTCTATGCCATCCAATGATGAGGATACAATTAGTTTCAGACTTGCAAAACCTTCTGAGAAGAATGTGGCCACAGTTAAGACCATATGTGCCAATTTCCCATCAGCCCCATTCCTCCTACATCTGCAATGGTATGTCCTCCAGCCATCAAAGCCCCCACCCTGATTTGGGCCTCAAAGGCTGATGAAAGCCTTCCTGGTTACCTGAATCCAAATGCTACTGTCCAGTCCTGGATTCCCACTCCCATAGATAAACTGTGCTTCATCTGGAAAGCAGCTACTAAGTTGGGCCCGGATTCACATTACATATGCTTTAATTGTCAGGGTAATAATGTTAATTCTTATTCTCTTTATATGTCTCTTGTAGCACATTCAACAGCAGTGGACAATGACTACGGTGACTTTTTGGGTTTTAATAGATTTTAGACATGCTGCTTATAGCCCTCCGTTGGAGGTTATGCATGCCTGGTCCTCTAAATTCAATAGGCTACTGCCTAATCCTCTTCATCTGGGCAGCTCTCCAGGAGTGGATGTTCTTCAAGAGCTGGTAGTAAATGACAGGTAAGAGCTTGCTAGGCAAGCCTACCTAAGACAGGCACAGTCCAGTTGATGAGCCTTCCTGAGGCAGAGTCAACAAGGACATGGCAATAAAATTTTCCTCCCACTGAGTGCCCACATAATAAAATTAAAAGGGTAGAAATGTAGTAGGACAGACCCATAGGGTCAAGGAAATTGGCTCTAACCAATTCCCAGTTCATGCACATAGCATATTTCCTTATGACTCAACCTGGAGTCTATCTGAGGGCCTAGAATCAGGAGCTATCCAGCCCCTGAACATGCCCAGCCAGGGAAGGAGAATATACAATGTTGATGGATTGAGATGCAGCCAGGTGCTGGGAGGAGGGTATATAAGCCTCTCCCCATTGCTGAATAAATGAGTCTGCTGTTTGATTTTCACCTGATTCATGGGGTATGTGCCATTGATGCCAAGTCTTCTTACCTCCTCCCCTGAGGAAGCCTTTAGGACCCATCAACACAAGAGAACTAAACAATCTTGCAAGAACTTTATTTCTCTGACTGTCTCTGCTGTGCCTGTTTCCAGGAAGAAAATTAAAACATGGAACTCTTACTTCCTCTTGCTGTAGATGTGGATTTTAAACATTATGTGTTTAAAAATTAAGTGGGTGCCTTCTCTGACCCTGTTCCAATCAGCACCGTGAGAAACAGAAAGAACAGGCCATCCCTGTGTGATGAACTTTGTCCATGTTCTTGTTTGCTCCAGGTTGAACATGACTGTCTCTGCTTGAAACACAGTAGTGCAATAACAAACACTAGACTCTCACTAGATTGTATCTTTTATCTTTCCCAGGTTAGGGAGGGAAATCACTAGCCAAAGGAGAATCATGAGGCCAATATGAGATCCCAAGTCATCTCTCTCTCTTCACTGATGTTCCAGTCAAGTCTTTGTAAGCAACTCACAAGTGATAGGAGTAGAGCTTTTTGGTGGTGTAACTGTAAGCCCTGTGTAACCCTTTTTTTGCTCTATTAGTCTCTTCTCTGATTTTAATGAACAGACATTATTTCTATCTCTCCATGAACTCATATAATTTATTTCAGAACCAGAGGTGATCTAGGGTAGAGTGTACACAGAGGAAATAGCAACACGTCCCTGTCTCCAGTGTTCCCCTTCTGTCCATGATCTGTGATGTGAGTTTTTGCATGCCACTGATTGGTTATAGTCAGAGATAACATACTGTGGTGGCACTTGTATGGCCCAAGTTATTGGTGACAAGCAACTAAGATTGATCTGTCTGCCCACATGAAATGTGCTTAAAACCCTGAGGAGGGGCAGCCAGATGAAGGGACCCGCCTGTGTCATTAGGAAGCAAACATGTTAAGATCTGTGTTGAGATGGAGCTCTTAGGAAACCATTTGACGAAAAGTTGATGCATTCGCTCTACATGTGAGTTTCTGGAAGGCTTTATAACTCGAACAGTTATCTAAAGAGGTAAACAAGTTAGAGATACAAGTGATCCCCCACCCTTGTAACCGTTGCTGTGAGGAAGGAGACCTCATGAGGTACGACTCAATCAGCAGGCTCTCTGATGAAGTGATTGTGTTAGGCATTCATAGTTGTCAAACTTGACCACCTCTTGAGTCAACTACAACACAGGCATTAAAAACTCATGCAAAAGATTTTCTCATTTGACCATTTGAGGCCCCATGTAAATCTGGGCTATACCTCTTGGTTTCAGCCCACAAAGGGCATGGGAGGAGAAAACTTCGTTTTTGTTTTGCCTGCTTGCCTTCACTCTTGATGGCAAGAGACAAGTTCATTTACCTTGTTTCTGAGGCAGTCCTTTTTTTGATATTCGAACCCATTTCTTTAGAATTCCAATACAGACTCAAGAACAGAAGCTCTTTAGGACTTCCCTGTGGCTCCAATGTCAAATTGATACTACTAAGATATCTAGTCCTGGAAACTTAACAACTACTAGATCTTCCATCTTTTCATTGGAAGATAACCATTGTTGAACTATCTGGAACTCAGCCTGAAGATCTACTCAATAAACCATTTACATACATACACACACACACACACACACACACGTGCACACTTACATGCACATGCACACGCACACACGCGCATGAACATACACATTCATTTATCAGTTCTGTTCCTTTAGAGAACCCTGACTAATACAGTGACTAAGTCAAAGATGTTTGGAATGACCAAAAGTCTAATGTTGAACTGTGGATTTATTGACGAATTCTTAGAGTACACGCCACTTGGGCTTCTTTAGTGGATACTAGAGTGTTAGATATACCTTAATTTATAGTACTACCAAATGCACCAGGGCAAAGGGCTAACAGTTGGTGGATATGGATACAGAGCCTGCTCTAGTTTTGGAAACACCTCTCCCCTTTCTCAGTGATACTATTCACATTTCTTCTATTGCAAGAAGGTATATTGGATGTGTGTACACCACTGAGGCATTCCAGTATACCACCCCTGAAGAATTTGCTTGACAGTGAAAACTATAAAGGTTGTCATGTGCAGCTGTGTGAAATGGAAGCTGGCAACCTGAGTAATTACCGGCCCAGTTCAAATCCCTTTCAATAGCAAGGTACAGCCTGTAAAGAAGCCAGACATCCCATTATGGCTAACTGCGGATTAGGCAGAATTAAATAAAGTGGCAGGCCAATCCATGCTCCTAACAATGCTCTTTTAATAGAAGAGTTCATATAAGTGATGAGACATTTTCATGCTGTATAAAACCTGGCTTACTTTCTTTGTCTCATTTGCTTAGATTGTAGAGTGTGTGATGTCTTCAGTGTTCAAGCCAATCCACACTCATTTGTATCTTCACCATACCTAACAGTAGCCCTTCATATTACTTCCCCATGGTTGCCTTCACACTTCCAATATTTGTCATATGACAGTGGCCTGGAACTTTACATTGTAGTCTTGCCAAATCTCTGAAAAAAGATTCATTATCTAGATGCTGAATTAGTTTTACTTCTGTTTTTGTTTAATTCAGTAACCTTTCCCCCTTTTACATATTCTCCACTGTTTCTCTGCACTCCTCTTGTGCCCCCGACACACCTCTACTCCACCTCATCAAGGCTTCCATGAGTAGGCAATGCAGACTAATATACCAAATTGAGGCAGGACCCATCCCTCCCTCCCTGTATCAACTGAGCAAAGCATCCAGCCACATTAAGTAGTTATAAAATAAAAAGCCAGTATATGTACCTGGGATATTTCCTAGTCCCATAGCCATGGGGCACACTAACAGCTACATCTACGCAATTGTCACCCTCATCTAAAGGACCTTGTTCAGTCCCATGCAGGCTCTCCAGCTGTCAGTCCAGAATCTGTGAGCTCCCATTTGTCCGAGTCACCTGCCCCTGTGGTTTTCTCCACCAAGCCCTCCTGGCTTCTCTGGTCATTCCTCCCTCTCTTCAACTGAACTCCAGGAGTTCTGCCAAGTTGATTGTGGGTGTTTGTATCTGCTTCCAGCAGCCATTGCATGGAGGTTCTATGATAAAAATTAGGGCAATCACCAATCTGACCATAGAGGAAGGCTAGTTCAGGCATCTTCTCCAGCATGGTGAAGAGTCTTAGCTGGGACCCGTCTTGTGGGTTCCTGTGGATTTCTCTAGCACAAGGTTTCTCCCTAAACTCGTGATGGCCCACTTTGTATAGATATCTCTTCCATTGCTCGTCTCTCCATCCCTTCACAAACCCAGCCTTCTCAAAACCTCATGTTCTCATCCTCTATTCTCTACTCTCTATACATCCCCTTCCAGTTTACCCAGGAGATCTTAACCATTTCCCCTTCCTGAAGCAATCTATGTGTATCACTGTTAGCGTCCTCCTCTTTACCTAGCTTCTTTGGGGTTATGGAATCTAGATTGTTCAGATGATTTTTTTTCTACTTCTATTCATTTGCCTACAGATTTTATGATGTCATTGTCTTTTACCATTGATAATACTTCGTTGTGTAAGGTATCACATTTTCTTTATCTATTCTTCAGTTGAGGGGCATCTAGGTTGTTTCCAGGCTCTGGATATTATGAATAATTCTGCTATGAACATATTTGAGCAAGTGTCTTTGTGGTGCAGTTAAACATCTTTTGGGAATATACCCAAGAGTGATATTGTTGGGTCCTGAGGTAGGCTGATGCCCAGTTTTCTTAGCAACCACCATATTGCTTTCCAGAGGGGCTATACAAGTTTATATTTCTACCAGGAGGGGAGGAGTGTTCCCCTTGCTCTGCATCCTCTCCAGCATAGACTGTCATCAGTGTTTTTGGTCCTAGCCATTCTAATAGGTGTAACACAGTATCTCAGAGTCACTTTGATTTGCATTTCTATGATGAATAAGGATGTGTCTTTGGCCATTTGAGATTCTTTTGTTGAGAATTTTCTGCTTAGATCTGTACTCCATTTTTTATTTGTTTTTTGATGTCTAGTTTCTTGATTTCTTTATATATTTTGGATATCAGCCTTCTGTCGAGAGTGGGGCTGGTAAAGATTTTTTTCCCATTTTGTAGAGTAGTCTTTTGTTTTGTTGACTATGCTCTTTACCTTACCGAAGCCATTTCAGAAAGTCTCATTTATTAATTGTTGTTCTCAGTGTCTATGTTATTGGTGTTATACTTATGGAGTGATCTCCTGTGCCAACACATTTAAGGCTACTTCCCACTTTTTCGTCTATCAAGTTCAGTGTAACTGGATTCATGTTGAAGTCTTTGATCCATTTGGACTTGCTTTTTTTGTGCAGGGCAATTAATATATACCTACATGTTGACATTCAGCTATGCCAGCACTATTTATTGAAGATGCTTTCTTTTTTTCCGTGGCAATTTGGCTGCTTTGTTAAAAATTGGGTGTTCACAGGTGTGTGGACTAGTGTTAGGGTCTTCAATTTAATTCCATCAACATATTGTTTTTAATGGCAATACCAAGCTGGATGTTTGTTTGTTTGTTTGTTTGTTTTTATCACTATAGCTATGTAGTGAAGCTTGAAGTCAGGGATAATGATACCTTTAGGATTCCTTTGTTGTATTGGACTGTTTTGGTTATCCTAGGCTTTTTGGGGTTTTTTTTTTGCATATGAAATTGAATATTGTTCTTTTGAGATCTGTGAAGAATTGTGTTGGAATTTTAGCAGGGATTTCATTGAATCTGTAGATTGTTTTTGGTAAGACTTCCATTTATACTATGTTGCTCTGATCTATCAAGAGCATGGGAGATTTTTGCATTTTTCTGGCATCTTCTTCATTTTCTTTCTTTAAAGACTTAAAGATCTTGTCATACAGGTCTTTCATATCTTTGCTTAAAGTTACCTCAAGATATTTTATGTTGTTTGTAACTATTGCAAATGGTGATATTTTTCTGATTTTTTTTCTCTATCATTTGTGAAGAAGGCTTTTTTTTTTTTTTTTTTTTTTTTTTTTTTAATCTTGTAGGTGCCACAGTTCTGTTGTTTATCAGCTATAGGAGTTCCCTGGTAGAAATTTTGGGGTCACTTATGTATACTGTCATATCCTCTGTGAACAGCAAAAGTTTGACTTCTTCCTTTCCAGATTGTAGTATCTCCTTAATATAATGTTGTCTTACTCCCCTAGCTAAAATTTCGAGTACTATATTAAATGTAGTACTATATAAATGGAGAGAGTGGACAGCCTGGTCTTACTCTTAATTTTAGTGGAATCACTGATTTTTTATTCACTTTGATATGGGTTACTGGTTTGCCGAATATAGCCTTTATTAAGTATTTCTGATTTATCCAAGACCTTTATCATAAAAAGCTGTCGAAATTTTGTTGAGAGTTTTAAAGCATATAGTGAGATGATCTTTTTTTTTTTCAGTGTATTCTTGGATTTGGTTTGCCAGGGTTTTATTGAGGAATTTTGCATCAATGTTCATGAGGGAGATTGGTCTGTAATTCTCTTTCTTAGTTGCATCTTTGTGTGGTTTGTGTATCAGGGTGACTGTAGCCTCATAAAGAGTTTGACAATGTACCTTCTCTTTCTATTGTATGGAACAATTTGAGGAGTATCGATATTAGTTCTCTAAAATTTTGGTAGAATTCTGCACTGAAATCATCTGGCCCTGAGCTTTTTTTTTTTTTCTTTTTGGGGAGAGTTCTTTAATGGCTGCTTCCATTTCCTTGGTAGTTGTAGATCTATTTAAATTGATTATCTGATCTTGATTTAACTTTTGTATGTGGTAGCTATTCAGAATCTTGGCCATTTTTTTTATATATATTTTCAAATTTTGTGAAGTACAAAATTTCAAAGTATGACCTAATTATTCTCTGAATTTCCTCATTGCCTGTTGTTATGTACCCCTCTTAATTCCTAATATTATTAATTTGTATGTTCTCTTTCTGCTTTTGTTAGTTTGCATAAGGGTATGTCTATTTTTACTAATTTTCTCAAAAAGAGCCACTCTTTGTTTGATTCTTTGTATTGTTTCTACTTTACTGATTTCAGTTCTTACCAGTGTGAGATTTCTCTATTTCTTTAATGAAAGCATCTAGTCCTATAAACTTTCCTCTTAGCACTGCTTTCATGCGTCCCATAAGTTTGGGTATGTCGTGGATTCATTTTTGTTGAACTCTAAGACTTTAATTTCTTTTGTTATTTCTTTCTTGACCCAGTTATGATTCAAAAAACATTATTCAGTTTCCACGAGTTTGTAGGCTTTCTGCAATTTGTTGTTGAATTCTAACTTTGGCTATGATAGTTCAATAGAGTAGAAGGAGTTACTCCAATTTTTTAAAAATATGATGAGATTTGTTATTGACTATGTGGTTAATTTTGGAGAAGGTTCTATGAAGTGATGAAGAGAAGGTATATTCTCTTCTATTTGGGTGAAATGTTCAATAGATATCTGTTAGCCATTTGAGTCATAAAGTCCATTAGTTCCTTTATTTCTCTGTTAAGTTTCTGTCTTGCAGGCCCATCCTGGGATGAATGTGAGGTGTTGAAGTCTTCTCCAATTTGTCTGTGAGTTTGATGTGTGATTTAAGCTTTAGTAGTTTCTTTCACAAATGTAGGTGCCCTAATGTTTGGAGCATAGATATTCAGAATTAAGTCTTCATCTTAATGTATTTATTTTCCTGCAATAAATATGAAATGTCTTTATCCATATCTTTTGATTAATTTTAGCTTGAAGTCTATTGTGTTAGATACTAGGATAGCTATAGACTCTTATTTTTTTATGTCCATTTGATTGGTAAATCTTTTTCCCAAACCTTTACTCTGAGGTACTATCTGTTTTTAAGGTTGAATTGTGTTTCTTATATGCAGCAGAAGACTGGGTCCTGTTTTTGTACCTATTCTGTTAGTTTATATATATATATATATATATGTATGTATACATATATATATAAAACACATATATGTGAATTGAGTCTATAATATTAAAAGATATTAATGACCAGTGATTGATAGTTTTTATTTTTGTTTTTGGTGGTGGTAATGTGTGTGTTACTCTCTCTCTCTCTCTCTCTTTTTGGGGGGATTTTACTCATGTGAGTTTATCTATTGTCTGTGTTTTTATGGGCGTGGCTAACTTCTTTGGGTTGGAGTTTTCCTTCTAGCACTTTCTGTAGGGCTGGATTTGTGGATATGTAGTGTTTACATCTGGTTTTAGTGTGCAATATTTTGTTCCGTTTATGTTTATGATAATTGAAAGCTTTTCTGGGTGTAGTAGTCTCAGTTAGGATCTCTGGTTTCTTAGCGTCTATAGTACATCTGTCCAGGACCTTCGGGATTTCAGAATTTCCATTGAGAAGCTGGGTATAATTCTGACAGGTCTGCCTGCGTATGTTACTTGGCCTTTTTCCTTCTCTGCTCTTAATAGTCTTTCTTTATTCTCTTTGTTTAATTCTTTGATTATTACGTGTCCAGTCTATTTTGTTTTCTATAAGCTTATTGTATCTTCATAGACTTGTTCTTTAAGTTGGGAAAGTTTTCTTCTATGATTTTGTTGAATATATTTTTTATACCTTTGAGATAGAATTCTTTCTTTCTTCTTTCCCTTTTATTCTTAGGTTTGGGCTTTTTATAGTTTCCCAGATTTCCTGGATGATTTGTATCAAAAATTTACTAGATGTAACATTTTCTTTAACCAATGAACCTGTTTTTTAAATCGTATCCTCAATGTCTAAGGTTCTTCTTCCATCTCTTGTATTCTGTTTGTGATATTTGCCTCTGATTTTTCTTTTCATTTACTCAGATTTTTTTCTAGACTTTTCTCAGTTTGTATTTTTTTTGTCTCTATCTAAATGTTCAAGTCTTCGACTGTTTTCTTCACTTGTTTAATTGTTTTTCTCCCCCTGTCTTTCTTTAAGAGATGTATTGATATCTTCCATGTTTTGTTTTTTGGGTTTTTTTTGGCTTCTCCATTTTCTTAAGGATTTTTTTCATTTCCTTTTTAACATTTTCTATTATCTTCATAGTTATTTTTAAGGTCATTTTTCCCACTTTATCTGCATTAGGATGTTCATGTCTTGCTGTTGTAGAGCCTCTAATTTCTGGAGGTGCAATATTGCTCTTTATGTTGTTTAATTTATTCTTACACTTCCATCTGTCCATTTCTGAATCAAATTTGTACAGTTGGACCTTGCGTGTCCTGGGGTCCTCTTCTTTCAATCTGTTCTTCTGGATTGCTGTTGTTTCTGACTGTGCTTCTCAATTGGTGCCCTTGCTCATTGCTTCAATAGTGGTGGGTGTCTCCTGTGGACCCTGGTGCCTTCGGGATGTTATGGTCAGGGGCGCAGGAGAGTGCTGCTGAGTTTCTGGGAACTGACTTCCAGATTGCTACAGTAGGGGTGTGTTGCTCAGATGGACTCTGGTGCTTTGGGGTGTTAAGCTCTGGGGCTGTTCCTGTTTTTTAAATGAAATATGCCAAGAAAAGCAAATTAAAGGAGAGGAGGATTATTTTACTTTATAGTTCCAGGTTATGGACCACTGTTGCAGAGAAGGCAAAGCAGCAAGAACATTGGCCATCTGGTCATATTGCATCATTAAAGAGAAGAATGAATGAATGTATGCATGCAGTACTCATTATCTCTTCTCATTCTTATATAGGCCACAGCTCTGTCCATGAAATGGTACCACCCACATTCAGAGTGTCTCCCCACATTTAATTGGCTCAATTAAGAAAATGCTTCACAGGAATGACCACAAACCAACCTAATTTACATCATGCATCATTAAGATTTCCTTTAGAGGTGATTCTTGATTGTATCACATTGACTAAATTAGCTGTCACACATGATATAATGTTAAGTTCTGAGTGTTTTGTAGTTTTATATTCAGGGGCAAGGATATTAAGAAGTTATTCCTTGCAGGGTGCAAGAACTGGACACAACTGTGAAAGGCAAAGATTTTTCTAGGGTTGAGAGCTTTATGGCCAAATAAGATGCAAATGATTCCTGAAAAGTTATTGAGAAAGCACAATTCTAGTTAAGGTTATTATTATTATGAAACACCATGACCAAAAACAAATCGGGGAGGGGAGGGAAGTGTTTTGTTTTGTTTTGTTTTTTTGACTTACATTTCCATATCACTGTTCACCGTTTTAGGAAGTAAAGACAGGAACTCAAGCAGGAGAAACCTGGAGGCAGGAGCTGATGTAAAGACCGTGGAAGGATGCTGCTTGCTCCCCATGGTTTGCTCAGCCTAATTTCTTATAGACCCAGGACCACCAGCTCAGAGATGGCACCACTCACAATTGAGTGGGCATGCTCCCATTAATCATTAATTAAGAAACTGCCTTACACGCTTGGCTGTAGCTTTATCTAATAGAGGCATTTTCTCAATTGAGGTTTCTTCTTCTCAGATGACTGTAGCTTCAGTCAAGTTGACATAAAATTAGCTACAACTTCACATTGACCTAATCTGTAAAGTTAAGTCAGCACCTAAAGAGCTTAAGTTCCGAAGGTTTTCTGCCTGGGTGAAAAAAAGACATTCCAAGAAGGGAGGAGTTATTATGTAAAAACCCAGTGCTAAAGGTTGGTTTTTCCCTAGGAAATAGGCATTTATCCAGGGAGGTTTTCCAAGCCCCTACATGATAGGCAATTTCTATTGATGTTGGTTGCCTACTGAACTGAGTAGTATGTGCTTATTATTAGAAACACCATGTATTCATATTGCATAATTTGCAGAATCCTAGCTGATACTGGGTTAGAGACTCCTCCCAGTTGCCTATCATTTTTAATGTAGGAAGATACTATGGATGCCTCTGGGGTTAATTTTTGTTAATGATCCTGCTTGCATAAAATCCTAATATGCAGTACTATCAGAATGGCAGGTTATGTGTTCTTGTTGTTGAAATGGTAATTCAAATGTCTTGGGCACAACAACTTATATCAAATCGAATTTAAAGCTTGTTGCATAGAAAATATTCCATGTTTAATTGTATAAGCCAGGGCACAAATCTTGTAGCTGAGGACACAAGCCCCACTTGGAAAGCCCCATCAAATTGTGCTCTACACATTTGGATCTACACTCATATGTTATCCCTTTTCCAGTGGGTGACAGCTTCTGCAGAGATTCAGAACCTGTCAATGCTAGATGTAGCTGCATGTTTAAGTCTGATGTCTATTGCTGGGATTAAACAGCAAGACCAAAGGCAAAACAGAGGGGAACGTATTTACTGGCTTATATGTCCTGATAATTGTATGTTTGAAGAAAGTCTTGGTAGGAACCCAAGGCAGAAACCTGGAGGCAGGTACTGAAGTACACTACAATGAAGATTATTGCTTTCTGGATTGTTCTTAATGGACTACTCAGCTTACTTTCTGGTGTAATAAAAAAAAAAAAAAAAAAACACATACCTAGGATTGGCATCACTGACGCTGGGCTAGGTCTTCCTAAGTCAATTATTATTCAGAAATGTGTCCCACCAGCTCAATTATACGTCAGTATGATGATAACCCTTTCTCAGTTGAGCTTCCCTCTTCCCAGATGATGACTTTGGCTGTTTCAAGTGGGCAAAATACTAGCTGGCAACTCTCCAGTGAAAAGTACAGCAAGAAGGCATGACTATGTGAGAAGCTGGCTCAGTTAAGGTATTCAAAGACTCACCAGTGTGTAAGCCATGCCAGCCTCACTCCTGTGGACCTAAATATCAGACAGAGTCATCACTGATATGAAGAAGGGCTCCACACACTGTTAGCGTCTGTACCTGCTTAGATGGGTCTCCTTCAAATCAGCCTCAGGTAATGCCACCTTGAAGAGTTGGTTCATACGTAAACATCATTTGGTCCTCCTTACTTGACAAAATTACTGTGAGTAGTTCTTCCATCTAATGAGGGTCTACTCATTCTTTCATACCATGTCTGATTTCACTCTTGGGAAAAGCACATAACTCTCAGATTTACAGATGATGGAGCCCCTTGGGTTTTTTGGGGGTTTTTTTGTTGTTTTTGTTTTGGTTTGTTTGTTTGTTTTTTTTTTTTTTTTTTTTTTGGTTTTTGGTTTTTGTTTTTGTTTTTTGCAGTTCATTACCTCTTTAGACTCAGATTCCCTATTCCATTATTTTCTCATTACTATGGAAAAGGTCAATACCACAGTGTGTTTCCATGATGCAATATCTGGAAGAATCCTGCTTTAAAGACATCAGTGTCTTTGGGTTTCTAATATACTTGTCTTATACCTTTTGGGATAAGACCTTCAAAGTTCTGATGGAGCTATTGATGAAAGCTTTAGAGAAGTTTCCCAGCCTATCACCTGCCACTGTGAAATGGGCCATGTGCCCTTCAGAGAAGTCACTTTTTCAATAACTCTGTATCAGTAGTCTAATTCCTTACCCTCCATCATTACCAGGTGTTTTGAATATGGATGTACCCATACACCTTGGTGTGAGACAGAACGGAAACGATTTTAGAATACAGTAGTTATGTATAGCTCTGTTGACAATGCTTAGAGAGACAATCTTCCATAGGCCCAGTAGTTCTGATGCACCACTGGAGTGTCCATATAGCTTCTTCCCCAGAACAAAACCTCTTAAGAAGTATCCTTCCAGGTGTCCTCATGGGTGAGTATCTGGTCTCATGTATATTTTCTATTATTTAATCAGCAGAACCTCTAATGCACGAGTTTTCTACTTTCCCAATGCCATGACCCATTAATAACTCCTCATGTCATGGTGACCCTCAACCATAAAATTATTTTGGTTGCTACTTCATAACTGTAATTCTGCTTCTGTTATGAATCATAATGAAGATATTGGAGTCTTCTAATGGTCTTAGGTGAACCCTGTGAGAGGGTTGTTCCACTCCTCAAAAAGATTGTGGCCCTCAGGTTGAGAAATTAGAGGATTTTTAAACTGAAGAAAAATCTTCTATAGTGTCATATTCCATTTTTATTTATTTCTAAGTAAATTTAAATTTAAGTCCTACTTTGTACAAGAGACATTTAGAGGCTGTTTCCTGAGCCAAGCAGACAATGGTATGGTCATTTCTTTATCACGGATTCTTCAGTGCTTTGCACTGTGATAAAATTTCAGTGAATTTATATCTCTGGACAATATTTAAAATGGCCAATATTGTTAATTTTGGGATATAAATAAAATAAACTTTATGTTCTATGAAATACAGTTCATTTGTGTGTGTATGTATGTATATGTGTTTATGTGTGTGTGTGTGTTCGTACACACATGTGTGTTTGAGCTTGTATATGTATTTTGAGAGAAGGTCTTGATATGATGCTCATTTTGGTCTTGAACTTGTGATCTTACATAGAGGATTCTCCCACCTCAGCATTCTGAAGAGAATACACACTACCATGCCCAGTTAAGCTTCTTGTTCACTAACATTCATTTAATCAAGCAGTTTTAATATTAGTCTAAAGCATTTGCACTTGTGTGTAGCTTGGGGTAAATGATTATTGTTGACTGCCAAAGCCTGACAAGGCGTGTTCCACTTTCTCAGTATGCTAAAGTTGATTAACTCTTTATGCAGTTAGAATCACAAGAGGCTTTGACTACTACATATTGTGATCATCTTTGTAAATGCAGGACTAAGCTGTGTGTACAGGGCTGGGCATGTGATTCAATCAAAACCACTCACCAGATGTATACAAAGCCCTGGATTTGATCTCTCACACAACACAGAAGAAATTATATTTATAGTTTTCATTCATACTTAGAAAACTGCTACCTTGTTATCTAATCAAATAAAAAGTTTGTATCTAAAACACATTCATAGATGTTTTATTTATTGTCCTAGATATCCCTTTGACTCATAAGTTTTGGCTTTGACTCTACTTTATCTGCTAGTGATATTTTAATTTCATTGCACTTCGACACATTTTGCTCATAATTCTCAATCAAAACCTTTTCACCTTAGTTCAAATAGAAATTATGTTAGAGTTGTTTTTTAGCAGAAAATCCATACTTAATAAGACCACACATGGTTTGGTTTTGTTTATACTGTCATTTTTGTTTTGTAATAATCCATTACTTCTCTGGCTTCTATTTTGTGGCAGATTAGCTCATTGCTTTTCTCTTCCTTTTCTTCCCATCCAACCATAGTTACCTGACAAATTCCTTACACTATATCTTCCTCAATATGTGTTATGCCTCATCCTTTGCCTCTCCACTGTAACCTATAGGCTTTCATGTGGGGTTTGTCCTTTTTTTCTGATTTGTGATGAAATGAATTGGTATGTTATTATCAAAAAGTTTTAATTGTACTATTTTAGTCTGCTTCTATGGTGCATTAAAATTCATGGTGAGATTGTCAACATATAATTAACATTACATGGCTTTAATCTTCATCAGGTGGTCTGGAAATTACATTCCTGTCTTCTGAGAGATGTTTTTCTGATTACATTTTCTTTGTTTGGCTTCAGGGACTTTGCAAGCACCCTCCTTCCCAAAGTTTACACAAACCTCTGCAAGCATATAGCACAGAATTTCCTGATTTCTTTACTTATGAATAATAACTACAGAGATAAGGGGTTCCAAGTTCCATAGATTTGGGGCTTACTCTTTAAAGTTTAGCTCCCAAGGCTTGAGAGATGGATCAGTGCTTATGATCCTTGGGATCTAGGTGGCCTTGGACTTTTAGCTCTTTTTGTGCTCAAATTATTTATTCAATTTTAGTTCTTTTGCATATAAATGTATATGTAAATATATTTGAACAGCACTGCAGTTCTGTTGAGAGTTTGACCAATTTCTGCTAATGATTGCATTAGGTTTGTTTTGTGGCTGTGATGAGATGCCATGATCAGAGTTTATTTTACCTTATATTTTAAGATAGCAAGTCCTTAATGTTGAAGAAGGCATGACAGAAAGCTGGACCAGGACCCTGAGAGATCACATTTTCATCCTCACACAGGAAGCCCAGAGAGCCAACTGGAAGCAGGGTGAGACAACAAACCCTCAAAGCCAACTTCAAGTGTTTCCTCCATAAAGGCTGAACCTTCTAAAGGTTCCATAACCTCCCCGGAAAGCACCACCAGCCAGGCACAAAGTGCTCAACTGCATGAGTCTCATGGGGCATATTTCATTCAAACCACCATAAGATGTTTATGCTATAAAATTGTTTATAGGAAAAATTATTCTATAAACATTCTCTCCATTTATTGCTGAAAAACAATTAAATTTGTAATTTTTCCAAATCATTTCCATATTTGTGCTGACTCAATATGATTTCAGTTATA
The DNA here is from genome assembly GCA_033318265.1 of Phyllotis vaccarum. Lineage (NCBI taxonomy): Eukaryota > Metazoa > Chordata > Mammalia > Rodentia > Cricetidae > Phyllotis > Phyllotis vaccarum. The sequence continues at coordinate 29,229,566 of JARWLC010000012.1, read as the reverse complement.
GTGACGTATCCTAATTATCCTTAATTTCGGAAGCCTTAGACTTTCAGTTCTTTTTGGCTCAAAATTACATAGTTTATTCTAGATCTTTTGCATATATATATAATACATTTCAACAGTTTGGCTAGTGTGGGCAGCTTGATGAGACCTCTGTTCATTTTTTTTTTTAAAGAAGTGGTTAAGTGTTGCAAATATAAGAATTTAGAGAAGCTGACATTTTAATAGTATAAGAAGGATTCTATGTCAACACACAACAGAAGTTCCTACACAGCCATGTTGATTGCTACAGTATTCACAATATCCAACAAACAGAAAGAGCTGAAATATCCATCAACAGATGGAAAGATAATGTGGCTCATACGTGCGATAGAATTATATTCAGTTATAAAAATAACAAAATTACATTACCTTTAGAAAGAGGTAGAAGTGAGGAAGAAGTGAAATAAGGCGTACTAATAAAGACAAAGCCATGCAGAATCTATAATAACACATATAAGTATATATATATATATATATGCATATATATGTAGTGGTAGGTTGAATAAAATGTGCTCCATAGGTTCAGGTATTTGAATATTCAGTTCTCAGTTAGTGGTGCTGTCTGGCGGAGGGGGTTAAGAATTGCAGCCTTACTGGAGGAAGAATGTAAGTCACTATATAGTAGGCTTTGAAAAATAAAAGTAGCCCTACCTTATATCCAGTTTGCTCTCTCTGTTTCCTGCTTACATTCTAGTTCTCATCACTATGTCTGACACATGCTGACAAGCCCTCCCACCCAGAAGGATTCTTTGTATCCTAGAACCATAAGCACCAAATAAAGATATCAGTTTGCTTCCAGGCCTTATGGACTTACACTCTGGAAGCACAAGCCAAAATAGATTCTTCCTGCTCATGGCAGCTCCACAGCAACAGGAACAAAACTAATACAATCTTCATCAGAAATTCAACCAAATTCCCAACAGAATCTTTATTCCATTGAAATGGAGAAGTATATATAGAGGCAAAAGATCTAAAGTAGGTAAAGTAATTTTGAACAAGTTTTCTTTCATAAGTTGCATTGATTTTGGTGTTTTATCACCACAACAGAAAAGTAACTAACACATACATGAACAAATATGCCTGTGAATGTAGGATACAAATGTAGACTTGGACGGGACTATGAAAGGAGATCCTAGGGGAGTGTGCTGGTGTGTGTATATGAGTGTGTGTATGAGTGTGTGTGTGTATGTGTGTTGTGCATGTGTGTGTGCATGTGTGTTGTGCATGTGTGTGTGTGTGTGTGTGTGTGAGAGAGAGAGAGAGAGAGAGAGAGAGAGAGAGAGAGAGAGAGAGAGAGAGAGAGCTGCTTAGTAGAAAGAGGATCAGAAAAAGGCAAGAACAGAAAGAATGGGCAGGGGAGTGATTAAGAACAAAACACAATGCTTACCTCTTTGGCTGGATCCTGTGTTTACCTCTGGAAGACACTTCCTATAACCATCTGCTCAACTCCAGTTTAGAGCCAGTGGCCACTGTTGGTTCTCATCTCATTCCCAGACCCAGGAACAGCTGTAGATAATTTGACTATCTACCAAGTGTTAGGACTCAGTGTCAATTCCATCTTCTTCATGTGTGGAAACACACTGGAAGCCTCTAGACAACCCCTATGCTGTCAAATGTCATTGACTTAATTAATGAGCATATGGATAGGTCAAGTGCAAAACCATACTTTATTTCCGGGAGGAACCTTTAGGGAAGAGATGATTTTCTTGAAAGTGGTGACTCATTTGCGTCTGATGACACGAAGCTACAATCCCAGCTCCTTGGTAGAAGGATACAAAGTTTGAGTCCAGTGTGGGGAACTTGGTGAGAAATGCACTCATTTTTTAAGGGGTGGTTGGAGAATTCAGACGTAATTCAGTGCTAGAGTCTTTTACCACTAAGTTCGAGATTTTAGGTTTAATTTTTATTACTAAAAGAAAAGAAAAGAGTTTGCTAACTTGAATTTCTTTCTCTGCTGCTTAATTGTTGTAACACCTTGAAGCAAGCTAGAGTGATTTGGGAGGAGAAAGCCTCAATTGAAAAAATGCCTTCACTAGATCTGACTGTAAATCAGTTTCTCTTTTTAAAATTTATCTATTTATTTATTTAAAAGAGCATTTGTTTTCCCCATGGATCCCCTACTCCCCCTCCCTTCCCTCCTCCCAATCCCTCCCAGTCTGTCTTCAGCCTACCTCCACCCTATCCCCTGATCCTCTCCCCTAAAAGGGAAAGAAGTCCCAAGGTGGGTCAACTCAGTTTGGGACATCCACTCCAGGCAAGTTTTTCCTCATTTCCTCATCTCAGTGTCAAGACTGGGTTAGATATTCTTCTGCAGGGAATGGGCTCTAAGGTGCCAGCCCATGGACAGGAACACATTCCGATCCCACCCGTCGAGGCTCCACATACTGCTTATGCCTTGGAGGGCCTAGCCTGTTTTCCTGATGGATCTCCAGTGCCTATTCTTGATTCAGGGAGTTTATGAGAGCTCCAGCCAGCCATCAATGTGGGAATTTTCATCATAATCCCTATCCCCTTTACTCACATAGACTCTCCTCCCCTGCTCTCAGCTGGATCAGGAGCTCAGCTCAGTGCTCGGCCATGGATCTCTGCCTCCACCTCCATTCCCTGTTGGATGTAGGTTCTGTGATGATATTTAGGGTGGTTATTCATTTGACTATAAGGGAAGTCCTGGCTGGGCACTCCCTTCCACGATTGGTTGGAGACATAGCCAAGGACACCCTGTGAAGTTCTTGGAAGTTTCCCTAGCATCTGGGCTCTTTCCAAACCCATGTTGGCTCCCTCTATCGAGACATCCATCTCTTTTTTCTCCCTCTTTGTTGTTCCTCTCACTCAACCATCTCCTTCTCTCTTGATTTGTTCTCACCTCTTCTTGGTTGCAACCCATTGTGATCCCAATTTGCTAAGGAAATCTTCTCTATTTTCTTTTCCAAGGGGAATCTCTGGATGTCTCTCTTAAGTTTCTTCAGATTCCAAGCTGCTCAGGGGTTGTGGATTTTACCTTGGGCATTCTTTGTTTTCTGTCTAAAATCCACTTATGAGTGAGTACATCCCATGCCTATCTTTCTGGGCTTGTGATTCTTCACTCAGGAGGATATTCTCCAAATCCATCCATTTTACATTTTAGGATGTATTTTTTTTTTTTTTTTTTTTTTTTTTTTTTTTTTTTTTTTTTGCTGAGTACTCCATTGTATATATGTACTACAGTTGTTAATCCATTCTTTAGTTGAGGGGAATCTAGGTTGTTTACAGGTTCTTGCTATTATGAATAATGTTGTCATGAACATAGTCGAGTTAATACTTTTGGGGTACAATTGTGAATCCTTTGGGTATATGCTCAATATGGTATTGCTGGATCATTGAGGAGATTCATTCCCAGTTTTCTGAGGAACCTCCATACTGCATTCCAGAGTGGTTATACAAGTTTACACTCCCACCAACAATGGAGGGGTGTTCCCCTTGCTCCACATCCTCTCCAGCATAGGCTGTCATCTGTGTTTTTGATCTTAGCCATCTGACAGGTGTAAGGTCATATCTCAAAGTTGTTTAGATTTGCATTTCTCTGGTGGATAAAGATGTTGAGCAATCTTTTAAGTGCCTTTCAGTCATTTGCAATTCTTCTGTGGAAAATTCCATTTTCAGCTCTGAACCCATTTTTAATTGGGTTATTTAGGTTTTTTGGGCTCTAGTTTCTTGAATTCTCTATATATTTTATAAATCTGTCTTCTGTCAGATGTTGGGTTGGTGAAAATATTTTCCCATTCTGTAGGCTGTTGTGTCTTATTGACTGTGTCTTTTGCCTTACAGAATCTTCTCAGTTTCAGGAGGCCCTGCTTATTGATTGCTGCTCTTAGTGTCTGTGTTACTGGTGTTATATTTAGGAAGTGGTCACCTGTGCCAATGTGGTAGAGGATATTTCCCACTTTCTTTTCTATCAAGTTCAATGTTGTATGAGATTTTCATCCTGGACTTTCCTGCCTAGCCTAGAGGTTTGGACCTGCAGACCCATAAACCTGCAGTCCCACAGAGACACACAGACACATATATTAATTTTGTGCTGATCAACCTTGGGCCTAGGAATATAACTTGCTAACTCTTTACCCTTAAACTAACCCATGATTCTTATCCTGTTCAGCCATGTGGCTCGATACCTTTTCTTAGAGCAGCATAGTTGTCCTCTGAATCTTCTGTCTTCTCTGGTGACTCTATGGCATCTCTGCCCTGTTCTTCCAGTTCCCAGAGTTTTCTTAGTCTGGTAGCCCAGCCTATACTTCCTGTCTGCTTTGGCCAATCAGTGTTTTTTATTAAACCAATAGGTGGAACAATTATTTACAATATAACATAATTCCACTATAGTTCAGTGTAGCTGGGTTTATGTTGAGGTCTTTGATACACTTGAATTTGAGTTTTGTGAAGGGTTTTAGATATAGATCTTGCCTGGAATGAGGTGAAGACTTGGATCATGTGCAGCCGCTTTCACAGGGAACCTTCCCCTTGTGATGAAAGGCAACTTACAAAGTAGCTTAATACTCTCAGTTAGCACCTGTGCTCTGGAAAGAAGTCAGAGAAGGGTGTAATCTGGTTAGTTAGCAATGATCAGAGAAATTGAACCAAGAAACACTAATTATATTAACATCCAAAGTAGAACATGCAGACATCACTGCAGCACATCATATGTAATACTTACAGTCTATAGTCTATAAGGCTCTAAAGAATTTAAAATGTGGGAATAGGTGAATAGATCTACTGACCTTTCTGCTCTTAGTAGATGAGGTGGAAGGACACACAAGGAGAGTCTATGAACCTTAGAAATAGAACATCAGTGCACTCTGGGCATGTAGATATAAGCTGGCGACTTGAAAGGAGGGAAGTCCTATTGAAATACGAAGCACTAAGGTAGATTTGGGGGCTTGGGGAGGGATGCTATGGCAGGTAGGGGACAAGTGTCTGTGGTGACCAGCAATTTTGCACTCTCAGAGAGTTAATCAATGTTCAGTCTTACTTAGAGCACCCTGCTCTCCTCTATATCTCTATACTCACCCTATTCCCCAGATTTGCTGCCAGTTTCCTTTCCTCCTGACTACTCTTTTCCTGATGATGAGAAGCACAGAGCCTTGCAGTAGCTCAGATAAGACCAATGGCAGAGCTGCTGTTGGAATGTGTATGGCCTTTAACACTGCTCGTGGAGTCACCACTGCCTGAGACAGGTCCACACAGTTTCTCTTTCTCTCATCTTGATCTTTTTCAAACTGTTTTAGAAGATGAATTTGCCATATTGGGTAAAATTAGGGCAAGTCCAGCCCACCTAAGCATGTGAATCTCAGTCCCCAGCAAACAGTGTCCTGCTGTCAATAATAAATGCCAGAAGAAAACCAGCCAGGAGCAGAGAAGCTGCAAACTGGAAAAGCTATGGTGAGTTAAAATTCCAAACAAAGAACACCTACATATATCACATATACATACATACATGCATACCACACACATACCACATATGTACAAATATACCACATATATATATATATATATATATATATATATATATATATATATATATATAAACTCACATCAGATAAACACATGCTACATGTATATATATGCACACCATGAACACTATGTATATACACACAATCACATGCACCAAATATACACACATACTACACCACATACATACAGCCATGCTATGGGATTAAGTTCTGATACATTGTAAATATTTGTCCCTCCTACTAGTTTAATAAAATATTGATTGATCAGAAGGCAGACAGGAAGTGTGGGTGGGGCTGCCAGACCAAAATCTGGGACGAGGAAGAGAAAAAGAGATGCCAGCATTAGCAGAGGAAAGAAGGCCAGAAGGCTGCTCTGAGAAAAGGCACTAAGCCATTTGGTTAATCATGGGTTAGTTTAAGAGTTAAGAGTTACCAAGTTTTATGCCTGAGCCATAGGCCAAGCAGATTGAAATTAATATAAGCTTCTGCATGTTTCTTTAGGCCTTTAGGACTGCTGGTCCAGATCTTGGGGCTAGTCTGGGCCAGAAACTTCATATTAAACAGACACATACACAATCATCACATATACACATATCACATCTATACATGTATACACATGCATTCCACATATATGTACAAACTACACACACATACACACAAACACCAAATGTACCAACCACACAGTACATACGAACCATATAAACATGCAAACACATACATACACAGACACATAAGCATATATAATAACATATATATGTATATATATAAACATAAATATGCTCAGACCCACAAAACTATACATATACATCAAAGGCACCAAACACATACATACACATAGACACAAAACCACATATGCACATACATAGGCATAAGCATGCACACAAACTATCTAAGCATACACTCGCAAATACACTGACACACAACACACACAACACACACATACATTCATATTGCATTCACATACATATATACATAAATACATATGCACATGTATACACATACATAGAAGCACACATACACACATACATACACAAACAAACATACACACTATGCTTATTAGTTCTTTTGTCAGCTCAACACTGCCTAGAGTCATCTAAGAAGAGGAACCTTAGTCTAGAAAATGCTCCCATTAGATTGGCCTGTGGCATTTCTGAGTGGCCATGGTCTCGATCAATGATTGACGGAGGAGAGCCTAGTTCACTGTGAGTGGTGCTATCCCTGGTCTGGTGGTTTTGTGTGTAGGGGCATTATGTTGTTCCATTGTAAATAAATGTCTCTGCCTATGAGTTTAATAAAAAGCACTGATTGGTCAGAGGCAGACAGGAAGTGTGGGCGGGGCTACCAGACTAAGAAAACTCTGGGAACAGGCAGAACAGAGCAGAGTGCCAGAGAGAAGCCGGAAGAAACAGAGGACAACTATGTTACTCTGAGAAAAGGTACAGAGCCACATGGCTGAACAGCATAAGAGTCATAGGTTAGATTAAGGATAAAGAGTTAGCAAGTGATATGCCTGAGCCTTAGGCTGATCAGCCTAAAACTATTGTAAGCATCTGTGTGTCTCTGTGGGTCTGTGGGTCTGCGGGCCTAAACCTTGAGGCTAGGCCTGAAAGTCCGGGACAAAAACCTCTTACTACATCTGTGTTTTATAAGAAAGCAGGCTGAACAAGCCATGAGAAGCAGGGCAGTAAGCAGCTCATTTTCGTGGCCTGTGCATTATAATGCTCTGCCTTCTGTTTCCTGCTCTGCTTGAGTTCCTGCCCCATTTTCCTTGAAGGATGAACTGTGAGGTATTAAATTAAACAAACCATTTACTTTCTAAATTGCTTTCTCTCTCTCTCTCTCTCTCTCTCTCTCTCTCTCTCTCTCTCTCTCTCTCTTTCTCTCTCTCTCTCTCTCTTACACACACACACACACACCCCTCACACCAAGTCTGTAGGCACAAGAATATTAAATTTTAAGATATAATCCCTGAAGCCAATAGCAGCTAAGCTCATCCAAACTGATTTTATATAAGTACTCAATACTGAATCCTTAAATATGTGTTAAAAATTATATAAATGATATTTCCTCAGATGTGAAGGTCTTGAGTGGTCATCATCTTTTTTTAAAACCCATATAAAATGTCAAATGCCATTGACCTGCTTTGTTGATCCCTACAGACACTGCAGTGGATGAGAAGGCATCTGACTTGAGGTAGAGAGTGGGGATATTGGTCCCCTCACACCAGAATAAGAAGTAGGCTCTATAGCATGAGAAATAGCTCAGTCAGTAGAGTGCTTAGCATGCATGCTTGAGGACTTGAGTTTGGGCCCTAACACAGAGATTATAATCTAAGCTCAGAGGCATGTACTTGTGCTTTCCATACACAGGCAGTAGAGACAGGAGATTCTTTGGTGTTTGCTGGCTATCCACTGAGGCTGAATCAGAGAGAAATAGGTTCATACACAAACCCTGTCTTAAAACTTAGAGAGAGAGAGAGAGAGAGAGAGAGAGAGAGAGAGAGAGAACTAACCCAGGTCTCCACTCTCTACATGCAGGTGTAAAAGATAGGCTTCACAAGATGATTATCTTCAAGATTTTTATTTGTCTCTAATTGTTGACAAAAATAATGTAATTAGTGCAAAATTTAAGGCTGTATATACAATTAAGCATTTTATAAGAATTCCTATAGAAGCCAAAACCAACCAGCCACTCCTAGGTGAAGCACATCATGGGGAGTTCTGCCCAGAGACTAATCTATCAGCATTAGAGACTTTCATAAACTCCTTGCTCTCCTGATTGACTTTGCACAGAAACTAGGCCCTGCAGTATCAGATTTTCATAGCTCAAATCACAAGTAGGCTGAAGCAGGAAAGGGCTTGAGCAGATACTGCTGTATCTTCCTCCCGAGGAACACATAAACACAGAATAGTTTCATCATTCTAGACAGAAGTGTAGGTTGAGAGAACACCCTTGTTAGTCTAACTTTGAAGCCATACACTTCAACAGCAAGCCACCTCATTAGATCTACTATAAAAGCCCATCTTGAAAGCTCAGAGGGAGAGTGTCCCTCAACAAACAAATAGCCATGAGTCTGAAGATGACGGGAGGCGTTTCATTTCTGTCTCTGGTAAGTGTGTACCTGGATAGATTTACAACAAAAGGAAGAACAAGGCTTGGTAGGAGAACAACTGACCAAATTCAGTGACAGCTGAGCTACACACCTTGGAAAATTCATTTAAACCTCTGGTCTCACCTGCAGAAAGTGGCAATTAGACCAAGCTATCTCAAAAGTCCCTTCAAGGTTATAAGTTTGACCTGGAAAAATAGTCACTCAGTGGGTGTTAGAAGATCGTGCATTTCTTTTTCACAGAGCTCACGGTCACCAAGAGGGAAAGGTGGTGTAGTAGCCACCCTCAGTGTGACCTAGTACTAAACTCTGTGTGTTTCCACTCTCACACTGACTTTTTCCATGAAAGAACAGATGAGGATGGAGGTGGCATTCCCTTACTTGAAGTGGCTGGTACTCATGCTGCAAGCAGAGATCATCAGAGGCTGATAAAGCTCAGCTTCATGTGCTGACACTATTGCCTCCCAGTCAGCATCACCTCGTTATGTTGCAAACCTTTTCACTGAGATGAGCAGAGTCTATGCATTCACATTTGACTGCATTGCTATCTACACATTGAACAAAGTGAAATTCAAATCTTGCTCAGCAAGAATGAGAACTTTTTCAAGGCTCTTTAGCCTTGAAGGACAAATGAAAATTTGAATTGTCATCTTTGTTCTGCTATCATGTGACTCTCTGACCTAAAAGGCTGTGAGCTATGCTCCTGTACATTGTAAATATTTGTCACTTGTATTTGTTTAATAAATGCTTATTGGCCAGTAGACAAGCAGGAAGTATGGGCGGGGTGACCAGATGAGAATTCTAGGAACAGGAATCCAGTGGCCAGTCAGACACAGGGGAAGGAAGATGAGAATGCTCCACTGAAGAAAAGGTACCAATCCACATGGCTAAACATAAATAGAATTATGGGTCAATTTAAGTGTAAGAGTTAGTAATATGCCTGAGCTACTCGCCCAGGAGTTACTATAATATTAAGGCATTGAGTCAATTATTTAATAAGTGGCTGTGGGATCTGACCTCAGGGCTAGGCAGGACAGAGAAAACTTCTGACTACACTTAAAAATTAGTGTTGCCAATCTAGCTTTTATTTTGTGTATAAAACTAAGGCAGCTAGACAAATTTATCCACTCTCATTTCATGTCCATCTGCAGAGAGAGAGAAAAAAAAAGAACCTCACAAAACTCTGGCTGTAGTTTTCAGCTGGGTATGTGCCTGGAGCCTCTTAAAGAGGGCCCCTTCACAAAGAACGCTCTATTCTAAAACGGTTTTCTATAGAACTCATGGAAACAGGCCATTGATTGCTGAACTTAACTCTTGTTGAAATGACTGGTGACCTTTGGAGATTATAGCATAACAAGATGGCTCAGCCTCCCAAGCTTGGATAAACCCTGTGTCTAGGCAACCTCTATCAGTGCTGTTGATGTCGATGACCCAAGTAGTGACAGGGATGTGTCTTGATGGTAGATGACAGTATTATGTCATGGCAACCCTGTCTCTGGAAGGTGGGGTAGAAAGCCCTTGCTTGGGGCAGGACCCTTCTTCCGATAGCTGTTATCTGGTTATCTGACACTCACAGAGCTGCAGAGGGCAGATCATCTAACCTGGGAGATGGGTTCTGAGGGAAGCCATTGTGACCATGAAGGCGCTGAGGCATGTCTGCATATTGTGTTATTAAATCAGATGCCAGGAGGACATACAAACAAATTGAAACCTCATGTGTGGAAGACTTGGTTAAATCTAGCTGCCACAAATCAGGCAGAGCCATCTAGGGATTTCCATAAAGAATCTTAAGAGACAAATAAGAACCAAGGGAAAGGGAACTGGAGTTTAATAAAGGGGAGGGTAAATAAGCATCCTATTGTTTGGACTTGAACAAAATGTCCAGTTGTAAATAACTGGTTAATGAGCATACTCCAAAGAAAAAAAAAGAATGTTAGGTATTGATGTAACTTAACCAGTATGTTTCTGTGGAAGGCACCTTTTCATTTTGTAAAACTGATTTTTAATCAATACACAAAGGAAAAACTACACATACTAACAGATGTGATGTCTGACCGAGCTATTCAGTCTACAGAATGTAAATCGGGTTAAACATACACTATCCTCACATATTTGTTATTTCTTTACAGTGAGAAGTACAAGGTCCTTGCTGTAGATTTATATATTAACTCATTGTTGTCCATTACCAAGCACTGTTACTGTCCAACTCAAAATATTTACTTGGAGTTTAGTCACCAAATTAATAGTGAAAGTTTTACTATAGAAATAAGAGACTTTGCATTAATTAGAGTCATATGCCCAGAGAGCCTGAGAAGTGCATTTTACAGAACACTGTTGTATGCAAATCAAGATTTTTTTTTCTGATGGAAAGTTAATTGGTCTTTAAAGTCAATTGAACATAAATATTTGTGAAAATCAAATTATACATTTAGTAGCAGAGAACAAAAAATACTAAACCTATGTGGACACCATAATTAGTCAAAATCTGTCAGTTTAGTTTTTTGTAATTGATAAAAATCAAACCTTCTGGCACACAATCTGTAACATTTGCCACACAGACCAAAGGAAATGACCTTCAATGATGTACTGGTTGGCCTGTCCGCATCTGATCATGAGTGGTGTGGGAAGCAAGTTATACACTTCCCAGGTATGATATTAGCATATGTTCTTGAGGTATATAACCTCGGAATCTCACAGTCAAACCACAGCAGGCATTTGCTGAGAGCCAGGAACCCCACTGGCAAGGGTGAGGCCTTGATTCTAGAGAACAAATCATTGTGCTCCCATGAAAATTCATTTAGACACATCTACCGTCCTCAATCAATACAATTAACAGCAAGGAACACATATTTATATTGAAGAGGAGGAAAGTCAATTTGCTCTGAAGATTTCAGGGTCCCTGGGATATCAGCTCACTATTTATGCACGTTATCAACTTCCATCATATTTAAGAAGTGGTTTCAGTGATTTCTCAGAATTTCTCATCTGATTTCTTATGTCAGGGGATAGTCTAATTGGATTTTTAATCCTTGACTAATCATGCTACACATGGCATGCTGGGTTCAGGTGGGACCTGGAAAGCACTTTCCTCCAACCTATTATTGTCAGGCAAGCTTGCATGTAACCTGAATCTGTAGAAAAATAGAGCAATAAACCTTTGACTGTATGGACATTACATGAAAACAATACTCTCCTTTCTTTACCAGGCACCCAGCCCCTGCCTTTGAAGCAGCTTTGAAGTAATGGACCGCCATGGGCTATTTTCTTCTGGTTTCTATGTTTCAATACCAAGCTTGTCTGTCCTGTTTGTTTTCAGTTAATTGCCTCAAGATCTAATATGTTAGTGATGATGGGTGTCCCACACCAATGACCTCTGCCAAACGGAATATCGTGTCACACAGAAGCCAGAGGAGTAGCCCCAGTGGGCTGAGGATGCTGCTTGGAGGGGCCATAATTCCTGGTGTGGGGTCAGTCATGTCATCTGTGACTGAATTAGGTCCTGTAAGTGTCCACACAGGGAGGGCATCCCTCAGAGACAGTGTGCAATAGAAACTCTTGTCACTAGCTTGCTCGGCTTCTCGGCCTTATTGAAAAGCAGTCACGGTGGCCTGGAACCTGTCTTCCTCCACAGCCATCATTCTGTCCTCTTTCAGGGACCTATTACAGGAAAATTCGACTTTGATGAGAACTGTAATCTGGTTGCTTCATCTACTAGTGAAAACTCTCACTTGAAGCTATATCTGATGTACTTCTTTCCTCCAGGCAACCATGTCTAATGAAGGAAATAGATGGCATCGGGCATCTTCATCCGGGGTGGCTGAAAACACACCTTGGCTGTCACCTGACCAGTGGAGAGTATTTCCATCCATGTGACGTGTCTATCCTTCCTCCATAGCAGGGTAGGCTTACAAAGTCCTAACATACTAGCTAGGAGAAAGCATCTACGGTCTGTAAATGGAAATAAAAGCTCCAAGAAGGGTATGCCTGCCAGTACTAGGGCTTCTGCAGTACCCTGCATGCTGTTACACTAAGAAACACATCTCCAGTTAGCTTCTGAGAGATACCATGATAAATTAACGTGAGCAGAGATTTGTTGTCTCACAGTCCTGGAGGCCAGAGGCCAGAGGTCCAGGTAGGTCCTTATGGTCTCTGAACCTCCCATTGACTCAACCAGAAATCTTTCTCTTAGTGTCTAGTGGTCCTGGTGTTTCTTGGCGGTGGCAAACCCCTCCAGAGGCAGTTTTTATCTTCAAAGCTCTCCTCTCTCTGCCACTGTGTCCCAATTTTCTTCGTTTCATAGGGTACAATGTATGAAGTTAAGGACACCTTAGCCCACCCTTCCCATATAAATTTGATGGCTCTCAAACATCTGTGTCCAATTAGGTTGCACTCACAGGCACCTGGGAGTTAGGACTTTGGTGTATCTTTCCTGGAGACTCTCTCAATCTCCGAACACCATGCAGGAAATGCATTCCACCATTTGAATACTCCGTGGTTCCCACCCCCCACAGTCCAGTTGAGTTACAACAGGCCTGGTCCTTATCTTATCAATAATGGAAGGAGGTGGAACTTCTAAGGGGTGTAAGTAGGAAGGTGTAGTTCCTTGGAGGCCCATCTCCCAAGAAACAAGGCCAAATGGCCATAGATAGAAACTTCAAAGGCTATTAGCCTCCACAAACCTCTCTTCTTTGTAAGTCGACCATCTCAGTTATTTTGTTATAGTAAGGATAGGCTGACTGCCACTGCATCTCACATAAGTCTAGATGTGCTCTCATCACTTGGCCTTTTGTCCTTATCAGCTCTGTCTCTCTTCCAATTGGTACTTCTGCTTTATGTATTTTGAGCTGGAATTTCCTTTTTTATTACTTTTTCCAAGGTGTGGATGAGCATCAGGAGGACATGTTCATTCTTTTTTATTTTATTTTTTTGATTGACATCTAATTAGATGTGGTTATGGTCATCGAGAGCCTTCAGGAAGAGTCTTAGGAACAACCACACATTGATGTGTCCTCCTAGGCCCAGGAATTCCAGTCACGACCTAGAACCACTCCAAAGCCCCATGTTTATTTAGAAGAAGATGCTGAGATATGGACAGACGTGCAGTGGGAGAAAAAGATGATAAGGCCTTCAGTGAAGCCCACAGAATCTTGCCACATCTTCTTCCTCAGCGATACTGGACCTGTTGCAACCCCTGCCAAATGTCTTTTTGTTCCTCACTATGAGCTTTCTGTTTCTTTCTGCATGCCCTCCTCTGGTACACCACACTTGCCCTGAGCTCCGTCCCTTGCATCTACATGGCTAAGGTCTAGCATGACCTTCCAAGTCCTCCTCAGGAGCCAGGGGAGAAAGTCAAGTACTTGTCGGTCTTCAAGTGTCTAACTCTTGCTCTTCTTAAGCATGCAGAGATCATTTTGTTTTCATTCTCTGGGCATGTTGATAATTAAAAAAAAAAAAAAAGAAAAAAACTGCATTGAGGCTACAGAGATGGCTCAGTGAATACACATAAGCATGGAGGCAAGAGCTAGATGCCAGCACCAAGTGTGGTTATGCAGGCACCTGTGCCACAGCACCATGTGGGTAGGGAGATATGAAGGTCAATGTGGTTCTATGGGTATCAGCCCAGATCCAGATTCAGTAAGAGATACTGTATCAAAAAACTAAATATAAGATTATTGGTCTGCCCTATATTTTCCTTTAGCCTCCATAAAAACACACACTTGTACACATATACCACACACACCTATACCATACCCATATTTACACACATCAATAAAGAAGTAGAATTAAATTCAACTTACATATTGTCTCAGTCACGTAATAAAGTCCATGATCAAAGGCAACTTTGGGAGGGGGGGGATTTTATTTGACTTGTACTGCTAGGTCACAGTCCATAATCCAGGGAAATCAGAACAGGAACTTAAGGCAGGAATCTGGAAGCAGGAACTGAAGCAGAGACCATGAAAGAGCACTGGTTACTGGCTAGCTCTCTCTTAGCTTTCTCAGCTTGCTTTCTTACTTAGCTGAGGATGCTTACCTGGGGCTGGTACCACTCACACTGAGCTATGCTCTCCAAAATCAATCATTAATTTTCAAAAGAACAAACCTGTAGACATGCTTTCAGCAATGCAATAGAGGCAGCTCCCAATTGAAATTCCTCTTCCCATCTATGTCTAGGTTTTTGTCAAGTTTACTAAACCTAACACATATATAAAAAAGAAGATATTCAACAGAGGGAGAAGGCAGGGAAAGGATGAGGGGTAAAAGAAAGACTCAACACTGTGGGTGGGGAAACTTCCTTGCAGAAATTGTCGATAGATAAAAGTAGCCAAAGGCAGGCCCCAGAGGACCAGCAAGAAGAAACAAGCAAGCCGGGAGATGAACACAGGCCTCACTTTGTGGTACATAATTACATTCATTCCGTGTCATGATTTTTTTTTCTTTTTTTTAGTGGAGTCAATTCTAGACTACTTCTACAAAGGCCCAGAATCAAGGAAAGAGAGCCAAAGTATGGTATTCCACTCGGCTTCTAACTAGATTAGCAAATTCTCTGACAAGGACTGATTAGGATGGAGATAGATGAGAGATAGGAGATCTCTTGCTGGAAGACAGGAGCCAAAGACAGATTGCCTCTGAACCCCTAGGCCTTTCATCTTCCCAGTGAGGCCTCAGGCACTCTGTTATTTTCACAAATTCATTTTTTTAAGTGAAGCTAATGTTTGTTAGAATGAGTCACATAGACATAAAAAGAAAGGTCATGGTTGGAGAAGAAGTAGGAAAACTGAGGCTCAGGGAGTATTTGCTAAACAAAAGCTCAGTTTGCTGAGTCACAGCTGGTTGAAACTGGCGTGCATGTGCTACAAGCTTCGTGTGTGTGTGTGTGTGTGTGTGTGTGTGTGTGTGTGTGTGTGTGTGTGTGTGTGTGTGTATGCATGCTGTGTAGCACAGTTCTGGAGCATCAAGTTCTCTTGAGATCTCAAAGTCAGGCAGGGGACTCAGGGATGAAGCAATGCTTTGCTTTGGTCTACCTCCTGGACTTCCTCAAACCCATAATTCAACATTTTCCTTAGTATAGTTCCTTTATGTCATGGCAGACAGATAGATTTAAATATCCTAGCTTAATTTAAGATGCTTGCCAAACCAAATGCAGGATCTTTACACAAAGCATCCAACATTGTAGGGCGCTAGGAATGGACTCAAGGTTTTAACCCTACTACTCAAGCATGTTACTGCTGATTCGCACCCTCAGCTTCTGGAAGCCATTTAACCTAAACTGTCACACAATTTATTTTGGAAAGAGGCCTCCAATTCAGAACTTAATATTTTTGTTCTTGTTGTTTCATTTTGGGACAGAATTTTATGTATTGCTTTATGCTTCAATGACTTGGGGTCGTGACAAACTCTAGGAGAAATTACAAATGAATGCTAAATGACCAGCTTGGGTTCTTGGAGACATCTTCACCCCTTCTGTGATTGAGATCATGTTTGCAGTTCCCTTTGTTTAAAATAAGTCTAAGAATTCTACTTCTACTGCAAAAATAAATGCTAAATTATTTATATATCCCAATTATTTATTATTATTTATGCAAAGCTTGTCACATTATGCATGCATAAGGGGATTAAATCGCCGTTAACCCGCAATGCCTTTAGGGGCATTCTCTGATGGGCCAAAGGTGGCATGTGGGTGTCGCCACCAGCAAACATCCGCTAGAATCCCACACATTGTTTACATAGAGTGCAGAGACACTGGGAAGGAAAATACGGTGTCAGGAACATGTCAGCCAGCAATGCCTATTCCTGTGTGGCTCAATTTTATTATCACGGCATTAAATAAGCTAACCTCTGAGGGAGAAACCCATCCAGAAGGGAGCTCATTGTCATGTGGACATAAAAAGTGCCCATCAGCTGAAGCTAGAAACTGAAAGAAACAGATGAGCTATAGTTTTTTTTTTTAAATGATTTTCCCAAGGCTGTGATTTTGTCAAATAATGATGACTTATTACAATCAGGAAATTGAGGTAAATCAGGGAATTGCCATGACATTGTGACTTGTCACGGAGCTTCCCAACAGCATTTTGACTTTCAAGGCAAATTCAGGAAAGGGATTTTCCCCCCCAAAATATGAGTGCATATAAATGAAGTTATTAGTGGCATTCATTTTTAATAGGAAGCCTAATGGAGAGCTTGCAAGACGACATAGCTCTGCTTTGATCCCATGAAGGAAGGTTTTCCAGTTCCTAGGGCAAAAATTATACTCAATATAATGATGCTAAAAAAAAAAAAAAAAAAAAAAACTACCTTTGCAGTTGAGTCTAAAGATGTACACTGGGGTTTATATGGAGACACTATGGTCTGAGAGTAGGGAACAGTCAGTGATCTCTCCAGCTTGTTGCAAAATGTACTTTCCTTGTATGCAATGCTGTGAGCAGCTATGTCAGAAGAAGACTTCTGGCATCAGGACCAGCATCATCCTCCATTGCATTTAATTTCCTTGACATATCATGTCTCACGAGTTTGCATCTCTCTCTCTCTCTCATACACACACACACACACACACACACACACACACACACACACACACACACACACATCCTGAAAATCACAGCTACCCATCCTACCCCATCCTTTACAGTTTTGGGGTTAAAGACATATACTAATCACATCTGGCTTTTTATATGCATTAAAGAGGCTCTGAGCCCAGGTCCGTCCTCATGCCTCTTCAGTAAGGCTCCCCTTACCCATAGGAGACACCTCCCTGCCTCCATCGCTTTTCTTTTTATCCTAATATCCTCACCACCCAAGGCACACCCATGGTTTTGAGATGCTAATTGCTCACTCAGGTTCTACTTTTAAACTGACATTTGTTTGCCTGTCTGTGTTAGTTTTATGAACTCAGGATCCACAGGCTTGTGAGTGTGTTGTGTCAGCTCTAGGAATGGAGAGAAATGCCTAGTACCAGGATGTGGCACAGCACGGTTCTACCCACTAGTCACAGAAGTTGTGTCCTTGACAGGATCTAAGACAGCCTGTCTACTGGTGTGTGCTAACTGTTTTCCTGGGCTAACCCTGGACCCACCTCTCTAATCGTAAATGACAAGCAAATACACTCTTCTTGATCATTAGCCCTTACTTCCTCTCTTTGATTTACGGTATCACCCTTCTTTGTTTCCAACTTGAATTCTGTCTCTTTGGCTCTATCCTCAGACAATGGCCTTTCAAATGGAGCACAGCTTTTCCATACACGGCAGAAATATTCTAAGACCTGTGTCAATTATCAAAGTAGCAAGTATTGCAATAGGATGTACTACCCCCATAAAATACAATTAGTTTGTAGTAGGAGATGTAAATGTCACATTAAGTCTATCAACACCGCAACTGAACTTTAAAGATATTTATTCAGGATGGTTATCAGTTCTTTTGTGGAGGCAATTGACTTCATGTCTCAACAATACATAACAATGTAACCAATGTGCTTCTTTCAGTTGGCAAAATCAAGGCAGACTGGGATACATTTTTGCATGGAGTGACCATGCCACTATAAAAGCAAAGGAAATGTCCCCATGTTCCATGGGGTAATGGGTCCATGGCTATGACTGGTAGTTGATATGTGACTGCCTTGGGGTTTCTGTTGTTTTGCAGAGACACTATGATCACAGCAAGTATTATAAGGAAAATTTGTAATTGGGGCTTTACTAATAGATCAGAAGTTCAGTTCATTGTTACTGTGGTAGGGTGCATGGCTAAATGCAGGCAGACAGGGTGCTGGAGGGGTAACAGAGTTTTACATCTGTATTAATAGGCAGCAGAAGAAACAAGTGTGTCACTGGGTTTGGCTTGAGCTTCTGAGACTTCAAAGCTCACTCTTGAGAGACTCCAACAAGGCCACATCTACACCACGCTTCCTAACAGTGCCACTGCCTATGAGCCTATAAGGATGGATGTTTTTATTCAATCGACCACAGTGACCTCATCATAAATGGTCAAAAGACTAGACCTTGTGTCCTCCCTACTTTCTGGGTACCAGTATCAGCTGAGACCTTTAAAGTCTGCTGATGTTCAGTCACCAAACACCAGCAGTTCTTGGCAAATTTCCTGGTATGGGGGTCTGGGGATTGGCTAGTTGTGATAAGTTCAATAAAGGTAGTTATGGTGTCAGTGTTTGCTTAATTTTTCTTTGTGCATTTTGACAGGCTTATCGACAGATTTATCTCTGGAGTGATTACCATCCTCAGTGATGTAGACAAAATTGCTATCAATATACAAAAACCAACAACTAAGAGGGAGCACAGGACACTTCAGGGAGGAGATGATGCTTAGCACAACGCAGTGTGATGGCCCTGAACATGATACCAGTGATGACCTCAAAAGTCTCTGTAGAGCTTCACAATGGCCCAGGGAGTGTTACCTTTTCCCCCCTGCATCTCTCTGTGCACATGATATCTCTCGTGTGTGCTGTTGGTCTCTGGTTATCAAGTTTTCAGAGAGCTCCAAAGTTTAAGATAAAATGGGTTGTCTATTTGAAATGATCAAGTGGCAGTTAGTAGTTCATAGCAATGCCTGGGACACATCTTGATACTCAGATGGTTCTTTGTATGGTGCTCTGAACTCCATGTAGTACCATTTCTATGTCATGGTATAAGCAACCTGTGTCATTTGCTTCAAAATCTTCTCAATTCCCAAACTATTGCTAGCTAAAATTGTTCTCTGTGCTTCCTACCACGATGGACTAAATATCTGAAACTGTAAGACAGCTACAATTGAATGTTTTTTCTTTACAAGAGTTGTGTGGTCAGCAGAAACCCTACCTAAGATGCTGCTAGAAGTGATTGTTACAAAGTTCTGTCCTTTCAGCGACCAAGCTCCTGGGAAGGGGTAACATTGTATTTCTGTGGAGTGACTTACCCACATTCCCTGACCCAGTAATGGGAACAATGCACCAACTATGAGGAAAAAGCCAGAGGCCACCAAGTTTTGTTTACAAGGCATCCAGTCCCTCTGCCCTGCAGCTTGTCTATACTAATACCCTTTATCAGGGTGGTGTAGCACCCCTATAACATTCTCAGACTCCTGTGCCTGGGCTCTACTCATAGAGTCAATATAGGCATATCTCCAAAGCCAACTACCAATGGCTCCAGTTGGCAGAATCCCAAACCCTGTTGTAGGGATAATAGACCTTTAAAGAATTCATTGAGGCCTGAACCATCACCTACCCCAAGCAAGCACACATTCCCACATCCATACACTTACATTCATGCCCAGGTACATACAGGCTTTCTCCACACTCATGTCTTCATACTTGGAGACACAGGACATATTTAACCACATCTTCTCCATACCCTCCACACCAAGGAAGTAATGCTAACACACATTCCCATCAAGCTCATGCTCCTAGGGTTACCCTAATTCCTTAGAAGCTGCTGGAGCTCAGTGGTTGATAGAATGGGACCAGTGGGCAGATGTACACATGGAAAGTTTCTTCAACTATGTGTTTAGTGATTACAGGCATGTAAGGGGCTTCCTATATGCCAGTCTTTGTAGCAATTTATAGACATATCTCTCTAGGTGAGTGCCTGGGCATGCTCGTGCATGTGCATATGTATGTATATCTGAGGCATAGAGCTATTACACAAGCAAGCTGGCCATGTACAACATAATTCCCCATGTGTCCTATGCATATGTGCTTACACAAGTCCCAGCATGGAGTCATTTGAAAGGATAATTAGCACCAGGAACCTTCCTGGGGTCCTCAGAGGGCTGGTGTCCATCCTGTTTGTCACTGTTTTTCTCCTAATCCTTTCTAATGAGGGTTTGTGTTAACACGGATAAGCCCTTGTGGAGTGACTACTAGCTAGCTGAGCCCACGAAAGACACACCAGCTCAGTGTCAGCGCCCTTGGCTATGAGTCTGGGAACTGGCAGATGGGCAGACTCCTTCCGGTTTCAACAATGGTTGCCATCTGGGGACACCCCTCCTCCCATTTTGTTCCTCTATCTCAAGTTCTGGTCTTTCAAGGGTGTGTTTCTTATTTGATTTCAATACCTAAAGAGACAGCTGGCAACATTTTTATTTGGAGGATGGTCTAGAAGCACATGCTTTTGGACAAGGTGATGCCTCCATCTCTGTGGCTAGCCCTTATGACTGCCCAGATAGATGGGATGGACGTCCACTGCCTGTAGGATTGAAGTATCTATAAAGCTTGAGGTGACAATGTCTGAAATTGCTTGCAGATTTGGGATCTAGAAGTTCAGAATGGGTGCTGGATCCTGCTTGCTCTCTCCTGTAGATTATACTGGCTGTTTGTCAGGGTGTCACACCAGGAGATGGCATCACACACAGTGGTCAGGTGACATGCTGAAGCTAGCGCTCACTAGAAACTATTGTGATTGTAATCTGAGAACATGATGGAAAAAGAAAAACTAAAAGCTAGTGATTACAATGTAAGAACATAAAAACACCACGCCCACAGGGTTAAGCTTCCGTCTTGAGTCTGCTCTGTATATGCAAGGTGAGCACCATTACTTCTCATACCCAAGATGGACATTTCCAAAGGCCTACCACAAATCCCTAACTCCTTTCATTAAACCAGTATACCAGGTTATCAGTAATGTGTCCAAATGCCACCACTGCCATGTCTGAATGCAGGCTCTGTGACAACGTCCTTGAACTTGGGTCTGGGAGGATATAGAATCCTCTCATTTCATTCAAAGCTACTGCCAGCAGGGAAACATGGCAATATTTTGCTCAAGAGGAACCATAGAACAGGTAGGTGAGTAGAGAGCACATCTCAGCAGCCATCCATTTGCAAACTGTGCAGTGTTTCAAAGGGGAGGTAGCATTCTCAAGAGTTGTAGCCCAGCCCTGTCATTGCTATGTCTGAGGGAAATAAGTTATCTCAGAATGGAGCTTAGAGACTGGGGTGTATCCCGTTTGAAAAGCATCAATGTTTGAAGGTCTTATTCTAAGACAGGAAATCCTCCTGGCACCAAAATGAAAGAAATTATAACAGGAACATTGGTGTTTGAGTACATCCTATGACCTCATTTTTAGAAAGGTGAATACCTGAGACTGGGAGAAGAACAGCTCAAGCCTTCCTCCTGGAAGCTCGAAGTGTGAAAGGAAGTTTTACCTGGCTTCAGGACGCTGTCTCTATATACAATCTGTGCATTCACAGGTGATTTCTATGGGCAGATTTAAAGAGAAGTAAACTCATTTTTACACCAGGACTGTTATATTTGTTCTTTGGGTCTGCTCATGTTTTGTGTGTGTAGGGGGTGGTGCTGTCAATGCACTAATTTCTCATAACCAATTCAAGGACCCTACCTTGTCCATGCTAAAGAATCATCTCCCTCACAGTAGGAGCTATATTGAAACGACAGCTTTTGGTGTGTGGTGTGTATCTGGAGCTGGGACACCAGCCCACACGCTCCAGCATCTACCAAGAGAGCTGGGTAGTTAGTGTTCCATATAATTCCTTATAAGGACTGGTCCTTCTTGTTTGTTTTTGGAAAGTGGACTGGGGTGCAGGAACTATTTGCTTGTTCATTTACCTCTCTCATTGCTCTGATCACAATCTGCCAATCATATGTGTTTAAGCCAAGTAGGGTTTATGTCAGTTCTCAGTCTAGAAGGTTAGAGTATGTCTTGTGATGAAGGCATCATGGTAAGAGCAGCTCTTGGCTCTGGGAGCAGCCATGTGAGGCTGTTTGCTCACATATAGGTGTGTGAATTTCTTCACTAAGAAGCTGAGTTCAGACAGAAAACCGATTATAAAACACAGTGACCAGTGACCCTGAGACCAACTTCCTCCTCTCAAACTTTACCTCCTGAAGGTCTGTGACCTTGTAAAAAGAAACATCAGTGGGCCTAGTGCTCAAATTCCTGAGCTAGTGGGGGACATCACATTCAGATTAAGCATTCTGTGAACACCTGTGTCGTCACGTCACCCACTCTCTGCCTTTGAATTCTTATTTATGGGCCATTATTATGATAAACAACTTTTAGCTGCAGAACTGAGGTGTCTATTAAGAAAAAGAGCCTGTGACCACAGAGTTTTTCTCCTCCTTCTCCTGCTTACTTGATCTGGTCAGCAGATATAGGAAAGGCTACCCAAACATGGTGTGGGGAATACAGTCTGCTCCACACAGCCTCCTGTAGTCACTCACTGAGGCTTCAGCAGATGTCTTGTACCTTCTCCCAGTTTTCTTAGCTTTTTTAGGGAACTCTAGTGACTTGTAGAACCAACCAAGTAAATGGGGAGAGCATATGCTAATGTTGGCCTACAAGTCACCCCTGAGCAACGGCTTTCTTTCTGAAGACCATCTTCTCACTGCACAGCCTGATCAGCTTGCACTACCATCCTGGAGGGGCATCTTTTCTGAAGGCCATTTCACTGCAGCTCAGCCTGGAAAAGGGCCTGATCCCCTCACATGGAAAAAACCCATTCAAGAGTGCTTGTTCTTAAAAAAAAAAAAAAAATCATTTTGTGCCTTTGTGTGTGTGGTATGTGTATTTGTGTGTGTGTGTGTGTGTGTGTGTGTGTGTGTACATTGTATTGGGTATGTATATGTGTATATGTGTAGGGGGATTATGTTGTTCCATGGTGAATAATTGTCCCACCCACTGGTTTAATAAAAAGCACTGATTGGCCAAAGGGAGACAGGAAGTATGGGCATGGCTACCAGACTAAGAAGACTCTAGGAACAGGCAGAACAGAGCAGAAGGTGAGAGAGAAACTGGAAGAAGCAGAGGACAACTATACTGCTCTTAGAAAAGGCATCAAGCTGCATGGCTGAACAGGGTAGGAGTCATGGGTTAGATTAAGGGTAAAGAGTTAGCAAGTGATACGCCTGGGCCTTAGGGCAGTCAGCCTAAAACTATTGTAAGCATTTGTGTGCCTCTGTGGGTCTCTGGGTTTGAGGGCCTAACTCTTGAGGCCAGTCCTGAAAGTCTGGGCCAGAAACCTCCTACTACATATATGTAAGTATGTCATGTGTGTATATGATGTATATGTATATTGTGTGTTTATACATGTGTATAAGATATGTGGTATGTGCATTTGTGGTGTGTGTGTGTGTGTGTGTGTGTGTGTGTGTGTGTGTGTGTGTGTGTATGTGTGTGTGTGTGTGTATGTGTGTGTGTGTTCCTGCGGTATATGTGTATACAAAGTCCAGAAAAGGACAGTAAGTGTTCTCCGTTGCTCTATACTTTATTCCCTTGAGACACATGTTCACTGATAGGCCTGAGCTTATTGCTTTTTGGTTAGACTTGTTACCAGTCAGTCCCAGCCATCCAGCAACCCCCTTAGTTAGGGCTATAGATATAAGGCCTGGGCCAACTTTGTTTTCATATGTATTCATGGATCTGAACTCAGAGTTTCATGGCATCACAGCACTTTACCTTGATCCCCAGGTTTAATGTCTGCCACACCATCCCCCAGTCCAGGTACTTTTTTAAAGTGGCCTTGGCAAACAAAGATTAGCCATGGAAACATGTGAGCACATTTTTAGGATATGTCTACATCTTGTGAGATGTTATAAACTGTCTACCATTGGCCAATTGTGAAGAGTACTGGAACGTCACACAGTAGCAAAGTGCCTTCATTGGCACAGCCTCACATAGAGCACAGAGTGACCCAGAGTCAAGATTAACAACAAGTAAATAATAAAGTAAATTATTTACTAGTTGAAAAATGGACTTGCATTCAAGCATAATGATATAAAAATTAACCTACCATGTGGTGGGATTCAGGT
Source organism: Phyllotis vaccarum (assembly GCA_033318265.1). Lineage (NCBI taxonomy): Eukaryota > Metazoa > Chordata > Mammalia > Rodentia > Cricetidae > Phyllotis > Phyllotis vaccarum. The sequence goes on along the minus strand of JARWLC010000012.1, from coordinate 29,205,195 downwards.
GTCAGCTGATAAGGTCCTAAGATGCTTATCCAGGGTCCCGAGCTCCTGGAGGGGGTGTGGCCAACCTGGAGGGGGTGTGGCCATCCTGGAGGGGGTGTGGCCAACCCCATTGATAAGGGGCTTCTGAGACACCAGGGGTCTCTTCCTGGTTCCTGGCTGTTGGAGAGACAGGATCGGAATCCATCATCCGTCCATCGCTCGTCCATCACTCGGATACTCCAGTCCCTGTTCAGGTGCTACTATAAGCTGTTACTACTATCGTGAGTGTTGATTTATATTCCAATAAATATTTATCTTGGACTGGTGCCTTGTAAGTAAAACTCCACCTACACTACCATATGACAAGCCTGCAAGTAAAATGACAGTAAAGACAACATATACAGATATAATTAATTAGTTTTATTTATATCTTTATTTCATCCTTATAGAGCAACAGAAACTCTAGTTTAAAACCAAGTTTTAAAGTTAATAGAAGTTTCATAGACTATCTGTTCTTTAAAGCTACTGGTGGGTAGGACATAAAGTAAGAGTGTTATCCAAGGGGTGAGAATCCCGACCAAATTTGAAATTCAGATGGCAGTGAATAGAACATAAGTGTGCCCTGTGTAATCACTGGGCTAGCCTTACATTCTGCCGACACTCATTGCTAGTGTAAAGTGCAAATATGTCTAGATCTTGTGTGGCTTATCCAGCACCTCTCTTGAGGCTGCCTGAGGAAATGGTACACAGTAAAATCGCAATATACTCCATGGGAATAAGAACAAAACATTTTCCATCCTTCTCTATAGTGGAGATCTTGGGTTCACACACCCTTTGGTGGAGACTAGGCTCATTTGTCCAAATCTCCATGTTGACACAGTTGGAGCTGTGGAAGCAGCCTGCTCCCAGAGAGAATAAATCACCTCCCAGCCCCACTCAGGCCAAAGATTTCTGCTGAGATTGCATCTGAAGGTCAGATTTATGACCTTCGTGGCCAACTCTCACAGGTTTGTCTTCATCAGGGAATAACCAGATCTGTTTGTGGACCCAGAAGTCTGCAGGAAAGAAGTTGTGCCAACAAAGCAGTGGACCATGTGGATTCAGATTCCATGTGGATTTGTGGAATATCTTGTGGTCAATGTCTAAAAAGAAACACACAGTAAACCAGGCTCTTTAAATATAAAGTAATAAAACTCTGCTAAGTATGCATACCAATGGCTTCTGATGCTCTAGATACTAAGACACACTCAGCTTCAGCTGCAGAGACCTGGGTCAGGAAGGCTGTCAGGTACCATTTCCCAGTATGGGTGTACATAGACCAGGACACCATGCATTCTGCAGTGAGCATGATTTACATCTGATTCAGACGTTGATGAAATAACCCATCCTATTATTCATCCGGTACCTCTGTCAGGTATCCAAAAGAGGGGGCTCTTGCAAGAGGAAGATTCTGATACATTTGTACCTTCCCAAGATTCACTCTTACAGGAACAGAACATACCATACCACATTACACACACACACACACACACACACACACACACACACACACAAGTACACACAGAGACATACACACACACACACACACAAGTACACACAGAGACATACACACACACACACACACACACACACACACACACACACAAAACACACAGGCATGCATAAGTACGCAAGCATGTACACACCTTAATAAAAAACAAGATAAACGTCTCGTGCCAACAAAGCCTACCATTAGGTTCTACCAAACACCGAAGGAAGAACTTGCATGTATTTTCCCCAAATCACTACAAAAAAGTTGAGAAGAAAGACTTCTTCCAACACATTCTACAAGGACAACTTTACCCAGACACCTAGCCCTGCAAAGGATGTATCAAAAATTAAAAGACCAATATCACTAGTGAACACAGAGGTTGTGTTAGTTAGCTTAAACTGTCAATTTGATACAGCTTGGAGTCACTTGGGAAGGGAGTATCAGTTGAGGGATTCAGTTCAGACAGGTTGGTGGATACCTGGGTGAATGCTCTGATTGCTAACTGATGTAGATGTACTTAGTGCACTGCAGTGGTGCCATACCCTGGGCAGGAAGCGCTGGCCATATAAAAAAGCTAGTGATTCATGAACCAGTGACTGAGTCAGTATCATAGGCTCTGCTTCCAGTTCTTCCTTCAGTTCTTGTCCTGAGTTCCTTTAATGATGGATTGTGATCTGAAAAGACAAAGCCTTTTCACCCAAGCAATTTTTGTCACACTTTTTAGAAATCACAGCAATATAAATGAAACTAGGATTGAATTATAAATACTCAGCAAGAAACGAGTACAGCTAATTTCTAGCCTAATTGTTGTTTCAAAGATTCCTGATCATAATCAAGTGGGAGTCATCCAAGTTCCAGGATTTTCTAACAAGTCAGCCATAGTGGCACATGCCTAGAGTCAAAGCACTTTCAAGGAGAGATGTGGGATTCAAAGGCATCCTGGGCTATAGTGAAGTGCCATCTAAAGAAACAAAGGAAAGAAAAATAGAAAGCCCAACACATAAAACTCAATGAGCACACGCGTGAGTGCATGTACACACACACACACACACACACACACACACACACACACACACACACACACGATCTATTAAGTGAACAGAAAAAAAAAAAAACCCATAAAAACTGTATGTAAGCAGCAGTTATCTAGCTGGACTTGAGGCCCACTCAAGAGAAGGGAAATCATGCCTGGCATTAAAAGCTTAGCCAGCTTACCAGGGCTAGTGAGGTCATGGACCTGAGAAAGGAATCTATTCTTGCCTTTGCTAGGATACCATAATTCCTCGATACATTATAAGTCATATCCTTCTACCCACAGATAAGTGTAACCACTACTCCCTCCTGAAGAAGCCTTTCTTTGCAGCAAATTGAGAGCATCACAGAAAACCACAACTGGCTGCAACTCAGAGATCAACGGATAGTGGGGATCCCAGCCCCGGCTTCTTTGGCTGAGGAAACATGGCGGATAGTGGGGATCCCAGCCCCGGCTTCTTTGGCTGAGGAAACATGGCGGATAGTGGGGATCCCAGCCCCGGCTTCTTTGGCTGAGGAAACATGGCGGATAGTGGGGATCCCAGCCCCGGCTTCTTTGGCTGAGGAAACATGGCGGATAGTGGGGATCCCAGCCCCGGCTTCTTTGGCTGAGGAAACATGGAGAAATAGTGAATGGAAAAACAGCACCATGAAGTCTTTCTCTCCTGAATATTGGCATACAAATAAAATCAGAACAATAGCAACATCAGTGGGCATGTTAAGGTGGAAAGGGAAAATTTTGAGAGGTCTCACCCCTAAGGGAGGGGGGAGAAGAACTAGAAATTACTAATGACATTGGGAGAAGAACTGCCCTCTCTTAGGAATGAGCTGCCTTATCAATTGCCCAGTGTTGAGCAGTCTGCCTTGAAAGTCCATAAAGACCATCAAGAAAGCAGACTCAGTAGGTTGTATTTATATATTTGTGCACACGTGCAGGCATGCATACGCACAAATGCACTCATAACAGAAATAATAAACTAAGAAGAGGTTATCAAGTTGAAATGGGGAGGAATTGAGGGGTTGGAAATAAGATAAGGGAGGGTTAAGAGGAAGAAAAGAGAGGAGGGAAAATGATGAGGTAACTCCATTTGGGGCCTTCTAACAGCAACATGGCCAAACAAGACAGCAATGGCCACAGAGGCATCATGAGCCAGTTTACAACAATTTCACTTAAGTGCAGCATGAAGAGGTCATGGAATTCAAGCACACTAGGAACCTGTCTCTTCTGATTAGAGATCTCAACTGTGAGATCTGTAACAACCTACATATTTGTCCCAGGATCTTGGATGGATCATACACAAAGCATAGGTGCTCATTCCTTGTATTGCAAGACTATGGCTCTGAAGAGAAAGATCAGAGCCCAAAGACACTTACACAATCTTTGGAATTCTGGCATGTCAGCCTGTGCAGAACAAGTAGTGGTCCTCTAACGAGCATGTGCCAGGGCAGATTAACTGTGCTGTGATTTTATCATCATCCAAAGGAAGGGGGGTGTAGTATGAAGTTTCTGGCCTGGACTTTTGGGCCTATCCCTGAGGTTAAGATCCACTCACAGCCCCAATGTTGCACATCCCCAGGTAATTACACAAAGACTCATATTAATATTGTGCGGATTGACCTAAGGTTCAGACATATTGCTAGCTAGCTCTTTCAACTTATCTCAATCTATTTCCATTAATCTGTTTGGCCACACGGCTTGATACCTTTTCTCAGAGCAGCATTTCAACTTCTTTCCTCTACATCTGTTGGTGTCTCATCGTGGTGTCTCTTTGACTTCTCAGCTCTGCTCTTCCTGTTCCAGAGTTTTCTTAGTCTGGTAGCCCCGCCCACACTTCCTGTCTGCCTTTGACCAATCAGTTTTTTATTAAACCAGTAGGAGGGACAAATATTTACAACATACCAGAGCATACTCCCACAGCAGGGGGCTGGTTAGGAGCCATGGGAATGGCCTCAGTAGCTCTGTGCAGTTCTTATTCCACCTGAAGGAGGAATGGAAGGAAGGACGGACGGAGGTCTGTGTCTCCTGGACTGACATAGGTGGAGGATTGGAGGGTCAGTTTGGGGAAACTTATGTAGGTGGATGTAGGTAGGCTATAGAGATCAAGGTATTTGGGTTCAGGGGGGCACATCCAAGAGTAAAGAAAAAACTCTGTCCCCCTCATTGACATTTTGAAGGCAAACATCTCTGATTAAAGCAAACATATGAAATAAACAAATATAAAATAGACAGCATGGTTCTAGGACAAGAACATAAAAAGAGAAGAAAAAAATGAAAATAAAGATGAGCAGAGGCAAAAGGAATAGGAGGGAAGAAGAAGGTGAATTGAGTGGATGGGATTTTATCAAACAGGGAAGCCCCAGGAGCAAGACACAGAAAAGGCCTAAACTGAGGAAGTTTGAAAGTCCTTGGGTAGCCAGATCCAGTGGCTCTGACTTAACCTTGACATCTTTCTTTCCTACAGCAGTGGCATCTTGGGGGCAGTCTCAGAGGGCAAGTTAACCAGCCTTCTGAGCATAGGGTGAGATCTTATAGGAAATGCCTACATTTCACTTCTGCCAAGCCCCTGTCTCATTCTTAGATTCCCTTCAAGTTAATAAGAGCAGGCAAAAGACAGTCCATCAACAAAAAGACAGATGCTCCTCTGGGGGCAAGAGGCCTTGCTGATGCCATGGGTAGCTTTGGGACAGCCCACTGCATAGGTAATGAGCCTTCTCTCAGTGAGCCAGGCCGGCCACCCTTCACACTGCATACTAGTCCCTGTAGGAAGATGAACTGAGACATGTTGGTCTTCAGCTTTTGCAGCTGCCCTGGTGGCACAGGCTGGAGCCACATCCTGATAACTCATAATTTCCATACCTTAAATAATTTAATGTGAACTCACATAAATAAAATGCTGTAGCAGAGCATAATTCTTCATACATTTTCCTAATAATCCTAGCCTTTTAAATTAGCATAATAACACTTAGAATAATTGAAAAATTTAATTGCACAAAGCCTTGGAATATTATCACTGTGCTGGGTACCCCGATGAAGCTCTGATTAGCTTAATAGAAGTGGGTTTTTTTTTTATTTAGTTTTTATATTAGATGAAGCTGGAGAAGGTAGACATACACCCATACAGACACATGCACATTTTCACACACACACACACAAGCATAAGCATAAGCATAGTCCTCCATAAGCATCTACACTTTGTATAAAGCCTCTGGGCACACAGTTCTTGAATTAAGAAGAAGGGAAAGATCAGCCTGGAGATGTTAAATATTGCCATTCTTTCTACTCTGTGTTCAGAATTATTCGGACACACCAGCATTCACTCTCTGTATGTTCTGTGGTAGTGCTTTGCTATCTTTATTCGCTTGCAACCCCCCTTTTCCTGGGAAATTTTTGACTCTGACATACATAGGTACAGATAATAGGTGTATAAGGCAAACATTTGTTGATAGCAAATACTGCTAGGGAATGGGATTTACTGTAGATACAGACCGAAAAAGAGAACTCCAGGCTAAGTCAGTGACTGGCTATTTGACCTTTATCTACTTAAACCCTCCACCCTTCTGAGCAGACATCTCACTTGCCCCTCCCAGTGGATGCTGCTAACTGAATACTTTCACAGTCCAAGTGTTGGCACCTCCCTCAGCAGCAGGCAGAACACAGGCTTTCAACTTGAGCCATTACCTCACTATTTTATGAAGTTCCTACTCTGTGCTGGCACCATGCCACAGACAAGAGAGGTGATATGTTTTCTTGAGAGTATAGAGGACTTACTGAATAAAGCATATAACCAGACTTTGAAATAGAAAGAGCGAGAAGCCCCAAAGTCTATAAAATTAAGAGATTTCCTGGCAAGCAGATGGCTTATGGGATTGCACATAGGCCCACGCACAGTTTTGAAACTGGACATAGTAACAGTGACAGGGCATGAGAGGCAGAGATGAGGGAAGGAACAGTTTGATGGTGAGTTGATTTATTTGGAGTGTAGAAAGTGATCCAATGAGCCTGGACCAATAGAAGCCCATTTCCCCACAGGTCTTGGAATAGAGTCTGCAGTCAAAGTGATTGACAGGAAGACCAGAGTCCAAAATCCACGTAAGTTTCTTCTTGGCTTCATCTCACGTTTGGCAGGAGGTCCTCCATGAGCCTTGGTATTCCTCGTACCATAGAGATCATGCCACCTTAAACTCTTTGGCTTCCTCTTTATGTCTGAAGGCACTTGAAACTGAAATAAGGGATCAGCAGGTTATGGAGGATGAGCCCTTCCACTCCAGACCCTTCACTTCACCATATCTGTAAAGAATTCTTTGCCAGTAAGGTTACACTCACATCTTTTTCGGGATGACATGCAGCTGCCACAGACAGGGGAGAGTGGGAGATCGTTGTGAATGTGGCCTTCAACTCTTACCCATCATCGCTCTGTATCTGTCCTCAGCAATCATCATATGGTCAAATGGAGGGTCCCAATAGAGCCTCAATCTGGAGGTAGTCCCGACTTCATGCACTAGTTCACCTTCCAGTTCTAGGATTCGTCACACCCACCATCTGATTTGGATGCTCTCTGAATGGAAGAGACAACATTGGCATACATAGAGTGGATATTCAATGTGATAACACAGATAAAATGAGGTCAGGCAAGGTCAGTCATGACATATGCAAGCAAAATAGTCTTTTCATTTTAGATACGAGTGGTTTAGACCTGAAACTGGAAAGCCAGAGAGAAGAAAAACCATCAAGTGTATCCTGGGGCCTGGATCCTGAAAAATCTTTCCTAAATGTTAAGAACTGACCCAGAAGATTCAGGCACTTATACACACAAAAACAACACGACCACACAGCTGCCTTCCCTGATACCTGCTTCCAAGTTAACCAAGGGGTCTCCAGCCTTGATTAGTTACTTTTACTTTTTTTTTTTGTTTCTGTGATGTAACACTCTTTCCAGAAGTAATTTAAGGAGAAGGGGCTTTATTTTAGGATACATGTCCACAGGCAGAGAGTTCTTAGGACAGGCAAGACACAGCATACAATAGGAATGTGGGCAGAAACAGGAAGCTGTCTGATCACTTTTTCATCCACACAGGATCAAATTTTATCCCCATACAGTTCTTGCAGAGAGCAAGAACAGGAAGCTTGTAAGGCTCTAAAACCCACCCATAGTAACATCCTTCCTTCAGCAAGGTTCTATCTGCTAAATGCCCATCACCTCCCGCAAGCAGTGCTACCAAATGCAGACCAAGTGTTGAAATACATGAGCTCATAGGAGACATTTCTCAGTCCAATCATCACATTCGACACCTGTACTCCATAGGATCATGGCCATCTCATGAGTCAAAATTCATTTAGTACAATTTCAAAATGACCGTAGTGCTTTAGAACACTGGTCAAAAGTCCAAAGACTCTACCGAGACTCAAGACAAGCTCTTAACTGTAACTGCCTGTAATATCAAACAAAAATGTGTATACTTCCAACATATAATGACACAGAATATGCATTACTATTCCAAAAGGGAAGAGTTATGGCATAATGAGAAAATACTGGACCAAAGTAAGACAAAACCTGTGGGTCCAACACAAATTCCTATAGCTCTATGGTAGTATCTGGAACTTTAGTTCCAAAGTTGTATATGCTCTGCTCCTCCAGGCTTACTGCCTATGTCATAAAATTCTCCCTTGGGCTGGTTCCACTCCATGTATGCAGCTTTTCTTGGCAGACATATTAATGACTCCCACATCTCCAGTATTTTGTGATGTCCAGTGCCACCAAGGCTATAGCATTCACAGCTCTATGCAGCGACCTCTTAAGCCCCCTTGCAGGGACCCCAGCTCTACTATGCATTACCTGGCCTCAATGGCTCTGTGGAACCAGGGAGAAAGACCCCACAGCCCCTTAGTCTTTCATGTTTCATACTCCCAAAGCAAGTATCATGAGGATTACAAGGCCAAATTGTATTGCCAGTTTAGGGTGGACTCCTGACCGCTTGGAGCTTACAACCATCAGCTCTTCAAGAAAGTGACTATGCCAGTGTATCCCATAACCAGTCTGTGATTGAAGTGGGCCTGACTGATCCCATCATCTTAACACACTGATAACCCTTCACAACCCCTAGTAACAAGGCTGGGTATACTGATGTGACCCAGCTCCATGAGAACACTAATTATCTCAACATCTTCAACAGGAGGTTGGCCAAAGCCTCCACTATAGGAATCTCAACACAGAGCTTGGTCTTTGGTTATGTGACAGAGACTGGGTCTGCTTTTCTCATTAAGCTGTCTGATGCTGCATGCACACACTGGTGACTGGCATCAACAGAGGAGAGGAGTGCACTGAAATTACCATGGCTGCAGACCAGACTATTTCAAATAAGGATGCACTGGGAAAAAAAACAAAACAAAAAACCAGGCTTGGCACAATGCCACGGCGTCTCACACAGAATGCACACAGCACAGGTTTTACTATATCCCTCCAGTGGAAGGTTTCTTCATGATCAGACTGAAAAGACAGACAGGCTGTGCCAGCCAGTTCCTGGCTGAGGGCTAGGCTGTATGAGCATCTCTGGCCGGTCTTGTTAATGAATAGTGGATCTCACACCGAGTCCTTCCAGAGCACACATCCACACATAAACATGTGCTACCACTGGCAAGGAGATCCCAAATGCCAGCTTCAATGTGCCATTCAGCTTTTCATCATTGTGACAAACACTGTGGAAAACTAAAGACAGAGTGTTTTCTTTGGCTCAGTTTCAAAGAGCATAACCCCGAGTAGTCAGCTTTATTGATGGTTCGCTGTGCTGAGGCAAATCATCAAGGTGGGAACATGTAACCTACCCAAGAGAAAGCTCCCAGCTCATGGAGAAAGAAAAGGGGGAGAATGGGAGTAGGGAACAGGGGGAGACTGGGTCTTGGGGTAACAAGAGAGAGACCCTTAACAGTCATAGACTCAGTGGTCTACTTTTAAAGCCAGGTTCTACCTCGTAGCAGCCCATTTATCAGCGCTGGAACTCAACCAATTGTGGCAAGCCTCCAGCACAGGAGTCTTTGTGGCCACTTTATATCTACACCATAGCAATCAAGGAGAAGGTGATGGTATTTGCTCATCAGAGAATGTGGTTATGGAGTGCAAGTGGAGGCAAATATAAGACCATAACTGGGCAAGGATGGTAGAGTGTGGCCTTTGAAGGCAGAATCTCTAAGCACAAGGGTTCAAAAAGTTTCTACCAAGAGCATGCCCAGATTATAGCACCTGGCTAGGGCACTTCTTAGGAACAGAATTTTGTCTGGAGGAGTGAAGTCAGGCTCAGTTGTACCCTGGCTTCTTCATAATAATAAACTTTAAATTAAACCCTGTTATTTAAGACAGCCACTTGGAAGCTATGCAAGTTCCTTTGTGAGCCAGAGGAGAATGCTGAGTGCTCAGCCAGCCCTAAGCTGAAGAGATGAGGTATCACCAGGATTGGGTCACCAAAGGTCAAGAGGAAGCCTTTCAGGGAACCTTATACACTCAAGAAGAGAACTTAGACTCTTCAGAACCTGACCCAGACCTTTCATAGAATCCTGAAAGCATGTCCACAGCCTGCCCAAAGTGGTGACATCATCTTCAGATACATTTGTTCACTGGATATCTTGAGATTTCCTGTTACTCATAGAAATATGTAGTAAATCTGTGCAGCACTCTACTTACTGTGGCTGGATGTCTATGCTAAATGGCTCCTCTTGATAGGAGGCCTTGAGTCAAGACTGTGAGATGCTACATCCTGAAAGTCCCTTTTTTCTGAGAATAAGAAAACATTGTTTTCTTTGACTCTAGCACACTCTGTTTAAAGGATGAAAATGCAAAACAATGGTCACACCTCAGAAGCAACTAAATAGGATTCAGTTAAGGGGATGGGACCTACCCACTGTACCCTGCAGCAGTCTCTGAATTTGATCCCTGTCTCTGTTACTTCCTGAACTACTAATGTGAATAATGCCTGGGGGCCATAGGCAGGCCCCATTCTATGCCTTCTGCTGCACTGATGGCCTCCTCCTCTGGGGGCAGCAGAGTACTCAAGTTAATAACTCATCTTGGGTTCTGCACTGCTTTGTAGCTGATGGAAACTTGGGCTAGGTACAAGTTCTTCTCCTTCTTATATTTGTCTGTAGAATGGAATGTTGATGGTGGGACTTCCCTGTGTCAGAGTTTGGATTCAGTGAGGTGACACAAGTGTCATGCTTTGATGGTATCCAGATTCATACTGAAAACTATCTCATTGCACCCAGCGTTTTTTTCAAGAAGGTCTTCTGGTGGGAAATCAGTATGATACAAAGGCCAACCAGAGTAAGCTGACTACAGCAGTTGTGTAATGTTGTCACATGTTACACTGAGTTACCAGAGTGGAAAGCTGATGTTGGTCACCACCTTGTAGGGAATATTTCACTCCTAGAATATGCAACATCACAGCTCTGTGGTAGGTAGGCGCCCACACACTCACCTATGTAGAGTTCTAAGAAAGAAGACTCCAAGCCATGCCCATGGGCTCCTCATTTAGAAATAACTGCCAATCCAGAGGACTCTGTCCCTGCTGATGCATTATTTGTAATGGTGCTCCTTCTGCCTTGCTGGAAATGAGAGGTGAGGGCAATCCCATTCCTGAAGAAGCTGGTCAGATGCAGTGCATACAGGTTAGAGGCTATGTTAGTCTTGTATTGACTCATTAAATATAATGCCCATTATTATGATATCAGGGAGATAGATACAGTCTTTCTCTTGTTTGTAATTTCTAGATGTTCTTAGATGTAATTAAAATTGTCTGGGAGGCAAAAGGAAGTGGCAGGAGAATGGTGGGTGTAAAAAGTGAGAGTGAGAGTAGGCTTATATGAAACTTAAAGCTTTGAAAAGTGTTCTGAAGAAGAGAAACATGAGGCCAATCCTCTAAGGCTCCACCTTGCCCTCTAGAAACTTCAACTTCTACCTCAGTAGCTGCTTCATCTTTCCTGACTTGCTCCTTGATTTCCAGCCAACATTCTGGAGGGAAGTGAGAAGCTTCTGGATGTGTTTGTCTGTAGTCCATAAAGTCAAAGCCAGTGCAGCAGTTGTTAGGCATGCATTGGTCAGGGAAATGAGGTTGGTGGTGGTTTCTGATTATACAGTCCCTGAGGACAAATTTTGGGACAGCCTGAGTGTGAACAGTCACAATCAGGGTCCTCATCTGTAAATGTTTCATGCTGCTTACTCATCTAAGTTTTAAGACTGTATAAACCTATGCAAACCTATTGTTAGAAAGCCAAGCTTTAGTCATTGAATCTGTACTTCACCTTTTTTTTTTTTTTGACAGTATGATGGCAAAAAAAAAAAAAAAAAAAAAAAAAACCATAGAGAATTCCATCTTAGGTAATTTTCTTCAGTACAAACTGGAGACTTGGGTTACAACAAAGTGAAAAGTTTAAATCCCATGAGAAAAAGATGAATCTGACTCTTACCCAGCTACTTGAATTGTGAGCCACTCTGTGCAGCTGTGACTTGGAGAGCAGGTAAGTGCAGTGCTGCCTGCAGACATATATGTGTGGAAGTCCCACTGATCACACATGTGGTGTCATGGTCAGCCACAGACAATGGACTTAGCTTCAACAGTATCTATGCCAGCCTGGGCTCCACTCTGAGTTAGATGGTCTTCCTGTGCCAAGTCAGGGTTTTAGCACCGGCTAATTGTGTTAGAAGTCCTCAAAAAGTGCTTTCTGTGCAAGGGAAAAGAATGTTTTTATTGGTTGGTGCAACTGGAAACAGGCTAAAAAATTCCCTCACCCTTGCCAAAAACAAAACAAAAATAACACCACTCATTTAATGCAGAGCCCAGAAGTGTGATTCCTGGAAACGTATGATACGCTAATTTAATAAACGTGGAGACGTTTTAAATTTATTGAATTTCACTAATAACAGACATTAAAAGCTACACGCCTGACACCATTTTACGTCCGTGTTAAGAAAATTAACTTGAAAATCCATCAGTTAAGCCACTGTGGACCCTTGTGTTTAAAAGGCAATGAATTCTTCACTTCAAATCCCAAATGTCTGCTTGAATCATCCTGAAGTGGGGTGCTGGATTAAGAGATGGTTCTGGTGGCATCATATCTAGCTGCTCTTTTTCCTGGGTCACTTGTTCACAAGGGTGTTCAGAAGTCACACTGTGAATATGCACAGGCTTGAGTATCAATGAGGATTTTTTTTTTTTTTGGCAGAGGAACAGAAGGATCAGGAAATGTGTGTATGAGAGAGATACCTGAGTATGGGCTCTACCTTTTTCATCCCTTCCTGTAGATGATGTACACAAGTCAAGCATAGACTCAATCCACACCTGAAGTATAGAAAACTGTGCATTTCTTAGACTCTCTAAGAGATCTGAAGACTGTGTCAGACTCACAACTGCCTTCCTGGGTCACTTGTGGGCACGAGATCTCACCCCGCATTCCAAGCTCAATATGCTCTTTTGATTGTACCTAGTGTGAAGCCTGGCTTCTGCAATGATGTTTATAGACATAGCTGGCTCATTGTTTTCGGCTTCTGCAATGATGTTTATAGACATAGCTGGCTCATTGTTTTCATTGCTGCATAGTATTCCATTGTGAGATTATCTTTCATATTCACCACCATGTGGCCTAATTCTTGGTTACCTGCGCCTATTACAGAGAACTTCATTGCTGACATAGCTTTCTATATTTGTTTGTTCATTTGATTTTTTTTTTTTTGAGTCCACATTCCTGTAAGACTTTGATGGAGACAGTTGGTTGATTGGTCACAGGCATGACTTAGGGACTTTCTGTAGGGTGAGCTAATGAATCTACCCTTGGCAATGTCAGCATACAGTGCCATGGCCCACACCATTGTTCTGCAGGGACACACCTTCACAGAGGAAGACAGGAAGACAGGAGTGTCCACAAAGTGTAGAAGTCATTCAAGGGTCAAAGGGAAGTCAGGGCTATAGTGGTGTTCCTGGAATGCATGAGAGAACAGACTGTGCCACCGAGCTTGGTGGCAGGAAGCCAAGTATCTCTCTAAGTCCCTGTCCCCCCCGGAAGAAAAAGTTAGAAGAAATTTCTGAGCCGAGGAATAAAATTCATTTATAAAGTAGAACTTGCTCATGGCTATTTGGAAGAGTTTCCAGTTTCTGGCTGATTCTAGTCCCAGTTTAAGGACAGGGATCCACGGCCCTTGGTCTCTCATCTCCAGGACTGGCATCTACATGGGAAGGAATGGATAAGAGTAAGAGGCCATCTGCATGTTGTTTATTCATTCAGTGATTATTTACCAGGTTCTGGACTTTGCAAGTTCTATGGGGACATACAGATTGGGGGTCAGTCAGTATCACTCTTATCAGGAGCTGGCAGTGGTTGGGCTAAGCGGTTGGCCTTATTATTATTATTCATCCATATCTTAAATCCAGGAGTTGACACTGCAAGCTTTTCTCATGTATGACATTGTGGTTAGAGGTAAACATTGTCACTCTCAACAACTTCTGCTTGAGGCCCAGTGTCTGTGCCTCCATTAGGCATCTCACCCTGTTCTTGCCTTCTTGTGCTTTTCTGATCTCATATACATGCATGGGAGATTACAAGCACCCTCACACGTACGTATTTCCATAAAGCACCCTTATACACAGGCATGTGTCCATGAACAAGTATACCTCTACATGAACTGACAAACGTAATGCAAACGTACATTCCTACATGTGCAGCCCCTCCTTACAATGCACATGTATATATATATATATATATATATATATATATATATATATATATATATATATATATATATATACATTCTCTTCAGGACTGAATAGAACTTTAATCTCTCCAACACAGACTGACACCTTTTTCTTCTGCATTCTGATCCCTAGGATCACATTGAATACCCACAAAACTGAAGGAGCACAGAACACTGTACTTTCCATGAAACCCTAGGGTCACTCTGTATCCTAAGCTCGCTGTGTAGAGAAACTGACTCCTAAAGATTAACCGTGAGCTTGCACATTCTCAGCAGAAAGTTCCTAACAAACGTTAAGCAAATTTGCCAAATGAATTCATATATTTTTCATGATTTGAATTTCATTTCTCTAATCTATGTGAATATTGTCTCATATTAAATATACTAATGTGATATGCTGAGTTATGAAATATGTTTGTCACTGTGTATTATAACTGAGTACAACGATAAGATAATACTTTAGATAGAAAGTCCTGTTGGCCATTCAGAAGACTACTTTAACATGTGCACAACATTCATCTATTAGGTGGTCATGTGGCCAAAGCACATCATCTCAAGTGAGGCTCCAGTGGTCAGCCCAGACAGTTGGTAGTGGGTTCGAATGCACAGTGTTGAATGAGACTGTGCATATCCAATCTGTGCATTTTGGAGTAAGCTTGAATGCGATTGTTTAGGACATCAGAATTTTACTACTGATTTGTGAATTCACTGTCTTCTCACTGGGAGAGTCCAGAGGACAGGATACGTTGGAGGAATAGAGTCAGAGATCAGCCAGAGAAAGTCAAAAGATGATGTCTCTTGCCTTGATTTGTAACTGAACAACTGAACCATATCTGATCTCAGAGACCCCAGATGTTGGGATAAGAGAAAGTACAGGGCCAACTGAGAAATGTATGGGAAACTCCTGCAAAGTGATCCCTGTGTCCATTTTTAGGTGGAAAGTCCTACCATTACGTACCTCAGAAGCCTGAGATGTAGGCCAACTGATCCTAGTATGATATTCTTCTATATGCCCACTTTCTCTTCACTGATACTTTTGTGAGACATTTTGAACTAGAATCACAGCAAGAGCAGGGTAGGGTATTGCCATCCTTCTCATTGCCCCCTTTCTAGACATACCAGTGTCACGAGATCCTGGTAACGATTCAGAAGGTCCATGTTTCACACCTCAGGGACTCACATGGTTGCTTCATTATTTCTCAATCTTCTATGTCTAGAAGAAGTAAGGACACCTGACAGGGCTGTGAGACAGCTTTCCTCGGCCCTGCCCCATGCACAACTGTGACCATCAAGGTGGATTCCTATCCTGGGTGGGCCTCATGCAGTAAAAGCAAGATTGGAAATTTGATGCCAGGCCTGCCTGGAGAAGTAAATGAGCTGTCGATCCACATAAAGTTAAAATGAATTCTGGTGGAATAAAAACACAGCAATTTGAAAAGCAATCAGTGGACTTAAGGCAAACCAATCAGTGGTTAAAATAGGCAATTGGATGGACTACAGATGGCTTTATTACCATCCAGTCTCCGTAATGGGGACACAGCCACAGTGTGTTGAGACTAATTGGTTTGCTCATTTTCATAAATGCACTTTTTCTCACTCGATAAAGCCAAGTCATTCATTAATGTGTTCATTCATTTTCTAAACATTTAGTAAAAACTCAGGAACCTGTGGAAAGAATAAGCCTTGACACTCATGACTGGAATGGGAGCAATACAAAGGGAATTTTACAAGTTCTTATCTGAACAAATTTAAAATTTCATTTTTAAGGTTTAAGTTAAGATAAAAATAAAGATTAAGAAATTTAGCAAATTAAAAATCTGTCCTGCTTGGTTTATCTTTCCTCTCTGTAAGTGGAAGCATTCCCCCTGCATGGATCAGATCTTGTGCTTCTTGAGGTGCAGAATAAACATCTATCAAGTTAGTGAAAGAACAGACCTGATATTAGAAGCATGCATATGACAAGGGCAGTGTAGCACATTTGTGTGACGATTCTCATCTTTGATCTTTGTCTTCTCCAGGTGTCATGCCTCCTTCACATTCTCCAAGGAGTCTGCATACTCTTCCTGTCCACACCTTCTCCAGATCCAGCATTTCACTGCCTTCTCATGTGTGCAAGGGTACCAGTATAATAGGCTCTAAAGAGCTGTAGAGTTGGCAGTAAGTGGGGGACCCTTGGTGACCTGGGCTTCTCTGAAATCTAGTGCAAACCTCCTTCCAGGTTCTGTTGACCCAAGGCCACAAAACACAGGCTACTCTTAGATTCTTGGTGAATTCTACCTTCAAGAATCCAGGGGTCCAGCTCTCCCACGCCCCACTTCACACAGACTGAAGCCAACACAGTCTTTCAAACATTTGGGTATTTCCTTCCACATGAGAGCTATGCTGTTGTTTGGTTATCCACTCAAGTGCTCACTGAAGAAGGCAAGAGGGGAATCATAGAAGGGATGACCAAAGCACCTACATTCCCAAGTTAGACAACATCATTCTGTTTTCATATCGGATGTCTGCAAAAGGAGTGCTTGGCTGATAGGAAAGGGGCCACTTCACTTATTTTTGAAAAGAAAGGAGGCCATATTTCCTGCCACCACAGACATGTATGGTTCTGACTTATAGCAGGGCTTATACTATGTAAAAATGCCCAGCCTCTAACTGAGCATCTGAAAACATGTCTTGTTTTGAGTTAGTTCTTGAAAACTAATTTGCTCAGATACATCTACCCTGTCTTCAGGAGTTTCAATTTGCCTTAGCCAGTTTTCCCCATCCTCAATACTCTTCCTTCTCCATGCAGCACAGCTCTTCCCGAAAACCTCCTGTGCACATTCATGGACGTAGCTTTTCCTACTCTAAAGTTGGCCAGCAGAGCCAAAGTGGTCCAGGGCTTACCTGCAGAGGGAATACAAGTTGATTACTTTTTTCTTCAGCATGACGACATTAAATAACTTCAATCATAGAAACAGAACCACACTTAAATGTGGCTTTTGAAAACTTTTCTTTGGTTCTGGGGAACTCACTGAATCAAGAATAGCCACTGGAAATCCATTGGGAAAACAAAAGGCAGGCCCTCTAAGGGTAGGCAACTGTCGATTGGCATGGGTGTTCCTGTTCATGGGCTGGCACCTTGGAGCCCATTCCCTGCAGAGGAACACCCAACCCAACCTTGACTTTGGGATGAGGAAATCAGACTTGCCTGGAGTAGATGTGCCACACTGAGCTGACTTACCTTGGGACTTTTTGCCCTTTTTGGGAAGGGGATGGGGGCATGGGGAGGAGGGAGGCTGAAGGCTGACTGGGAGGGATTGGGAGAAGGGAAGGTAGGGGAAACAGGGAAATTCATAGATAAAAAAAAATTTTAATTTTTTAATTTTTTTTTTTACAGAACAATAATAAAATGAAGAAAAAAAAACCCACAAAGACCAACAAGAAAAGAAAGCAGTGCTGTATAAGCATCCAACTAGCAGTCCAGATCCTTTCACATTTACGTATTTGGTTCCAATGTGATACAATTATTAAAATAAATTACTAAAATGTAAAAAAATAAAGTTAGTTTTAGGAAGGAAGGAAAGAAAGAAAGAAAGGAAGGAAGGAAGGAAGAAAGAAAGAGAGAGAGAGAGAGAGAAAGAAAGGAGAAAGAAAATTTTTCTTATAGAATCCAGGTAAAAAGAACTCACAGTTGCTCAGTGGGTAGTACCGTCTTGTTCTTCCTGTATGCATTTACAGGTGTGATGCACATACCCCTATTTCTTACTAACTGAGAACTTCTCCGGGGTGTGACCCAGGCCAGGAGCAGAAGTGCTGACTCCTGCTAGAGGGTGAAGGATGGGGAGATGGAAAGACCGACATTGCCAGCAGTAATTACCATGTAATGAAGTTAATGTTTTGTAGGATTTATGGCCTGATACCAATGCTGCTGCACACCCTCTGCTCGCTTCTTCTTGTCATCCAGATTTTTAAAAAGACAACAAAGGAAACAGGACAATATGTAAAGGCTCATTAATTCTCTTCAGCCTCGATTTCGCCTTCTCTTTGGCTCTTCTCTGGAGGTTGAACAAGAGGCTGTCATCGGGTCTTTCCATAAACTGCGGTTCATGGGAGGGTGAAAGTTACAACCCCTTACAGAAGCTATCTGAAGGGCTCCCCTTTCAATTTCCCAGGTCTTTCAACTGCCCGCCGTTTTATGGCTCTCAGATCAGCAGTTACAGCACCAAGAACAATGGGCCCACTGCCAGAGTGACCAGGCCTCAAATTTGCCTTGATTTGCCTGTGTGTCCTAGCAACACTTTCTTTGCAAACCCAGAGCCCAGTTGCAGGAATGAAGATGGATGGGGATGTGGACAGTCTCGCTGCCCAGACAACATGCTTGGCTTTCAGCCCTGTCCCCTGACCATCTCATCCTGACCCTGCCGCCATTCTGGCACTCCATCTAACCCTAGGGGATGAATAGAAGTGGCAGTGTCCTTAGAAATCCCAGGTTTCCGTACAGAGAGGGTGCTGAGTCATCAGCTGTGTTATCTAGGAAATAAGAAATGAGACCTGACCCTGCTCCTGACTAAACTCAATGAGACAGAGAGAGGAGATGCTGGAACATGCATGAGGGGTGGTAGTGGGGAACACACATGACAAGACCAACCTTTGTCTGTCGGTCAGACGACTGTACAAGCAGCTTTCAATCTCTCCTCTTTTCACATCAGGACTCTGGAAGGGTGGTGGGTGAAAATGGAGGGCATCCAAGTTTTTATTCCCAAAACAGAGAGGCTCATTCAAAAAGTCAGGAAATGGTGTACCCCACTGTTTTAAGGGGACATATTTTCCAGATACCACCATTGCATATGACTCTTATTCTTCCAACTTATGACTTGAATGATAAAGATGGCTCCTCTCCAGGACATATACCTGATGTTTTAGAAACTTAGAGTGATGGAGAAGCAGGATGTGCCAGGCTGGGAGGCTGGTGACAGAAAGAAAGCAGACCCCCCCACTTCACCCCAGCAATGAAAGAAGCAACCCAATGTAACCCTGCTTGTTTTTGAAGCCAGGTGATAGAAGTAAAGTGTCCACACCTGAGGAGAAACTCCTTCTTACTGCCTATAGCTTCAGAATTCCTCTTTCTGCCCTTCTGTTACACAGCATGCTTCCTAGGTGGCCATATTCCTGCGTCCCCTTTATAAAGACACTCGGCACAGAATTTGATTATCAAACAAAGTCGTATTCTAAGTCTCAGTTACAGGAGTAGAATGCGTCTTTGGGGTGCATATACTCCAACACACAGCAAGTCTCAAACGCAGATGCTAAATAATGGATTATCTTTAGCAAGAGAACAATTTTTCTATAGAGAATTATCCTCACTCCAGGGCTCAGTACCCAGGTCAACTTCCAAATCTTTGTCTGAGGAGATATCAATAAACTTGTATTCGCCCCAGAAAGAGAATTAGTGATAGCACAAAATTAATTATATCACTAAAATCCAACTTAGTGAGCAAATGAATTTACTGGGGTTATTTACAGGAGTATGAGTGAAGATTGCTGACAGGAACAGAGTCAGCCTTAAGACAACTGCATGACCAAAGGCCCTCCTCAGCCTGGATGATAACTCTGCATGGCTTTCAGATAGCTGGACAGGTCTAGGAGTCACTTTCTAGGCAGCTCAACTGGTGTGAATCCCCTCAGCAGTCTTTACAGTTAATAGAACCTTGGGAGAGAAAATGGCTTTGTGCAGCAGGTAGGTTTCAGGGACTTCCTGTGACTTCCTAAGTGGTTCACTTCTTATGTCTTAAGGAACCTTTAACTTGAACCTGTTGAATCATCAAGAGCATCCCTCTTGATGCAGTTGACTTAAATGAAGCTTCCACATAACAATTGCTATGGGAGTTGTACATTACTGAAATCTATTCCTGTCCTGGTTATTATTGGCCTCCTGACAGCCACACGGAAGAGCAGAGTCATGCTGTGTGAATATACACAGGTCTTTAGTCCTGTTCATGGATGACACATGTAGATTAAGACACACACAATGCTGTACAAATATCTTTAATCTTAAGAAAACTATAAGGGAGAGAATAATTTTGGCCACACAGTGAAGAATGTTGAGAAGATAACTTTTATGTCTCCTTACTTTCTACCATGGCTTAAATGCATACATGCCTTAACATAATGATAACGTTCTTGCCTGCCTGGATGGTGTGACAGGTTCTCTCAGACTTGAACTTCATTAAAGTGGATCTTGTACATCACATATTAGTTTTTGAGAAACAAAGGGAAAATGATCTTGACCTTAGTGACCATGCCAGACAGTCCTTTTTGCATGGACTTTACCCTGCAGACATAGGGCATATCTTTTTGTTGTGGTACTGTGGCAACAGTTTAAATAATAAAACTCTAATATTTCACTTGGGGAAAAATACAATTTTAAAAATTGCAGGGTTGCAAACTCATTTTAGTTTTAGCACAGGAGACATTACCTTCCCTTAGCTGCTTGCTGAAAAAAAAGGCTGCCTAATAGTGCAACTAAGTTCCCAGAAAATCTGTAAAGCAGTGGTTCTCAATGTGTGGTTTACAACCTCTTAAGATCAAGTGACCCCTTCACAGGGTCACCCAAGAATACTGGAAAACATAGATATTTACATTATAATTTATAACAGTAGCCAAATTACAGTTATGAAGCAGCAAACCAAATAATTTTATGGTTGAGGGTCACTACAACATGAATAACTGTATTAAAGGGTTACAGAATTAGGAAAATTGAGAGCCATTGCTGTAACGAACACTCTCTTGGATGTCTCTGGGGATTGACAGAGGAGGATTGAGGAAGAGGCACAAGAGATGTGGCATCATGTCATCTATCACTAAGCTTAAGGTTCTTATGTTCTGTCCTCATAGTCACTGGTTAGGTTACTGTGGGTCTGCCTGCATATAACTCAGGCAATCAACTTCCTCAGCTATTGATTTAGCTCTCAGAAAGCCTCTGGCATATATTGTCAGAGTATGATGAGAGGGAAAGTGTTACCATTGTCTGTGACACTTGTGGAAGGAACAGAAGTCGTGGCACAGAGAGAGGCACTGTCAATCATCCTTCAGAGTACACCAGCCTGCTATCATCTGAGTAAAATGGGAAGGGCCACCAGACTAACCCAGTGCAAGAAGGTTTGGGTCCAGCTGTTTTCTTAGTCCTGAGCTGCCTCAGGTACTCACTTCACTAGCTGTTTGCTCCCGGGATAGAAGGAAATGTTGGCATGTTACTGGTACAATAGAACTGGAGGGAAGCACAGCACATGGGCCCAGCATGGTGGGCTGAGGGTCCATGGTCTCAATCTACTGGATGTGTTATTTCAGGAATTGAGGAAACCTCCCAGGCTTATCTGCTACCTCCCAGCACACACAGTGTAAGTGCCAGCTAGGTGGAGAATGTTGGAACAAAGAAGGGGTAACTTCATATTTCTGTAGAAACTGTCTTCTAAACACCATGCTGTCCCGTCAGCTTCATGTTGAATTAGATTACTGTAAGAAAACTCTCTAGCCAGCTCACTGTCTATTTCTGAAGGGAGGAATTAATCTGTAGTCCACAGGGGGTCCCCTAAGATGCTCTGGGTCTCTAGTCACTAGGACTGCTTTTCCACTCACCTGAAAGACAAGAGTAGAGCCTAGAACCTTCCTTGAGTCTGTAGATTTGTAAAGCAGTTTCTAGGTCCTAGTAGACTTTTGAATTCCATGGAGCTATATGTATTTGGACCTCACATACTAGCTATGTACTGCATCTGTAATGTATTGGTCATCCTGGGCACTTAGGAAAGCCTGTGAAAAATGGCATATTATACACAGTTTTATAGTTTGGTGGAATGCTTGTGATGTCTGTAAACTAGCTAATGGTTACCTCAAACAGCCGTGAAACTGCTTTGGTGAGACTTGACCCCTCCTAAAGAGAAACTACCACCTGATCACACACATCACTAACTGGTTTCCACATTGCAGAAACCATCTGTGGAAGAAAGAGAAAAGGAAAAAACTGTCTTTGGGATGAGATGGAGGTGGAGGCAGGGACTTGAGTAAAATAGATTTTTTTTTAAAGACAATGCAGAGTATTTCCAAGAAGGCTGAGTATGGCAACACTCATTGATCCTTCAGGCAAGGATGATGGAGAAAGGCAAGATGGGAGCCAAGGCCATAAGCAGCAGTTTAGAATCATGAGCATCGTTTCCTGAGACACCTCTCCTCTAAAGGCTTCCCAGAATAGCTCCCTGGCCATGGAAATGCTTTAGAAAAATCACAGCATGGAATGAGCCAGTTCAAGGTATTTCCCAACTCTCATACAAAAATGGCTGTCCCCCATAACCCTACCCAGAGACCCCAGTTATCTCAGAGTGTCGTCTGGATGCTCACTCTTTTTCTGGGGCCAGGAGTATAGATTAAACTCTCCGTAATGTTGATTGTATGCTCCTGCATTGCCAAGCGGAGATACTGTCTGTTTCAAAGAACCTATTTCAGCAGTATCTGAATACATAGAACACTTGCCCACTGGAAGGGCTGTTCCCCCAATGTGAAGAATTCTTCAGGCTTATCTTTGCCACCCAAGGTGCCACGTTTTCATGAGGCCCCAGACTAGAAGCACTAGTTAATCGCATGGTATCAGGATAGGGAGATTCCCACAGCTAATGAAGTGCAGGAAGTTTACAAGAGCAAGTGGGGTGTCTACAGAAGATGTGGATGTTTTTCACACAGTTTCAGAAAGGCAAGGGATATTCCAAGTCTCTCTTTTTTTCTTTTTTTTGGCTTTGCCTGGGGAAGGTCAAGGCTCCTGCACTCTGGATGGTGGTATCCCTTTCTTCGTGTAGCAGATGAAAGCTATGAGCAGAAGAGTCACTTGCTCAGAACTTCAGTGTCACTGCTGGTGGGGCTTCTGTCTTTTCTTTCTGCCTTCAGATAACTGTAACACTCTACAAACACTGGTGTTGCCAGTCAGTACACACTGCTATTTACATTCCAGGACACACGAAGGCTGCTCATTTCAGCTGTTAGACCATGTTAGAAAAGACCTTGACATCTTTTCCTCCAGTGGCTTTATTTACAAACTAAAACTGTAGCATCTATCCCATGGCAAAATGGGAAAAATAAGAAAGGCCCTTGTCTGTGGTGATGGGTGGCTTTAGTGGTAGGTAGGTTCTTCTTGGACATACCATGGTGGGTAGGAGTGACATCCAGATGGACCCTAGAGAGGCTCTCCCAAGGAGCCCTTTGCTGATGAGGTCAGGCTAGTGTTCACTATGGGTAGGTCATGTGTACACTGTGTTGGATGACCTCTGGATCAGGAACTAATGCCTTCTTTCCTTGATAGTAGAATTGGTGTCAAATTCAAAATTCTAACTGTGTGCTTATCTGGTATAATTTGTAACACAATAAAAGACTTCCTGACAATGAGGATGGCATGATACCTGGCCCGTAGCCAGACTCTGAGGCACATAGCTGCCTGCATCTTTTCCCTAAGCCTTCATGTGCAGTTTGTCTGTGGTTTCACCTCTCTAGATGGCTCCACTTCCATGCTACGGATCCACTCACTGCCCATGTGTTGAGTCATGTGTACAGGTGAGGTTATAAGACAATTTGAGGGTTACCTCTTTGCCATTCCTGGTTCTTGGTAGCTGACATATGAGCTATATTTGAGGTCTGGGAGGATAATAAGGAAGAGATGATTGCACACTGTTAAGATGTAGGATTTGCATGGCCTTTCCCCCTCTGGGATGTCTTTTATCTGACTGGTTCCCCATGCACTTTTGAGTGTGTACCTGGAGTGATATCAAACCATACCACTTGAAAGGCCTGATACCCTTCACTCTTTCTTTATCCCTAGATAAAGATGTTGTTTCTTCAACATCTTCCTGCCTTGTGAAGGCACTAGAAGCAATATATCCTGGAGTATGCCTTCAGACTGGAGAGCAGCAGGCTCTCATAGCTCTGGCTTCAATTTTGAGGACCGAGGACACTGCACTTTTCCAAATTGGGAAGGACACATCAAGCTGGCATTCTGAGACAGACAGCACTGGAGGCAGAATAGTGCATCTATTTTCTGTGATGGATGCTCTGAAGCTTGCTGACCCTGGGAGGATGGCTGATATACACAACAAAAGAGCCAGTGGGACAGAGATGCTGTGTTAAGTAGTCTGCCACTCTCTTCATCAGACTTACTTGAGGTCCCTGTATCCTGTTCTCATGACCCAGAATGAAGTGACATATAAACTGGAAAGCATCTTCTGGTCCAGGTTCTATTGGAATTGTATGCACTCACCAGTCTGTGTCTGCTTCCCTGTCTCAACTGTCACTTTCCATGCAAGGACCAATAAAGGCTTTGCTTTGCTTTTCCCACACCATCTACTCACTACTCCTGGTGCTCCTTGTGTTTAAGTAATGTGCTTCACCCTACTTTTCTAGAAAGCCATGAGAATAAAGCCTCCTTATGACTGTCATTTCCAGTTCTGTGGGTCTTAAGTGACCCTTTAAACAGAAGCACTTAATGGGAAATGGAGTGACCTCTTCAAACGAGTTGCAAGCCAGGATCTGAAGACCAATTCCTTTGCCACTAAATGTAGGACTTTAGCTGAATATCTCTGCCCCATCCTACCAGAGGACAAAAGGTGCCCATTTGTCCCCAGAGACAGGGGGATGAGCATGGGTCCAGCATAGATCTTTACAAAAGTCTTCACCTGCACTTTTGAAAATAAGATTGTGCTTGTCTGGAAGCGCGCCCAGAGAGAAGCAACATTTGTAGTCCTGGAATCAACCAAAGTTGCTCATCACTCATGAGTGTGAAAACCCTTCTGCGAGATTTCTATTTATTTTTAAGCTTTATATAAAAGAATGACTTCTGTGAACTGGAAGCAAGAGGGAGATCTACAGACATGATAGGTGAATTTAACAGAATCACAGAGACAGACGCCAGGTTCTCCAAAGATTCCAGAGATTTGCTTACAGTCGTTGAGCACACACACACACACACACACACACACACACACACACACACACACACACACACACACACACACACACACACATGCAAGCAAGCACACTACTCTCCAGGAAGCTTAGCCCACACATGTGCAATTCTCTCTGTGTGGCAAGCTCTCTCAGGCCTGAATGGTTCTGTTCTGTTTTCAGTCACCGTCTTGGGTGAACAGATCAGGATAAAGCAGTCACATAAGAGAGGATAGACTGGAGACTTTATGGAAAGCTTCAGTCAGACATCACTTTAGCCTCAGTTTCATTTAGACTTCAGCAGGATAGGAAGACATTTTTGGAAGAAAATGTTAGGAAAGTTTCGCCAACCGAAATGGGTTTGGGTATTTTAGGGGAAAGGGTTTCCACTTTATGTATGTGTGGTAGTGACATTCTCTTAGTCTTTAGCACATCTCTCTGTCCTTTGTACACCTGCTGCTGAGAGCCTCTCCCTGCCTTGTCTTGCCAGCTGCAAGCAGGTCTAGTCTTTGTGAATAGGTAGGGAGTTTATGACTGAAGCTAAGAAAAATGTAACCTTATCAAGATAACAGGCTGGGGCCTCCTTTGCCTGGAAGAACAGCTAAAAATAAGAGACAGTCGTTGAGCAGACAAACTGCGGAACGGTCTACTCCACAGCCCAGCAATGCGAAGCATGCCAGTGAGTGGGTGTCTGTTCTCTTCTTTGAAACTCGAGCCCAGGTCTTTATTAAATTACCTGTAGATTACCGCCTGGAATCACCATACATGTCTAAGAACACCTCCAGCTTCTGCGTCACCAGGCAGGAATGTGTGCATCACTCTGGGTGATCATGCCTCATCTAAGCCCCACAAAACAAGACAAGGGGATAAGAATCATACCAGTAGCAATGTGGTGGGCACAGTTAATCATTTCTCATCTTTATGTACGTATCAGGAGCTGGCAGTGCCCTTTGGCAGCAGACTGGAAAGGCAGTTTGCCATCAACAACAATAAATCATTTGTGAGCACATGTAGCAATTATTGTCTGAAATAAAGGTGTTCAGTCCCACTCATTGGGAGCATCTAGGATGGATCTTGACAAACTTGCTGAGGAGCCTCAAGCCTGAGGCTCTACTGACTCACTCTGCTGAGTATCTGGCTCATGGTTAGACGAAGGGATCAGAGGTGCCCACATCCCACGCACCACATGAAAACAATGGGCTTGTGAAGCCTGTGCTGTCAGCTGGTCTGGGAACAATAAAGCTCTTTATATCGCCCACTTTGGGGGGATTTAGTAATGTTTTGATTCATGAAAGGCAAGCAGGAGCAGGCAGCAAGCAAGACCGAATATCTAAGAGCCACTTCTGGTATAGTTGTTTTGAAAGTAATGTAGCTTCCAGACAAGTTGTCCTGAGAAGCAGGGACAGCCCTTGAGCACACTGAACACACCCCATAATACCCAGTGTGCACAGAACCAATTCCAATAACTTCCTGGTAGAACTGTATTGTCGTCTACCATTGACTACATAGCCCCTTTATTCCATAATATGCCAAACATGTTTGGGATACTGTTCTTACCTAGTTTCTCTTCCAGTGGTAGTTTCCATAGGAAGAGAAGGCCTGAAGGTTGTGCCTTCTAGTACTTCCTACTTCAGGAATTGGTAGGAATTGGTCAACTTGAGCAAAAAACAATATTAAAAGCACGTGGTCATGCTTGCTGGTGCAAAGGAATGCAGACATTTGTAGGGTCCAGGTGAGGGACAGATGCCAAAGCCTGGGTTCTGTATCACCCAGGAGTCCCTGTGTCTCTGTATCTCTCTCATTTCACCATATTCACAGAGCTTCAAACAAAAGTACTTTGTAAAGATTGCCTTAAAGCAGCAATGCCATGGGTCACACTGTGTACTGTGTGCCTCTTCATTAGCAAGTAACTCACATCTGACAAACATTTAGATTTGAATGAAAACTGAGAAACTGAGGTAACTTTCTCTTATTCCATCACCATTACCTACTTCTCCACATACACAGTGTCTCTAATAACTAATGTAGATAGATAGATGATAGGTAGAAATATAGATAGATATATGGTAGAATATAGGTAATGTATAGATACATATAGAGATAGATGATAGGAAGATGCCTCTTTCTCAAATCCACATTCTGTTTATTAGATACTATTTCTCTTCTTCATTTCTTCCTTCTTCAGAGGATCAGATCTACAGAACAAGTTGGTACAGGTGACCAGGCCCACACTGTGATGGACTGGTACAATTTTGCCTGGATGGGAATCTAAGCAGATTGGCCAACCTTAAGCTATCTTTGTATTTTCCTTGTCAATATCACTAAATAATTACATATTCAGGAAAAAAATCCTGGGTGATTCCTTTCTGGCTGTACAGACTCAGGAGATGGTGAAGCCTAAGGCTTGCCTGCACCTCTTTTTTTTTTTTTTTTTTTTTTTTTTTTTTTTTTTTTTTTTTTTTTTTTATGAAGGTGGGGTACTTCATGGCCAAAATAGGTTTCTGTGCAGTTAGAAAAGTTATCAGCATGAAGACATATGGCTCTAGATGGACTCCCCTTGCCTTCAATAGCTTCTCCATCCAGAAAAATGTCAGCCTCTGAGCAGATCACTTGGCAAATAAATGATTGATTTGAAAACTTCCTCTCTATCGCATTTAATTGATTCTGGACTCTGACAGATTCCCCAGGACCATTCTTTATTATTATTATTATTATTATTATTATTATTATTATTATTATTATTATTTTCATTAAAAAGTCATCTTTATCATTGTATCTCCCTCCACCAAATCCCTCCCAGCCAGCCCTCAGCCTCTCCACCCCCCATCTACCCATTCTCTCCCTCAAAATCCGATTCACTCATCCCAAAGTCAATGCTGGGTTGGGTGTTCCTCTATAAGGGATGGGCTCTAAGGTGCCAGCCCATGAACAGGAACGCAGTTTGAGCCCACCCTTTGTGGCTCCACACACTACTCATGCCAGCCCTGGACCATTCTTTAGGCAGAGTTCAACATTGTGTCCTAGAGCTTTCTCTCTCACACAGATGTTTCATAGTTATTTTGCTCCCCAGCCATCTTGATCACTCATTGTGGGGATTTTGATAGAGTAAATTATTTGCCTCAATGTTTCT
This sequence comes from Phyllotis vaccarum, assembly GCA_033318265.1. NCBI lineage: Eukaryota > Metazoa > Chordata > Mammalia > Rodentia > Cricetidae > Phyllotis > Phyllotis vaccarum. The sequence continues at coordinate 29,176,841 of JARWLC010000012.1, read as the reverse complement.
AATTTCACACAAAGATGAATCACAGCAATATTGCCCTTGACCACTGACCAGAACATCCAACCAGAAGAACAAGTGCAGATAGCAGAGTGGTGGTAGAGAAGAGGGGCTTTGGTGATTATAGGTTATGGGTTAGGCCTCTTATTTCATAATAAGGCCTCTTTACCTTTCCCAGGGCCATCAGCACATTGAGGCCTAACACAGAAGCTTGCTAAGCTTTCCTGGTCACATGGAGAGTGCTGGGCTGTAGGTCTGTCCCTCAGATGCTGTTCTGCTCAGTCACAGTCAGTACCCATGGCTAGGGTGCTTTGAAATATTTGTTAAAAATGTGTTTTATTTGTTTCATTATGTAAAGTTGTGTTGCTGCTTTACCTTGCCTGCCTAGGACCCCTGACTAGTCCAATAAGAAACTAAATGGCCAATATCAAGGGAGGATATGTAGGTGGAACTTCTAGGAAGAATTTAGGCTCCAGAAAGAAGAAGAGACAGGGAGATGCCAGGGGCTAGCAGGGAAAGGAGGAAAGTAGGACATACAGAATGAAAGAAAGGTAAAAAGCCTGAGGCAAAACATAAATGAATAGAAAGGGGTTAAACTAAATTAATTGAGCTAGTAGGACAAGCCTAAGCTAAGGCCAAGCATTCATAGTTAATAATAAGACTCTCTGTCTTTATTTGGAAACTGATTGGCAGCCTCCTCCCACCTCCCCAAATTCCACCTATGCTGGGGAAATGACTTATCTTCTGAAATCAAAGGTGGTTGGCTAAGAAGATGAAGTCACCAGAGGTACGACTATTGTTGCTTGACATAGGTCAGCAGATAGTTACTGGCTGGATAATGCCAAGCAGGCTCTCTATTGAGTGTTTAGGGCTTGGGTTTGCCTTGTGTTCTAAAGAGATGGTGAGGTTTCCAACAGTTTGTTATTTATGTTTTTGTTTGACTTTTAAATCTTAGCAGGCTTAGAACTTGACAATCTACATGTGGTTTACATGTAGACCATTTCTCTGTCTCATATACATTATACATAGTCTGCACAAAGCAACATAGAGTATACATACAGATTACCAGCAGGACTTCAGTTTTTACACTGCTGAGGCCCAGTCTTAGATCTTACTGCTTTGTCTAGTTGCTTCACCAGGATTTCCCAAGGGGTCCTCAGAGTCATATTCCTGTAGTGAGAAGTTTCTCTGTCCCACCCAGCCAGTCCCACAGCCATTCTTGGTCCCAAGTAATCACATAAAGGCGTATATGCTTGGTCCATAGGTCAGGTATACTACTTGCTAACTCTTAATCTTAAACTAACCCACTATTATTATCTATGTTTAGCCATGTGGCTTGGTACCCTTTTTTTTTTCTTTTTTTTTTTTTCTTCAGTGCAACATTCTCATCCCCCTTCTGCATCTGGCTCATGTCTGTGTTTCCTTTTCCTCTTCCCAGAATTCTAGTCTGGTTCCCCCACCTATACTTCCTGCCTGTCTTCTGGCCAATCAGCATTTTGTTAAACTAATATTTACAGTGACAAATATTTACAGTGTACAAAAGCATAGTCCCACAGAAGATTTCGTTGTTATGGTGGTGACAGGGCTCTGCTGTGAAATAATCCTCTGTATACTTTAAACACTTGTCACTTGAATTGATTTAATAAAAAGCTGACAGGCCATTAGCTGGGAAGAAAGATCGACAAGAAAGCCAAAGTAGGAGAATTCTGGGAATAGGAAGGTTGGAGTCACAGAGATGCCAGGCAGAAACAGAGGAAAAAAAGATGAGAATGCTGTATTGAGAAAGAGTCCCAAACCATAGATAGATATTATGAGTTAATGTAAGAGTTAGTTAGTAATAATTCTGATCTATAAGCTGAGCATTTGTAAGTAATATTAAGTCCCCAAGTCAATTATTTGTCAAGTAGATGTGGGGTATTTGAGAGTTACTGGTAGGATAGAAATTTCTTCCCACAGGGCTCTGCCCTCATGAAACTCATTTCTGTTCCAGAAGAAAGTAGCAGAGTTCTATCTTCTGAGAACATAGTTTTTCCTCCAGAAGAAGGTTACAAAGCCCTGTTCTCTAGGACTTCTTTCTTAATGTAGGAAGGGAGTACCTCTGGGAATTTGGGTGGCATTGGGGTATTTGGCCATTATGCTTCAGAGAGAGGCTCTATTGTAGAAAATCAGAGTTGACCTAGAGAATTGGATCATGGCATCTCAAAGAACTAGAATATTGTTTCATAGTCACAGAAGCATCTTTGGTTGGGAGCCTGGTGGAAATGCATCATTTGTTGCCTGAGCCAAGCCTAAGTAATAATACAGTAGCCATGGTGAAGGCTTCCTCTTGTGCATGAATGCAGGTCTGAAGATACATTTCTGTAATTTATAAAACCACATTTACACGTTTAGGTCTGAAGGAAAACTGAATTGGAAACTGAGACAATTTCTCTGTATTCCACCACTATCACCTACCTTTTCGTATCTGCAGTGTTCTTAATGACTAACATATGGTGATATATTTTATATTTAATAAAATCAGTCCAGAATATCAGAGAACAGACCTACCCACAGTTGAGCCACAAAGGTCCAAGACTGGTAACTCACTCCTTTAATCCAAGCACAGGAAAGACTGAATGGAGATCTATGTATTTAGTACCATAACTCCAGAGATGAAGATCTTTCTGTGTGTCTGTGAGTTCAAGGCCTAAGTACCAAACAGTAGTAGCTCACATCTTTAATCCTAAATCTAGGATTATTATGCAGAGTTGAACCTGGAAGTGAAACAATTGAGCAGAGAAGATATTTAACGCAGACTTAGGCAGACATTGAGGTATTCTATAGAAGTGACAAGCCAGGCTGAGGACTCTTGGAGATAGCTTTTACCCTGAGAAGTTGGCTGGGTGAGAATTGACTGTGCTATGGGTAGTGGAATTATGTTGTTACATTGTAAATAATTGTACCACCTCCTGGTTTAATAAAAATGTTGAATGGCTGAAGGTAAGCAGGAAGTATGGGTGCAGCTACCAGACTAAAAAAAACTTTGGGAACAGGAAGAACAGAACAGAAATGTCACAGAGACTCCAGAGTTGCCAGACAAGCCAGAAGATGCAGAGGACAGCTATGCTGCTCTGAGAAAAGGTACCAAGCCCCATGGCTGAACCGGATAAGAGTCATGGGTTAGTTTAAGGGTAAAGAGTTAGCAAGTTATATTTCTGGGCCTTAGGCCGATCAGCACAAAATTAATATAAGCATCTGTGTGTCTCTGAGGGTCTGTAGGTCTGCAGATCTGCGGGTCTGTGGATCCAAACTTTGAGGCTAGGCCAGAAAGTCTGTTCCAGATACATAATACAACAGGTATGTTTCCTCTCTCTGAGCTTTTCCCCAATATCTGGCTCTGAGTTTTTATTAAATACTAACTAGAGTTTATCTTTCACTAATGTATTAGGGCAGAATGGTAGATATAAATGCATAGACAGAGAAAGACCAGAATAGTCTCTATATATATATATAAAAGAATAGACTCTCTCTCTCTCTATATATATATATATATACATATATATGATTCAGTTATGTCATACATAGCTAGAAATAGAATGGTAGATAAATTGATGGTAGATAAATAAAATGCAGTTTGATACATAAGTAGATAATAAGTGTAGGCAGATTTTGCCTGTCCTAGAAATCTTTTTTCAAATAATCAATCAGAATCTTAGTATAAATTGTAATTGCTCAGCCAATAGCTCATGCTTATTACTAACTAGCTTTTACAACTTAACCCATTCCTATTTATTTACATGCTGTCTCAAGGCTTGTAGCCTCTACCTCTGTTCTATATATTTTTAATGTCTGACTGGTTATCTGTCTATCTAGTAATTCCTCTGACTCCAATTTTTCTTATCATATCTTTCTCAGTTTGGGTTTTCTGCCAAACTTTACCCTACTAGCTATTGGCCAGCCAGCTTGTTTATTAAGCCAATCATAGGGACTTACTTTTATTTACGCAGAATAAAGGCGGATTACTCCAAAGTAAATAAGTACATTGTTTCTTGAGATAAGATATATTGGTGATAGACAGATGATAGATGGCTCATAGATAGGTATCTAGAAAGATGATATGTATATTGATAGATAAATGATAAATTAATAATAAGTGGGTAAGATGCAGCTAGATAAATTATAAATAAATACATAAATAAATGTATGATAGATATAAGATTGGTTGATTATAAATAGGTGATACATGATAGGTAAGTAAATGACAGATTAAACGATAAATACATGAATGATAGATGATAGATGGATGAGAGGCTATGGATGACAGATTATATAGATAGAATAATAGGTATATAGATAAATAGATACAAATAGATAAATAGAGATAGATAGACAGATAGGTAGATAGATAGATGTCAGATGAGTGTAGATATACAGACAGGCAGATAGTTTGAATGAGAATGTTCCCATGACTTTAGGTATTTGAACACTTGGTCCCCAGTTGGTGGAGCTTTAGGGAAACTGTGTGTGTTTCCTAGAGGGAATACATCACTGGGTGCAGACTTTGAGAATTCATAGCCTCTCTATATTTTCAGTTTTATCTCCTTGCATCACACCTGTATTTACTATGTGAGCTCTTAGCTTCTGCCCTGACCAGCATGTCTTCCACTTGCTGCCTCTTGTCACTCTGGAAATGTAAACTCATAAACTCATATAAACTCCTATCTTTATAAATTATTCTGCTCATGATATTTTATTACAGCAACTGAAAAGTAAGTGATGCAGATAGGTGATATATGATAGATACAGATATACAGATGATAGATGATAGATAAATGATTTGTTAACACAATTATCTCATGTGGTTATGGAGGCCAACAAGTCTCAGGGCCTGCCACCTGCACTTTGGAGAATGAGAGCTGGTGATGTAATGAAATCTAGGGTTATTGATGTTGTGAAAAACAAGGAATTGTAGTACCTCTCTCAGAACTAGACCAATAGTACTGTATATGGGGTAGGAGCAGGGAAATTGTGTGAGGTAGGTGTCAAATCAAAGGCACCCAAGAGTGCTGAGACCTCAGGACAGGAACAGATAGATCGCAACCCAGGAAGATTCAAAGAGATGTATTTCTCCCCAGCCATTTTTCATTAGAGTCCTTCATCTTTCAAATCAGTTTTTTTTTTCCCCAGAAAGTCCCTCTCCCATATCCAGAGGGACTGTGGTCTCAATGAGTACTTTAGCTTAGTCAAACTTTTATAACTGGCTACCATGTGTTGGCAGTGTTAATAACTAGTGTTCATAGTTTATGCTTAGGCTTCCTGTGTTATGCATGATGCATTCCATGGGTTTTAGCAGACATAACAATATATTCACCATCACAGAACCCATGAAGAAGTTTCCCTGTCCAAATATGTCTTATACCTCCTATTCCACTTTGCTCCCAGCTACTAGTTAACTTTATATTTTTCTTTTACCTTTTCCAAAGTACCACTTGCTGCAATGGACAGTATGCAGCTGTCGTAGACTAACACTTCACAACTTGCACCATTTACCTTTGATTCCTTCTTGTCACACATTGGCACAAATGCTGACACATTTCTTAGTAATGTCCCACCATTTGGCTACATCTCAGTGCATTTACCCATTCTCTCTTTGGAGGACATCTTTTCCTTCCTTAGAGTGAAGCTTTATAACATTTGTATGTAGAGAGATAGCTCAGTCAGCCAACTGATTGCCTTTCAAGTGTGAGGACCTGAGTTCACTTTCCAGAAACCATGGACAAGTAGTACAGTTTGTGACCTCAGTACTGATGAGGTTGAAATGGGCAGATCCCTGGAACTCACCAGCTAGCTAGGCTACTGAGTGAGCTCCAAGCCAGTGAAAGACTGTGCTTCAATTTTCAATAATGTGGGTGGTACTTGAGGAAAAAATTGCCTGAGGTATTCGGCCTCTACACATGTTCATACACCCACATACATATGTGTACGCATATACATAAACACATAATTACACAAGTATCACACATGTATATATATATATAGGTACATATACATATGTACTTCAAAATACATGCATTTATACATGTAAAAATTGAACACAACACAATACACACATGTACATATATGCACATATACACACATACCCATACATATGCACACATACATGAACACACATACATATACAGAAACCCCATATTCATACACAGGTCCTTGGATCTACTCACTTGGTAACAGCAGAAAGGCCAGTCTTCCATCGTTCCTTGCAGGATCAGTGTGTTCTGGTTTCTCAGACACTGCGTGACCATTTTCTGCATCACTCTGGTGACAAGTAGAAGCTCTTTCCCATGGCTCATGCACCCACTGGTGTTCACTGTGGTCCACATTCTGAACTTCGGCCATTCAGATGGATGTGCAGTGACTTGTAAGGCAGTTTAATCATCAGCTCAGTTGACTGACTGATACTTTTAAACACAACGATATGCATGGAGGAATGATGGGGGACAAAAATGAACCGAGGACACATGTGGGTAAGGGCAGAATGTGGAGGAAGATGTCACATGAGCTGTGCAAGGCAGCAGTAAGCAGTGCTGAGGACTTAGACACAAATCATGGGCATCTGTCCTACCTTACTGAGCTTCAGCCTTCAACAGGAAAGCAGGGAGACTTCACAAAAAGTTAATGCTTTTCTGTCTTCACTTAAGAGAGAGAATAGGAAGTTCCAGGAACCTGGGCTAACCTTGAGGACATTCTCTTCCTTACTCTGACCTCAGTACTTCTCAGGCAGATGCCCTAGCTCCCTGTCTCTATGTAGGCACACACCCTTCCTCCCCGTGTCCACTGGATCTCTTTAGTGTGAACTACAGTACATAGAGCCTTTTCTTGGTGGATGGGGCTCTGTTGGCTCTTTATTGTGCTTCTCTTGTTTCCACAGCCTGTTTATATCTTACGATCCCAGGAAAATCTATCAATAAACAAAACCATTGGTGTACCACAGGGGTAACCATTTCTTTAAATGATAGAAGTATGGTAAGTACTTGTATGATTTTTATGTCGTAACTGCCCTAATGGTTGTCACTGAGCAATGGCAAATTCCTCAGTTTCCCCTCCCCATATCAATGCTTTCTCTTCCTCTGAGCAGATAAGTCTCAAGAAAGTTCAGTGTTAAATCACTTCTAGTTTTCTTTCTCAGTTCAACATCAGTAAAAGTGATTCAACAGAATCCAAAGGCTGGGAACAGCTGGAAATGTGACCCCAGAACAGAAGACACTTGTTAATCATCTTTAACTGACACTTGAAGCTTTGAAACCAGGATGCCACAGATGTCTGCCAACTGAAAATGTGCCTGAGAAACTAGCACAAGTTCACTGCTTAACTCCCAGAGAACCTTCCACCAACCCCAGTTTTTGCATCTATGGGCTTCAGATCTGGTTCTGCAGCAGAAGGCAAATGTGACAGGCTTCTTACACAATCCCTGCTTTTCATGGAGCTGACCTTACATCACTAAGGTCCTGAAAATAAGCCAAGGCATTACATCCTTACCACGTGGTTCCCTTCACAGGTCTAGTTTGTTTTGTTAAACAGTTTGTACTGTACTCCCAAACCCATCACTACATAAACAGCAATTAGCTCCTGCTGACCTAATAATAATCTTCATGCAGATCAGAGTCAGCTGATATGTCCCTAATTAGAGGAGCCTACAATCACATCTAAACCAGAGGTCAGACTTTGCCTAACAGGCTGAGGGAGTTGTAGGCACTGCTGTGGTGTCCCGGTGGGTCCTCTGCTGCTAAGGGCACTCCAAGGGAAGGAACTTTGTTTTTTCTCTTGGTTCTTCCAAACCCCATGTGAGATTCTGGGTTCACTCTTGATGTGGCTGCAGAAGATATTTCTTTTCCATCTGTTTCTTACTCCCATCATTATGTTTCTCCCTCCATCAATATAAACAGTGGCTATTCCCAGCAAATTATTTTGGGACACCGTTTTTCAAAAGGCCATAGCAATTAGGAAACATCAATGAAAGATTCGTGTCTATTTTTATAATGATAGACTTTTCCTGAAGCTAATGAGTGAGTGTGGACTCCCACTCTGTGGGTCTATCTCTGATGAGCTATGACTAACCCTTCATTTACCCATTTCTTCTCTCCTCCAGCTTGCACACCACCCTATCAGAAGCACCTCCCCAGACTAGATCACATATTATGGAAAAATTTCTTGACCCTCAAGGCAGGCAGTGACAGGTCACATATTCCTTCTTGTTTCTATGGAATAGTTTTTGGTCACAAAAACAGTAAGGCAAGCAATCATAATAGTTATGGAGGTGTGAGAGTGTGTTCTAAAACTATGAACTCCTCTTCTGATAGAGCAATAATATTCTGTTGATAGGATTGTTGCTGGGATGCCCTGAAATTATAAAAGGATATTTTTTCTCCTCACCACTATCTCTTATTTCTCCTTTCTGTTAGTATTTGTTTGCTCATATACACACGCTTCTACACACACGCACACACACACACACAGAGTGAGAGAGTGAGAAAGAGAGAGGCAGAAGCAGAGAGAGAGACACAGAGAGAGAGTTTGAAAGCAAAACATCTATGAGTGCAGTAGAGATGTTCGAATTCATCTAATCTGTCCAGTGAGGTTCTGTTCTAGAAGCATTCCCAGCCAGCAACTTTGTCGCCCAAAGCTCAGTTTCTCAAGAGATGATGCAATTCTGAGAAGGTGAAGCACCAAGTCTCTAAAGACAAAGACATCCCAGAACTCTGCCCGATGTCTCGGTGTCAAATGTCAGATGGGCCAGGGCTATTGGCAAATTCTTCTGCCATAAGCCTGTTCTCTAACACCACTCAGGTGATTCTGAAAGAAAAAAATTCTTTGTCTAAGTAATCACCCAAAAAGCCCACTTGAATTTCAGCTATGAGAAGTGCATAGGCCTTAGGAATACCTCTGTTTTTGCTTTTCTGTTACTGCATTTGCGTTTCTTCTACGTGAGAAATAAAGCAAATTATCTATAGAGAAAATACTTAAGAAATTATAGAGTAGAAGCAAAATCCAAAAATACACAGCAAACCCTGGCGTGGTCAACAGAAATGCAGGCAACTAGGAGAGGTAAGCTGTCTAGTAACACCATGTGGCCAAGAAAGGCTTTGTGGACCACTGAAGCCTGTGGTTATTGAAACCATTGCCCACCAAAGTGATTTGCATATGTGTGCTCCATTAGTCTATTCCTCATGATCTGTTAAAGTACACAGAAGAACCACAGGTGAGTCAAGATTATTAAGAGTCCATCTGTCTATCCATTGGTCCATTTCCCCCACCCACCCCAAATCTGATGCTTTGTCTACGCATCCCATTCAGACTCATGTAGACCTGAATTCAGGCTTCCTTCACATAGGAGTTTTTTTCTTCTTTTAGAAATATTGATCATAAATCTCACTTTTTATTATTGAATAAGAAATCCCCCAGGTACAAGCCTAATATGTTTTGTACCAAGCACTTGAGCTGCCCTTAAGGAGTTTCAGGACAAGGATGGGGTAGGTACCCAAATGGGTGATAAGTACCAAGACTCAGAATCATTTCCAGCTGTGCCACAGTGTACACAGGAGCCCAAAAATATATTTCTAGGAATGAAGACTTGGCCTATAGATAGAAATAAGGCACCAGGGATTTTCATAGCAACTTTCACTAACCAGATGATTCAATCACAATTCATGCCTGCAGGGTACGTTTTACTAACTATGGAATGGGAAGGTTGATTCCTAGGACATCAAGTTTAAACTATGACCTTTTATCATGACTGAGTTTGGAGAAGACAGGCTTGGTGTGATGAATTCAAGTTTGCCTTCTCAAATTTAAGCAAAGGGAACAAGGATGAAGACTGGATCCTGTTCTCCGTTTTTTGAATCTGTGCATTTGTTTTTGGCAGAGGATGGTATCATACTCAGGAACTGAGACCAATGGCCTTTCCTGAGCATAGGTGTGAGCCTCGCAGAGTGGACCAGCTACTGGAGCATCAGGTGGAACCACAGATTTTCACCCTCCCAGTGCAAGATGATGATGGTTAGCAGCTGCTTTAGTTACTTTGGCAGCCAATGTACCAAAGCATATCAGAGGGTAATCTACTGAGGAGCTTCTGTGGGGGCTCTGCCATACATGAGCCTGTAATTTTGTAAGGAGCACGAAAATCTACTCACCACTTCCCAGACTGGAAGGGAAGATTGCTTCCCTTGAGAAGGGTGAGTGCCTGACAGCAGTTTACAGATGCAGGAAGCAATCTCACAGTCTAACACTTCTGTAGTAGGAGATTTCTGGCCCAGACTTTCGGGCCTAACCTCAAGGTTTAGGCCCACAGACCCACGGACCAACAGACACACACAGAGGCTTACTATAGTTTTAGGCTGTTTGGCCTAAGGCCCAGGCATATAATTAGCTAGTTCTCTACCCCTCATCTAACCCATTACTCTTATCTTGTTCAGCCATGCGGCTGGGTACCTTTTCTTAGAGCAGCAGAGTTGTCCTCTGCTTCTTCCGGCTTCTCTCTGGCATTCTGCTCTCTGCTTCCTGTTCTCAGAGTTTTCTTAGTCTGGTAGCCCCACCTACACTTCCTGCCTGCCTTTGGTCAATCAGCGCTTTTTATTAAACCAGTGGGTGGGACAATTATTTACAATGTAACAACATAATCTCCCATACACTTCTGGGGTGTCTTTTCCTTGTGCTGTGAGATAGAAGAACTCTGCCCCATTCCATGCACACAGTGCAATGGACCTTGGCTCTTGTTTTGTTTACCACAGGAGTTGGTTGTAATTGTCACGCCCAAGGTTAGCCATAAAGGGTCTCCTGATTTACACTTTCAATGCTGCTGTGCACTGGCTGGCCTCTTACAAACACACAGTCTTCAAGAGTGTGGTCTAGTTAAGCATCTAGTAAAACATATGTGTTCATAAGAGTTGGTGTCTGTGGAGACATATGATAGACATGGGCAGAGATTTCTATCTAGAAAGATAAACAAATAAGAAAATCACAAACATTGGAGGGTTGGCAATGTCTGCCAACTCCTGTGAACTAGCACCTGTCTTGCTGTTGAATGTGATATCACAAGCCTGCGATAGAAAGGGAATAGGAGCCCTAAGCTCCTGTGTATTTTGTGACAGTATTAACTACACTGATTTCAAGTCTTTGATCACATCAATGCTCAAGGCCAGTTGCTTCACTTAGAGATGCAACTTCCCAGCTGGTAGTCAGTGCAGTTGATGGTTTAAAGATTGCATGCTCCCGCTGGTTTAATAAATTCTCCATTAAGGAAAATATTGTTCATAATGAGATTGGAACTCTCCATTTCTTGTGGTTTATAACCAGTCGCCATCTCTTCAAATGAGTAGCTAAGACCAAGGGGGAATTTGCCCAATTGCTGCAGATCCAGAAGGATCTGAGATGATGAGCAGTGATCGGCTGCCTATAAATTACGTCATAGGTTGGTTCTCATTCTAGGATCTGCCATCCGAAGAGCTGTGAGTAGAATGATGACTTAGTATGAGCTAAGAGAATGTTAGACATATTCTATCTGGGAGAGGAGGATCAAATTTCTTTGTCTTGTGGAACCTAACATGGCCCCCATGATGGAAGAGCAAGGACAGAGAGACAGATGGGGCTGTACCACATGGAGCTGTGCCAAGCTGATCTCACAGTGTCTGTATTTCTGGCTAGGACAGCCCAATTGCAAGAAAAGGGCAGTGGACTCTGGGGCAGGGATGGCACCCTGTGATAGCTGGAAGGGGACCAGCACAAGAAATAGGAGAATTTAGTCCTCATAGATGTGTGCCAGTTATTTGCCTTCTGTGTATGGTGTAAATGATGTGTGAACATAAACTGAGGTAGCAGTGGAGCTGATTGTTTATATCTTATGTGTATGTGTATATGGCACTGTGTTCAGGTACCAGGAGCACTGAGCCTTCCTGAGCACAGTGAGCCTTGAAGAGTGGCCCAGCAGCCTTCTTGACCAGGGTAGCACATAGAATGCCTCTCTCTAGGGGTAAGATGGCTAGCAGCTGCTTTGGTTATCATGTCAGTTCATGAACCAGCACTTACCTGAAGCAAACCCTTTGAGTGCTATACATGGCATACACAGACAGTATGACATGCACATGATGCATATGCAATCTGTGTTGTAATAGCATGTATACATTTTATATGTTGCATTATGTAGGATGTATGGAAATAAATACAAGCAGAAGGTACAATGATTGTTATATACAGAGCATATAAACTGTATAGTACATATGGTATGTGAAGTGTGTTCTAAAGTTGTGTGGCATGAGTGCTTGTAGCATAGTCTGTGTGTGATGCATACATATGTGGCTTGTATAAGTGTGGTGTCTATACAGTTTGTGAGGCTACTGTGGACTGATAAGTGTGTTGTGTTTGTGCTATGTACATGGTGTGTCTAGTCACATGGTCAGCGTATGATCATACTTTTGGTCTGGTCTCAGGAAGACTGTACCCATATTCCATATCTCTATGTTAGGGATATAAATGTGACATATGGCTCTGTCTTCCTGAGGCAACACTCTTCCTGCCATGCTGCTTTCCTGACTGAGCGTCCATTTTAGTATTTCTTACCCCTCCCCTGTATGGGCCGCTCTCCTGGGTCCAAGTCTGTACTCCCCTCCCCTGTACATACTCTTTGACATGTCTCAGGCTTGGCTTTCAAGAACAGAAACTAGCATTTTTGTTACAGTCTCCAGAGGAGTTGGGGGTGGGGGAGAAGCTAGGGAGGGAATTAGGGGAAGCTCAGGTATGTCTAACATCCTCTTGCTGACTGGGGATCCTGATGTTGAAGTCAGCTTCATCTTGGAACACTGTGGCTGCTGTACCTGTCAGGTGTTCCCACAAAGATGGGCACACTCTGTAGCCAAAACACCTCTAGGGGTGTGTTTCCAGGAACCTTTCTACAGGTCCTAATCTGCTTTTTCCCACAGAGACCTCAAGAGGTGAATTCCAAGTCTTTCTAGGAGTGAGCCAACACTGTCCTGTCTTCCTTGGCTTATAGACTGTGGAGATAGTGGCCAAGAGCCTAGGTCCCCTTTGTCCTCATCTTCTCTGGTACACTGCTTGCTGCTAACAGGTATCTTTGTCCTCAACTGGCCTTCTTTGTCCTCAACTGGCCTTCTTCATGGTTGAATGTCCTTAGCTGAGCCTTCTGTGAACCATGGATGTCCTGAGCACAGGACAGGATGCTGGATATTTCCTGAAACTCTCATTAGTCCAAAAGGACCAAGTACACTTTCCACATCTCCCCAAATTTCCTTTCCAAAAGGGAAGAGGCACATCTATTTCACCACACGTTTGTGGGATTTTTATGGGTCTCTATGATTTTGTAACTCTTGACAAATAAAGCTAGCAGGCTTTCATATGGTGACAAGGGTCGTGGGTCAACAACATCCAGGTGTTATTTTAAGAATAGCAACAAAATCAAGTCTTTCCTAGTCTTCTGGAAAGGCGACCGCCAGTGTTACATAACACTTAGAGGCCGACCACAGGCTCAGGACGGTATGGGTTGGGTGACAAAGACTGTTGTCCTTTTTCAGATCCCCATCCCCCACACAGAGCCAGCAAGGTACATGAAGGAATTTCCATATTTCTGTGAATGCACAAAGGACTAGACATTCGCCTTCATATTTAATAAAGATCTCTGCCGTCAGCTGCAGCCTGCGATAAGTGTAATATCCTTAAATGGTTAATCCAGGGCTCAGGGCTCAAGTGTTTTCTGCGGGTTGAGGCAGGAGGCTGTTGGAGCTGCCGTGTGCATTTCATAAACCCACAGGAAGAAAATGTCTTTGCTTTGGCTTTTTACTCTATCTTAAATGCTTTATTTTTTTCATGGGCTAGATAAGGCCTGGTTCTTCACAGAACACCAGAGCTTAGCTGCTGCTCCGTCTCTCTCTGTTAAGGAAAAGGTCCTGTCTGCGCACAGATGTCTCAGATTAAATTGTATCGCAGCGTCCTCACAGTGCTCAGCTCTAGATGAACCTGCCAAAAAGGCCGTAGGCAAGAACTAAATTGCTTTGGTTTCAGTACACAGTGAATTTGGCTCAGACAAGCTGAATCAGTACATTAAATGCGAATCCCTCACAGATTTGAAAGCAGCCCTTAGCACAATTATTGACTGTGAGTGATGATTATGTCTAATTGAAGGAGACTTGAGCTACCTGTAGCTCGGCTGGAGTCCACCCGCGCTGAGGCAAGCACTGCCTCTTAATTCAATGTTCCATCTTGGTAGCCTCGATTGAAGTGGGATCCTGAAGTGTTCACACATGGTCCATAAACTTTAATAAACTTCACAGGCCCAATAACTAGGCAGAGTACATAATTCAATTTTTTTTTAATTCAGGAAGGGAAAATGGCTAACAAGTATGTTGGGCTACAATAATGCATGAGTCCCCTGTACACTACAACCTCCCTGGAAATGGAAAATTGTGTCCTTGATTGCTGATGATCCTTGTGTCACACTAGAAGCTGCCTCTTTCTTTAGGGCTGTCCCCATTTCTTGGGACAGAACAAGCTTCCAGCTAATTTGAAGAAAAACATAAGTGTGTGACTATTTTGTACCTTTGCCTAAGGAGGCAACATTAACAGAAAGAGATGTTCATGGGTTTCTTAATGGGTTCCTCACGATTGTCTAGCCAGCTCTGACTCACTGCCAGGGACAGTCGCTCATGGCTGCAAGGAAGTCTCTCCCTACCCCAGATTTAGATATTCTTTTTCAAAAACTAGAGGAAATAAAGGCAAGTTTTTAAAAGAGCCATATGTTGAAAATCAGATTTTTCAAGTATCCTTTGAAAAAAGACACAAGGGGATGGACACACACACACACACACACACACACACACACACACACACACACACACACACACACATACAGTCTCCCACCCCTCACGCATGTTCATTTAACCACTGGCTATTTTCTCATCATTATGAATACATTATAAATGAGCTTTGGGGCCACTTGCAATTATTGCAGAGTGTCTTACAGCAGTATTTGTTAATAAGCTGCTTTCTTTGGCTGTATACTCAACTCAGGCATACCTCAAAATTGTTCTTTACCCATTGCACAATCCTAATCACCGGACCCATTTATTGTAAGGAATGATCTATGCTGTGCATTTTTGTGATGTTCTACAATAAAGACCACAACCTCAGCAGCCCTAGTTGATGTGGGAACAGATAGATGAAGTAGGGGTGCCCATCACAGATATACGGCTGTCACATAAGCTTGGAGCCTGCCTGCCTCTCAAAGCATGCAAGTGATCCAGGTCTTGACTCCACTTACATCCCACAAGTTTTTTCCCGAGTCTCAGTGTGAAGCCACTAATATCCCAAACATTTTGCTCAGTGTACAAATTGAAACCAAAATGCCAAGTAGAGCATAGGGATAGAGGCCTTGCTTGTTTCTGTAGTCTTGTTAAGAGTCACCTTAGGGACAATGTGGAATCACTGCCAGCATCTGCAAGGTACTTTGGTGCTGAGAACAGCATGCATGTCTGACATCTTCATACACCTTATCTCTGCATCCCAGGTGACTCCTTGAAAGAAACCAACTGACATCTTTTAAAGATTATCACAAACATCGCTTCTCTGGAGGCTGAGGCAAGGGGGCCAGTTTGAGTCCTGGAGCTTGAGGAGTAATATAGCAACATCTTTTCTCAAAACAGAGAGAGAGAGAATGAGAGAGAGAGAGAGAGACAGAGAGAGAGAGAGAGAGAGAGAGAGAGAGAGAGAGAGAGAGAGAGAGAGAGAGAGAGAGAGAGAGAGAGAGAGAAGGAGGGAGGAGAAAGATATTACTAGACTACAGTGAAAAAAAAAAGAAAGAAAAAGATGTTCTTATGACTTTAAAACTTCAACAGCAACAAAACCAGCTCAGTTACAAGACACTGCCCTGTGTCATCATTTCAGTCTATCATTTAACACCGGGACTCCAAGGATTGATTGGGTCTCTACAGGTACGTGTGTTGGGATCCTCCCTGGGAAGTGATAGAGTCTGTAAGTGGCCTATTGAGGTGGAGATGCATGAGGCTGAGGCTCTCATGATAGATTAGTATGCTTATGATACAAGATAAGGGGCTAGAGGGTTTTGTCCCTCTGCCTGGCATACAAAGAAAGAGGCATAACACACTATGGCATGGAGACAGACCATTCTAGGTACTGGCTGCACTAGCTTTGGATTATAGCTTTTCCCAGGCTGTGAGAATAACCTCATGACCACATTCCTAACAGAAATACTGTTGTTGGTCTAGCCTGAGCTAGAAGTCAGCATTGCTATTGTTGCATGACTGTAGAGAAACAGAGTCACAGATTTCTTATACATGGAGTCCAAAAGACACAGGGACAGGAGCCTGACATGATCACTAGGCAAAGACCCTGTGTATGAGTTCTCATGTTAAAGGTGACATCAGTGAGGTCCTAGTACCATCCTCAACCTACCAAATGTGCTAGTAGTGGCAATGTGTTAATTAACATTGAATTCCAGGATGTAAAAAAGAGAAAATTCCAAGCAACTAAATAGTCCAAAGATGGAGTGGGAACAAGGAAGACTCTGGTGCAGCTCTTCAATCAATGGTCTTCATTCTCTCTCAGCAATGTGTGCTTGGGTTTCATGGGATCCCATTTTCATTGATAGCAAGATGAATTGAACTACCAGTAAGTTCTTAGAGAACACTGATTGTGAACCAAAAAAACCAGAAAACTTTTCGTCCCATGAATAAATCTCCAGTTTAGGAGAACTCCCATTTTGGGTGGCAGATCTTATTCTTAAGGATAAATATACTATCAAATACCTAGATGATTCTTTGTCACATACTTTTTACCTATAGCTTTAAGGCTTTTCCTTACCTTCTCCTTGTGAGTACTGGTACCTTACTTGTGCAGTACTGGAAATGGAGATGCCCCTGGGAATTCATGGCAGATGCTCTTGATCTCCTGAAATGTGAATAGACCCTGCTATCTATGCTTCTTTTCACAATGCTTCAATTAAACAGTGGCTTCTTCCCAGGCTACCGAGGAGTACTGACTTCAGTCTGCAGGATTTCTGTCTATCCCCTTTCTCCTGAGGTTCCCCTCATCCCATGTGCTCTTGGACAGTGTACCAGGTTAGGATGTTGTTTCAAGGCCTCTCATTTCATTTGTGCTTAATGTTCTGGATTGCAAGGAGCAGATGTGAGTGGGGACTAGACCCATGATAATCTACTGTATGGGATAATGCTTTTGTACACTGTAAAGATTTGATATTCATTTGTATTTGTTTAATAACGTGCTGATTGGCTAGATGGCAGGCAGGAAGTAAAGGTGGAACAACAAGACTAGGAACATCCTTGGAATGGGAAACAGTAGATGCCAGCCAGACAAAAAGGAAGCAAGATGAGAATGTGTAATAAAAAAAAAAAAGTTATCAACCCATTCAGCTAAACATAAATAAGATTTATTGGTTAATTTAAGTATAAAATCTAGTTAATAATAAGACTGAACTATGGGCCCCATACTTACTATGATGTTAAGCCCCCAAGTCAATTATTTTATTAGTGGGTAGGGTGTGGGACCAGTTGAGTGGGACAGAGAAACTTCCAACTACACTGTTGTTCTTACCAGAAAACACTGTCACATTCAATAGATTTCACCTCAGTAAAACCTGACCTCATGCCACCTCCTGTTTACAGAAAGTGGGAGAATCCTAGACTGTGTGTATGAGTCTCCTGATGCTTCCAGCTCTCATATCAGTTACATGATAATTCTTGTAACAACTGGGAGAGCAAGCATCTGTAGAAGACATGGCCTTTTACTCTTCAAAATGCTGTGAACATGAAACCATGATCCTTGTTATCTGTCTCAATATTCAAACAATTTCAGGAATACACTTACTTCATCTGATCATTCACCTGCACATCTGATCACACATATGCTCAGCTAATCCTCCACATGTTCAAATAATCACACACTTCTTTATCTGATTACCCACTTGCTCATCTGATCAGATACCTACTCAGTTGATAAACAGACTGCTAATCTGATTCACTCATTTACCCAACTGATCACTCATATTCTCAACTAATCAACTACTAGCTCAACTAATCACACACTTCATCTGATTACCAACCTGTTCATCTCTGATCATAAATGTGCTCACTTGATAACCCACCTGCTCATCTGACACCTTACCTGCTAAATTGATTACCCACATGTTCATTTGGTCACCCATTTGCTCATCTGATCACCCCAATAGGTCACCTGATTACCCATCTAGTCACCTGATCACTCACTGCCCAACTTATTGCCCACCTGCTTATCTGATCACTCATCTGCTCATCTAATTATCTACCTGCTCATCTAGTCATAATTCTTCATATTTCTTTGTTATTAAGAAGCAAAATTAAGATGTCATCCAGGTGGGAAACAACACCACCTACATCTGAGTCCTTGGCCATGTGGCTGCTACCTGTGTTTCCCACAGAGACATGTGCCTATAGTTGCTTATCCCTGTGTACTTTAGTAAGTTACCATAGAACTGTTATGTCTATGTATTTTATGCTACTTAAAAAACTTGGATGCCATGCACTCATTAGGGAAAGACAAATGACAGCTATTGAATTTAGGGAAGAGTAGTTATGTAGGTAATGATCAGGCCTGTGACAGAGTTTGTCTTTCTCTTTACCTGGTGACTTTTTCTGCTGTAAAGAAGAATTGTCTAAGTGGTGTGACATGCTGGGTTCTTCTGCTAGAGACCCTAGTGAGTATTGGGTCACATCAGAAATAGTAACTGTAAAAACAGGGATGTTGAGGTATGACCCTATTTTTCTGTGCTCCCAGTGGTTACTTTGAGCCTTTAGCTTTAACCACAACACCCAGAGGATAGGTTGATTTAACTGGGTCTGGAATATCCTTCCTCTGTCAGGTTCATAAAACCCAAAAGATGACCAAAGTTGAGCCTCTATCTGGTCATTTTAGTGCTCAGTGTACCTTTGCCTTGTTGGCAATAGCCAAGAAAGAACCTCTTCAGCAACTCATTTTATAGTCAACATCAAGATTCATAGTCTTCTTACAGATGTTTATGAAGTCACAGAAACCAGAATATCTCAATAGCCTCTGAAGAAGAGGAAGTCAAAACAAATCCATTTCAAAAAATTTCTAAAATATAACTAAGCAATACAAGGGATATAAAACAACTAGAACCCATGACCAGTGGAATAACTCCTTTATAGGGGATTATAAAATAGATATCAAAATATCTTCAAAATAATTAAGGGTCTCATTGTTCAAAGAATTATTGATCAAATGAAAGAGTCAAATGAGCAGACATGTGAATTAAGAAAACATAATCAAGGCCTCGATGAGACAGTTTTCAATATGGATATAATAATTAAACTGGAGGCAATAATCAAAGTATAGAGCAAAAATTTAGCAAGGAGATTGAAACACTAAAAAGTAATCAAACAGAAATACTTCAAATGAAAGAGGTCAATTAACTAAAAACCACATTATCATGAACAAATAGGACAATGCAGAAGAATGAATTTCAGAAATAGAGGACAAGGTGGAGATAGTAGCACAGACAGACATATATAAAAAATAATTAAGCATAAATAATATTTGCAAGAAATCTGGTCACATTCAAGGGGCAAACATGAGAATTTAGTGAGTAGAAGAAGAAGCAGAGGTGAAATCAAATGCAAGGGGCAGATAATTTAATAAAACAATATCATAAAAATTCTCAAATATATAAAAAGAAGTAGGCATTGAAACATAAGAGGCATATAGAACTCCAAACAGGCATGACTAGAGAAGAAACTCCATGATATACTATAATCAGGATGTCAAAATGCAAAATAAAGAAATAAGTCTAGAGTTGGGTTTACTTTTCCTCCAACATCTTAGCATGGTTGCAGTGGTGATCATCACTCTCCAACCTACACCATGCCCCCCATGTATGACAAGAATATCAGATAAGAAAGACATAGGCACAGTAAACATACCTGGGGCAAGAACAAAAAGAAGTATGATGTGGGAATGCCTTTCTGTATGCTGTGAATATCAATCTTTAAATAAAGGAATGTTTTGGCCCATGACAGGCACTGTAGAAAAAGTAGGCGGGGAAACGAGAATAGGTAGGAGGAGGGCAGAGTCACAGACACAGATTGAGCCAGACACCCAAAGAAGAAACATGTAACACAGGTGAGCCACAGACCACAAGGCAGACAGATTAATAAGAAGAGGTTGAGTTAAGATGAAGGATCTATATAAGTGTCTGAGTCATTTTGGTGGTTTTAAGCAGCGGTGCATGGTTAAGTGGTCTGGGATGTATGTCTGTGGGTTTGGACCACTGGCTGGATAAACCAGAAACTTTAATGTAACAGATGGTTTCCCAATGTGGGCTGAATACTCACATAAAACTTGAGAAAGCTTAAAAAGGGATCTAGAGCATAGAAACAGAGCCAAAAGCATCTTCTAAATTGTGTCTTGGAAGCCGGTCATTTTACAGATATAGTGTGCCATCTGGGCCACAAACAAAATGGCGGCAGTGGACTGGTGGTAGGCAGCATAAGCTGCAACCAGTCTGGTTCCCAAAGTCTCACAATAGACTCCGTAGCATGTGATTGATTTAAGGTTTCTGTTGATTTTGAACAAAAAGGAAACAGAGTCAAAGACGGTTTCTTAGTAGCAACACTTCTTGGGTCTGCTCTGTTTGCTGGCAGCAAACAGAGACACAGCCCCTTTAAGAAAACTTCCTGACTCAGCTTTATTTGCAAAAACTATGTGGCTCTTGAAGAGAGTACTAGCATTTTAAAAGCGCTCCTGGTTGGATAATGATTGAGGATTCACAATAAAACAGATTCAGATGGGAAAGCAAAACCCTGTAAATGGGTTACAATGTGTGTAAAATGTGCATAGGTTTTAGAGTGGAGAGAAAAAAAAGTAGAGAAAGTCTTTTAAAAAGAGAAATAGAGTAATAAAAATATGATAAGCCAAGATGGAAGATAGACACAGAGTTTGGATTACGGTTATTAATGTGTTTCCTTTAATTTTTTAACTGTTAATGAGATAAATGCAGAAAGACAATTGATTGTGAAGGCTGCTAAGTTAAACAAGAATATATATATTTAAGGTATCTTGATTTTGAAATTTGTGTCTAAGGATATGTTGCCTTGGAAGACAGATTTTGTTTTTGTTTCCACAGAAAATGAGAACCTGTGGATTGCTTCCAGGCAAATATGGTTTCATCAACCAAGACTACCTGAAAATTCTCTGATGGGAAGAGATGGCCACATCAGCTTCAGGGCTGCAGACTAAGATGATCCAGTTTAAAAAACCTGTAAGATTGCCAGTGCTCCTTAATCAGCAGGAAGGAGTAATGGAAAACTATTCCCTAGTTCCCAAAGTATTGTTTATTAATGTTTGTTTTAATTATAAATGGTTAATGGTCATAGTTAATCCCTTTCTAAGAAGAAAAAGGGGATATGGTATATGAATGATTTTTAAAAATAAGATTATTGAATTTACTTTAATTTAAAAATCAGCCGTTAATCTCAAAATGTTTTGCATTAGTATGGACGTTGATTTATTGATACAAATTTAAGGTCAATTTTGTTATGCTATGTATATTTTTCTGCTCTTGTTTAAGGTATGATGTTTATGTAACTGATTTAGTCTTGTAATGTACAATTAAGAAATGCATGTTAGTTAGATTTCTAGTTATACAAAGATATATTTTAATTAGATAGGTAATCTTCAAACCCTTCTAAGACCAACAGAATTTGGTTTTTAAAATATTTTAAGAACTTAGACTTTCCTGGACAGTGAGACAGATCTGCTCCTGGCAGCACCAATCTACTTGAAGAGAAAAATGGGCATCAAAGAAACTCCATATGGAGTTTACTTTCTTTTTGGCAATGGCTAGAATCTTCTTATATTACTGCTTGACAGTATGCTGTTTAAACTGGACACACAGGTTCCATAGGAAAGTGACCTCAGAGCTTTGGCAGAATAAGCTGAGATGCTCCTTCAGATTTCTGCTTTGCAAAGAAAACTGTCAGACATTCTTCAGGACAGAAGGAGAAGTGAATTATTAACTATACCCGAATGGGCAGTGCAGCCCTTCAGATTTCCTGCTTCACTGAAATTAAGAGTCTCTGGGCTTGTAGGCTGAAGATGAATGCCCCAACTTTATAAAGGAAGTTTGGGTGACTGTCCGGGCAGATAGGTGTCATGTCTATCATTTCTAGATTTTGGAAGTTGCTTGCAATTCCTGTTTACTTGGGTAAATATTATATCCTTGTGTGGTCTTTGATGTAGCTGAAGATTAGAAAGTAATAGGTATAGTTCCTCTTAGTTATTTTAAAAGGTATATTGGATATGAAACTTTAGATTCACAAGGATAAAGTAGATAATGGAGTATTTTCTTTAATTTTGCTAAATACAAATAGACTAGATATTGTAACTATAATTCTTGCTTGACAGCTATTTTGTTATATGTAATTTTGCTGTTAAAATTGATGCCTTCATTTTTGATTTGACAAAAATGGGGAGGTGATGTGGGAATGTCTTTCTGTATGCTGTGAATATCAATCTTTAAATAAAAGACTGTTTTAGCCTATGACAGGCACCATAGAAAAAGTAGGCAAGGACATTAGAATAGATAATGGGAGGGCAGATGAAAGAGCTAGCTAGCAATGTGCCTAAGTCATAGGCCAAAACAAATAGCATAAAGTTAATATAAGTGTTTGTGTCATTTATGTCATTTATTGGGACTTTGGGATTGCTGGTTCAGATAAGCAGTGGTGGGCAGATCTGAACCATAGAACTAGCTGGCCATAAACCCATTGTAACAGAAGTGGTTCAAAGGCAAAGTTCAGTTTAAACATAACAGTCCAATCCTGTTTGGCAAAGCTACATATGATGAACACTGTAAGGAAGTACCCAATTATAAGCTTTTCACTCCAGTGTGGAGACTGAATATCCATGGTTCCTTCACCAGGACAGACCTCCAGGAGCTACTTAGTGAAGAACTTATCTAGCTGCTTTCAAGGCACAGAGCCCAAGTAACTTAAACCAGAAACACAAAGGGTGGAGATGCCTCAGCTGCTGGTGAAGAGGCACAAACAGGTTCAGTAGGCTATATATTTGAGAAACTAAAATTGTATTGAATCAGTAAATAAGAAAGAAGACTAAGAGCAGAATTAGAAAATAGAGACTCACATAGAAAGATTAAAAATATCAGAATTACCCTGTAAATCATCAATAGCCTTGAAAATAAGAAGAGCATGGAACAGAACAAGTCAGTCTCTGAATGTAATAACTGTGAACCATGACTTTTATTTGTCCCATGCAAAGCTATCTTTCAGTGTTGATGAAGAAATTTAGAGTATTTAGAGACAAGAAACTAAGTTAAAGAATTCATTACAAGCCAGCTAGAGCTGAGGAAAATTCTCAGTGGAACATTTTACAAGGAAGGAAGTTAAAAATGACCAAATGTCAGATAAACAAACTATAAACGAAGAAGAAATAATACATCTTGTCCTAACACAGAACTTTACCAAACCCCAAAAACTACTATGGGAGCAGAAAAGGTAATATTAATAACACAGCAAAATAGAACATTTCTTAGGAGATGCACAGGGAATAGTAACCTCCTTTTATGATAGCCTTAAATGTAAATTGTCTCAACTCACCACTTAAAAGATGAGGACTAATAGACTGCATTTTTTTAAAAAAAAAAAACAAACAAACAAGGCTCAACTATATTTTATCTCTAGGAAGCACTTAGCCATCAAAGATCCCAAAAACTTAATATTGAAGGATGGAAAACAATCTTTCAAGCAAGTTAAAATTGTAACCAATCAGTCATAACTGTCCTTATACAAAATAAACTTCAAGACAAAACTAATTAAAAGAGACAAAAAGGAATATTGCATTTTAATAAAGGAACAATGCATCAAAAAATATAGCAATCACAAACTTTTCTGCACCAACTATTGAAACTCCTAATTCCATAAAAGAAACATTAAAAAACCTAAATGACCACATAGGTCCTGAAGCAACAATAGTGAAGAAACTTCAATACAGCACTCTCAAATTTAAATAGGTTTTCCAAACTAAAAAACAAATAAAGAAATTTAAAACATTGAATGGACCTAATAAACACAGAATATTCCAATCAATAAATAGGAAAAAAATTCTCAGAAATTTATAGAACTTTCTCCAAAGTCTGTCACATCATAGGATATAAGTGTCAATAAACAAAAAACAGAAAAGAAAATCATTATCTCAAATAATACTACAGTAAAATAAAACTGAAAATCAACTATTAAAGAAAATTCAGAAATCATAGAAATACTTAGATACTAAACTATAACTTCTGAATTAACAGTGAGTCATTTAAGAAATCAGAGAGGAAATTTAAAAACTACTAGGCAAAAATGAAGATAGAAATACATCCTATCAGAAACTCTTGTATGAGGCCAAAAAAGTTCTAAGAGCTAAGTTTATAATAACAAGTGTTTCTATTAAAAATTTGAGATGAAATAAACACTATAATGATATACACTAATGCTCTCAAAAAACAGCCAACAGCTAACCCCAAATACAGTAGACCATGGCAAGAGATAATAAAGATTTGGGACGAAATGAATAAAATAGATATTAAGAGAACAATATGCAAAATTAACCAAAGAATCTATTGTTTTTTGGAAAATTTAATAAGATAGAGAAAACATTAGCTAAGTTGACAATAAGGATAAGGACAAACATGCCACTTATTAGAGATACCAAAGAGTTGCCACTATAATTATCTCCCTTGGCATTTAGAGAACACCATTAGGAATTACTACAAAACTTATACTCTAAAAAGCTGGACAATACAGAAGAAATAGAATTATAAAAACATAGCTTCCAAAATTAAGCCCTGTCTAAATGTACAAATAAAATAAGCAGACCCAGTACAAGCAATGAGACTGAAGTCCTTATTTAAAAATATTCCCCCCAACAAAAAAGTTTAAGACCAGAAGGAGTCACTGTTTAATTCTACCAAACCTTTAAGGAAGATCTCATACCAATTATCTCAGCTTATTAACTATAAAAGGAAGGAACCCTACCAAATTTATTATTTCTTATATGAAGGCATTATCATCTTAATACCAAAGTAAGAACAACATAGAGGGAGAAAAAAAAAGAGAGATGGACATCTTGATAGAGGAAGCCAGTGTGGGTACGGAAAGAGACAGGGTGCTAGGAAAACCTCCAAGGACCCACAGGATGTCCCTGACTAAGTCTCCAACAAATAGTGGAGGGGGTGCCTAAACAGGACTTCTCTATAATCAAATGAATAACCACCCTAAGTGTCATCACAGAACCTACATCCAACAATGAATAGAGGTGGAGACACAGATCCAGGGCTGAGCACTTGGCCAAACTCCTGGTCCAGCTGAGAGCAAGCAATAGGTATTATGAAGAGAAGTTCCACCAAGATGGTTGGCTGGAGCTCTGGAGAGCTCACTGAATCAAGAACAGCCACTGAGGAACCATCAGTGAAAGGAGCTAGGCCCTCTAAGGGTAGGCAACTGTCCATTGGCATGGGCAGTATGTAGAACCTCGAGGGGTGTAATCAGACTGTGTTTCTGTGCTTTAGCTGGCACCTTGGAGACAGTTCCCAGTTTTGATATTGGGATGAGGAAATGAGTCTTGCCTGGAGTGGATGTCATAAGCTGAGCAGGCCCACTTTGAGACTTTTTGCCTTTTAGAGGGAGGGAATGGGATCATGGGGATGGGGAAGGATGAAGGCTGACTGGGAGGAAATTGGGAGGAGGGAAGAGAGGGGGAGTCGGGATACATGGGGGAAAAAAGACTTTTTTACAAATAAAAAAAAAGAAAACCACAAAAAAGTATAGAAAAAAACAAAACCCACTATATAGTAGAACACTACATAAAAATTTCTTTGATGAACACAAATCAAAAAATTCTTAACCAAATAATTACAAAACAAATCCATGAACATTAAGCAGATTCTACATTATGACCAAATAGGTTTTATTCAAGAAAGATAAAGTTGGTTCAACATACATAAACTGATAAACTCAGTGGTTTATATAAATAAATTCAAGAACAGATTCACACAATTCTTATACTTTTGGTTGCAAACCTTTAATGGCTGAGCCATCTAACAAGCCCATTTAGGGGAACTCTTGCATTGGGACCAGGATATATTATTAATGAATGAACAGGCTTTTGGAGCCCATTCCCTATAGAGAGATACCTTGCTCAGCTTTGATATGGGAGAGGAGCTTGGTCCTGCCTCAACTTGATATTCTAGACTTTGTTGACTGCTCATGGGGGGCCCTATGGTCTTTGAGCTGATGGGGGTGGGGTGCAGGGAAGCTGATAGGTAAGTGGAAGGAAAGGAGGGAGGCAAACTGTGGTGGGTAGGAAAAAAAACCACTCAGATAAAAGAAATGTCAGAACCCCACATAGTTACTGGATCCAATGATAAAAATTCTGAAGCCTTTAAGAATAGGTAGATCATACTTCAAGATAACAAAGGCTATATTTAACAAATCTACATCCATTGTTATATAAAATGGAAGCAATCTAAGGGCACTTCCTCTAAAATCAGAATGAGACCAGGATGCCCACTCTCTCTTTTCACATGATATAGTTCTCAAATTCTTATCTATAGCAGTTATTCAAGAGAAAGACATAAAATGGATAAAAATAGGAAGGAGAAAAGTCAAAATATTCCTACTCATAGGTGATATGATTCATTATTTGAAAGATTTATAGAACTTACTATAAAACTGTTAGACTTAATAAGCACAATATAGTCGTATGGCATAAAATCGGTCTGTTTATTTATTCATTTTATTTTTTTATATAAAAGTCTTTTTATCCCTGTATTCCCCCTTCTCCCCATCCCTTCCCTTCTCCCAATCTCTCCCAATCAGCCTTCAGCCTTCCCCATTCCCATCCCCCCATCCCCTCCCCAAAAAGGGCAAAAAGTCTCTAGGGGGTTAGCTTAGCTTGGCACTTCCACTCCAGACAAGTCTAATTGTCCCATCCCCAAATCTAGACTGGCTTAGGTGTTCCTCTGCAGGGAATGAGCTCCAAGGTGCCAGCCCACACCCAGGAACACAGTCTGATCCCACCTCTCAAGGCTCCACATACTGCCCATGCCAATTGACAGTTGCCTACCCTTGGAGGGCCTAGCTCCTTTTCCTGATGGATCTGCAGTTACTCCTCTTGATTCAGTGAGCTTCCCAGAACTCCATCCAGCCATCTCTGTGGGATTTCTCATAATCCCTATCCTCTTGCTCATATAAACAGTCTCTCCTCCCCTGCTCTCAGCTGGACCAGGAACTCGGCCCAGTGCTCAGCCATGGATCTCTGCCTTTACCTCTTTTCATTGTTGGATGTAGGTTCTGTGATGACACTTAGGGTGGTTATTCATTTGATTATAGGGCAAGTCCTGATTAGGCACCCCCTCCACTATTGGTTGGAGACCTAGCCAGGGACATTCTGTGAATTCTTGGAAGTTTCCCAAGCACCCAGTGTCTTTCCAACCCCACGTTGACTTCCTCTATTAAGACATCCATCTCTTTTTTTTCCTCCTGCTTTGTTGCTCTACTTACTCAACCATCTCCTTCTCTCATGATTTATTCTCACCTCTTCTTGGTTACAACCCATTAAGCCCCCAAACCTAAATAACCCAATTAAAAAATGGGACTCAGAGCTAAAAAGGGAACTATCAACAGAAGAATTACAAATGACTGAAAGCCACTTAAAAAATTGCTTAATATCTTTAGCCATCAGAGAAATGCAAATCAAAACAACTTTGAGATACCATCTAACACATGTCAGAATGGCAAAGATCAAATACACAGGTGACAGCCTATGCTGAAGAGGATGAGGAGCAAGGGGAACACTCCTCCACTGTTGGTGGAGTGTAAACTTGTTCAGCCACTGTGGAATTTAGTATGGCGGTTCCTCAGAAAACTGGGAATCAGTCTATCCAAAGATCTAGCATACCACTCTTGGGCATATACCCAAAAGATGAACAGAACCTGAAAACCACCTAGATGCCCCTCAAATGAAGAACTGATTAACAAGCTGAGGTACATCTACACAATGGAGTACTACTCAGCAGAAAAAAAAATGACATTCTAAAATTTGGAGACAATTATATGTATTTGAAAAACATCCTCCTGAGCAAGGTATCACAAGCCCAGAAAGATAGGCATGGGATGTACTCACTCATAAGTGGACTTTAGACAAAAAACAAAGAATACGCAAGCTGCAAACCACAACCTCTGAACAGCTTGGGATCAGAAGGAACTTAAGAGAGACACGCAGGGATTCTCCTAGGCAGAGAAAATAGAGAAGACCTCCTTATCAAATTATGATCATAACGGGTTGCAACTAAAATCAGTCTTTAAAAGAAGACACAGAAATATTTAACAAACCAAGCTCTGAAAAATAGTTAGGAAAAATAAAAACATTCCATTCAAAATAATTTTTTCTGAAATTAAGTATTTAGGAATACTACGCAAAGAAATGAAAGTCCTCTACAATAAAAATTTCAGGATGCTGAAGGAAGATATTAGATGATGGGAAATATTCCATGTTTCTGATTAGGCAGAGTTGATATTGTGAAGATAGTTATACCATCAAATATTAATATATTAATGTAGAATTATTGTATAATTAATACAGAATTAATGTAATACCTATCAGAACATATTTTTCATGTGTATAAAAATATGGGAGTATACCAAAAACTGCCAAAGTAATTATCAGGGGGCAAGAACAATGTTGAAGGTATTAAAACTACATGTCCTTTAAGTTATTCTAAGGAGCAAGAGGAATAAAACAGCCATTTACTGGCATAAAAAAAGAACAGACAGGTAGACCAATGAAAAAGAATACAGTAGCCATAAGCAAAAAGACAAAGGATGTTCACTTAATTTTTGACAAAGGAGACAAAAACATGCTTGGGTAAAAATATAACCTATGTGACAAATGGTGTTGGTAAGACTAGATGTCATCTGCAGAAGAAAGAAATTAGATTCCTGTCTTTTTACAAATATCAATTTATTTCAACTGAATCAAAGGGTTGAATTTTAAAGTTTTAACATGAAAGCTTTAGAAGAAAAAACAGTGATATTAGGGTGGAAAATATCTCTCTCCCTCCCCTGCCCATTTTCCATTTTCAGACAGGTTGGCCTCAAACTCACAGAGATCTTCTTTCCTCTGATTCCTGGAGTAACAAAGGCATGCACCAGCACTGCCAGGCTCAGAAAAGACATTTTAAATTAAAACAGCAGTAGTACAGGAACTAACTCCAAGTATCAATGGATGGGACTGTGTGGAAATAAAAGTCTTTGTACAGCAAAGGAAATAATAGCCCAGAGAAAGGGAGAAATCTTTACCAGCTACACTTGAGAAAAATGTCAAATATCCAGAATTTGCAAAGGATTGCAGAAATGAAATACTAAGCAAATTAAATTGCCAATCAATAAATTGGCAAAAGCCCTGAAATAGACAGGTATTTTAAAAATGAAACCAAAAATGGCCAGTAAGTACACATAAAAGAGTTCATTACCTCTAACCATCAGAAAATGTAACTTAAAACTGCTCTGAGATACCACTTCATCCCAATCTAAATAGTTATCAACAAATCTACCAAAAATATTGGAGATGTGGGGATAAAAGAATCCTTATACACCATTTATTGGCATGCAAATTAAAACAATCATTGTGAAAATCAATTTGAATATTACTTTAATAATTAAAAATAGAAGCAATATACAACTCAGCTGTTTCATTTCTGGGCATATGTCCAGAGAGTTTCATGCTCTTCTCTAGAAATATGTGCACCCCTATGTTTATTACCTCCTTATTCACTGTAGTAACAACCTGGAATCAAGCTAGTTAATGGTGTGTGTGTGTGTGTGTGTGTGTGTGTGTGTGTGTGTGCGCGCGCGTGCGTGCATGCGTGCGTGTAAACAAACTTATGTGCACACATACACACATATATGAAAAGTATTCAGCTCTAAATAAGAATGAAGTTCAAAAATTTTCAGTAAAATGGATGGACTTAAAACTTGTACTATTACATAAGATCTCACAATGTTGTTTAATTTTAAGAAAAGCCCATGTGCTCTCTCTCCTCATATGCACAACCAACCAATAATATATGTATATATCTAAAAAAGGCTCATGTGGGCTCAGCATCACAGCAGAGCATAGAATAAAAAAGGTTATTAGGGGTGATCAAAGACTGAATGCAAGTGAAGGGCTGTTAAAGAAAATAAAAAGTTAATTGATTTCTGATTCGTATTCTGTCTGAATTCTTGAGGTTTTGTAGATTACTGCATGAAATATACTCAGTACTGAAAGCGTAGGATTTTATGTAATGCTCCAAGGCTTCCACTGTCACAGCCTATTCTAACTGTATAGAAAGATGAGTTGTATAAACTTTAGGTCTGATTAGTTTGGGTGTATGATATTTTTATTTATTGGTAATTTTAAAACAATAGCTTGTTTAAAAAGAGAATGGGGGGGGGGAAGAGATGGTCCCTGATATAAATAAACCTTCTTTGAGAAAAATTTGAACTTTCATATACTTTTTTCAAAATTTTGAAAAATTTAAAAAAAAAAACAGCTTTTTTTTTTTCCTTTTTTTTAATGGGATCATAGTCTGAGTCATGTCTGGACTTCTGGGGCAGTTGTGTGATTAGTGGGGCCAGAAGGTCAGGAAAGATCAGACAGGGTTATGCTTCCCGTTCCCAGATGCCCCCTTAGAAATTCCTCAGGAAGATTGAGGGTCAGCCTTAGAATAATCCCATGTCTCTTCATTAGTTCATGTGACTTCCCACTTAAGACCTCTGCTGGCCTCTTAGCCAAACCTCTGGCCTGATGTCCAGTGTGGTCTGTCACAGAGCGGTTTTCTCCAAGAGCTTGGGAGCAGGGAGTTTTGAAGTCCAATTGGCTCAGCTCCCTTGATAGGGATAAGGACATTTCTTAGGATTCTGTGCAGGATCCTCTTAGCTCCAGGTTTAAGAGAGACTATATAAAGAGGTCAGATTTCACCACGTATTTGAAAATATTTCCTGAATACTATTGTCAAAAGCTGTGACTTCTTGGGACAGTAATAGCAAGGCCATATTATGCAGAAAGAATTGGATGCTAAAATGTTGTGGTTTAGGTACACAACCGATGGATGGCATGAAGTTGGTCAACAAAACTTATACAGACAAACACACTTGTGTTTTTGTGCACTGGCCAAAGCTGACCTGTTCTAATGTGGTGACATGGGGCTGAGGTGGCTGAGTTGGACCAGGAAGGGTAGCCATACTTGAATAGAGAAGTTTTGAGGACCATAGAGCTCCAATACATATCACTGCTTAGAATAACCCGCCATCACCCATCACAAGTTCAGCAGCCGTGCCATGATCCAGCGATGACAGTAAGTACCACCAAGTGCCAGCATTTTACTCCCGAGAACAGTCCACAGAACCTGCCATCTTGTCCCCTTCCCTTGGTCCCAGGGCTTTTCATAAAAAAGAAAACTTTGTTCTTTTGATATCTTTGTTTTGCTCTTTTTTACTTTTAGAAAAAAAATTATTGAGTGTTTTAAAAATTAGGAAACAACATTATCATACAAAGCTTATGTTATACTTGGTGTGTAATAATGCGATTGTAATGATTTAGATAGGTACATACAAACCCTTGATATTGTCATGAGAGAAGGAAGTATTTCATAACCTCTAGAATTTTGCTGTGACCTTTTATGAATGTGTGTGAGGAATATTTAACACAAAGCCTATCTTTTAAATCATACAGTGACATATTTATTGTTATAGGTGCTATGTTACAGACCATATCTTTGCCATTATTTATTTTGACTAAATGGAACTTTTTATATGTTGGATATGGATGCACCTTAACTCATGATGGAGCTGTATTATTATAAGCTGAAAATAAAGTTAAAAGTTATTCCATATACTTATCTGACTTAATTTTTTTTGGGGGGGGGGAATTTAAGACAACATTTTGACCAGATAATGCTCGAAGCCAGAAGATCCTGGCATGGGGTGTGGGAATGTAAAGCAAGTCACATCTATATACAATCATTGGGTTTGCAATGTCTAACTGAAGGTCCCCTTGAGGTAGAAGCTTTTTTTCTCCTATTATTGGTTCAGCATTTTGAAAAATTACTTTCTGCAAAGTTCTGCTGGCTTGTTACACAGTGTTTATGGAGTTCCCCACTAAGTGCTTGAACAATCTCAAAGCTACTTTGGAAATTAAGATTTGGCTGGTCCACAGCACAGACATGCACAGAACAGACAGTCAGATGATTCTCACTAAAGAAACAATCCCATGGACCAGGCTATGAAATAATGGATGCCATCCAATAGCCAAGATCATAACATGTACACACTGGAGACTGGCCACTAGCTACACATCGTGATTGGATGAGGCCTCTCGCTGGCATGCCTGTCTACTAGTAGGTCCTCACCTGGGCAGCAGGTAACTTCCTACTGTAGCCACCTGGGAAGCTTTTGAGACCAACCTCAAAGGTGCTCAAAACAGAAGAACCACACATGCTGCATTATGATTGACCCTTCACTCAAAAGCCAAATCCACATGCCTCATGATGAGTCTCAATCTCCAACAGGACAATCTGTACTTTCACCAAAGATGCCAGATCCAATAATCATAATGCAGTACTGAGAATCAAGTTTCCCATATACTGCAGCCCTCATTGTTTCTCTGCATTTTCAGACATTAGCTACTTGAAGAATGCCTGAACAGTAGTATGTAAGTGTACAAATGCTTCTTAGACACACACAAATGTAGACACCAGCACACCCACAGCATGTACTGCTGTTCGCTGTAGTACTCCATCACATGTAAAATTCATTATAAACATATATACATAAACATGTACTCATCCACCAATTGACATATAATTAACAGAAATTTTTAACAATTAACAGCAATATTATAGATTCTAGATGTAGATATGTATATATTCTATATACAAACTACATGCACACATGCACTTGCAAATTATCATTGCAGCATCTATAATATGTTGAGTTTATAGAATTATTAAAATATTTGTATATGTATATTTTCACACAAACACACAAACAGTGACCCACTACTATCTATAGTACCTATAGCTATTCACTTTCAGATAATTGTGTATATTTGTGTTTTCCTAACGGTTGGTAAGGTGAACCACTATGCCTCTTCCAGTGTAAATAATGCATTGGAGTAAAATATGGACCGTCAAGCTCAGGCAACAATTAATTATACAGAGCATAAATCCTTCCTTTCCAATGACGAATGCCTAGTCCTTTGTGCATAAATGTTTCTCTGGATTCTGTTTGAACTACTAGCCTCATAACATCAGATGGCACAGTCAGAATAATTTTCATTAGAAAAATAATTATAGGTTAAATATGGTTAATAAAACATTAACTATAAATTTGAATATTTTAAAAGCATGTCCACCTAGAAGCAGGTTCTAATGAATTTTGATGAAAATACCATGATTACTTAAGAAAAAAATAAATAGACCTGGTTATTACACACAATTGTGAGGCAGATGAATTACAGAAAACAATTTTAACTTAGAAATAATTATTCTGGGCAATCAGCTTGGTAAAATTAATAATAATAAGAAATGTGGGAAGGTGCACATCTTCACGGATGATGGAACATTTGGCCTCATTTTGATCCAATTCTAGATTCATGAATTTGTAGTTATTAGCAAGTCATAAATCCTTGGAAATTGAAAGTTCAAAATACACACTTTTGTGTAAAGATTTAGCCTTGATGTGAGGTTTGTGCTGACTCTGCAGAATGCTTCTGATGTCCAAGGCCAAGGATGGCTGTGTAGGGCTGCCCCACCTCTCTATTGTCACTGGTGCCCTCCCCAGGATGGTTCAGTGTTTACAGTCGGGACTTCTGTAGTCTAGTGTTTTTCTTTCACTTCCTTTTCTTTCAAGAAGCCTAAACTCAGCCCCTCAGGTCTGTCTGCCTCTGCCTTCTGTGATTTTAGAGCCTCTGCTTATTGGATGCACTAACCTTGGCTGCTTTCTAAAAGATTCTTCTCAGTGGGCAGATCTTTCTCTGGCTTACTTACCTGTCAGTTACAAAGCTAGAGAGGGCATGAGCACTGCCAGGGGTGACAACAGAGAGGAGTACTCAGGTGTGGCACCAGAGTTCCTCCCAGGTGTGGCAGGAGGGGTCCTCCCAGGTGTGGCAAAGAGAGTTGTCTCAGGGATCAGCTGAGAGGAGGCCCTGGAGTGGGCAGTAGAGAAGGGCCTCCATATTTACCTGGCTTTCCCAGTCTCCTTTTGAGTTCTTACCTGCGTTTAAAGCACACTAGACCTCAGCTCCTCTGTGGGGAAAACAGACCTTTCCTCCACATCGTGGCCTATGAATGACTTTCTCCAGACTCTGCTTCTACCTTCCTGTCTGCCTTACATTTTCTCATCACTTCACACTCCAGTGGGAAAGATGTTATCAAGACCTTTTACCTGTGCTGTATGGCGCATTCTCCACATTTGGAAATTTGAACAGCTATTTTATTTCACTTCATTCTTTATTTGGCCTGTTCAGATCCTCCTCTCGTACAATGGAGGCACAAACTACTACACAGTTGGTTGTAGTAAACAGCCACTTTCTGATTTATTGTAAAACCCACTCTTCAAGACGGAGTACTTCTAACTACCTTTGCTTTTATTCTGTTTGCTTTTTTTCTGTTATGGTTATCCACGGGTACCCAAAGGCTGTATGTTGTTGGCCTTCACCAGCAAGCCAAAGTTGAGGCTGTCCTCCATGACAAGGGTCCTGTGTTTGCCACATGCAGCTGTACTTACGGATACCACACAGCACCAGAGCTCTCTGAGCTCAGGGAGCCGGTGCTCATGCTGAGGTGAAAGGACACCCTACTTTGAGAGGCAGCCTCTCTCCTAATCAGTGGGCCTTCACTTGTCCTCCTGTGAGAACCATACTGCAATAAGACAGCTGCATCCCATTCTGCATCCGTGCTTTTTACCCTGCCATCACCCAGACCTCATGCAGAAGAGCATCCCAGGGACCATGCAGGGTCCTAAAGAATGCAAGTCATTATAGAAATTAAAACAAAGTAGAAATATGTTCCCATAAAGCTATGAGAACATGACCGCTAGCCATAGGGATGGATTTACGTCTATTGCTCTTGCCCATGTTGTTGAGTAAGAGACAGCCAAGAATAAGGACACACCATTTTCCCAAGAGAACTACGGGACTGTAAGACATAGGCTATGAGTCCCATTTTACACAGGGGGAAAATGAGGCTGGGAAATTCTCAGAGACACAGACGAGCATTAACCCTTCTTATTTCCCTCCCTCTAAGAGGAAGATGAAGAAGATGGATTCTATTTCCTCTTCTTTTTTTCAGGAGTGGTGTGTGTGTGCAGGGGGGGGGCCGGGGGGATATGGTGCGAATGTGTGGTATATGTGTGTGTGAGATATATGGATGTGTGTGTGGTGTTTATGTGTATGGTGTATGTGAGTGTGTGGTGTGTGTAATATGGTTGTGTTTGTGTGTGGTATTGTGTGAATGTATGTGATATATATATATATATATATATATATATATATATATATATATATATATATATATGTGTGTGTGTGTGTGTGTGTGTGTGTGTGTGGTATATGGATGTGTGTGTGGTGTATATGAGTGTGGTGTGTGTAGTATGGTTTTGCATGTGTGTTTGTGTGTATGGTATATGTGTGTGTGCATATGGAATTTGGATGTGTGTGTGGTGTATACATGTGTGGTATGTATATGTGATGTGTGTGTGTATGTATGTATGTGAACATTATTCACCTATGTGCAAACATGCAGATGCCAGAGGAGGAGTGTCCTGCTTTGTTACTCCTGTTCACTCCCTTGAGACTGGGGCTGTCACTGAACCTGGAGCTCACCACTGTTCAGTAAAGCCCCTAAAGTGATGAGCTTACCAGTGCTCAGTGCTGATATTTTTATGTGGGTGCTGACATCAGAACTCAGGTCCTCAAGCTTGTGAAACAAGTTTTTCTCTCATGGAGCCAGGTCACCAGTGCAGCAATGGGGCCTCTGACTCCCATAGCTGCAGGCCATCCTGAGCTATACAGGTCCCAACGCTATGATAACTGCCTCAGAGTCACCATGGTGCTCATCTATCCCGCACCTTCCCGAGCTAAACATGCAACCAGCAAGTGCCTAATCAATGTCTACTGGAGTCAGAGAAAATAAAAGAGATAAACTTGGAAGCAGAGATTACCTCTTGAACTAGAAACTTGAGGGCAGATCTTCCATCTCCCAGCACTTCCCTTCATCACCTGCTGTAACCTCAGTAAGCCCAGGGTCCCAATGGAAGTGGGTAGGAATAGCTTGAGGTTGCAGTGACAGGGAAATCTGAAAAACCTGGGTTAGGGAAGGAGGACCACAGCCAAGGTTGGAAGAACAAGATGAGCAAGTTTCATTAAGACTGGAGAGCAAGTGAGGGTGTGAGTGGGCAGGGGAGTGTGTGGGTAATAAAGTGAGGCTGTAGGTGGTCAGGGGACGGTACAGGTGATAAGGTGGGCAGGTTTCATGGGCCACTTGAGATGAGCCTTACTAGATGAAGGTTTGTGTAAATAGGCAAGTGTATGAATAAGCATATTCTCATGGTCTTGGTTTAAACCAACAATTCTGTGTATTATGATTGACAACAATAGTAAAATTACAGTTATGAAATAGGAACTAAATAATTTTATGACTGTGAATCACTATAACAAGAGAAGCTACATATTTTTAACATCTTTATTTAATTAAAAAAATATTCCAACCAAAGTTTCCCTTGTTTCCCCTCCTCCCACTCATGTCCCCATTTCCCCCACCCCACCTCACCCATCTACTCCTCAAAGAGGATAAGGCCTCTCACGGGAAGTCATTGAAATCTGGGACATCAGGTTGTAGCAGGACCAAGCTCGCACACAATGCAACTAGGCTAAGCAAGGCATCCCTCAGCTCATGCACCAGGGATAAGTCCTGGTTCCACTGCCAGAGATCCCACCAGCTCCTCAAGGTACATACTGTCACCCACATTCAGACGGCCTAGTTCACTCCCATGCAGGTTTCCCAGCTCTAAGTCCATAGTCAGTGAGCCCCAGAGGCTCAGGTCAGCTGTCTCTGTGGGTTCCCTTCATGATCAGATGTTTCAGTGGTTAAGAGCACTGGCTGCTCTTCTAGAGGAGCTGCTTTAAAGGGTGACAACATTAGGAAGGTGGAGAAGCACTGATCTATATATTTTAAATCGATTGTGGTTGATATATTTTATACTTAATAAAATCATCCAGGAATATCAAAGAACAGGTTCACCCACAGTCAAGCCAAGAGGGTCAGAGAGTGGTAACTCATGCCTTTAATTCCAGCATGGGAAAGACCAAGTGGTGATGTACGCCTTTAATCCCATAACTCCAGAGACAAAGATCTTTCTGTATTTCTATGAGTTCAAGGTGAACTACCAAACAGTAGTTGTTCCCACCTTTAATCCTAACTCTAGGATTATGAAGCAGAGTTGAACCCAGAAGTGAAAAAAAATGGCCAAGAAGATATTTAAGGCAAGCTTAAGAAGACATTGAGGTATTCTGTAGAAGTAACAGTCAGGCCGAGGTTGAAGACAGCTTTTACCCTGAGAAGTTGGCTGGATGAGAATTGACTGTGGTCTGTTTCTCTGATATTTCAGTTTTTCCCCAATATCTGATTCTTAGTTTTCATTAAATATC
Source organism: Phyllotis vaccarum (assembly GCA_033318265.1). NCBI lineage: Eukaryota > Metazoa > Chordata > Mammalia > Rodentia > Cricetidae > Phyllotis > Phyllotis vaccarum. Next base: position 29,139,032 of record JARWLC010000012.1, on the reverse strand, counting down.
AACTAGAATTCATGTTTCAGGAGATAAACATGATTTCATGAATACAAATTCCAGGGAGTTTCCCGCACCCTAGAAAGGAAGGATAGACACCATGAGAATTCATTTAAATTGTGTAGTGAGATTCACAAATCTCTCTTTACTTGGACTTCTTCAAATAGTCACAGGCATGGTCCAGGCACATTCCAAAGTACAGTGTTGTGCTGACATGAAGAGGTGAGCTTCTGGGTCATGCCCTTGTTTCAGAGTCATCCTGGCAAAAGATGACAGGGGAAGAGACACATTCAAATGTTCATAGCACGCACAAACAGGATACAAAGCTTTATTTTACTGGCCTCAAAAGCACAATGAATACATATTTTGCATTCCAAGGTTTTCTTTTGTGTGTTTGTGTGTATGTGTGTCTGATTATGAAATAGAAGATGCTAAGGACATTTAGAGAGCCACAAGAATATCCACAATTTAGTTGCCAAAATGTTCGGTGATTTCATTGTCAGTGAATCAGAAGCATATGACTTAAATTACCGTAAAATTTGTTTTTAGAATTTAATGAAAACTGTCTTTGGCAAGTGTTTGTTTGGTGTTCTCAAAGAAGAGACTGTATGCAGACCCAGAAAAGAGATGCGTGCAGTCTCCAATTGCTGGGATCATGGTTACAGGAGGCACAGCTGCTGTGTCCTGACTGTTGGGGTCAATCCTTTCAGCCCCATGGTTCCAGTCTGCTGCACAGTGACTGGGCTTTTCACCGCCCTGGCTATAATTCCACTGACCTTTGTCAAGGATTTCTGCTTTTCTGTCCTCATATGGAAACCTACAACCCCAAACATCCATTCCTGGGGCTTAGAGTAGAACTGTATTTAGTGACTTCCTAGCATTGCTCCTGATTCCTTGATAGAGCACACTGATGACTCCTTCTGGATCTCCATAGTTCTCTATTTTTTCTGGAAGTTCTCCAGAGTATCTGTGTATTCTACAATTTCATATAGCTCTCAGGAACCCATGTACTCCCCAGGGGTTTATAGAACCCATATCCAGTTATATTTCTTTTATTTATCATGAAAACACAATGAGAGGAGGCTGCATTGGCTGACTGCTGTGCATGCCCCAGTGTAAAGCACATGAAGGAAGAATGGTTGCTAGATAATCAAAGGACCTCACTCTACAGATTAAAAAAATATTGAGGCTCAAACATGTCATCCAATCTTCACAGAAACAAGTGTAGCCCCCAAGCACAGTTTGATGAGCATCAGTATTTTCGCTACCTGCTGACCTAACTTGTCTCCTTCCCTAGCACAGGCCCTCTGCTTTTTAGAACCCGTGGAAATATCATGGAGCATGAGGTCCCTATTCTGTCCGACTTGTCTTAGTTGTTCATATAAACTAATAGTGGCCAAGATGCTCCACCAATCTGTTTTCCTGTACTGTTCAGTGGGCTTATGGCCTTGGTGACATGCTAAAGTTAACTGTTTCTCTCTAACCCAGTTTAATTTATGTCATTTGTACTTTACCTACCTCAGCCTAGGAAGGAGGGCCCCTGAGTGAGATGGATACTGCTAACCTTAACACAGAAGCATAACTTAGAAACATGGGGCTCCTTTCTCACAGGCAAGCCATACTCCACATCTCCTACACACATGTACAGATCCCAGGGAAAGTCTTCTCTATTCGTTTTTTGTGACAACATAATAAGGCCACTAGGACTAGCTCAATTCAGTTCTAATGACAAACATGAAGACTGGCCACTCAGTACAGAGGACTCACTGAGAGAAGAAAGTGATGGCCAGGTCATTAAGTCTCCCTGGTCAGCTAGTTAAGCAAAGATGTCTCTTCAGCAGCAAGCAAACTGTTGCACCCCACAGTGTCTGCCCTTTTTGGGTCTAGAAGTATTAGCAAGAGATATTGGCATTGTCATCAGCTGCACCTGGACTCCAAGGAGTGTGATATCATATGGAGTTATGCAATGTAGAGCACAGTTTGAGGACCTCAACATTGTCAGCAGCAGCTCTCCATGTGACATCTTGTAGTACAGTGTAAGTAATGACTTTGTGAAAAATTAAGAACAGGTTGATTTTATGAAAGACAACTACTTAACTACTTTGTTACAAATATCTTTTTTTTTTTTTTTTTTTTTTTTTTTTTTGCTCATAGAAATTTTACCAGGCAATCTACAGGTCATCATCCAGGTATGCACGCTATGACAGCAAAGCTATATGGGGGCTATAATAAGTTATGATAAAAACACTTTTTATGATGAAAATTTAAGGGTATATTAGTAACTTTTGCAATGCTGTGAAAAAAAATTCATGGCATCAGCATATGGGATTAAATGTTTATTTTGGCTCATGGCTTTGGAGAGTTTCAGTTCATTGTGACAGAATATAGAGGAAAGAGCACTGGCTCAGCTACCAAGAGCAGGATTTTTCTTGTGGTGGCTGTTCATATGATGGAAGACCAGGAGCCAACTAGTAGTACCAACCACATGGCAAGTATATCCTCCAAATCCTTACCCTGGTAGGTCATTTCTATCAGCAGGCCCCAACTATTACATGCACCTGCTTCTACATGCCCAGGAGTAACTGCTTTTTCAAGTGACATAGCATGCAGTGTGTGGATATGCCCAGTATACACATTCTATGTAGTAAAGATGCAGTAAAGTCCTTTGGTCAAGCAACATGTCAGACTCCAGGCTTGGCTTTGTGAGGATGTGATTGAGACCTTAAGTGTGCACTTAGAAGAGGAGACTAGAACTCCAGCATCCCCTACTTCACAACACCTTTGCTTGGCTTTCTGTTGCCAAGGGAATGGTAGGTTTGACTTGGTGAGGCTATAGAGTTCTGCACGATCATGGAGAAGAGAGGTGCTGTGAGATTATCTTTTTATGTGCTGTGAATATGTGTTGATACCATTGGTTAATAGAGAAGCTCTTTTGCCCTATGGTAAGATAGTTTACAGTCAGGTGGGAAGTCCAAGAGAGATAGAGGAATAAAAAAGGCAGGATTAAAGCAGACGTGGTTCAGCTGCCCAAGATATAAAAATGCTGATAAGCTAGCAGCAATGTGGCAATAGATAGATTTATAGAAATGGGTTGAATTAAGATACAAGAGCTATCAAGTAAGAAGCCTGAGCCCCAGACCAAATATACGCCACTGAATAATTATTTTATAAGCAGCTGCAGGACTGCAGGTAGGAGAGATTTATCTGGAATGCATGGCTAAGAAGGACTGAGAATCATCCATCTACAGAGAGGTGCTATCACAGTTGAGTGACAGGCTCTACTTGTGGGCACCCTCAGCCGTTCATGTCTGTAGCCTGCAGGTAGCTTTCCAGAGGCCCCTTGTAAGGCACACCATCTAGAAGAAGTCTACCTGGAAGCCACATCAGGCTATTTTTATGTGAAGTTTTCTGCACTCTTTACAGACATATTTTTGTATTTAGCATGTTTATGGATAATACAAAAGACCAAATGTTTTATGATGATTTGCGAACTAAAATTTATCACTAAAACAAATGTCTGTCCTTTAACTCATTCAGTAGAACTGCACTTTCTTTCTCCCACTTTGGAAAGCCACTTTCTGAGTGGAAGCCACCTCTTCCCTTCAGGTACAACCATTTCCCCTCCTCCTACTCCATAGAGCTCTCTCCACAGGACAATGACCCTTCCTTGTCTAGTCTTTTATAACATTTTCATATTCTGAAGTTTTCATAAAATTGTTTGACACCTTCTGACAAGAGTGCAAGTACTTCTGGAACTACAGGGTGTCTACAAGGTCTGTTTTCAGTGTTCTTTCCATATTAGCACAAAAAGTGGAGTATCACTGAACTCAACAAATATTCTGAGACATCTCTAACTGCGCCCAGTGTGGACAAGATGTCTCTGCATCATCAGAAGAAGTAAACAGGTGGACTTCAGCATTGCTGAAAACAGAGCTTAGGTCAGCTCCCTGTACACCCTAAAAGTGTCAAACTATGACAAAGCATGACACCCTATTCCAAAATACACCTAGGCAGGCCTCATGACTCCCTGAATTACAAAACGTATTTCCTCTGTAGGCAAAGCCCATGATTTGGCTATGCCCCTTCCTGCTGGCAATAGCACCAAACCCTGTCCAATAATCCAGCACCCTGCCTGCATTTCACCTGGAGGCTGCTGGAAAGAAGATGAAGGGTAAGGGGGCAGAAGGCAGAGTCTGACCTGCCCTACACAGCTAGACATTTGCTGATTGGATGCTAAGTAGATGCTGGAATTGTTTTTATTTTTTTTTCCCCCAGAGAACTTCCTTCTAGCTTCTTAAGAGAAGCCCCGTGAGGCTGAGCCTTTTAAACCAGACTGAGGGGAAAACAAAAAACAATAGAAGTTGCCTTGCTTTATAAATGGCTATATTATTCTTAGAATGAGGCCCTGTCCTGGAACCCTGGAAGGTGCTGATTTGACACAATTTAATGAGGCAAGATCAATGGGTCTCAAAGTTACTGAGAGCTGGACAGATGTTCCTAGTGGCCTTACTTGTGAGCCCAGGTTCCAAGTGGGACTTGACACTGCCTGGGGCTTGACTAGGAATTTCATTAACAATAAACTGAGAGTGAAGAGAAACCCTGAGGTAGAAAATGAAAATAGTGGTAAGAAAAGGAAACCGTGGTCTTAAAGAAAGGAATACAGCCATCCAGTTGTGGTCTGGACCAATCTGTTCCTAGTCCAGGGGAGGATGATATATAATATTTCATTTCCCACCCACACCATTGGAAATGACACTAAAATCACAGTGATTCCAACTGAGAAGATAATTTCAAAATACGTATGCCAAATAGTGCACGTTCGGCACCCACCAGCTTAAGGAGACTAAACACTGAACATACTTAGTCAGGCCAGGCCCCATAGTGAAGGCCCTTATTTCCAAGACAGGCAATCAGCACCCTGGGGGGAAGTTTTACAGTGAGCAACAACAGAGAGACAGAAACCATTGTTGTCATTTCTTCCAGAGGGATGTGGAAGGGCAGAGTGCAGGGACTGTAGGTCTGCCTGATGAAGTTGTTTATTCCCACTGTGGATGGATTCACAAAGAGATCACCTATTGTGGCTGGTACTCCCTGGACCTTCCACCTGAAACACAGTAATGGAATAAACCCTTCTCCTGTGGTCCAGGATGCAGATGTGGTCTTGAGCCTTCAGCTTGTGCATCTGTCAGATAGTAATACTCACCCAAACCTTTTTATTATATCAGCCACTGCCATGTTCCTTCAGAAGTTCTTGTTCCTATGTGAGGGTAATCACTTCAACATACACATATGCCTTCACATAGGCTTTTTCATAACTCTCTAAATGCAATCCCTAAACATAGATCTCTGAACAGAGACCTTCACACACAATCCATGCACACAACCTAACATATACATCCCTGTATGTATATATTTTCGCATACAACCCTATACATACAGCATATAAACCTGGACACAAGGCCTTGAAAGTATAGCCTTGGACACACCCCTGAATACACTCTCCTGCATATAAACCTTATCACATATCTCTTGGCAAACATAATCTCCCTGATTCTTCCATTTCTGGCTTTCCCTAGAGCCCCAATTCCCACACATCTTGGCAGGTAGAGACAGCCATCATCCTCTCTGTAAGCAGTCAGGGTACCTTGGTATCATCCACATGTGTGCCCCTGGAGTTCACCAGTGGTCACACAGTCCCAACATTATCATGAGGGCATCGTGTACCTTTCACAGGGTCTTGGCAGTGAGAACTGATGCTCTTGGATGCATACACAGTATGTCTGAGACACAAGCCTTGAAGGCTCAGATGAAGTGTCTCTTGACAAGTAAATGAATCAGGGGCATAGTTGCTTCTGACAACACTTCTAGCAAATGTCATATTAGTGATACAAGTGGGAGATGAGCACAGACTGCCCAGAAGTTAAAAATATGGAGGGAGAATTCCAGCATGAAACAGTTCACTTAAGTGCCTAGACTCATGGCACCAGGTACAGCTGGCAAAAAATATTATTGGTTTGTCTACCTTCGTACAGAGTCACCTCCAGGGACGTCCTGACACCCACTAACAGGTGGCCAGGGCTTCTCCACACAATCTTGAAAAGGGCTTGGGGATTAGAATAATCCTGGACAGAATTCAAAGGCAGACCTAGGTCCCCTAGGGGCTCCTGCAGCCTTTCCCCTGATTTCCCTGTGTCTTCTTACTTCAGCTCCTCAGGACTCTCGGTCCTACCCAGAATTCTCTCAAGGGCCTTGCCCCAGTGACAGTGGCTATTTGAATACCAAGTGGCTTCTATGAAAGCAGAAGCCTGTCTCTCTTTTAGTCTTTCAGACCTGAAACAAACTTGTAGCCCTTGGGGTGTGAGAAATCTTTATGGTGACTTTGATTTTTCACACCCTCGCCATTTCTTCCTGTAGTTCCTCCCCAGAGCAAGGCCAAGGTGTGAAAAGCAAAGAAGCCCCTTGCTATTCTCTCAAAAGTAAGCCAGCCTGCTAATGTGTCAGACAGGCCTGCTTCAGACGTGGCTCCTGGGATTGGAGAGGGCTTACCTGGCTAGAGTCACAATAGTGGCCGTTCCATGGAAAAGCAACAGTACTCCATGCTTGGACAAAGGAAATCCACCATTTTGAGTAATTTGTGATTCTTCTACAACGGGATGAGGGGCAGGCTGATGCCAACATGGATTCAGGGTCCCAGGTCCTCATGGTGAGTAAGTCCATAAGGACTTACTTCTCAGAGCACAGCACTCTTACACAATCAGTTGTTGTAGACAGTTCCCTTAATCATTGTGCTGAAGGAATGGTTAATGGTTGAGGACTAAACATCCAGGGTCACCTCTCTCAGCATCTTATACACATAGGTTCACAAATGTAATCTGCTCGATATTTACTCAGATGTGGACCATGGAGGGTGAGTGGGTGGTTTCTGTAGGCTGTGGTTCTGATGGAAGACTTAAATCCAGAACTCTGGATCAGCTCTACAAAGATTATATCCTTGGAGACTCCAGCGGCACCCAAGCTTCTATCTACATAAAGCTTACAAGGCAGCTCTCAGGGCTGCTCATCAGGTATAGCGCTGACAGTTGACAAGTGCCAGTAGAGCCTGAATGCAATGATCTAGTTTTCACCATGGCAAAGCTTACCCGCAGTGATTCTCCCCAAATGCTACTTTTGTATGTTTAGCTGTCCTTGGATGCCATAGAAAATCACCATCAGCCTCGAAGTTCAAAATTGCAGATGTACATTCTCTCATCATTGCAGAAGTCCAGATTCATAGTTCATAAAGACCTTCTTTATCTCCATTTGATTCTGGTGGCTCCAGGTTTTCCTGGACTTGTGTTTGTCTCTTTGGTCTCACTCTAGTCTCTGCTGATGTGCTCCCTCACTTCTACACTATATGCCTGTTGCAAGTCTATCTTCCAGTCAGTTTGGAAGCCTATCTTCTATCCCCTACACAAGGTGTATACGCCCAGCCACTGTACTGTCCCACCTTAACTTTATTTTAGAATGTCATATAAATGTATGAATCAATAAATGTTGGATACCTTGAACTCTCGTTCTTTAATATTGTCCCCTGGAAGCTGCTTTGTCAGAGCTGAGTCCAAAGGATTCGGTTAGCATCTACTGAAGTCATTCTAGCCGTTGAGTCTGTACATGTAATGACCAAGCATAGTGTGCACAGTCTGTGTTCAGGACATCCTCAGCATTGTCTTTCCTGTGTTCTTTCTGAAGGACAGCACCCTTTGGTGAGCAGTGTTGGGGAAAATGAGGCAAGCACACTATGAACAAACAACATCCATCATGTTTCCTCATTTTCAGTTACTTTCAACTTACATGACAAAGGTGTCGGTGCTTAGTACATGGATGCCTGACCCTGAAAAGAAAGAGGGTATCAGAAACTCCATAAAAGGAGGATCTGAGATGGAACAGGGCTGAAGACTCACCTGTATGGACAGTGAACAAAACTGGCTGGTTTGGGGTACTACTTCTAAAGCATGCACCAGGTTCTCCTGCTCCTCGGAGCCAATCTTAAAAATGGGATGAGATGCAATGGCCATATCTCCATTCCTCTCTTTCTCAGATCTGTAGGAGCACCAGTCAATAGCTATGGTGTCTGGGAAAGGACAGACTCTGCAGAGAAGAATGGGTGCCCAGGGCATCCCAGTAGTGGCAAACATTCCTCTAGATTGTAGCAGATCTAGCTATATACAGGCCTGCTACATGCCAGGCCTTCCCCTGGTTATCCATGTGACTATCTAGGACCACTGGGGACAGCTGCAGGGTATACACCACATTACTTTTTAACAGCAACTCGGAGTCTTCTGGGAAACCAGAAATGGAATAAATGGCAGAGAAGCTCAGAAACCCCCAGGGAACAAGAAGCTGGAAGAGCTAAGAGTAATTAGGGCTTGGAGTTGGCAGGAAGAGACTGCCACGCAATTAATTAATATCTAGAGTTTGAACAGTGTCTTTCCACAGTACCTGGAAAAACCCATAGGGATCGGGAGGGGGTAGGGAAAGATGGCCAGGAGGCCTAGAAAGTGAGAAAGGCCTTGCTGTGGAACTATCTCACTGACTTGTTTGTCTCTCAACTTAACATAAGCTCTGAGTATTGCCGACATGAAAATGGGGGTGTGAAGTCCATTTGTGCCTGTCTTGCTGCTTCAGTACAAGGGCATGCCTGCCAATCAAATGGACGCAGGAGAAAGTCCAGCAGCAAAACAGGAGGGCAGGGATAAGAATATATATTTAGGCTTTGAGATCTGCATAATGGACCCTGCACATGGTCTGAACTGGAATGCTGAGGAAGCTAAAACTCTGCCTTACTGACGTGAATGATGTTTGGCTGTAGACAATCTTTTCAGATACCAAAACATTGGCTGGGGTTCAGAGACACCTGGGAGTCAGTGGTGGAATATTATCCCCTTTCATATTTGTGTAAATATATTTGTATTTAATTCTTGACAATTAAACCTCTCAAAATACAAAAATGTTTTGGAATCCAAGAGGTTCTTTATGAAGGTATGAATGAGTTAAACAATGTTCTAGATGGATGCCAACTCCCCCAAAGGGCAACATATTGTCATGTGGGAAGATGCATTGACCTTGTCCATCTGGATCACAGCTGCTGCTCTGCAGGACTTCTAGGGCTCCATCATGCTTGAGTCTCCAAAACCATTAAGCATGATACCTGTAGGTCAATCTTTAAAGAGGGTGAGATCTCCTTTAGAAATTCTGAGTGTATGCTTCTGGGAAAATGCTGTATCAGGGATGAGTCTCTATTGAGCCATGGAAGTCCTAGATTCAGACTCATTTAAAAAGAATAAAATTGATATACTACACTCACAAATACAGAATTAAGAGATGCTGCTGTATCTTTATCCACCAAGGAGGGATGGGGAAAAGTCCAGACAATGTCACTGATCCATGGCAATAGGAAGCCTTCCATCATCCAAGCAGAGTGTGTGCATGTGTGTGTGTGTGTGAGAGAGAGAGAGCTATTCCCCCTAGATTCTTAAAGCATCAGGTATTTTCAGAGAGGACTACATCCATTGGTCCAATCTGCTCCATTCCATTGGTCATTAGATGAAATGGTTAAATTCCCACGTCTCCAAGAAGCTAGCTATCTAAGTGCCAATTCTGTGGGGTTCTGTGCACTTTTGTAGTTTTGAGATAAACTATCACTCACTAGCTTAGCCAGCCTGACTTTTGTTATGTAGCCTCAGCTATTACATTCTCCAGTTATAGCCTCTAAAGGGCTAGAAATACAGCCTTTCTGGCTTTCAAATTATGCTTTTCATGAATGAGCAATGTCTTATATGGACCATGGTGGACTTAGGAGGTTTCTCCCGTGAGTGGCTTCAGCCCTCATGGTTGCTTGCCTCTTTGCTTTTCTTAAAGTAAATGTTACAGGTAGACATTCTTCCTAGGTAGTGTTTACTTTGGGGGGAAACTGAAATTTGTAAGTCAGTCACAATAGGATTAGGAATATTAGGATACAGCAATTGCACCTTCAAGTGCATACAGAACATTCTCGACATCCACTTCATGGGCCATGTCAGGCTCCTTTCAGGGTTGAATCTCAGCCAAAGCTGTGCTGCTGCTGACTGGATTTGAGCTTTGAGTAAAATGAGTTTCCAAAGACATGCAGACTTTCACTAGTGCATGAAAGCTACTTCTCTGCTTGGTGTCTCAGTAAGTCACACAGAAGAGGCAGAAGAGGGTGGCAACTCTATAAGGGCTGAATTTCTCCCAAAGTCTACACTGTCTTTGACAAAGGTTCTAGGCCAAGACCCATCTCTAATCCCGCCACCTTCCCTGCTCACAAAAGAATGAATTCAAGTAGCAAAGCACACTAGTTACTTTTCTAATTCTGTGAGAAAATACATGACAGAAGCAACGTGGGAAAGGAGTGGCTTATTTTTGGTTTAGTTTATGGTTTCAATCCATCCTGGAGAGAATTCGTGGCAGCAGAAGAAAGAGACAGCTGGTGTCATCACATCTACAGTCAGGAAGCAGAGAAAGATGAATGTTGATTACCAGCTTTTTTCCTTCCTTCCTTCCTTCCTTCCTTCCTTCCTTCCTTCCTTCCTTCCTTCCTTCCTTCCTTCCTTCCTTCCTTCCTCTGTCCCTCCCTCCCCTTTTCTCCTTCCCTTCTTTCATCCCTCTCTCCTTCCCTCCCTCCTTTATTTCTTCCTTCCTTTCTTCTCCTTCTGGGACTTCAGACCTGAGAATGGTGTTAGCACTTTTAGGATGAGTTTTTGTATTTCCATCCAACTTAGAGACTCCTTCGCGAACATGTTGAGAAGTTTGTCTCCTAGGTGACTCTGGATACTGTATAGTTGTTGACATTTGTCATCACAGATGGGTGAGAAATGGTCTGCTCATATTCCAAGGAGTGTCTAGGAACTCTTATACCATGACGGACAATAAGCTCTCATCGGAAATGTGTATAAGACCTCATAAGATCTTTTCAAGTTGTGTCTAAATCTTGAATGCATAGGAGAAAGAAGAAGAGGAGGAGGAGGAGGAGGAAGAAGAAGAAGAAGAAGAGGAAGAAGAAGAAGAAGGTGGCAAATGCATTCAAGACGAGGAAGCACAATGATGTCTTTGAATTGACTCTGGAGTATCTCCCAAAGGCATACTTGACTCTCTAAATATGATAAGACCTTTTTATATGAGAAACACAGTTGGAGATCTTTAGACTTTTATTAACATGGCAACCAGTAGGTTCTTATGATTGTGTTTACATATCATTTTTATAGGGCCACCAAGTACCCAGAAATGAAAATAAACATTACATATGTGTCCATGAAAGTACTTCTAAATGAGATTTATCTTTGAATGAGCAGTCCAGTAAAGCAAGGAGTTCTTCATGGGGCTGGCCTCAGCCAGTTGTTAAAGAACTGAATCTCATAAAAGATGGACGTGTGTGAGTCATTTACCAGTTTTGTCTTTGAATTGGAACATAATCTTCTGTTGTGGGCTTGAGTTGGGGCTAGAACTTACATTGTCAACTCTCTTGGGTTTTTTGTTTTCCAACTACAGGAATAGAGGCCTCCCACCTTCCAGTATTAGGTGAGCTGGTTGGTTTTATTAGTATTCTTTAAATGGATGCATCATCCACATTGTTGGGCTCCATCGTTCTTCACTTGTATGTATGTGAAAATATTCTTTCCCTGACAGGAAAGACACTGACTGAACCATCATAATGCCCCTCAATATTTCTCTCTCTCTCTCTCTCTCTCTCTCTCTCTCTCTCTCTCTCTCTCTCTCTCTCTCTCTCTCTCACACACACACACACACACACACTTGTTTGCCTTGCTCTTCAAAGAGAAGACCATAAATGTCAGCCAGATTTCTGCTTGACATGAGACCCTGGTGTTTGGGGTCAGTGAAGAGTTAGCATACCACATTTAGCACTGGTTAAAGCATACTGATCATCTAATAGCCAAAACAAACAAAATTAACAAGAAAAAGAGAAAGGGCAGGGTTCCATATTCTACTTTAGATCATATCTCTAATGACTCAAGTGACTCCTACTATGCCTTGCCAAAGGTTCTGTCCCCTACCCAAGTTTCACCATATTTAGGAAGAGTCTTCCTACCTCAGTACAATCTAGTAACCCCATTTCTTTGGAGAACTTTTATATGTCCCCCTTTGAAATGAGGATGGCTTCTTTATGTGAAAATTCAAGACTAAAGAGCAACTTAAAAGAGCTTTGAGATGCTAATCACATATCCTGACTTCTGGAGATAATCAGATGACTCCAAAAGGGATAGAAACATATCCACTGTGTTCCCATCATGAGGCAACATCCAAACATTTATACTTAATGTACACATTCAGATGGATTCTTGAATGAATGGAAGTTATCTCTTCAACTTCAACCTTGAAATAAATTACCCTGCTAAGAAAGAGACAGTAATTTTTCATATGATTCTATGTCCTTGAAATGGAAAAATGTTATAATTCCAAAAAAATTCCATTCTTATTTGGCAATGCTCAGATCTTCCAATCTGGACAAGGTTTTTAGTGTATGATTTCAGCTAACTGGAGAAAAGAAGAGCTTACAAGCTCTTAAGTTCTGAGAAAAGACCTGGGTAAGGCTCCCTTACTGCAGTGATCCAGTCTTCTGAGAGCTCTGCATCTTACAGATTCTAGAGGAGCTCTATATGAAAGAGCTTCTGGGTGGCTCAGGCACAGTGCTGTCTTTTTACAGGGCACTAGAATCAGTCTCATACTATCTGTGAATTCTTAATTGTATAAATTGCAATATGGAGTGGACAAGTGTTAGGGAAAATTAGAATTTTTGCATCTCTCAAAGAATCCAAATATGTAAACAGTCCATCGTGTAGGAGAAAGTGTGTGTGTGTGTGTGTATGTGTGTGTGTGTGTGTGTGCCTGTGTGTGTGTGTGTGTGCATGTGTGTGTGCGTGCACATATCTTATTGAAAGGAGAAAAATAATTTAGAGAGATGAGAGGATATCACGGGGGAAAGCTGATATTCTTCTGCTATAACGGATAGCCCCAAGTTGTAGAGGCCATTATTTCATGCATTTTCAGAGCAAATGAACTTGACAGATGGCCGTGTCACCCAAACCCCCACCTACCAACTTGATTATGCAGAAAACAATACAATAGAAAAGAAATCATTACTGAAGGAACCTGGTTAGTCCACAGAGGGCTGGGGAATGCAGAAGAACAAAATTACAGTGGTGGAATTGAACAGCAAGAATGCATTTAACATAAAGTGGGTTACTGCAAGGCAATCAGTCATGGCTAAAGCTATTGTCTGGACTTGCTTGCATGGTATATGAAGTAATCCGTCATCTCCCACAGAATTTATGCTTAGTTTATAGGGGAGAACTACAAAGGTTTCACCAAGACATGTTTGATAGCCTTAAGTGGCCCAAGTATGGACCCCTGGAAGTGGAACAGTGAGTCTTGTAAGATGCTCTGGTGTCTGCTGTGTTTGAAATGTGATAATCATATCACAGGATGTTCCCTTCTCACATTTAAGTGATGATGCTGCTTGGGAGAGTGCAGGAAGAGGCTTCCTCAGAACTCAACTGTATTTAGCCTGTGTGTAGCCAGCATGAATACCAAAACATCAATGGGGGAATTAAGGTCAGTCTTAGAACAGGACTTTCCAAAGGTTAAAAAGAGAAACTGCTGTAAATGTAGGGTCATCACTTCGGCTGCAGCAGTATATATCCTTAGGAACAGTTGACTCTAAATGCATGAGGATTGTCATTAAAAAAACAACTGCAGGTGGAATGAGTCCCATTCCTGTGTGTCTAAGATATTCCAGAAAGCCTAGCTTGAGGGGCTGTTGGCAGTGGATGAGCACTGAGGGAGAAAGACTCTCTTTGGGGACACGGCCATTGGTAGGACTATGTCCCAGCAGAGAACCAACATTGACTTTTAAAGGACTCGTCAGTTCCCCTGCTTCCTTCCTGAAAACTGATGGAAGCTAGGCACAGTTTTTCCCTTCAGAGTAGTTTATTTCCCACACCAAACACCTTCTTTCATTGTTGCTTCTTAGAAGAGATCAGCCACACTGACACAGTCTATGCACAGTTCTGGAAGAAAGAAAGCCACCTATGCACTTTGCACTTCTGTCCCAGAACTCTCTCTTATAGGGAAATTCAAGACATATGCAAATAAATCTGTGTTGAATAAAAAATGACTGTTTTTTCAGGATCCAGAACACAATGCCAATGGTTAGGTACATTACAAATGACTGTGCAATAGAGGTAGGGACCTGTTATTGCTGCTTGTCTGTGATGGGCAATGATAATTTAACTATTATTAAGATCTCAAAAGTTAGAAGAAAGATGGTATCTCACGAGTCTCCTGCTCAAAGTGGTCTCTTTACAATTATCCTGAGAGCCTGAATTCACTGCACATCATCCCAATACACACTGCCATCGGGGTTGGGTTATGAATGACATCCAGGGACACATGCTATCCTTTTCAGAGGATACCAAGCAATCACCAGCTGAATAAGAGCCCAAACCAAAAGGATAGGCCACAGAGACTGGGGATGGTAGTTTGTGGTAGTCGAGAGTCATTCTATGAGGTTCATGTGCCACTGAACTTCTGTCCTGTGAGTTGGTGACAGTAATTCAGATAGCTTCAGATAATTGGAATACATATTCTTCTTAAACAGATAAAGGTGATACTCTCTCACTGAGCCAGAAGCAGGGTATTCTTATGGGATCCAAACTTGAACTCTCTGATGGTGGAAGCCAGTCATGTTCACTTATTTCTCCTTTAGTCAGATTAAACAGACATCTTGGCCACAATGTTAGCTGGCCTAAGGCTCAGTGATGATTTATTTCAACTGTGAGCTTGATTGACATTCATAGGGCTCACCTTGAATATGTTTCCAGACAAATTTAACTGAAGAGAGAAGACTGACTTTAAATATGGGTGTCAGTATATCATGGCTGGGGTCCTAGACTAAAGAACAAAAAAGGAGAAGGCCAGTTAAGAGTTGAAATGAGTATTTCTATCTGATTCCTTTTGAGCTGGAATGTGAGGAGTCCCAGAAACACGTCTTTACCACTATGAACTCTGACATGCCTTCCCCACCCTTATGGACTTTGTCACTTCAGACTGTGAGCCAGCTTAACTCCATCCTCTGTTTGTTGCTTCTCTTTGCGTGTTCTGTCAGCAATGAGAAACATAAGTAATGCAGGATACAGTGTTGTATAAACTAGGAAGAAATTCATCGTATTTAGAGTCATTAGTTTAGGCTGGTATATACTTAGAGGTAACCTGCTAGGTAAGTTTTGCTGTGAATATCAATCTTTAAGTAAAGAAGCTGTTTTGGGCTATGACAGGCACCATAGAAAAAGTAGGAGGAGAAATCAGAGCATAGGTAGGAGAAGCAGGGCGGTGTCAGGCAGATCGAGCAAGTCGCCCAAGCAGCAACATGTAAGGAACACAGGTGAGCCACGGGCCACGTGGCAGACAGATTAATAGAAATGGGTTGATTTAAGATGTAAGAGCTAGCTAGAAATGTGCTTGAGCCATAGGCCAAACAGCATAAAGTTAATATAAGCGTCTGAGTCATTTCTGGGGGCCTGAGCAGCAGTGACTGGGCAACTAAGGGGTCTGGTGTGGCAGGGTCTGGGCCTCTGGCCGCCCGGGACAAAGAAACCCACTGCTACAGATGGTGTCCAACTTGGGTCGAGTATCCACTTAAAGCCTGAGAAAGATTACAAAAGGTTATAGATCACAGAAAATGAGCCAAGGCAGCTTCCAAATTGTGTATACGAAGGGGGTCATTGTACAAAAAAAGCATGGTGTCTGGATCACATTCAAAATGGCACCAGCGGACTGGAGGCAGGCAGTGTAAACTGCAATCAGGCCGGTTCCTGAAATCTCACAGAAGACTCAGTAGCATGCGATTGATTTTAGATTTCTGTTTATTTTGAACAAAAAGGAAACTAAGACAGTTTCTTAGTAGCAGCATTTTCTTGGGTGTGCTCTGTTTGCTGGCCATGAACAGAGACGTGGTCCCTTTAAGAGAACTTACTGATTCAGCCTTATCTGCAAAATCTATGTAGCTCTTTAAGAGAGTATTTTAAAAGCTCTTCTGGTTGATAAATGATTAAGGATTCACAATAAAACAGATTCAGATGAAAAAAAACCTGTAAATGGGTTACAATGTGTGTAAAATGTACATAGGCTTCAGAGAGAAAAGAAAGAAGATAAAGTCTTTAAAAAAAGAAATAGAGTAATAAAAATATAATAAGCCACATAAAGATGGAAAATAGACACAAAATCTGGATTTTGGCTGTTATGTGTTTTCTTTTGATTTTTTAACTGTTAATGAGCTAACTGCAGAAAGACAATGGATTGCAAATGCAAAGGCTACTAAGTTAATCAAAAATATGTATTTTAAAGGTATTTTGATTTTGAAATTTGTGTCTGAGGATTTATTGCTTTGGAAGAGTTCTGCTTTTGTTTCCATAGAAGATGAGAACCTATGGATTGCTTCCAGGTTCTTATGGTTTCATCAACCAAGACCCCCTGAAAGAAAACTCTGATAAGAAGAGATGGCCGCATCAACTTCAAGACTGCAGAGTATGATCCTGTCTAACTCATGAGATTTTCAACGCCCCATAATCAGCAGGAAGTAGTAATGGAAAACTACACCCAAATTCCCAGAATATTGTTATTAAATATTTGTTTTCATTATAAATGGTTAATGGTCATAGTCAATCTCTTTCTAAGAAGAAAAAGGGGATATGGTATATAAATGATTTTTTTTTAAAATTAGAATATTGAATTTACTTAGATCAGGAAATCAGCTGTTAATCTCAAAATGTTTTTCATTGGTATAGATTTTGGTTTATTGATACAAATTTAAGGTCAATTCTCTTATGCTATTTGTATTTTTCTACTCCTGTTTAAGGTGTGATGCTTATGTAACTGATTTAAAATTATAATGTGTAATTAAGAAATACATGTTAGTTAGATTTTTAGGTATACAAAGATATAATTCAATTAGATAGGTAATCTTCAAACACTTCTAAGACCTACAGATATGGCATTTAAAATGTTTTAAGAGCTTAGACTTTTCTGGACAGTGAGACAAATTTGCTCCTGGCAGCACTAATTTACTTCAAGAGAAAAATGGACATCGAAGAAACTCCATATAGAGTCTATTTGTGGCAATGGTTAGCCACTGGTCATGAACCTGTTCTTATATTGACTGCTTGACAGTATGCTGTTTAAACTGGACATTCAGGTTCCATAGGAAGATGACCTCTGAACTTTGGCACAACTAGTCGAGATGGTCATTCAGGTTCCTGCTTTACAGAGAAAACTGTCAGACATTCTTCAGGACTCGAGGAGAAGCAACTGATGAACTGTGCCAGAATGGGCAGAGCAGATTTCCTGCTTCACTAAAATGAAAAGAGACTCTGTGCCTGTAGGCTGAAGATAGATGCCCCAACTTTATAAAGGAACTTTGAGTGACTGTCCAGACGGATAGGTGTCATCTCTGTCCTTTCTAGATTTTAGAAGTTGCTTGCACTTCTGGTTTACTTGGGTAAATATATTCTTTTGTGGTCTTTGATGTAGTTGAAGATTAGATAGTTATAGGTATAGTTTTTCTTAGTCATTTGAAAGGTATATTGTATATATTTAATAAAAGCGCTGATTGGCCAAAGGCAGGCAGGAAGTGTGGGCAGGGCTACCTGATTAAGAAAACAGGAAGAGCAGAGGAGAGATGCCTGTAAGACACCAGATGAGATGTCAGCAGATGCAGAGGAAAGAAGTTGAAGTGATGCTGAGAAAAAGTAGTGAGCCGCATGGCTGAACAGGACAAGGATCATGGGTTAGTTTAAGAGCAAGAGCTAGTTAGCAATATGCCAGAGCCATAGGCTGATCAGCATGAAATTAATACAAGCATTGTGTGTTTCTGTGTGGCAGAACCTCAGGGCTAGGCCAGAAAGGTCAGGTCAAATACTTAATTCAATAGTAGACCATCTGCTTTTACTTGGTGATACTCACAAATTCTGAGGAAAGGATCATAAGACAGTCAGCTCAAAGAGTAAGTTCCACTTTGGGCCTCTTTTGTAAGGCCCTGTAAAAGAATTCAATTCAGGATTTTGTTCTTTCTCTTCCAGATCCATCCGCATATGTTTCTGCTCCCTCTCCCTCTTTCTCCCATCTCTTTCCCTCCCCTCTGTCTTCCTCTGTGTTTCTCCCCTTCCACCTCTCCACTGCAGGTTTTCTGTCTATACATAGCATGTCTTTTGATCTGATTTTGGAGACTGTTGGGTGAGCTTTTAACTGTAGGCTCTCATCAAAGTCTTGTGTTTTTGTAATCTAGAAATCTCTGTACATGTCTGTGAAACCAAAAGACCTCTTGCTTCAACTTGCAGGGACTGGGGGTGTTCTCATCAAAATGCCAGAGCAGCTCTGGGTTCTACAGGAGACAATCCCTGATGAAGCCCTCCAGGTGTCCTGTTCAAACCACACAAGCAAACAGTGTTTCTGAAAACACTGCTCTGGGCCACACTTGAAGCTCCCATTGTCTACTTTGAAGCCCACATGCTTCCTAGCTTCCCCCAAGGTTCTCATAATAGCTTGACATTACTCCTTCATGAGGTTATATGACCCTCAAATGACCTGGGAAACTTGGAAAAAAAGTGCCCAACATGTCCTCTATTTCTCATCTTTGCCAATAAGAGATCAGTTAGTTGCAGGGCACACATGTGTACTTTCAGTGTGGTATTTATATTAAAAGCAAATTAAATATAATGTATCTTGAATTTTCTGATAGCATTTAAATAAGAGCACTCTGCCAGAATATAAGCATGAGATCTATACTGTGTAGGCACATTTTCTGGAGTAAGCCACACTTTAACCCTGTCAGGGCTTCTTTAAAAATGTGATCCACCTTAAACAATGCTGTCCAATCACTGGAGAGGGGTATACACCAACAGCTCTTTTTATCCAAGCACATGTCAAAAATTTCACCTTATATTTGCTTATATATTGATCAATCTACTTCTATATGTGTGGGTGCTTGTGTGGATGTGAGTGAAGGTGCACGTGAGCTATATGGTACAGGTGTAGAGATTAGAGACAATCTTCCATCCTGTCGGAGGCAGGATCTCCTATTTCTGTTTACTGCTGCATATTCCAGGCTAGCTGTTCTGCAACCTTTGAGGGTTCTGTCTCCACTTCCCATCATGTTATAGGACCACTAGAATTATTGGCTCACACTGCCAGACCTGGCTTTTACATGAGTTATTGGAATTTAAACTCAGGTCTTCCCAGTCCCCAAATTTCTACTAGTAAGGTCAACACTCATTGAATGGCACACAACTGGTATTGAGGCGATGTTCTAATTCTTCACAATGAGCAGTGATAATGTGAATGAGAACCTGAAGATCTACACAGTTATCAAGAAGCCAGAAGTCTGCATTCAATAGCAAAATGCATATATGAACCACTGGGTCACTCTCAGGAGCCTAGCCCACAGACCTTAGCACAGGGGAACTCTTGTTTGGAAGCTAAGGGTTGCACACATACCCAAGTCATGACTGAATGATAGAATAGACATCTAAAGGGTAGATGACTACACTACCGGAGGGACCAGGCCTGCCTAGTTTCCAGCCAGATTTAAATCCTGTACCAGAACTCTGATCAGCAGGTTCCTAGAGACAGAAGGCAGACTCTCTGGAAGTAGTGAATGTGACCTTAGTGGGAAGAGATGTGAAGGTGCCCCTCCACCCATCACCAGATTACAGATGCTATCAGTCTATGACGGTCAACAACAATCAGTGAAGGTCAATAGTCAGTCTCTGGAAGAAGTCTGCTTAACCTCTGAGGTTCTGTAGCAGGGGTTGTAAAAAAGGGCCATGGTATTAGCAGAGTTTGGTATCTTCTGGAGGGTCTCTTTCTGCATCTTTATAGAGTGTAAGGATGCACTAGGAGCCCATTTTTACAAAAAAAAAAAATCAAAACAAAAAACCTATAACTAGATTACTCTCACAGGCTCCGTTCCTCTTCTCTGTGCTGGCCAGTGCATATATTTTCATATTAAGGTCAACCATTCAGTCATCAAACAGGTCATGTCCATAATTTATGATACTGAGGAATACACACATTCATATCATGTTCAGAGATGTCACCTCTTATCCTTCGGTTTAGATGCTATTGTGTGGCAAGCTGCACAGTGGTATAAAATTATGGAGAGAAACAAGCAGGTAGTGACACTCCTGGGAAGAGAGTGGCAGACCTGGTGCTAAAGGCCAGAGGTGTCTGAAGAGCCAAGGAGGAAAGTAGCAGTGTCCAGATAACAAAACTTTCCAGGGAATACAGAAATGGGTCACCCAGACAAGGGTAACAGGTAACATTTGATACATAAGTGGTGAAGAGTAGATAGTGGCCTGCCTCCTGTGTTCACAGTCCAGGAAGACTAGGGGTGATGTGAGAAAGAATAACACAAATAAGCATGTGTGCAATGTGTGCAGCCTGCTGCAGTTGGCAACAGGAGAGCATAGCTCTCCTGGGGTGGAAAGGTGCTCGAGAGAGGGTGGGGTTTATGGTACCTGGTCCTCAGTGAATGAAAGGGAGGGCTCATAGCCCTTGGAGGAGTGGAATACCATGAAGGGGTGACCAGTGCTTATCCAGAGGCAACCTCCTGTTTGATGGCCTCACCATCACCTCCGCCTGAGCATACATTTAGGGATCCTTAAAACACAAGAGTTTGCTCAGACTCACCATTCATCTCAGAATGCTATGCAAAGAAAAGCACCATGAGACCAATCAGTGTCCTGTCCTCACCACATATGCATACCAACCAGGCCACTGTGAATGTATAGGTATCCCTATGGCAATGTGCACACACACTGAGCAACTGCAAAGGTGTAGAAGGACCACAGCCGTCACTGACATGACAGCAGTATCACCAGCTCACCAAACAAAGATGTGCTCCTTTATCACGGATGAATACTGAAGGAGAAAATTGTTCTGTATCTGCAGGGGTGTTTCAGGGCAGCCTAAGCCCCTGGTGAGTCTCAGCCCATTCAAGGCAGGCAGCAGGACAGTAGAACCACTATCAGATATGTGCTGTCATGGAAGCAGTAAGGGGTTAATGATGCATTGGAAGCAAGGCCAACTGCCTCCTGTCCTGCCAGCTATATGCCAAGGGGATGCTGCCTGTAGGTCTACTGTATTCTCATCTCCATCATCTGTGAGGATCATCCCTATTCTAGAGCAATGTTCTGCACTGATCTACACCCACTTAGCAGGGCAGAGGAAGGAAAGGGAAACAGACAGTCTACGGGAGATCTGTCTTTTCCCAGAGCACACATTTGCATGACAGTAGGTCAATAAAGCCATCTTCATATATCTAGAAACTGTGTCCTCCTGGAGGAGCCAGGGACAGCTTTATCAGCATAACTTTTTAAAATTGTGACATAAGTATCTATCATTTCACTATATATGAATTTTTTAATATTTCCAATATAGATGACGCTGAATGTGGAATTTCAAAAGATATGGCTTCACTTAGCCTTGGGGCCTTTTGATTCCACTAAAGCGTTTTTTATCAGGTTTCATCTGCCTTATTGGAAGATGGGGACAGGGCTTTATTGGATGACGAGTGGAAATTTGTCAAGCGTTTACCCATGCTATCTGTCTCAAACATAATTCACTGAAGACTTAATTATGGCAGTGGGGTTTGCATGTCAAGAGCCCTGGGATACTGTGTCCTCAAAAAGACTGTGTGGGTGGGTTCGGTTTCAAACACCTCTCCATGTGAGAAAAATGGGAGGAACTATGGAAGATGATCATCATACTCAGGGACCTGTGTGCAATCCTCCCAGGCAATGGATGTTAAGCCACTGGTGTTTGTATTCAGGGCTCAGAGAGATTGAAATTAATGCTGAAAATAAAACTATCTGCATGAATAAGTATCAGAGGCTACTGCCTTCTCTGAGAAGAAAAGATTTGTGCTTAGGGATTAGATGAAGAGGATGGAGAAACCCACACTTGGGGTGGGTTTTGGGAGACTGGACAGAAGAGTCGAACACTACAGAGGACTCAGTGTGCATAAGGGATGTTTCTTCATCTGTTCTGGGAATGCCCCAAGTGTGTCCAGTCATGGCTACGTTTAGCCACAGATAGCTATGATTCTCACCAACACAGTATCATGAACTCAGGGACAATACTTTGGGATAATTCTGCTAACCAGATTGCAACGTGAACTTTGTAGATGATAATGTCATGTCACAATGTCGTAGGGGAAATGCCAGGACCTTTAATTCATGGACCACAGACCAGCTGCTCCTATGACACCTCAAGTTTGATGGAAAACATTGGTTTTCATAACTACCTTCCTCAGGGAATGGATGGTCCTGATGCAGGCTCCTGCTATAAACTAGTATTCTGGAAAATGACGTCCGCTGAATGGAAAAGGGATTTAAAAATTGAGTTTAAGAGATGGAAAGGAGAGCATTATTTTGGTGTTGAGAGCTATTCTTCCAAGATAGAGGAATTTGGGAGGCAAGACTCAGAGGCCTCAAGGAGAGGCAAGAACATCTGGGAGAAATGGGAAGGCATATCACAGCCCATGGCATATGGGGAGAGTTGGAATTTGTGGGAGCATTATCAGAACAGGAAAGATGAGGCAAGCTGGAAGAAAGTATATGAAGAGAAAGGCATCAAGTGTGTGGCTGACGTCTCCCCTAATGTACTATCAGTTTTCTCTATATTGGACTTCCAAATACTTCCAAATACTTTGGGATTAAACCACATGAGACCCAGGGGAATACAGATGGGTTCTTCTGCATGCAGACCTTTCTCTAATGATGTAAACACGGACATTGTGTGACAAGTTGCAGAAACTGAATGGTCCCGACCTCAGAACCCAGGAGGCTGGTGCTTCTTGAAGCAAGATTGCTAGCCAGGTGCCACCATCTTGGCTATAGGAAAATGAGGATGTCTGGACTCACTGGACAGCTAGTCTAGTAGACAGCGAGTGAGCTCCAGGACCAGAAAGAGAGCCATCTCAAAAAAATTAAAAAAGGCTTGAGAGTGATAGAGGAAGACACCAGATGCCAAGCTCTGGCCTTCACAGACACATTCACATACATTTATAAATACACAGAGAGGTAGGCAGGCAGACAGACAGACAAATCACACACACACACACACACACACACACACACACACACACACACACACACACACACACACACACAAAGTGTGCAGCTGTTGAAACCTCCAATCTTGTCCTTAGCATCAGCATTCTGGAGCCAGAGAGCTTAACAGCCCCATGAAAGGCTGAGCAAAGGAATTTTAGTTATTGATTTCTCTGCAACATGAAGATGTGATCTATAATCCCCACAGAGAGAAGACACAGCTGCATGCAGACCACATTTTCCACACAAACACTGCATGTGTGGTGGAGGGACTTGGAGAATCTGGTGAACATCTGTCTATCAGAAATTGAGCCCGCGGGAAATGTCAACAGTCTTTATGATTGTCGATAGACATTCAGCCACCACAATAGAGCCCAAATGTAGGCACCAGTCACTGTAAGGGAAATGGTGAGAAATGCTTCTCAATGGGAGATAACACCAGTGCATGCCACTCCCCAGCTTCAGTGTCCACAGAATCATAACATTCTATACTTCTGAACAACCTGTGGTTAGCCACACTTTGGTGGAAATATGCAGTATCTGACCTGTCAGTCACTGATGTAACAGTCATTCTGTAAGATCGGCCCTTCATGAGCTGATGAGAAAGATCCTGGAGCCCATATGATGTGAACTATGGTGTAAGAAAACAAGGAGCTGGGTAGGCACATGATGTCACTATACAAGTAAATCCTATTATTTGCACTTCTAAAGCAAGTCAGATTTTAAAGGAGCAACAGAGTGACAGATATGGTGTGAATTGTCCTGCTAGGAAACTAGACAAGTAGACAGTTGTAAGAATTGAACACCATGAAGTAAAGACTACAACCCAGGAATTCTCCGCCTTATCCGCAGACTGGCCTAGGTACATGCAGGGTGAATTATTTCCCCAGTATGCATGTTGGACAGTGAAGTGAAAACAGAGACAGACCATTTTAAGAGACACTGGTATCCATCATGAGTGAGGAAGACTCACAGTTTCTCAGTGGAGGTGAGGAAGGCTCATTAAATGTCTGACTGAGGCAGGAGAAAGACCAAGGTGTAGAGGACTCCAAGATATGTGCATGGCAGTCTTTTCATGGTTGCACTCCCAGAAACAGTAAAACTATACCCAAATGTCCCCAACAACTAGCTCCTTTTCTTCTGTGGATAATGTCTTTACCATTCAGCACTCTCCAGAGAGATAAAACAGAATCCAGAATTTTATAGCATTACATCAGCAATCAAAAATTATTTATCCTAGAGAGAAGAAAAAAACATTTAAGAAGAAAAAAAAAACCTACGAGTTGACAGAAACAGACCTAGAGATGATATGGACCAGATGTTGGATTTAAATTATGAACATACTCAAAGCAAATATGACCTGGTGAAGAGACCAGGAGTGTCAGCCAAGAGACCATTACAGACTTAAGCTGTACTTGAAGTGGAAAAAGGCAATGCTTTTCCACCACACTGTGTGACACAGACGTAAGAGACTCTCCAATCTGAAGAACAGACATGAGGGAAAGATGGGTTGATGGACAAGACCTCATTGATTTCTCAGATAACACCCAACAAGAATCGACTTCCCTCAGAAAAGTTACAGAAGTGTCTCAAGTTCCCTTTATTCTGAAGGACAATGTTTGTAGATGGTCCCTCAGACTTAGAGTAGAACACAGAGAACACCAGAGCAGCCATGATTCTTCCCTCTGGCTACTCTGGGAACGTGTTTATCTCTTCCAAGACAGACTATCGCGTATTCAGCTATAAACAGAAAATAATCAAAGTTGCTGATCTCAACACCCTGACAGATAAGAAAATCATATTCCAGACTTCTCAGTCATCTACCTCAATAAAAATACACCTGCCAGTTGAAGCATTCTCAACATGACATCGTGTGGAGGAGTCACGCTCACAAGAGGGACAAAAGCCTAAATACTTCTCTCCGGGATTTATTGGGCCCCTTGTCCCCAAGCTCTCATTAGACTTCTAAAGGATGGCCAAAGGCTGACCCACACACCATACTAAAATATCCCTCAAAGCACTTGATTATCTCCATGCCATTGGGCTGTAGTTTTATTCTTACATCCACATACCTATGCATTCCTTCATTCCACAGACATGTACTGGTCACCTACCATATGATGACATCATCTAATGTAGGGAGAAAGCCAGTGGTCCACTGACCAGACAAAAATTTGTTCCTATGATTCTAAGTGACTCAGGCTACCAGGGTAGATTAGGTTCCCTTCATCCATTCCTAACTCTTGATCTCATTTTTCCCATGCTTCTAGAAGTGTTGGAGATGTAACATTCAGTTCTTCAGGGTCAATCTGAAGAGGAGAATATAGGAAGCTAAATAAAATTCCCTTCTACTGTGGCCCACATTGACCACGCCACTGAAGCCAATGTTGCCAGTGTTCAGTCTATGTCCCCTAGCTCTCATTATTTTCTGTAAGCTGAGGGTTTTGTTCTTTTTTTTTTTTTTAATGCAGATGGCTCTTTACTTGGAGTCCTCTTTCCCCCAGGAACATTCTTAGTTAACCATCCTATATACAGCCCCCAATCAAAGATGATCCAGAGGTTATGAGTAAGCAATGAGTCTTCCTATAATGGTGAGTAGGACACACTTGATCCTGTTCCCTCAGTCCCTAGAAGTCCCCCAAAGGTGGCACTAGACTCCTATTATCATTGTGGTATGACTTCCAAGACATCTTTCCTATTCTCTTTACCTCTTTTTCAGCGAATTCACACATATCTCTAGTGATTTCACCTCCCTAAGCCTCTCCCTGAACTTAAGTGTCTGCTCTTGGGGCTCCACACTAAGATGTTCACCATGATTGTAGATACAGATATACTATTGCAGCCATCACCATAGTCTGAATGGTGCTATGAGCTTTTCCTTATCATTCACACCATGTTCTTGTGCTGTGGGATGGTCTTTCAATATGCTGTCAATATGTGTTGCTATCAATTGGTTAATAAAGAAGCTTTTTAGCTGATGTCAAGGCAGGATGGAAGAGGGTGAGAAATTCAAGCAGAGATACAGGAAAAGAACCACAGAGTTGAGTAGACATGCTCCAGCAACCCAAGTAACAAGATGTGACTGTACCCATAAGCCACCTGCCATGTGGCAATATATAGATGAATAGAAGTTGATTAATCTGTAAGAGCTAGCTAGTAACAGTCTGGGCCATATATCAAACAGTATGTAATTAATATTAAACCTCTGTATCAATTATTTTATAAGTGGCTATGGAACCAGGACTGGGGCCTGAGAAAAATCAGATGGGACAAGAAAAACTTCCAGCTACAAGCTTGTCTCCACTTTTTTCTTCCATACAAACTGGGGCCATGTCCACATCCCAGGAGTCTGTGTAATGACTCTCCTCTTGATTCTGAGAGCTTGCTGAACCTGGCCCAAGCCCAACAGTGGATCTGAGCTGGTGCCTATCCATGGAGTTCTCACTGTGGCTGCATTGCCAGGGTTCTAGACAAAGGTACATTGCTTCTTGTCTATTTAGAGTCCCACTGGCAAATTCATGTGCCCAGACATAAAGAGTGGACCACTCTCTCCCTAGGTTTGTTTATTTACATCTCACTCAGAACTGCTAAAACCAGAAACATCCTACTGTCAGGCCAATCCCTTGATCTTCTGCCCAGAATCCTTCGCACACCTTTTGATAAGATGATCTCAACCCTGTGAAGTTTGCCATGTGGCTACAAATAGATATACATTTGCATATTTGTCAAGCTCAGCCCAGCAGCAAGTTGCAAAGTGAACCATGGGAGGTAGAGATGTTTGCTCTAATTTAACAGGATTTGTGTGTATTTATTTCAATGATTGCAAGAGCTTATAATTCAAAAAGGGCCTCTGGGTGTACACACAATCCTCTAAGCCCATAGGCCAACAGCATCCAGACTGGAAGCTGCTCAGCCAATCAAATAGTCTATAAGTTACATGTATATATGTATGTGGTGTGTGTGTGTGTGTGTGTATGTGTGCGTGTGCATGTGCGTGTGCGTGTGTGTGTGTGTGTGTGTGTGTGTGTGTGTGTGTGTGTGTATAAGAGGCACTGTTTGGTTGTGTGAGCTGGACACCCATGGACCGTTCTGAGTTCTGCGTCTTCAGTGAGCTACACTGTACACACTAGCTATCCTATGTGTGTTATACCCTTTATGAACCACATGGTGGGTTGAACTCTGACTGTGCTGGAGAAAACCTGAGGTGCACTGATGGTTCAGGGTTGTAGCACAGTGAATCAGGTCATAAACAGGTCTTGGGGAAACAGGATCCTAGACCCACCTTGCCTTTAACTGGCTCATCACTTGCACAGCTCCCTCTGGTGTGAAACAAGAAAGGTTGAAAGTTGAAACAAGAAAGGTTGAAAGTTTCTGGATCCTTCTATATATAGTCCATGATTCCAAAAAAACAGTTCTCTTCAGAAGACAAAGACACATACCTGATGGATAATGTGCTGTCCAGAAGGGTGTTAATCCCAGGTCACGGTGCCACGGAGCACAGATACAGGAAGTCCTAACACCCCTCCCCATGCCTCTGCCACACCATGTTGTTCTGTGGTTTCTGTGGTTTAAGGCTCAGTCCTGTCTTCACCCAGTTCTATACAGCAGTGGGGAGAGGGCATACAAGAACAAAACTGAAGCCTTCATCATGATTGCAGGGCAAGGGTGACTTCCTCACTGACCTGCAGGGCTCCATAGCAGCCCTCTTTACACTCCTGACACTACAGTCACCCAGAGCCCAGGAGAATGAAATGGTCTGTCCATCACTGCCTGCTCCCAGAGCAGTGGAGAAGAGCCAGCCCTACACCATTCATACTTCCCCCACACCCCAATTTGTCTCATTGAGTCATCAACCATTCCAAAGTTCTCGGTTTCTAAGTAAAATTCAGTAGTAGCACTAGGGACATGGCTGAACAGATCTCCAGGCCCAGCTCAGCGACTGCAGAAGCTGCTCTTCTCAGCCAGGTCTGGAGACGTGGGAACCAGCAACCACTTGGCCGGTGCCTTGATTACGAGACAGCATTTACATCAGCAATATAATCATTTAACCTGGAAGGAAAGTACAAAGAAAGTACAGGTGATGCATGGTGTCAGTCACTCACTTTCAAATCATATTTTCCTGTGTTCTCTTCAGGATTTTGAAAGAAATAAAATTCTTAAACATTCTAATGGAGTCACTCTTCATTCCTGTTTCCCTCTATCCCTCCAGTGTTTACGGTCTGATAATCATCTTCTTCATTTTTTATCTTTGTGTCGCTGTGTGGTGCTGATGGACCTCATGAGTTGTAGTGTCACATGTTTTAAATAGTCACACACACGCACCCCCACCCCCGACACGTGCGTGTGCACTCATGCATGCATGCACACATTCTTCTAAATATAATTTCTCATATTTCTATATGCATATTGTTTAAATTCTCAGTGTAGCTGTTTATGTGCTGGTTTTAACACTCTTTCCTTCTCTCCTCCTTCCCTTCATTTGCTTCTCTTTTCTCTCCTCCCCTCTTCTCTCCTCCCCTCTCCTCTGCTCTCTTCTCCTCTCCCCTTTATTTCTGTTATGGATGGATAAGTTATGCAAAGTTATCATGGGCAGGCGCTGACATGCCATCCCCCTGTATTACAGTCTCTGCTACAAACTGCCGTCATTCTCCATGACGGTTTAGGGAGTTTTAAGTATCTACCAAAGTCAAAATGCAAGCATGGCCACCTCTGAAGCCATCCTACAGAACCCTGGAGCATCGAGCAAGTAAAGCTTGGTGAAACTCAGAAAGATAGGTGCCTTACTGATAAGAGTTTCTCTCTTACCTTTGGAGGCTAAAGTGCAGGATCAAGGTATAGTGAAACTTCTTCTAAGGCTAAGCAAAAGAATCTGTACTCATCCTCCTCTGGATTCTGCAGTGGCTGGCAATTTCTGGGATCCCCTCCATCTTGATTCTTTTTGTTCCTCCATCTATGTCTTTTTATTTACTGCTCCTTTTGATGAAGATGTTAGTTATAATGAATGAGGGGGTCTTCCCTAATCAAGTGGCATTGTCTGAATAATCATATCTGCATGAATCCAATTTTAAGGTAAAGTTACATTCTAAAACCCATACACTAGATTTCAGCATATGCATTGAGGGCATGGTCCAGCCTGCAGCAAGCTGGACTGAATGCCTGTCCATACTGACCATGCCTGCTCCGCAGCAATGTCATGCAGGAGCACCAGACATTTTCTCATCCTGCTGCTGTATCTTAATGTTGAAACAAGCTTCTTTCCAAGGCACTTACTCCTTACAAGCAGTCATTCAACAAATATGTGAATTATTGCATGAAACAAACACAAGGTATATGCTCACACTGGCTCTGTGGTTTGGGAATTGGCAGTTTGAACTGTTTATTCACCAAAGTACTACGTGGAGCTCTGGCCTTGTAGATACAGGAGCTCAGAGAAGCCAAGAGGAAAGCTAACAAATGCAGTAGTCTAGGTCCTGGGACAAGTGGGATCAGGAAAACAGAACTCTCCATCTATGGAGTCTTGACTGTTGAACATGGTCTCAGGACTTCCTTATTCTGTTTATATAGGATTGTATATATCTAAAGGCACAGAATAAATGTAGGTCCCAAACTATCAAAGTTCCATTACTTCAAGGCTTATTGGCACTGCAAGATCAGCACACAGCATGAATGCTCTCCATGATTTATGTGAACTCTGTGTTAGACTCACAAAATAAAGACAAGGCTTGGTAGACTGCACAATGGGCTTTGTGCAGGAATTAAATAAATCACAAAGCCTCTGTGAAGGATTCACCTGCCTGCTTTTTCCCTTCTGGCTCCTGGCTCTCGATAATGCACTTTCTAGCATCAAGTGGGAACAAATTGCCGGTGCCCCCTTAGCTCCCTACAGAGCAGTTTGCTCAAATTTACCCCATTTCTTAAATGGCTTTAAAGCCATCTGTGGTAAGTTGAACAACAGCTCGAAAAGGATGTGTCTGTCTGGGTCTGAACACACAGAACTGGTGGCTATGACCTTGTTGAGAAAAGTGATCTCCGGAGATATGACTAAGTTAAAATCTTGAGTGAAGTTGTCTCGGGCTAATGTCTTAGGGTTTCTATTGCTGTGTAGAGACTATGGCCATAGTAACTCTTACAAAGGAAAGCACTTAATTGTGGTGGCAGCTTACAGTCCATTATCATCATGGCAGGAAGCAAGGCAGTGTGCATGCAGGCAGACATGGTGCTGGGGCTGAGAATCCTTACATCTTAATCCAAAGGCAACAGGAAGAGAACTGAGACACTGGGTGGTATCTTAAGCATATATGAGACCTCAAAGCCCACCTTCACAGTGACACACTTCCTTCAACAAGGCCACAACTCCTAGTAATGCCAACTCCTAGTAACCCCTTTGAGGTCCATTTTCCCTTGAACCACTACTGTTTATGTACATGAGATCTAAATCCAATATCAGAAAAGACAAGGCTAAGGTCATAAGAAAATGTAACAAAAATGGAGGGCTGTGGCCACATGCGCAGAACCGCCTGAGTCTCTGGAGCCAGCCATTCAGGGACAAATAATCTTTCCCAGGAAACTGTGAACAAAATATGGCCTGTGGAATCCTGACCTCCAAAACTAAATCAGAAGCCATATCTTGATCCATACCACAAAATTGGAACCCTTGATGGTAGGCAAACACAGTAGCATAAACAAAGAAGATACTAAGAAAAATGGCAAATGGGGCAATGTGATCAGCCCCATTTACTGCTTAGAAAAACAACAACAAAAAAAACAAGTAGGTGGAAGCTTCTAGAAGCCCTTGCCATGCTCTACCTGGCACTAAGAAAGCTTTTAGGGTAGCACATCAGGTTCATGCCCAGGAGGCAGTGCTGTGAGTTCCCATTCTGGTGTGTCAGGAAGTGTCATTGCAAAGGCACACTTGGAATGACCCCCTCAGTGAGGACACACCTCTCACCCACTCTTCCAGCATCACACGGTAATTAGAGGCAAGGATCCCGTGTTTGCTTGACTTTAAAAGGATTCACTAGGTGCTTTCTCAACCCCATCCCACTGTTCCACCTGCCTTGAGTTGAATCAGAGGAGTAACGAGACAGATGGGATTGGGAACTTATTGAGATGCCACACACTTGCAAAAAGAATAAGGCAGAGGGTTATCATGGGCAGGAAGCTCATGTGCTTGTGTTTGCCACAGGTCTAAGGACTTTACCAATTATAGTTATTTGCACAAAGACCCTACTGTAGCATCTGCCCCAAGCAACCAGCAGCCAGTGTTGAAGCTAATACTCAAGCACAGGCCCTGGCTCAGAGACACACGAGCCATGGACTACAAACGTTAGGGTTCAAAGACTAGCAGGCTGATGTATGCCCAGTGGTCAGTACCCAAAATAAGCAAAACAAGAGTGGGAAGGACTGATGTGGGAATGTCTTTCTGTATGCTGTGAATATCAATCTTTAAATAAAGGAGTTGTTTTGGCCCATGACAGGCACCATAGAAAAAGTAGGTGGGGAATCAGAAGAGACAGGAAAGGAAGGCGGAGCCAGGGACGGATGGAGCCAGGCACCCAAAGAAGAAGCATATAAGGAACACAGGTGAGCCATGGGCCACGTGGCAGGCAGATAAGTGAAAATGGGTTGAGTTATGATGAGAGAACTAGCTAGCAATGTGCTTAAGCCATAGGCCAAACAGCATGAAGTTAATATAAGCGTCTGAGTCATTTTGGGGGCCTAATCAGCTGTGGGTGGCTAAGGGGTTTGGGGCTGCAAGTCTGTGGGTTTGGACCTCTGGCTGCCAGGGGCAAAGAAACCTCACTGTTACAAAGGACATGAAGGTAAAAGGGTAGAAATGGGTGGACAGGCCAACTCAGAGGCATGTGTCAGAAATGTGTGGTGGACAAAAAGAAGAGGTGAGTCCACACTCCCTCCGATGCCGCCCTTTTCAGCAAGTCTTCCTTCAGTGTGCAGCAGGACCTAGGTTTCATCAGCAGAGTCTGTGGTCATCATTGCTATTTTAGGCTCTTGGATGCAGTCCTCAGTGGGAGGGTAGTAACCTCCTCAAGGTCGCAGTGGTCACACTGGGAACAGCATCAGGAGCATCCTATCTGGGGGAAGAGCTCTCCTTTCCCTGACAGCCTTGGAGCTGTTTCCTTCACTGTAGGAGCTACTTCCCTGTTTGACTTTCAGAGGCAAGGTCAACAGATCAAGTTCCCAGTAATGGATACAGAGATCTGTTTTCCCACTGCAGGATCTCGAGCCCTCAGCAATTTGAAGTGCGGCCCTGCTAAGCACTTGTTGTACTAAGTGGAGTAGGTGCTGCGCAGCCGAACATCATGTAAGGCACAAGGGGCACAGTCGGATGCCCTCCCCCCATCTCCCAGATTGCTCGTAATGTGATCCTGTTGGGTCTGTGTAATGTGGATTTAATTCCTCTAGCTCTGAAGCAGGGACACAAGATGACCACAGGACACTCTAATTGGGGAACATCTGAGGAGTTAAGCACCCAAATGGCGTTAAGGTGTTTCTGTTTGGCTGGGGCCAGGAAGGGAAGAAAATGGTCCACAAATCTTAAAAAAAAAAAAAATCATCATCTGTCCAAACTAGAAACAGGTGTAGAAGGAGAGAAACAATGTTTCAGAACTCCTGTTGCTCTGGGTCTCCCCTGACAGACTCCTAGAATGCTCAGTACTAAGAACCCACAAACAATTAGTGACCCTTGGGGCAAAGAAGGACAGCTGGGTTCCGACACAGGGATGCTTACTCTGAAGGTGCTCCTTGAGGGCTAGACTATCCGTCAAGACAGAATTTACAAGGAATGACTTTCAGAAATGGACAAACTGAGAGGGACGTATCCCAAAGATCTCCTTCATTCTTAGGACTCACAATATGATGAGTTTGAGCAATTCGCAGATAAGAAATAGCATCACTATGTTAGACTTAAATTGCACATAACTGATCCTGTAATTAATAGGATAGCCAGGGGCTCTTTGAATAGACATATGAAACATTTATGGAATAACACTGAAATTAGCTCCCCCCTCCACCTCCTTGGCTTTTTGCATTCTGAGAATATCAGTCCTATCACTGAGATGAACACCCTTGTTTAATGATCCTCAGACTCCTTCCTACGTAACCTGAACTGAGGGACAGTGCTAGTGAGCTAAGCAAGCACCCCCAAACAGGTCTTCTTAGTCCCTTACTGTCCTGATAGAAAGAGGTCATGGGACTTACATCACAATTCTGATAAACATAGAGCAGATCTCAGTGTCTCTGGGCTTCAATAAGAGCAGTGCTATAGCCAGCCTGGAGAGTCTGCTTCATCTCTAGCCTTACCCAGCCTGCTCTTCTTCCTATGACGTCCATGCACCCCTACTCCTTCCTCCTGTTACTTTTCTGCACCCTAAAGGACACTTGTAGCCATGGAGTCAATACCAAAACTTGGCCTATCTGCATAAAAAGAATAAAGTCAATGTGTGCAAGTTAGTCATGGGCTTTTCTGATGAACAGGGAGATGAAATCTTGCTTGTTGTTGGAGCTGGCTGCCCCTCCTCCCATTTTTCCACTACCAATCCTGGCTGGGATAGGGGCATGGAATCTGTGAGTCTACAGGCTGCTAGAATGGACAAGGCTGTGGAGGGACATCACAGGATTCTCTCTAGAGGCTCCTCTGGAGGTTTCCAAGCTTGGCCATTCATCAGAACATCTTGAGTGGATTGACCCTTCATGTCATCAGATCCACTACTCTGTCCTCAAGTGGGAGAGATGATGCATTTGAATCCCATTACACTAATCTCCAGTGATATTGTGAGCAATTTTCTTAGCAGATGCTATTTATACTCCTGTGTATATATTTCAAAAAGTATATGTTCATCCAGTTACCATTATACATTCCAATTAAGTGAATAGATTTTAAGTTTGTTCCTCATTTCTTTTTTAACACATGAATAGTGCATCAGTAAACTTCCTCTGAGAGTCAGCTCTAGACCCTAGCTCAAAGACATAAGCACAGGATTTCAGCTCTACTCCAGGAGATTTCAGATCATGACTGGGCATCAACACACAGTGGTCTGTGTTCTCCACAAGAACCTGAGGAAGAAATTATGCACTCTTTAAGAACAGGGGCTATGGGACTGAGAGATGGATTGTGGATTAGAGCAGGTCCTGCTCTGGAGTTTGTCCTTCAGAACCCACACTTGGTGGGCCTGTAACCCCTGCTCCAGGGAATCTATTGACATCTTCCGGCCTCTCTAGGTACTGGCACTTATATGTGAATATACACTGAGATAAATTAATAAAAGATGATTAAATGTATACTTTCAAAAGAAATAAAAATAGGAGCTATGGCATGTTAGAGTACTGGGTGGTATCTAAATCTGTGAACCAGGGTTCCCTGTGCACACATAGAAGAATGAAGGAGGGAACATACTGCATACCATTGCTTCCAGTGGTGGGTGACCAGTACTGACCACACTGGGGATCAGTGCACCTCAGATAGGGCAGCAGTACTGCAGAAATTGATGGTCTTCTCTCTCTCTCTCTCTCTCTCTCTCTCTCTCTCTCTCTCTCTCTCTCTCTCTCTCTCTTCTGTGTGTGTGTGTGTGTGTGTGTGTGTGTGTGTGTGTGTGTGTGTGTGTGTGTGTAGTGTGAGAAGGTGGATGTGGGTTTTCAGGTTAATCTTGGGTGCCCTTCTCTATCTTTTCAATCTTATAGAATCTCTTACTGGACATGGAGCTCGACAGTGTAGCTAGCCTAAATAGCCAGCAAGACCCAGAAAACGTGAATATCTGCCTCTTTTAGTTGGGGACTATAGGCACTCACTGGCACACTCAGCCCAGTTCTTGAGTGCTGGACATCTGAACTCAGGTCTTTGTGATTGGGAAGGAAGCACCTTACTGACTGATCCATCTCCCCAGCCCAATGGTGGTTTTGTTTAAAAAGTCATTTTCACCATCACATATATATGTATGATGCCAACAGTATGGTGAGGAAAATGACAGGGGTGTTGTAAGTCCCTTGGCATCCTGGGGCTCAGAGAAGGACCTCTATGAATCACAGTGATAAGGATGCTATAATGAATATTTCTGATAGTTTTGCATCCTTATCATGACTAATTTGTGTAGATGCAATGCTCGGACCAATCTAGATTCTTTAAATTACTTCCTTCTCAAAGCAGACAGACAACAGTTCTTATGACTAGCAGCTCCCACTTTTCACTGTGATTACCTGTATTGTGAACAGCCAACATCCCCTGCAGCACATTCTACCAACCTCATCAACAAAGAAAACCATCCTCTGCAGGAGCCTCCGCCCTGCCAGGGGCCTTGGAAGTAGATGTCACACCCTGTATGCCTGATAAACAGAAGCAGAGCAAGTGCAGCAACTTGGGAACAGTGTCTGCTGACTTTGGTTCCCCGGTGTGATGAATCATGGAGCCACTGATCCTTTTTAGCTAATTGCTATCAGCTTGTGAGATTTTTCCTCCCATGTTCAATATCAATTTTCATGGCCATAGGAGATAGCACTGCTCCCCTGAGCCCGTAGGCGACTGGCCGCACTTAACTACAGCAGCACTTAACAGTTTAAAGGGGTGTCATCTAATATGCAGAGGGGAGCATGGGGGGCATGGGGCAGAGGAGGGAAGCGCCTGCTAATGCATTCTGGCTGTGACCTTCTCTCAAAGTCATCCTTCGGTGTTGACAGGCTCTGTAGACTTTGCAACGTGAACACTTGGCCTGTCAGAGAGCTGCCAGGTCTTCCTAGAGATGAGAGCTAGGGTGGGATTACTCTGCATTGCCTCTTCAGTGTATCATGGGTATGGTGATGACTGCTGTGCTGAATATAAGTGTGAGATAGGCCATGCAAGGCGTACTCCATTAGCAAAAAGGCAGACCTCATAGACCCCACTATTCCTCCAGAATATACTTCAGACCTACAATGCACCCATGACCCCCCTCTTTTTTTTTTTTTTTTTTTTTTTTGCAACAAAAGCACATAGTCCCTCTTTTTCATGAAGATCTCCTGTAGGTCTCAGTTTTTAGAACCACCGTGCATGTGAAAGAGCCTTTACCTCTATTACAAAGTCAGCCAGCCAGCCAGTCTCTCTCTCCCTCTCCCTCTCCCTCTCCCTTCTCTCTCTCTCTCTCTCTCTCTCTCTCTCTCTCTCTCTCTCTCTCTCTCTCTCTCTCACACACACACACACACACACACACACACACACACACAGATCCTGAAAAGTATAAATGGCAAGTATGGAGACACCAAAGACACTTCACAGACTAGGCCAATGTAGTCAGCTGCCATGAAGATCTGGACCTATGTGTAGAGACAACATATCTTAGTTATATAGATTAAGGATGGTGGAAAACAAATTGGTGGAGGCTTTCTCTCAAAGCTGGCACATAGGTGAGGCTCAAAGAAACCTGTTCCCCCTACGAGCTGTTCAATGAGAGTGTCCTGCACCTTCCATGATGCCCTTGCCTAAATCTGCCCCCTACAATGCCAACATCACCCAGCAGCCACTACACTTTGAACACCTGCTTGTATTTTCTCTTCTGTAAGTGATGACTGGTCTGCGGATGAGTTTCTCATGGTTATTTTACTAGTTCACACTCATGGTGAGTAGAAAAATCACTGCTAATTGTAATGTTGCATACTGCTGTGGACTGTTGCACTGTCCACAGAGCTCTCACAGTGAGATTTTATAAAACAAAAGCATCTGTGTTAAGCACATCATGTACACTGTGTTCTTAATTCTTAGCTTTGTGGGTCATTTAATTACTGACCCTATGAAACATGATTGGGGTTTGAGCCAAAGACCAGAACAGAGTGAAGGCTAGTCTGCAGCCTCATGCTATCCAGGGTGAGATCTCAACCCCTAGCTGTTGGCCTGTTTTACTCAGCATTTTTAAAAATAAGCTGGCTGTTAGTGACACAAGGGAGGCCTTGTTTCCCACTGGTTTCACTTTTGATGGATTTACTAATGGGCAGTGAGGGTTGTAGGCCAGGGGATATGGCACACTTGGAAATCAGAACTTCAGTGGCAATGCGAGATGATAGAAGTCTGCTAATCACCTTCCAAAAAAGAAATATGGAGGACACATTGCACACACTCTGTCCCTGAAAGGGGAGGGGGGCATGAGAGGAAGAAACAGAGAATCTCCTCTTCCTGCTAAAACTTCCTCCTTCTACCGTCAACACTTGGACTTGGAGGCCATATACAAGCAAAGGACAAAGTTCATGTACAAAGTCAACCTCTCTCTGACAGGGTGGTGAGAAATAGTGCATTCAGATCCCTGGTACAGTTTCCTAGCCATGGCCAGTGGACTGAGCTATTGTAGGTTTGGTGTCAGGGCAGACCAAAGGGATTTACATCTCATTTACCTAGATAAGAGTAGACTATGTAAACTGTAGTTACTCTGACTCATGGTGTACTTCCTATGCTCATAGCAGTGACATTGAGTAGTGGTCTGTAATTTCATGACTAGGGAATTAGATGTAGGATTGTGCCTTGGAAGCTAGCCTAGGCTACATAGTGAAACCCTATATTAAAAGGTCCCTTTCCTCCAACATACAGAAAAAGAAAAAAAAAAGTATTATGGAATGATCATTTCCTGAGAAAGTGGCGGTGTAAGTGAGCCCCCACATCACCAACTACTACATCACCAACTACTCTTCAAGCAGAAGACCAACCAATGGCCAAGTGCCTGCTGCTGGTGTAACTTCCTTGCTTTATCTAGATCATCTATTCTTTCTGCCTGGGATTCCCTTTGTAATCTGACTGGAACAAGAAGTGCTGTAAAGACAAGCTTAAGCATTGCAAAGCTCAGCGACTCTGCAGAGAACTTTGTGTGGTAGACAGTGAGGTGACATCCCAGACTGCTTTCTCTCCACAAGGCAATGATGTGGTTCAAACAGTTCTAACATTCTCAACACAATGTTTCAAATTCAAGGCCATAGGCACAGAGGGGCAGGGGGAGTCCTGTAGACCCAGAAGGAGGAGAAGGAATCGTGGAGACTGCTGTGAAGAAGGTGTGTAGAGATCCACACACTCAGGTATTCAACAGGCATCATGGATTAACTATGCAACAAGCAAATCTTCAAAGCAGATAAGAGATATAAGGGGCAGAGCAAAGCTCCAAGGCAGTGAAGAGGGGGATAGAGCCTCATTTCAGTGGGATTGGTCACTTCATTTAGGTGTGATTGATTTCCCTTGAAGAAGAGAAACTTCTTGGGAACTCTGAGTGATGATGATAGAGAAGGCGTCTCACTCTGAAAAGAGGAGCCCAGAAGCTTCTAGTGATGAGGCCACAGGTCTCCTGTGTATCTGCAAAGACTGTGAGAAGGTACCTTTCATGCTCTTGTGTCCACAGCAGGCCATAGACACAGATATGGGACTGCTTCATCAGAGCCCCCACTACCTGTAAGCCCATTCATGAAATTCTGAGTGTGTCTTCTCCAAGGCTGCAGATTTCTTCTGCCATTCTTAGAAGCTGGATAGTTTCCAAAGAGTCACAGATTTGATACATGTCATTTCCTTGGAATGACCCGCAAGGAATGTACAGCCTTGGACAATAATCAATCATAAAAAAATGACTGCTTTCTCCATATTTTAGAAACTGGATGGGTCCAATACTCCGAGTTCATAGACTGGAGTGGTGAGTTGTGCTATTGAGCATGGCCTCCAGGGCAGCAACAGGTGTGCATCTAAGCCTCTCCTATCTGTAGCTCAATATGACTCTCTGGTTTATTCCAGTGCCTCTATCATATTCTATTTTAAAGTGTGTGTGTGTGTGTGTGTGTGTGTGTGTGTGTGTGTGTGTGTGTGTGTGTGTGTGTGTGTTTATATGATGTCATAGCTAGAGTGTGAAGGTTAAGATGACAACTTTCAGGGGTCAGCTCTTTCCATCATGTGGGTTCTGGAGCTGGAGCTAGAATCAGGTGACTAGGCTTGACAGCAAATGTTTTAACCTGTTGATCCGTCATATCAGCCTACAGAAGAACATGCTATCTACCTGTGTTCACTTAGGAATCATACTATAGCTTTGTCTATTTGGAAATTATCAGTGTTATGCCTCTAGAGTGTCAATTTTTATTGTTTTTATGATTTGTTTGTTTTGTAGCCCTGGTTAGACATAAACTTACTCTGTAGTCCAAATTGGCTTCAGATTCACAGAGATGCCCCTGCCTCTGCCTTTCCAGCACTGAGATTAAAAGCATGTCTCATTGTGCTCAAGTAGGTTCTGAAAATACAGTGTGATGGACTACAGAGATGGATCCACCATCAAAGTGCTTACCTCACAAGCATGAGGATTTGGGTTTAATCCTTAGAGTTTATGTATGCTGGATCTGATGGTACACTCTTGAGCGCAGTGCTGTAGAGGTGGGTACCAGAGAACAAAGGGGTTCTCTGTCCAGAAAATCTAGCCTTATCTCGGGAAAATAAGAGATTCTATCTTAGGGGACATAGAATGTATTCCTGAAGATGACATTCAAGTTGTACTTTGGGTGTCTACATGTCTTTATATTCCTCCAAGATCCCCTATAGGATGTGGTCTTCTCAGAATGGTGTGCAAGTTCTCTGCAATAATTAGAACCTGTCTGAGCACATCTGCATCTGCCTTTAGCTCAGACTATGGTCATTTATGTCTTGTGGTCTGTAGACTGTCTATGGGGTAGTAGAAAGGACTGATCAGGTTTGTTCTAGCTGAGCAAGGGATTTTCCTGCCACGCTCCCCATCTGAGAGGGCAGCAATCTTCATTGTATTGTTGCAGTAAAGGCCTGGTGTGGGAAGCTAAAAAAAAAAAAAATTAAGCACAGTTGTAGAAACTGGAAAACCAACATGTGACCTGTCTGGGGTTCTGCTGATGTCACAAAGTGACAGAGCAATGGGAAGATGCTCTGCCATGAAAAGTGTGGTGACAGCAAGGCAGGCAGCTTGAGTGTTCCATGTCTCACTTTTGTGCTCCTGGAAACTTACAGAGACCCCTTAAGAATGCATTAATGCCTTCAGTAGAAAATGCCTTCACTGACCCATGACTTTCCATGAGCTCCTACTTCTTAAAGGTGTCACCAGCTAAGGTTCATTACACTGGGGGCCATGAGCATGTAATACTTCAAAGGCCAATCATACCTAAACCTAAGCACAAGGCAGGAGTGTGGCTGGAATGCAGTGGCTTGAGTTGATCTGTCCTGCTTCTGAGGGTCCTCAGTAATTCTCCAAGCAGAAAGCACAGGACCTGCCATACATGGTAGAACAAAGGGTTTGGATGGGAGACCACACATGTGCACACACATGCACATAACAAACACATGCACACCATACATAAACACACAGAAACACATGCTCATACCACATACACAAACATACCATCACACATACACAAACACACATGCTTGCACACACATACACATATATGACACAAGGCATTCAACCTCATATACACATGCATGCATATGTACAGATATACACATGTACACAAATGCATATTCCACACAAACCAACATTGCACACATGTACACACACAAATACATGCATATACATGCATGTATGTTGATGCATACACATTTGTACAAACATGAAGATGCATTGGATACATACATTATGCATACACAGGTGCATGCACGCACATATAACACATATATACATGCTCAATTGCATAGACATACCACACATATCATATGCACACCATAAACAAATACATAGACATGTATATTCACACACATTCTCAGTGTACACACAAAATTTATATACAGCTCACAGACATATATATGACACAAGGCATGCTTACCATACACACATATAGATACATGTACATATGCACATTCACATAAACATACTTTCAGACATACCCACATGTATGAATATGCACATGTACACATTTGCATATTTGTGCACATGTATATATATCACTAACACACACAGAGTTCCTGGAATTTTAGAATAGTGTGCTGAATGTGTAGCATTTTAAGTGGACACTGACTTGTATGCAGTATCATGCATACTGTTTATTCAGTCTACTCCTGACCCTCTTGTGTATCACAGAAAAGAATCTTCTTCTGATTAGTCATTCCTTGTTTTTCTGTAGGGCTGGGCCTTACCACCTTGCACAGGATCTAGCTTTTCTTTAGCTCTAGCAGCCCAGGAGCCTAGAAGAAGAAAGAAAGCAGAGACCATGGTGCTGAGCACTTTGAGGGTGACTCTCCCTAGTCCTGTGACTGTCAACCATGTACAGCTCCTCACACCAACCTGCATGCTGAACAGGACACTGAGGGACTTTCTCACTCATCTCTCCAAGAATCTTCAACACCTTGACCTAAATGAGGAAAATTACACTAAGGGATGGGTGGGATGCTGACTTTATGAGAATGTAAAGCAGCTCCTTGAGCTGAGCTATGTGCTGGACCTGTTTGTGTTCCCCTGTGAAATTTACCCAACAGAATTTTGTCCCCTCACAATATGAAAGATGATTCCACTGGCTGCACCTTACATTATTTGCATCTAGATTGGGTTTTTCTTATTTTCTATAATGTGAGCAAAAAGAGCCATGCATCCTTAGCAATGGGGAGCCTCCGTGATGCTGGAGCTCTGGGGGACTAAGGTCCTGGAGGATGTGGCTGCACAGGGCTGAGGCAGCTGCACAGGGAACATAAGCATGTGTTGTTACTTCTTGTGAGGGAGCTTCAAAGTCAGGCATTCTCCAGTGTGGCTCTGAGACACAGCCCTGCAAGGCCCGGTGTTTAATAGTGACTGCCAATCTCAGGCCACCCTGCCAGGGAGGCGTGATTCTCATTTATTAATTTTGTTAATGGCACTGTCCCCTCCCCATGTCCTTAGGGATGCCTCCAGGCCCTGAACCTTTGTCTTTGAACATCCTGGAGTTGAGCATCAAGGAAGGTGCACCGTGCCAGGAGGGTCCCCTGGCACTGTGCTCATGCACTAGCCTCTGCAATTACCAGCCACCTTGCTGGCAGACGGTAATTGAAAAGTGTGAACCACATGGGTGCAAGTCAATAATGGCGACAGTGCACAAATGACACTCAGAGCTTTCGATGGCCGCCCTGGTGCTGTGTTGGCTTTTCACCTTTTATCCTTCTCAGCATCATGGCTTAATCCACTCTAATGAGGTGAGTGCCACTGCCAAGACCCAGCCGCTTCACAGCTCCCTTCTGGCACCACTTAGGAGTTGCAAGAAGCTGTAAGGAAGGAGAGAG
This sequence comes from Phyllotis vaccarum, assembly GCA_033318265.1. Taxonomy (NCBI): domain Eukaryota; kingdom Metazoa; phylum Chordata; class Mammalia; order Rodentia; family Cricetidae; genus Phyllotis; species Phyllotis vaccarum. Next base: position 29,096,666 of record JARWLC010000012.1, on the reverse strand, counting down.
ACCAATGGCCCTTTGACTATGTTTTCCTGGCCACTCTGTCCTTGCTTCCACCAGCCACATTCAGCCTCAGACCTGCGGAGTAACCTGCTCTGAGCTTCTGAGTTCCAACTCAAGACTGCTTTCTGCAGATTCAACTGAGGGGCACACAATTCTCCTAGCTTGAAGGACAAGGCTGGTGCCCACATGTCACTGTTTACAAATAGCAGGTGACTGCCAGCATCAGTGAGAGTGTGAATCCCTCTTTCTCCAGTCTTCTTACCCATCTGTCCATGAATCTTGAACTGTTAGGACCCAGGAAGTGTGTGCAGAAGAACCATCAAGGAGCGACAAGATGGCACTGTTCACAAAAAATACACTTAGGAGGAGTGAAATAAAAATCTGACTTCAGCATGATGCAGCAGTGTGCTCTCGAAAAGGAAATGCACGGGTGCTGGTTTAATTGGTCCATCCCATATGTTCTCCATCGCGCTCTCTGTGGCAAGGTGGCTGTAGCCGAGATCAGATGTCAGCTCACCACTCCTGCACCTGCCGCACCACCATCCCGGCTTCACGGCAGACTGTGTTAATAGCACATCTCTTGCTGACTCCACTCTGCTCCTCTGTGTCTGTCTCCAGAAACGCCAGGCCACTGCCCTTCCTTGGGAGGATAAGCAGACCCTTGGTGGCACCCTACCCCTCAGATGGCTGAACTTCTGCAGAGTTGAACTGCTGTGCCGGCCCTTGGTGAGCAACCCTCACATTTTCAGAGTTCATACAGAATTTCAGTTTAATAGCTTTTTTATTGGTTGGAAAGGGGGAGACAGAAGAAAAGGCGATCAGAGTGTATTGAAAGCTCACAGGATTAACTGTGTGGTCTCAGTAAATGTACATAACACAGGCAAGGAGGGGGAAAAAAAAAGTTGGCTGTCACACAGATCAACCTCCTTCCCCTTTTTTTCTAGGCTTAATCTGATTTTTGCCAACTTCGTTTGATCTGCCAGGGCCAGGCAAGGCAGGTCCACACAAACAGAAGGACTAAATGTGGAGATTAGCCTCATCCTCCTGCATGGCTCCTAAGGCCTGATTAAGTCTGGCCTCTCTCAATTGTCTCTGAGCTGGCTGCCAGAGTGGCCAGGCTCAGAAGGAGGCAGGATGAAGGCTGATTCTGTAATGGACACTATTTTATCCCAGTGCTCTGAGAAGATTAGGCCTGGGGGTGTCACATTAGCCATGATCTCAGGAACTCTGCTAGTCTCTTGCCGGTTTCAAACACCTCTCCTCGGCCTTAGAACAAACAGGGAGCTTGGGCCCCAAGGCCCCATGTTGGGCATGAATAATTACCCCTGCCAAGTGTTTGAAGATCACAAAGTGCTGTGTAAATTACTCAGTTTGGGCTTTAGTTGGGGTGATTTGCGGTGACTTACTGGATCTTTTCACAGTTCGGAATTAAACTTTCTCAGTCACAGGGACCACAGCCAGCACAGAACGAAGGTTGAGTCATAACTGACAGCCCTGCTCTCAGATCAACGCCTGCAAAGGGCCTGCCAGAGTCAAGTGGTTCAGGAGGCAGAGTGACCCTTTCTGCTCCTCAAAGGGACCTCAGCCACCTGTGCATGAACAGCATTAGATGCAGCAGCAACCCAAGCCTGGAGGCAGGGATCAGCCCGCTTCTCTCACATCATTCAGGGTGGTTGTGGTATGATGTCCTGAGAGGCTTTCGGACTAACAGTTCACTTTCTGTTTCTTTTCAAACACCGTATAGTTCTTCAAGTAGCAAGGGCAAACAAGGAAGAAGAGGAGGAGGAGGGTAGAGGAGTTGAAAGATTCTAATGGGGGGAGGGGGGACAATACCATCAAACAAATTTCAATTACAGAGAATTAACCCAAGTGGTAGGTCCCCGTCTAAGCCAATTCTAGGTGAGATTGGTGTCCACCCAAATCACTGCCATGCCAAACCTTTTGGCCTCTGCTGAGAAGAACACAGCTTTTGATTCTGAACACATCTCTACAATGTATTATCTGTGTCCCAGTCTGGCCAGTAAATAGATAGATCACCATCCACATATTCTTTGTATCTACCTGACTCAAGTTGCTTCTCATAAACAATGATTATGACAACAACAAAGTCTGCAAGATCAGAATTCAAGATGATCTTTAACCTTGCTAAATATTTTAGACATAATGTAAGAACACAGGTAACTGCTTCAAGGTCCTTTTAAACAAAAGTATTTTCCAATTTATCAGGGAGTCTTTAATACATTTGTTCTATCATTATTGTTATTTGTATATGTGGCGGGAGGTAAGTATGAGTCCAGGTTCCCCTGGAGGCCAGAAGAAGTCATATCCCCTGAAGCTTGGAACTGCGAGAGGTTGTGAGTCTCCAGACTTGGTCTTTGGTAATGAAAGATCAGAGCACACCCTTAACTACTGAGCCATTTATCTCCCCAAACCCACTCAAATACACAGCATATTTCTGATGACAAACTCCAGGTGTGTGACTTTTCTACACAAAGTAACTACGGCTACAATGATTTGTTTTATATCAACACAGAAACTTGCAAACAGACATCTGATGATGTACACATTGTCACAAGCCAGGAAAGGCAACACCATAATCTTTCAAAAGTTAAATGACATAGTGGGAGACTGTATAATTTTTTTGCAAAGGCAAAAGCAATGTGTGGAGGCTGAGTCAGCTTCAGGTTTGTGCCTACATATCCACTATACATATTTGTGTTCACCGAAGGCTCATGAATTCGTGACTGACAAGCACAGAAAAAAATCACCAAGCATTTTTAACAGAGAGTGTTTATGCTTGGGAGTTGGGTGGTAGGAATAAACTCATTCTTGTTTGGGTTTCCAAATTTATTCAGTTATTATCTTTCTAAATTTGAGGCATTTTTCCCCTACAGAGAGATTCTGTCTTCTAGCAATGACAATGATGTATATTTTAACATACTTACTTTAGGTTCTGTGGTCATCTTTATGTAGCACCAAGTGGAAACGTCTGGGGAGCTGGGATGTCTTCCCTGTGGAGGAGAGAGAGAAAACAGTGTCCAACACTAACAGATGGATTCCTATCATTCCTCAGCCCACTGGTTTTCTCTAAGGCAAAGTTTCTCAATCTTCTTAGTGCTGTGACCCTTTACTACATGAGTTCCTCATGTTGTGGTGACCCCAGCCATAAAATTATCTTTTGCTACTATTTTAAAACTATAAGTTTACTACTGTTATGAATAATAATGTAAGTATCTGTGCTTTCTAATAATTTTATGCAACCCCTGTGGGAAAGTTGTTCAATCCCCAAAGTGGTAGTGACCCTCAGGTTGAGAAGCACATTGACTGAGCAGTCTGGAAATTGTCATTATTTACATTCTTGATTGAAGAAACTTGGATGCCTGACATGTTCAGTTCCACCACATTCATAGTGGCAAAGTTATACTGCTTGCCTCTGATTCTTGGCCCCACACATCAACTGGCAAAACTCTTGGGTAAGGGGAGAAGGACTGATGTGGGATGTCTTCTAACAACAGAGGACCTATTTCACTAGGAGCCAGAGAGAGTCAGACAAGGTTCCTTAGAGACATTAGCACAGGGACTGAGCCCAGTATTTCACAGCAGGAAACTAGAGGTGCACTTGCATTTCAGGTAGGGATGAGCATGGTCACTTTGTGGCACCAGCTGAAGGCCACAATTTCACAGTCAGCTGAAGGGCTTCTTTGGGATAAACCTGAGGTCAGAGCGTTTTGAGGCAATAACCAGTCTCTAGCCACTAGACTAGAACAAATAATTAAAGAACTTGAGCCAGGGTGTAGAAAGGTAAGTATAATAAATAAGATGTACCCTATCAAGGGAACATTGACTGAAAATTCATTTGTTTCTTCATGTTCTTTTAGACATTGTATTGCTTTGGCACCTAGGTTGGCCTCAAACTCCAGACCTTAGCTGGTATTCCCTTTTTGTGATAGGACTGGGGACTGCAGGCAGACATACAACACCTGGTTTATGAAAGGAAGGACTTCTGGGTTCTATAAACCATAGATAATACCAGCAACGGATGCTTTGAAATATTCATTGTGATCAAATTTCACTGCAGCTATGCTATGACCCAAGGTCATTACCTTTAGTCAGTAGAGATGATCTAACTTTTCTGTGATTTAATTGAGTCCTTAGTGAAATATAATCTGTCATTTGTCACAGTCCAGTGTAGACACCAGCCATGTGCACTATGCTCCAGGTCTAGGAATCCCAAGGATGGGCAGAGTGTCCTAATCTGTCTCTGTGGGCAGGCCATGTGGAAATGACTCTTTAGATCTCTCATACACTCTTGAGGTATTTAGATGAGAAACCCTTATTTCCAAAGTTCTAACTACAGGGTCACTGTGCAGAAGTGGTATTATTGGGTACCATAAAATCCAACTCCAACCTGTGAGAGCCAAGATGAAGGTGGGTCATCCTCCTGGGCCGAGGTGTACCCAGTTGATATATGGCATTGCCCAGTTCACTCACGTGACAAAGAAAGAGTAGATTCTATTTCTTCCTATATGAGCATGCTCTGAAATAATAGGCCAGATTTTTCCTAGATTCTGCCACCTTGCTCTGATTCAGGCCTCATCAAATGCTCTCCTTGGTATTCAGTACAATCAGTGGATGTGGATAATGCAGAAATTCAGTATGTGGATTATTACTACTATAGGGTGAAGGCAACATTTGTACTTCTGCGAGATCTTCTCAAAGCAGGACGAGAACTTGGTAAATATATGGCATATTCTTTCGCAGACAGTCAAAGATAGTGATCTTTAACTATAAAGAACTTAAAAAGTGTGGGTAGCCCTCATTCTTATGAGAATTCCAGTTTTACACTATGACTTGAACATGCAACCTGAGTACATGTGCCTCACTTAGTGGGAATGGTGGTGGTACACATCTTATACTCTCAGACTGACTTTTAGTCAGGAACAAGAATACTTTTTATGCAAATATTAACTGTGCTGGGTGTTCACTATACATTCATAGATGCATATAGATAATGTGAAAAATGTAGAGGAACGAAATAGATCTTGTTGTAAGCATATGTAGGAAACAGGCAGCAAGGGACCAGATAAGTAGAATGGGAAACTAAAACACAAAATACACATGTAGATGTAATATTAGTTATTATGCAATGAAAAGATGAGAGGAAGACGGGAACATCCTGGGGTAGCCTTGAAAGGAAGCCAGGCTGCATTGATGAGGTTTGAAAGAAAGATGAGTGTAGTTGATGGCAAGGGTATGTGATCCACACACCCAATAGGAGTTGGATGCTCCTAGGGTAGGGAGGGAACACACCTGGAGTTTGGGTATGTGACTGTTTTTGTCGTATACACAAAATGAAGATGAGTTTGGAGCACTTTGTACATGTCTAGAAGTCAGAAGTCAAGAATCTTAGAATGAGGGAGGCAAAGGGGGAAAGAGAAAAGGTCCGGAAGCCAAGCAAGTGGGGGCTGATGAGCTTCTAGTTGGAAGGCAGCAGTATAATAGTCAAGAATTATAGCAGTAGGTAAACTAATGACAGTAGTATCATGATATCGATTCCTTGCCCAAGTAAGCACTGTATAGCACATGCAGTCTGCATGAAAGTATATGTCTCATTTCTATTTATATGCTCCATATGAAATCTCACTTTTCCTGCTAAGGTTAATTGAGTTATGCGTGGAGAACTTTCTTGGTATAAGACAGTGCTGTGGGCACTTTATTTACACTCTTATCGATTCGCATCATAGCCTTCCCTGAGATCATACATGTGTCAACTGATGTCCACTGTAGGAAACAGTGTGAGATAAAAATCTGTGATGAGCATTTCATCTATACACATGAAGATGGGTAAATGAATAGGATCTTTCTCAAGTCTATTGTCTGATCCAAGCAGAGATGTACGTAGATATGTTTTCCAGATTTTTATGAATAATTCTATACCTCTAGTGAAAACAAATGGTTACATTAAATTTACTCTCCTCAGACCTGTGATTAATCACAAAGGCCCATCTGCCCCCATGACGCAGTCTGTTCTGCTATCACCAGAGTTCTAATAAAATCCGTATCAGTTTCTTACTTCCATAGCTTGTAACATAGGAGTCTGGACTGGTGTGCTATTCTTATAAAGATCTCAAATTTTCCTTGCACCCATACAAGTTTGAGAACCCAGACCTCTCTAAAGACTATAGTTAATGAAAAATAGTGTTAAGACCAAAGGAAAAAGGAACAGACACAATTAAGAGCAAAAAGATATACTGGCCTGTGCTTAATTTACATTTGAGACACTCAGATGCCTCTTGAATACAGGGAACTCAGACACCTTGCTGTAAGGATAACGTCCAACTGCGCCTGTGCGTGACTGTAAGGCGATGTACTTGCCCCGCCCACCTCTGTAAGGTAGCCTGCAAGCCCCTCTGCAGCTTTACCTCTTCATTTGCATGTTACTATTTTAAGCTGTCATGTTGGACACCATCACTTTTTTCCTTTGCTGCCGAGGGGACAATTCCCTCTCATCAACCAGACACCATGCCTTGATGTAACAATGCTTTGCTATTGGCTGAAACATTCCTCATGCCCAGAAGCTGCAGCCAGGAGCGTGGGAGCCTCCTTTGATTTCCTAATCCTCAGCTCTTCTGCCTGCCTCTGTGCATGAAGATCTTTGGGTTCAGATTCCACCGCAAGAATCTCCGGAGATAGGAACAGTGCTTCAAGGAAAAGAGGCAAGGTCAGACCTCAGAAAGGAAACGCTCTGCCTTTGAAACTGCAAGGGTCAGTTCAATAATTAGCCAGCTGAAGTGAGCTGTGGCCTGGGCCCCACCAAACTAGCCAGCGGCTCTTTGGTAATGAGGAGGGGTTTTGTCTCTACATCAGCTGGTCTACGGACACCTGGATTTTTACTACATACCATACCTCTCTATCTATAAGGTTTATTAATAGAGATTAATCAATATAGTTAGGAATGGGGATTTTTGGTGTAGCACACAAGATCAGCCAAGTTCAGGCACTGCCAGCCTCTCACTCAGCCCCTGATCTTTAATTGATGTCTCCTGCTAAAGAGGCCACCAGAGGACAAGTGCCATCTGCCATCTGCCACCTGAATCTCAAGCCTCTTCTCTTTAGACCTGAGGCAGAGCCATCCTGGATTGGGTCATACTGCCCTCTGGGATAGGTGGATAGGCTAGCAAGCCTGCACGTAGGTCAGTGTCTTCACATGGAGGATGTCCCAGTGTTTCAGGGACTACACTTGATCATTTTCCTGCCCCTCTTTCCCTGTGTAACTTTACAGCTCTGACTTCAAGGATCAAGATGCATTTTTCAGTTAACTTTACATACTGACCGATTAGATTCATCATCTTACAAAATAAAGCTATCATATTATGGTGTATGGTTTTTTTCTTCCCAGAAACCAAATGGTTGTTTAGAAAGGGGTACCAATACAACACACAAAGTAAACACTCAACCTTAAAATCTAGTGGTTTTCCTGGGGTCACCAACAGAAGCATGGATGACCCAAGGGTAGACATATTGCTGAAAATCCCACTCTAGCACAGACAATGCCTCAGGAAAACTCCATTCCTAGATTTAAAACTCCAAGGTGGTTTGGACAACCAGAGTCTTGTTGGCCTAGGAACATTACAGGGGAGGCATTTCTGTTCTTGTCTTGAATTCCTGCATCCTGGAAGTTTTATTTTTCATAGTTTTCTGAGACCCCCTCCTTCCATTAGGAAGGAACGCTTCAGTCAGGGCACACAGCAGTATGTCTGCCTAGGAAAAAATGCCTGAACAAACTTCCTTCCTGCTCCACTTAGTACATGCCTGTCCAGAAGACAAGAGGATTGCAGTCACCACAGGAAAGACCTTCTGTGCTGTCTCTTCATTATATTACTATGTAGAATGAAGTTTCTGGCCCAAACTTTCTGGCTGTGCCCTGAGGTTTGGACCTACTCACAGCCCCACTGCTGTGTAGCCCCAAATAATCACACAGAAGCTTACATAAATTCCATGCTGATCAACCTATGGCTCAGACATATAACTTGCAAACTCTTAACTCTTAAACTAACCTGTGATTAGCCAAGTGGCTTAGTACCTTTTCTCAGAGCAACATTCTTCACATGATTTCTCTGCATCTGCTGGTGTTGCTGCCTGACTCTTCCCCTTCCCAGAGTTTTCTTAGTCTGGTAGCCACTCCAACACACACTTCCTGTCTGCCTTCTGGCCAATCAGTGTTTTATTAAACCAGTAAGAGGGACAAATACTTACAATATATCAGAACATAATCCCATAGCATTTCCCCCTTTTTTTCTTTTTTAAAACAAGAACCTCAGATATAATTTTATTTATATACCTTCTTTGCACCATTACCTATAACAACTAGTAACAAACACTGTAAACAAAAACAAGCATCCATAATCCATTTTTTTTTGTGGAATGTGGCATAGTTCTCTAGGTTACTTCTTTCTTAATGAGGGCACTGGCAATCCCACGAGGACCCAAAGAAAAATTTAGAATTATGAACAAGTCCTTAGTAGAGTAGTCTGTAAGACTGGGCCATCTTAGTCTCCTTGAAGTGTTTTGGATACAGATCTCAGAGAAAACTGCAACAGAGATACGCTGAAATGCTGGATTGTCTATGTCATTTGGTTCCATTGGAGACTTTTCAGGAGATCTTCCTCTATCAAACCTTATTTTCTTTAACTGGGAATAAATCCGCGGCCTCTCATTTTCTGTAGAAATAAAAAGAAAACCTCTTTTCCAAAGTAGCATATTTTTTTATTTCAATTTTAAAGTGAACTCATTTATAAAATATATAGGTTGGATTAATCCAGCAGCATTTATAATCAAATGCCTTTCAGCATCTCCTATTACTTCCTTTGCAGTCAAAAACTTAAAGACAAGACGATAACATATATTATCCAGACATTCTTTGTAATTCCCATCTTTACATGACTTACTTTTTTACTTTATTTCTTTGTTAAGGACTTTCTCTATCTTTTTTCTTTTTCTTTTCTGTCAAGCCTACAGATATTTTAAAACACACTGTAAACCACTTAGAGGGTTATTTTTCTTTCTTTACTGTATCTCTTTTCTCTTCTTCTGTTTCTGGCTCCACCCAGCTCCCTCTATTTCTTTCTGTTTCTGATCACATCTTTAATCTTTCAAGGTATGACTAGCATTAAAGGTTGGGCTATGGCAGCTGACTCAACGGAGATCCATCCAGTTCTACCTAGCTCTATTCAGTTCCTTGGTGTGTGAGAGCTTACTTTCAAGGCAGATTTACTGGCAGGAACCACTTTTACCATCCCAACTCTGGGAAATTTTAGGATCCACCTTGCCACCAGGTAGAGTACCACCACCTCCCTGCTCATAAATTCTATTTAAGTATTTGGCAGCAGGGCCTCTTCAAAGACAAGAGTTTTGCTGCTAACGCTGAGTCAAGAAGCATCTATTAAATAAGTTGCACCTCTGCTTAACTTCAGCAAACAGAGCTCTCCCAAGAAAATGCTGCTAAGAAGCCTTCTTAGATTCTGTTCCCTTTTTGTCCATATAAACAGAAACCTTAAATCCATCATATGCATCTTGTCACTTAGGTCAAGGCTCTTGTTAGACTTCAGGATGATGTTCATCTACCATCACCACCCTCCTTCCTTCTGAGACACATGGCAGATGGCCAGCCTTTGTTCCATAGTAGCAAAGTGTTCTTGGCCTGGAGAGCTCTATAAACCTGAAGAGGGGAGATTCCCTCTGTGGAAGAGGAAGACTGGTGCCACCACCTGTGCAAACCCTTCATCATATATCCAGTAGATGTTCCCACTGGATATGTGTGCCAACAAGCTCAAACTCTTTGACCTTGAGTCAAGATGGAATCAAGCCACAAGCTGGAGTCTCTGTGGACTCCCACATTAGAGAATTCATAAGAGAAAATGCTTAGAGCATCTGGCAGAACTCAGGCTCCACTTCAGGAGAGCAGTGGGCCAGAGCAAGGGCCTTAATATGTCCAGGGATTAAGTATAAACTATTTCTTTTTTTTTACACTTTGTTTCTTTAATTCATTTCATTAAGGTATATGTTTCTCTCTCTCTCTCTCTCTCTCTCTCTCTCTCTCTCTCTCTCTCTCTCTCTCTCTCTCTCTCTCTCTCTCTCTCTCTCGATGTGTGTATGCATATGTCATATGTGTGTAGGCCAGAATATACCACTGGGTATCCAGCTGTATCACACACCTTTGAGTTGGTATCTCTTTTTGAACTAGGTTACCAAGAAGCAAGACCCAGAGATACTCTGGTCCTCACTCAGCATAGGGCTGCAGTTTCATGTGTGCTCGGCTCCACTCAATTTTTATACTGGGGATTTGGGCTTATGTTCTCAAGTCTGTGCAAGTATGCATTCACGCCACGGAGCCATCTCACCAATATAGGCTGCTGGACTTGTACACAATTTGTGTGGAAGCAATCGAGCAGAATGCTTCTGGTGGATTTTAGGCTTGTACTCACAGCCCCAGTGTCTAAGGGGGCTCAATCATTTGCTTCAGTCTTCCTGCAGCAAAGGCCTTGTGTGCTCACCTGCACAGTGACTTTGTGTCCACAGTCCCACTATACACGCTACTGTGAAGGTCTGCCTAGCACTAGTTTTCACTCCTACTCCTGGAAAATCTGCTGCTGTGTGAGTAATTGGTGAATCGTAAACATTTTTGTTGCTATTATAGTATTGGGGTGGGGGAGGAAATGATAATTATCTTTCAGAAATTTTTGTAGTCTTCCTTGATTTTTCAGTATAGACAATGTGGTTGGGAAGATAGCTCAACAAGGAAAGAACTTACCCTGCAAGCATTATGGCCTTAGTTCAACCACCAAAATCTATACAAAAACCAGTGCTGGGGAAGAGAATTTTTGGATCCCCTGCTTAGGCATCAAAGTGTAATTAATAAATTTTAGGACAAGTGAGAGATCTTATCTCAAAAAATGAAGTGAATTAAAATGACCAGTACTTAAATAACACCATCAGTGTTTCACTTCTGGATTCTGCATGCATAAGTTCTCTCTCTCTCTCTCTCTCTCTCTCTCTCTCTCTCTCTCTCTCTCTCTCTCTCTCTCCCCTCTCTTCCTCTCTTCCTCCCTCCCTCTTTTCCTGCCCCCTCTCTTTTCTTCTTTAATTTCTTTCCTTCCTCTCTACAAATGAGGGGAAATGTTCTCTCCCCTCCAATCCTCATTTAGTACATTTATGTTTGCCTTATTGTTACTTTGATTAGAATTTTATTTTTTAAAAAAAAAAAATTAAGAAGATGAAGAAGATGAAAGTGGAAGCCTAGAATTCTCTCTCCTGTGAGGGAATGAGTCTCAAGTGATTCCAAATTCAGTCCTACTGATGAGAACTCAAAAATCTTTGTCTACTGCATATCCAATCATCACTGTAATTTACAGGACAGGATTGGGTTTTATTGGGGTGTTGTTGCCGCTGCCCATATGCTGCCTTCTGGCTGAGCTTCTAGCGGCATTCTCAAAATGTGCTTCTTCTCTCCTGTGAAGACATCATTTACAGCAAGGAGAGTACCAAGGTCCTCAGCTCCATGGACAAGAGCCAATGCATTCATTGAAACTATTTCCTCTTTTCAAGGTCCATATACAGTTGCATCCCAAAGAACAAAGTGCTAAAATCGCCACATATGAATTTTAAGGGATACAATATAGCCCATAATATAAACTAATAAGCAATATTCTCACTTCCACTCACTTGCCTCATAACAGCATCAGCAATTATCATCAGCTGAACTTCCAATGCTTAGTCCCTCTCCCTGACTGAGTACACCATCACTTTCTCTTTATAACTAGGGACACCATCCAGTGACTATAGAACTCAGCAAACACTGAAGACTCACTGATCATGTCCAGACATCTGCCCTAAACTTTGCTCTTAGAATCTCAGATTTTGACACAAAATGCATCACAATCTTAGTAAAGTTTAGGAGGCAGGTTTTCAATACAACCTTTTAAACTTGCCCTTGCCTGTGTTTCCAGAAACCTAGTACTCTGTACATCCACTCTACACTCAACCATGCTGAGCATCTTAGAACAAGCTCTTGTCATTATCCCAATACCTTCTGCCACTCACTTGCCCATCCTGGTAAAACTTGACAACATAACTTACAATGCTGTAGTAAAGATCATAGAAGTATTATTGAATATCCCATGCCTGCTACATACAGCAACAAAGATGCTGAGCCTAAAGTTTTCAAAATATATTCAGACTGTACACACTTCCCTTTATTTTCCTCTACTTATGGCTCACTTCAACTGCTGCTACAGCTCATAGTCCATTTCCCTTTTGAGCCTGGGGTTCAGTGTCAGAGAACAAATAAACCAGAATTTTAAAATGTATCCAATGTATTATTGTGTCATGTTTAATTAAAGTCCATCTTACCAATTGGAGGATGGAAACCAATCATCTCAAAGGTGATCCTTAGAGGGATGGATGAATGGATGGATAAATAGATGATAGATGGATTCATAGACAAATAGATTATATATAGACATAAATAGACAGATAGGTAGATAGATAGATAGATAGATAGATAGATAGATAGATAGATATTTTAATAATCAAAACCCACAGAAGAGACACAGACAAAATGAAGGCAGAGAGAGAAAAAAGACATTTGCAGTAAAAATATTTTTTAAAAGCTTGTGTCAAGAATATAAAATAAACTCTGGAGTGATTGTTTTTTAAAAAGGCAATCACATATGAATAAATTGAGATGCTGAACAAAATATCACAGTAAAATACTCAATAAAGTATTCAAGGCCATGATCATATTCTGGGTCATTTGGATAAATGAAGCATTAATGAGTTAATCCTAGGCCTGTTTTGATGGCCAGACTTACAGAGGGCTAGTGGCTGAGACTGTTGAGGGAGAACAGGGCAGGTGTACCACCACCACCGTGGCGCAGCATTCCCACACTTCATGAGGAGATGCTCTGTAAATGGTCTGCATTAAACACAGAGGATGATGTGCTGGAAAACAACACACTGCTGCTATCTACCACAACATCATTCTTGATAAACCAAACTAAACCCCTCCTTCATTAGTCCAGTGTCTTTATTGTAACAAAATACCTGAGACAATTAATTTATAAAGAAGAAAGGTGAATTGAATTTGTGATCCTAGATTAAGCAGGCCTTTTGCTTTGGGATTCAGGGTATATAGATGAATCATGCCAGAAATACACAAAGAGCAAAGCTGTTTAACTTCTGAGCCTGGAAGAGAAAGACTGAAAAGCTTAGGATCATATAACCTCTTTCAGGTACTCATGATTACAAGTTTTCCCACTAGGACCCATAATCTTAAAGAAGCACTAGATTCCAAACATCACACAGTAACATGCATTATGTACCATGCCAACTCCAGGAGCACATTCATTTAAGCCACAGCATAATCTACATGTCATTACAACAGTTGAATGGATACATGGGTGTTCAACAGAATACAGAGTGGTCAAATGTTGTGTCAACAGAAGGATGGATGGATGGATGGATGGATGGATGGATGGATGGATGGATGGACAGACAGTGGAGTTTAGAGGTCGTAGCATAACTCAAATATAATCCCAGCAGTGGGTGAATGGTATGTTCAGAAATTATAGTGTAGCCTAAGTGCCATGCCAATAATAGGATGGTTGGATGGCCATGCTCAGCCATAAAGAAAGAAAGAAAAGACGATGTATAGTTTTATGAAACATGAACTGATCTCTTAGACATAATATCTCATGGACAGAGGCAGACTCAAACAATTTTTGCACGATTCTGTTGGCTGGCATTGCTCTCCTTGCAAGGAAAGCAGCCCCCAACACTTGCTGTTTTCTTTTTCTTACTTTGCTGGCTCCACATCACCTTATGTTTGGTGCTGTAACCATCATGGACTCTGTGAAGGTTGTAGTATGTTCTGGAAGGTCAGAGAATGTTTGCCAAAGGCACGTAAGTGCGTAGGGTTACACTCTTCCACCTTTGAGTCCTCTTTGTCATCTCAGGCCTCTTAGCCTGTGTGAGCATCTCATGTCATCCTAGTGTGCTTGCTTCCTTCTGTCTCACAGGAAGTAGCATCTCCCTAGCAGTCATCCACACTTCTCTTCAGGTCCACCTGAGGCAGAGCCAGCTTTTTTTATTTACCACATGCAGAGACACGATGATGAGTGAGAAATGAACTATGTCATTCTGCTGTGCTGTTTCTCCATTGCAGAATCTGTATTCAGTGAGTATGCAAGGCTAGCTAGACACCTTTCCTCCTGAGTGAGAGGAGATTTCACAGTGGCTGTTGCTGAGGACATATCACCCCAAATTCATCATTTAACAGTAGAAGATTACAACAAACACCCTAGTAGAGGGGTGCAATAATCCCTAGATACCCTGATGAGCTGTTTATGGCTCTTCCAGGGTCATTAGCAAGTTCTGCTTGAGTTCACACTGAACCATTTTCCACATAATTCGTGAATCATTTAAAATGAAAGTCCAAAGATTTGTGTGTAGGGGTTTGCATATGAATCACATATTAAAGACAGCTCTACCATGGTCTTTAACTTTGCTTCTAATAATATATCATGGCATGCTCAGGTTAACCTTTATAGTGGTTTGTGAAAAGAAATTTTTTAAGAAAGTGGATAAAGAATCATTTATACACATACACATTCACAGACAGACAGACACATCCACAAAGGAGAGAGGATTACCTAAAATGAAATCCTAAGTTGTGGATTATAACCACCCACCAGGACATGTAACTAAATAGCAGATTATGAAAAGTAAAATGTTTCTGAATACCCAACAGTCGAACACCAATTTCAAAATAGAAACATAGTAAATTCAAGGTGTTGAGAGCAATCACCTGTAGTATCATATGACTTCACTGCTGCATTAGTGAAATGTGAAACATGCATACCTTGCAATGCACATACAACATGCATGCATGTTCCTATGGTCACACAGCACTAATTGACATTGAGATATCCCAGCTCAGATGTAAAACCTCTAGCTGTATGTAATGACCTGCTGTGTTTTTATTGTACATGTGATGTTTTCTGCACTTATAGACACATAATGGTTTAGAGTTACTGGAAACAAAGGCGGCTTTTAATATTTTTACAATATCATTCCTCAGAAAATTAGTATCGAATTAATGTATCTTGTGTGTCTTCTGTATATGACAGTGAGCTGTACCCATAGCATCTCAACATGGTCAGATCTGTATGACATCAACACCTGTTGACATTAATGTGAAAAATCCCACAAAGCTTCACCCCTAGATGAAGATCTGCTAAGACGGGGAGAATCAGTTTTCTCCTACAGTGATAAGGCCCCCTGATCTGTTAACCAATCCCAACTGGTCATCCCTGAAAGCATATACATACAAGCAATAATAAATGGACACACACACATACACATACATGAGTTTATATATATATATATATATGTGAGTGTATGTTTATACATATACACATATACACATGTACACGTACACACACAGGCACACAGACACACAGACACACAGACACACACGCACACACACAGCCAGAAGTTTTTCTTATCTTCCCTGGCCCCTATAAATCTTTCCCCTCCCCATAACCCATAGCTACTTACAAAATAATTACTTAGAGGTTTACAAACTGTTTGCCTATGGCTCAGGCTTCTTGCTAGCTAGCTCTTGTGCCTTAACTCATTCTGTTAATCTAAGTATCACCACAGGGTTCATGGCTTATGTTGCCCCCACTCCCACCTATCAGCTGGGCGCATCTGCCCTGACTTTGCCTTTCTTCTTCCTCTCTCTGCTTGGATTTCCCACCTGGTTGTGAACTGTCTTACCATAGGCAAAACAGCTTCTTTATTAACCAATGGAAGCAACATATATTCACAGTGTTCACAGTATACAGAGAGATTTCCCACATCATATACATATATACATTTAAGGAATCAGAAGGCATAAATTTTTGTAGTGGATTATATTACATTGTAAATAATTGTCCCACCTACTAGTCTAATTAAAAATGCTGATTGTCTAAAGGCCGACAGGCCATGTGAGTGGGGCTACCAGACTGAGAAAACTCTGAGAACAGGAAGAACAGAGTAGAGATGCCACAGAGATGCCAGAGAAGTCAGAAAATGTAAAGAATAATTCTGCTGTTCTGAGAAAAAGTACCGAGCCACATGGATGAACAGGATAAGAATTATGAGTCAGTTTAAGGGTAAAGAATTAGAAAGTTATATGCCTGGGCCCTATGCTGATCAGCATAAAATTAATGTAACTGTCTGTGTGTCTCTGTGGGACTGCAGTCTATGGGTCTGCAGGTCCAAACCTCGAGGCTAGGCCAGAAAGTCTGTGCCAGAAACAATACAACAAATGATGCCCAACATGAGTAAAATATGTCCACATAAAGCCATAGAAAGCTTAAAAATGGTCTAGAGCACAGAAACGGAGCCTAAGGCATTTCTTGAGTTGTGTCTCTCAAATGGGCTGTGGTCAAGAGACTGAGTGGTGTATATGATTAAATTACAAAATGGCGTGTTTGCTGCACGCAATTTAAGCTGAACAAGGCCAGTTCCTGAATCCTCAGTGTAAGCATGAAGCTGTATATGGTGGGTTTAAGGTTTCTGTTTTTTAAGGACAAAAAGGAAACAGTCAAAGATGGCTTCTTAGTGGTGGTGTTTTTTTGGATCAGCTCTGTTTTCTGGAGGCACTCTGTTTGCTGGAGGCAAGCAGAGGCTTGGTTTTTGTTTGTTTGTTTGTTTTGTTTTGTTTTTAAGAGAACCTTCATGATTCAGCCTTGGAGGTGAAACACTTGTGAGAATTTTAAGAAGCCCTGTTATCAACTACTTAAATGGAGTTTATGAGCAGCAGATGGCAGTGCTTTACTTGGTGATTATATGGAATCTAAAATTCCCCTGAGTGGTAATTGTGGGTTCTACCAACCAGTACCTTGGCTACAAAGCTAAATTCTAAGAAGATAGACTACAAGCTGGGTGGAGCCAGCCAGCCATCCTAGCCAAGCCTTTAATACTTAGCCATACCTTAGGAGATTAAAGATATGGTCAGAAACAGAAAGAGAGGGAGCTGGGTGGAGTCAGCCCCCTTTGCCACATAAAGATGTGGTCAGAAACATTAAAAGATAAAAAATAAGAGATATACAGTAAAGACAGATTAAAAAAAAAAAACTCTGAATGGTTTAGAGTGTTAAAAATATACATAGGCTTGAGAGAGAAAATAGAAAAGGAATAGAGAAAGTTCTTAAAAAAGAGTAAAATAAATAAATAAATAAATAAATAAATAAATAAAAGCCATGTAAAGATGGAAATTACAAAGAGTGGATAATGTATGTTATTGTCTTGTCTTTAAGTTTTTTGTCTGAAACTGAAGTAGTAAAAGTTGTTAAAAGGCATTTGATTATAAATGCTGTTGGATTAATTCAACCTATATATTTTGTAAATGAGTTTACTTTAAAAATTGAAATCAAAAGATATGCTACTTTGGAGAAGAGGTTTTCTTTTTATTTCCACAGAAAATGAGAGGCTGTGGATTTATTCCTGGTTAAAGAAAATAATGTTTGATTGAGTAAGACCCCCTGAAAAGTCTCTAATAGATATGGATGGCCCAGATGATTCAACATTTCAGAGCACATCTATTGCAGTTTCCTCTGAGCTCTGCATCAAAAAAAAAAAAAAAAAAAAAACCAAACAAACAAAAAACAAAAAAAACCAACCAAACAAACAAAAAAAAACTTCAAGGAGTCTGGCAGAGATGATCCAGCCTTAGAGACTACTCCACTAAAGACTTGTATATAATCCTACATTTTTCTTTGGATCCCCATGAAATTACCAGTACCCCATCCAGCAGGAAGTAGCCTATATAGAGAACTACACCCACATTCCTAAAGAATGGATTATAGATGCCTGTGTTTGTTTACAGTGTTGGATATAAGTTGTTATAAATAATGGGGGGGGAGGATATTTGATTTGGAATTATTGTTTTAAAAAGAGAAAAGTGGATATGTAGTATGATTATGTTACATTGTAAATAACTGTCCTGCTTAGTAGTTTAAATAAAAATGCTGATTGACTGAAGGCAGACAGGCCATGTGAGTGGGGCTACCAAACTCAGAAAGCTCTGAGAACAGGAAGATCAGAGATGCCACAGAGATGCCAGAAAAACCAGCAGATGCAGAGGACAATTCTGCTGCTCTGAGAAAAGGTACCAAGCCACATGGCTGAATAGAATAAGAATCATGGGTTAGTTTAAGAGTGAAGAGTTAGCAAGTTATATGCCTGGGCCCTAGGCTGATCAGCATAAAATTAATATACATGTTTGTATATTTCTGTGGGACTGCACGTCAGTGAGACAGCAGGTCAGAACCTCAGGGCTAGGCCAGAAAGACCAGGACAGAACTTTAATACAACAAATTTGAAAGGTAGTCTACCAATAAAGGAGAAACTAGAGTGTAAAATAGGGTGGGATGGGAGTGATGTAACACAATTATCATGCAACACAATTCTCATGAATAAAATACTCAATGCAAGCTTAAAATTTTAAATTAATAACTAGTATATCTTTGGTTTGTACTATGTTAAAATATTTTACTTTTAAATTTGCTTTTTGAATTGCTGATTTAAGTTTACTAAAAAAAAAAAAAATGTCAAATAAATTTTGGACAATTTCCAACAGTTTCTGAAGTAGCCCTGTTTTAGTTAGGGCTGGCATTGCTGTACTGAAGTACCATGGCCAAAAGTGGCTTGAGGAACAGGATTATTGTTTCAGCTCGCAGTTTTAGATCACAGTTCACCATCAAAGGCAGTCAGGGCAGGAATCTGGAGACAGGAGCTGATACAGAGACCGGCCATAGAGGGGTGCTGCTTACTGGCTTCCCCTTCATGGCTTTCTCAGCTTTCTTTCTTAGAGAACCCAAGACTACCTTTGCCGGACTGATTTCATCCACAATGAGCCAGGGCATCCCATATTAATCATTGATCAAGTCTACGTTCCAAATGTCAATATGGTGGGGGCATCTCCCTGCTTCCCAAACTACTCTAGTTTGTGTCATGTTGAACGGAAACTTGCCAGAACAGGCCCCAAACATTCCTTTGCCATTTTGTACTGTGTATTTATGTGAAATAGTAGTTTCAGTATTGATATTATAACCAAAATAGCAATCCACCCTGAACATGGTTGAATGTGTTTTATGTCCTTCAGAATCTAATATTCAGCCAAGATTAATTCCCTATATATAAATCCATCTATCTCATTAGTACGCAGACTTGCTTTTGTCTTTAATAAACAGCAAAAGTATATGTACACCTAAGAATTGTTTTAATGTCCTTTATGATTTATTATTAGTAACTGACTTGAGTACATATTTTATGTGCCTGGATGTCATAAATGTCTCAAATAAACTAGAGTTATGAACAAAGTTGAAGAAACACTCTTCTAAAATACTCAAATGGAGAGTTTCATGTTGCTTCTGAGTAGCAGGGCGCTGCAGACCCCAGAAGCCTGTCCTGTGTGTGCTTAGAATATTAAAGTCAGAAAGAAAAAGAGACCCCATGTTGAAGAGAGCAGACGCAACAGGGACCAAGGATACTGGCAAAAAAAAGGCACCAGGCACCTTTAGTGCAGCCGGATGTGTCAGCAGCTATTCTACTAGTGTGAACTTGACAGTGCACAGTGGCCATGGGATAGGTGTTGGCCTACCCACAGCCTGAATAAATACTAGTCCAAGATTCCCTAGTGGTTCTTACTGCTTCACCTCCCTCCCACGGGGTGCCTGGCTTCTATAGGCTACTGGACTGTGTTTTTGCTCTTAGTTTGCTTTCTAATGGTATCTGTCACTCACCAAGGGCTGAACACGAATGAGATGAAACATGGCTGCAATGAAGCAGATTAACTTGAATCTTCACTGTGGAGTAGCACAATGTAGAGCTTTGATGTACCAACTCGTGACTCAGGGGCTGCTCTGAGTCCTGTGGTAAATCCACGGCAAACACGTCACAGACTGGGATAGTCTCAACAACCTCTGTATACATAAAGTGAAAAAAGTGGAAATCCAGGTGCCCCAGAAAGACCTAATGGCAGCATTACCAGGGCCTAAGATCTCTTAACATAGCAAATCTAAAATGCCCTCTTTAATTTTTGTCAGAGAAACCAACAAAATCACCACATAAAATTAATCAGTTTTGGTTTAAAAACCTTTGGAATGAGTTATCTGAAAGGGGCTTAGGAGAAATGACTACAGGGCTGGCGTGATGCTGGCATGATGCTCAGTAGCCAGCAAAGTGCCAAGTCAAGCAAGAAGATCTTGGTTGTGGTGATATAATTTATATTTAATAAAACCAGTCTGGAACATCAGAGGACAGATCAACCCACAGTCAAGCCACTGAAGTTCAGAGAGTGGTAACTCATGCCTTTAATCAGCACAGGAAAGATCCAGAAGTGACCTACACCTTTAATCCCATAACTCTAGAGATAGATATCTTTCTGTGTTTCTGTGAGTTCAAGGTCTAACAACCAAACAGTAGTAGCTCATACCTTTAATTATAACTCTAGGAACAGTAGTAGCTCACACCTTTAATTATAACTCTAGGAACAGTAGTAGCTCACACCTTTAATTATAACTCTAGGAATATGATGCAGAGTTGATCCCAGAAGTGAAACAACTGGGTGAAGAAAATATTTAAGGCAGACTTAGGCAGACAGAAAGGTATTCTGTAGAAGTGAGAAGTCAGTCTGAGGACTCTGGAAGATAGCTCTTACCATGAGAAGATGGCTGGGTGAGAGTTAACTGTGGTCTGTTTCCTCTCTCTAATATTCCATCTTTCCCCAATATCTGGCTTGAGTTTTCATTAAATACCAACTAGAAGTTGTGTTTCACTTGGTCTGATTTCCAAGCTCATATACAAGGTTGTATCTCTCTCTCTCTCTCTCTCTCTCTCTCTCTCTCTCTCTCTCTCTCTCTCTCTCTCTCTCTTTCTCTCTCTCTCTCTCTCATACACACACACAAATAATAACAATAATAAATACAGTAAAATATTTTAAAATATGAAAAATAGTAAAACTGAAGAAGATACTAGCATTGACCTCTGACCTCGCACACACATACCTACTTAAAAATATACATAAAAAATAAAATAAAAAGGAAAAGATTCAATGTGCAATTTAACCCTAAAGCTAGAACATATTGAAGAATAAGCTTGGTAAAGGGTACACTGGAGACATGTGCTTTGAAAACCATGGGCACTATGAAAAGACATTTCCAAGAAGTAAACATGTGGGAAGGTGCAGTGTGCGAGTGGGTTGAAAATTCAATACCAAAATGCAAATATATCATGCATGAATGTGATCTATAGATTGCATGTTATCTCTACCAAAATCTCAAGTGAATTGTTTTTGCAAAATTCTAAAATTCTCTTGAAATCTTTAGACCCACATAACATCCAGACAATCTTGAAAAGGAGCATGGATGCCCCAAACTCCTGATTTAAAATCTAATCACAGAGTTCCAAGGGAAAAGAGTGTATTTCACTGTGGCATAAACGCAGAGTGTAGACCAAGAAATAGAACAGAGGTCCAAGAATGAGTACTTGATTACATGGTCAAACAATTAGGAAGACAGGTAGAGGCTGCTCAACAGGACTGCCAGAGAAACTGGATATCCATGTATAAAATAAATGTCGCACACAAACCATGCATCCTGGTGAGTCAGAGTCTGCATGTAAAAGTAAGATTCTAAAACTCTTGGAGAAAGTAGTGGAAGAACAAGTATGGGTTGCTCTTACAACCCAACGAACAAGAAAAAATATGGGCAAGAACAGAAAAAAAAAAACCCACAATAAACTGGATTTTAGGACATCATTGCTAAAACTAAAAACAGTATGGGGGCACCAAAGAGAGTCAGCAGTTACAAGCACTGCTCTTGCAGAGGACCTAGGTTCACATCTCCGCACCCACGTGGCTGCTAATCACTATCTGTGATTGCAGTTCTAGATGATCCAGCACCCTCTCCTGGATTTGTTGGATTCGACATGCACTTGGTGCATAGAAATAAATTATAGGGAAACCATTAATACAGAAAAAATTTTAAAAAATAATGGATAAATCTTAAAAAGCATGCAGCAATGGATATGATAGAGCAAAGAGACAGTTTCTTTCTGGGTTAGGATAAAATATTTACAAACTATATAAGAATTGATGTCTAAAGCCCATAAAAACATTTCCAGTGAAGTTTGGATAAATGTCTATTCAAAGATATACAAATGGTTAATACACATGTGAAAAAACTGCCCAGTGTTACTAATCTTGGAGAAATGAACTCAAAATGAGTCCAATGAAATATCGCTGGGCATCCATTAGAATGACTATTGTTGGATGAATAGATAAATAACAAAAAAGCATTTGTGAAGATGTGGAAAAACTGAGCCTTGTGAAGTGGTGTGTGTGGTAACTGTTGAGTGGCAGATACTGTGGGCTAGAAAATGTCTTTGTAACATTTTCCAAATAAACTGTCAATACATGACCCAGAAACTGTATCTCTGGATGTATTTCTAATAAAAAGACAAATATGAGAGGGGCAGGTAGAGACAATGAGAGGAGATTGGACACGGAACGGTGGCAACTTCAAGTGTGATATGGGAGGAAGGAGAAAGTCACCCTGGACCCTACAGAAAATAGCGTTCCTACTTGCTTCCTTATAATAAGCTACTTGTTGGTCACTTCCTTACAAGAATATCGTGTTTTCCTTTTTCATGGAACTGGAATGAGTTGAAATACATTGAGAATATTCTACCTGCGGCCACTTGCACACAAGAGAGCCAGCTTTACTCACAAGCATGGTTGATCCCATTAGACATTACAGGTCAACTTAAACCAAAAATACCCTTATGAAACCCAGCATCCCCCTATGGTTTGTGAAATGCAAATTGAAATGGGGAGAGACACGTTTATTCTGATAATAGTGTCAGTACTGCCCTGTGGCTGCCAATGCCACACAGGAATAACAAGGAAAGGAAGCCAATGTGCTGGCTTTTGGTGGTGCTGCCCTCAATTGCCCTAAGATGGAAGCACAAGGTCCTTACAGCAATACCACCCACTTGGCTCCATGCCTTCCATGTGAAAAGAGGTCATTAACAAGGAAGTCCAGGGTTAAAGTGACCAAAGATGCCATGTGACTAACATGTCAGGATGCTATGAATGTGTTATTAAGTGACACCTCTATCAAGAAGGGTCATTGTTGGCCCTCCTCTGCCTATTAAACTTTCCTAGTAATAAAAGTCAAATTTCTTGGAAGGTCAAGTTGCCATTGCTGTCTGAAGCAACTGATACTTTCCCACTTTGCTTTAGACCATAACATGACTTTGGGGTTTCTCCTGTGGATAAATGGATGACTCATAATATGGGATTAAAAAAAAACTTTTCTAAACCCTAGAGATATTTCCATCTCAAGTTTTCTTTGCATTCTGCCAGAGTTATTATTAGACAAAAGACTCCCCATCTTCCTATCCTGATTCATTGGTAGGATAACATTTTATTCTCCACACCCAAGCCTCTGGCCCATGCTCTCTGAGTCTATACACCTGGCTGTGAAACTTCCTAATCTGGGGGTCCAAACAATGAGTGATGACTCTTTCCTCACCCGGATCCACAGCCAGCAGCTTATCATCTTTTCTTCTGATGAAGATATTTTGAAAAACGGGTCATACTGCATTGAAGGGAAAAGATAGAGGGGGATTTGGTTGGGTAATTGCTTCTCCGGCAGCAATTGGCAACTTTCATGGTCAGTAGAAAAGTCATCTTGGGGACATTTGACTATGACAAAAGAGACTTAGTATCCCTGAAATGAGCTGATGGATCTGACTTTCTTCTGTGCTCCTAACCCTCTCCCCTCTCCCCAGTATGGATCTTAGGAAATCAAAGCTGGACCATTCCCCATGTGGCTTTTCTGGCTCAAAGGGGAATACAGTTTTAGGTTGTGGTTTCTCAGGACTTTTCTAAGGACATTTCTAGTCTTTACAATCCAGCTCAAATGCACGTGCCATACCATTCTGAATCCTCTCCTCGCCAGGTCACTTGGCCCAGGCACTTGTTGATATAGAAGATACTTTTCATTGTAGAGGTGACAAGCTTTCATGAAGATTGTTTGCTCCCAGAGCATCTCCTGAGATTATGGACAGCCATTTCTAACACAATCTCAAGCAAACCAGAAACATTAATCACACTGTATTTTGGGGCTTCTTGCCATATGAAGAAGAGATTCATTAGTGCATTCATTTGCTAAGAGCTCAACGAATTCCCAGAGCCCCGGGTTAGATGACCAAGGTCCCAGCTGACCATAATACAAACTCTATTTGTAAGATTAGCTCTGGAAAATACCTATAGAACAAAGTAGAAGACATCTAAGTCCCCAGAGGAGTGCAGCTCTAAGAATGTGGGGTTCAACTGAGGAGGTAGCTTCTTTTGGGAAGGAGCCAGGGCAGTGGACGGCTCTCTTCACTCACCATGGCCAACGCTGAAACATGCTGGCCATGCAGAGAGGCTAGCATATAGGAAAGCATGGAAGATGGTACAGAGATACCCTAAGTTGGGTACTCCATCCCTTTCACACTTGACACTATAAAAAATTGGTGGACTCCCAGGGACTCACATACCCTTCTCTATTGGCTGTAGATACAGGCACGTACTTACTCACATTCTGGGAAACCAGCATTTTATCTGACATGAGGGTTGGTGTGAGATCAAGTCTTCCCTGGTGGAACTGCACTCTGACAATCCCGTGCACAGACAGATGGCAAGTAGAGAAAGAAGGGACTGAGTCCTTAACTAAACTAAGAAGAAAAGCAATAGAAAACATCTCAGAATGGCTGGGGCAGCTGTAGGAACCAGCAGGAAGAAGACGCTGAAGGGATCCCTACATGAGGAATAAAAGCCAACTAGAGGACCAAGCAAGAAGAAGTAGGGAGGCTGATGGAGGATGGCCAGGACATACTGAAGGAGACAATCATAGCGGGCGCATAACACAAAAGCAGGTGAAGAGGCCATAATGAGCCAGGCTCAGGGCGAGAGGATGGTGTAGTTTCTTCTCTGCTGTGATTCCATTGAACCACCTTTTTCAGATAGGGACAGTCGTTGGTGCAGAACAGACATGGTACAAGAAAGCTAGGTTACATCACACAGAGGACCCGGGAAAATGTGAAAGGGCTGAGACATGAGGTGGCATGGTGTCAAAACCCACAGTGGGCAAGGTTGGGCTCAGGGAGCAGAAAGGGTGAGGGCAAACCTGAGTGGAAAGTGGAGAGAGAGAGAAAATTAGTTGTGAATTAAGCCTGGTAGAGGGCTAGAGAGAGACAGTTTTGAGGTGTGAAGTGAGGTCAAGGACCCCATGTTGTCCCTCTGTTAGAATCGTGCCAGACCTGTTTCTGAACTCCATAAGTGAGTGATGCTGAAATTAGATGGCACATCCCAAGTGGTGGACAGCCTGTCAGCCAATCGGGTTGTGGGCCCAGCCCTGGTTCCCTCCAGTGTCTGGAGTCTTTGGAAACATAAAACTGGGAAACCCCAAGCACTGTGCCCAACAGAACCAGAAGGGTCCCAGCAGGGGATGAACAGAATCAACTTTTTAATTATTTCTGCAAACAAGTAGGGTCAAAAATCTCATGTAAACAGAAGGTCTGAAGTCAAGTAAGGGTCTCACAGGATCACTAGCATGGTGTGACTGGTAACTTGAACCTAAGAGCCATTTCACATCTTCTGGGCTCTCTGAGGGCATAAACTGTCTCTCCCCATCCTGCTTCTCCCCATACATCATCCCTGGCTCACCTCATTCCATCATGCTTGACAGACTTCTGGTGGTCCTCTTTTCATCTGATGGGGTTTATGTATGTGAAGAAAAGAAGAAATCCTTTCTGTTCTTCCTGTTTTAGCACACCTGTGTCTATTCTGGACCAACTTGTATCACCTAAGTGATTACCCACATATTAGAATCTAGTCAGTTTGTCTAAAACCGTGAGGAGACCTTACTGAATGCAAAGTTCATACCTAGGTGCTCTGGCTACATTGGGGGCCCTGTCAGATGAGACACTATTTGTCTTACCACCAGAGTTGAACTGTGTACAAAACTGGGGTGGGATTGAACCTTTTTCTTTGAAGGGTGGACCATAGCAGACATCTTTGTCTCAATATTCTTGTAAGACTTGGTACCAACCTTAAAAGTCACCTCTCCAGGTGCATCTTGGTGTCCCCAAGATCTTCTGAGGGTTCAGTCATCTAAAATTTGCTAACAACACGCTAGTCCTCACACAAGTAGATAGCTAAGTTCTACTTCTTTAGAAACTCTTGTGAGGAACCATGTTTTTCTAGATCCAGTTTTTACCCTGGGATAGCTTATCCTGTCATCTCTTTTGAACATTTAAATCTTACTAAGATTAAAAATACAGACAAATAATTCATACACCATAGCAAGTGTAACCACGGTGGAAACAGAAAGGTTAACTCACAAAGGACCCTAGCTATTTCTCAGCTTACACAGATCCCCATTGTACACACTTGTTCTGAGCTCCCCTCAACTTTGCACGTGTTTATCTAGATAGCCAATCTACGTAATAGAGATAATTGAGAATTGAAGTGTGAGTTCCCAAAGTTCTCTGGGTAAATATCTCTATTAGTCAGAGACAATGGAATCCTGTTTTACACACAGTGGCCTTTCTCACAAGCAACCTGCTATCATGGTCTTATCTATGCAGAGATAACATACAATTCAGATAAAAGTTGAACCCCTTGAAGAATGTAGTGGTAATTGTATTATCTATAGTAAGTGACTTGTCCTGGGCCTGTTTAATAGAGGACATACGTATGTTCACAAATGGTATCACACAGGGTCAGTGCAGAGAACTTCATGCCTAAGCCATTCATCTGTAAGAAGCAGGTGCTAATGCCAGGAGACACACGAAACAGCATAGACTGAGTGGAGGTTCAGAGACAAACACGTGCTTACATTTGTAGCTGTGTGGGGTAGTCATGGAGTCCTGTGAATATCCCTCCAATTACCCACTTCGTTACTCAGCTCTCCTTCAGCTCTCCTCCAGAGACTATTCAAGCTGTTTGTTCTTCTGTCAGAGATTCCACAATAGATTATAGGTTCATAGTTCACTTTCCATTGAGATCGAGAGCAGAGCTAATCGAGAAGAATGTCTGTCTGGAATGTACTAGTAGGGTCCTAGATTTTAGAATCATATTCTCTACAGGAAACAGGGACTGATTCTCACAGAGACAAGCAATTCCCTTTAAAGAAAGGAAAAAGAGCTATTTCCGTGGATGGTGCAGAAGCAACATGCAGATTGCAATAGAGATCTCAGGCCCTGATCCATCAAACACCAGGTTGAAAGTGTACCAGCAAGTGAACTGCTGGGCTTTCAAAGTTTGACGATAAAAGTTAATGCGCTTAAGATAATCAGCCTCCACTGTGTGGAGCATTCGGTAATTTTGCTCCTGTCACCAAAGGAGCCTCAAGGGATGGATGGCCGCCCGCACCCGTAATGAAGCACTTCTTACCCAAGCAGCTGTCACCTCACCTGTTTGCCAGCCCATAGGAAGGCTGGAAGAAATTCTCCAATTTAGCAAGCAAACTTAAGTCATTATTAGAAATGACAGGGAAACCTGATGAAATTGTACTTTCAATTGGAAAACAAAATTGCAATCAGACCAACATGATTTCCTCGTGGCCTGACCATGCTAGTGCCAGCCGAGACATGGGCAAATGTATTTAAAAGTCATAATGGAGCATTACCACGCCATCTCCTTTCACTGGCCCTTATTAATATAAAACTTCAATTTGCATGTAAATGTGGTCAACTTTCATATCATCAAAATACATGAGGCCTGGGAAAGTAATGAATTGAAGTTGGATGCGGCAATTACTGACGTTTATAAAGAATTTTAAAGAGGTCAGTCCAGTCTTGGCTGAGAAAATGGGAAAATCAACAGGGAATATTGTCAATATAGCAACCGGGGGAGTTGGAGGCAGTCCCAGGTGCTGGGTGGGAGATGATGATTAATAGAGAGGCAGCTAGGCTCCCCTCACTCACCACTGGCCCTGGCCAGACCCAGGCTTGAAAGGGCTCTGGCTGGGTTCTCTCAGAGCTTCCTAACCATGCTGCATTCAGGTTCCAGGGGGGATGCGGGGAGTAGCGATGAGTGTTTAATTGGGCTCTGTGTCCTTTGAGCTCCATTTCATCCATGTTGAGAGGTTTAACCATTTCTTCTCATCTCAGACTAGGGCCATAGCATTTTAATAAGGCACTTTACCTAATGGCTCGCCAAAACCTTAACGTTCCTGGCTAAACCAAGTTAAACGACTTTATTGTGTCATAATGGGAATTTATAGGTTGCCTATTTCATTTTTTTAAAGCAGGAAATACTTTTCTAGCTGCATGTTTCCTAAATCCTTGACTATGCAGAGTGATATGTGGGGATTTTTTTTTTTTTTGCCTATTTATACAAACAAGTTTACAAGCAACATAATTTTAAACGTGCTTGGGAAAATCAATGCACAGATAGGAAATCTGCTCTGATTCAAGAGTCTTTAATTGCAGGTCAGAAGGCTCCTCAAGACCCACCACCTTCACCTCCCTAGTCCTGTGGTGATTGGGGTGGGCTTCTCAGGACCAGAGCTCTAGAAGAACATTGCATAGCCCCTTAGAGGCAGGGCTGAGCCCTGAGCTTCCTACTTTCCATCTGCTTGTGACATTCCCAACAGAGTACCTCGTGCTGTTCCCTGAGTGAAGACAGACACACATTGTGAACATGACGGTTTCTGAACTGCATGGGAGCTTTAGAATAAATCCTTGTACCATCTGCTTCTGGCTTTTGTGTGAGTCAGGGAAGATTCCTGGCCACCAAAAGATCAATTCTCTGGATAGACATTATGACCTCTCTTGAGCTGGGGTTTTCCACAGGGCATTAGATATTTTTGCCATTTTTCTTTAGTTTGAGTTCAAACTTAAAAAAAAAAAAGTGTGTGGGATGTATGCGTATGGCTTTATATGTGTAAATGTGTGTATGACTATATGTGTATATATGTGTGAGGCTGATATTATGTGTGTGTTGTATATGGTTATATGGGTTTGTATGTGTTTATCAGTATGTGTATACACATGTATGAGCTTCTGTATGTGTGTGTGTGCATGTATGTGTGTATGTGTGTGTATGTGTGCGTGCATGTGTATGTGTTTCAGTGTGTGTGTGCATGTGTGTGTATATATGTGTGTGTATTTATGTGTGTGTGCATGTATGTGTGTATGTGTGTGTGTTTATGTGTGTGTGTATGTCTGTATGTGTATGTGTGTGTATTTATGTGTGTGTGCATGTATGTGTATATGTGTGTGTATGCGTGCATGTATGTGTGTATGTATGTGTTTGAGTGTGTGTTTATGTGTGTATATATGTATGTCTGTGTGTTTGGGTGTGTCTGTTTATATGTGTATGTGTGTGTTTTTCTCTGTGTGTGTGCTGCTACAACAAAATGTAGAAGTCAGAGGGTCACCTTTTGGTTCTTTTCATTCATCATGTGTAGTGGGAGCTTGGTGGCAAGTGCCTTTGCACACTGAGGCTTCTTGCCAGCTGGTTTGGGTTTTTCATTATTTCTTTATTCCAGAGAGTGTGTATGTATATGGATTCTAAGACATGTTTGGAGTATGTAATGGTTGTTGTCATCCATATATAATTTGTTTTTTCCAAAACCCAGATTCTCATATTTGGGTCTTGACTCCCAATGTGACTTAGAGACGGTTTCAGTATTAGGGGCTGAGCACACTCCAGTTTGGATAAAGTGTCCTTAGTGACAACCACTTGCTACCATTCACAACTGATGACAGCCACTAGAATATCTCATCTCTTAAAGGAAGCATTTTTACCCTTGCTAGCCAACATGGTTTCTGTCTTGCAGAACTGTAGTGAAGAGATGAATTCTAGGCACTGACCAAGCTTGTGAGCCCTCTTCCTCATATGAAATCTGAATTCAAGAGTTTCATGCCCAGGAGATTCAGTATTTTCTGAGGACTACAAAAGCTAAAATGTGTGCATTCTCCTCTCTCTCTCTCTTTTTTTTTTTTTTAACCTCAATGTCTGTCAAAAAAGTTTTTTGTTTTGTAGAGTATGTATACTGGAGAGAATTCAAGATGATGGGGTCCATATGCATTTTCGGATGAGAACATTCAAGGGAAAAGTGGTGTTTTGGACATATGCTGGTACCACAGCACTGCTGAGATTGATCCTGTGTTTCAACATGAAGTATGACCTAAGCATACTGTGAACAAGATAGGGATGAAAGAATTGCGTTGGAAGCAGTAGGAGCATCTAAATGACCCTGGAGTAACACAAGAAGACTGGCTTTCATGAGCCGAACCACACAAACTCCAGAGGGACCCAAGGCTCAGTGACCTCAGTGTCCTTTTCAGGACCCCACGAATGCATGGGTTTTGCACAGCGGTAGTTCAGTTTCTATATCTCTGTGTTTCTGACCCAGTCCTCCTTCTGTACCAAGGAGAAGATCTGTCTAAATGTTTGATTTTGGGTCATACTTTGGGAATCTAGAATCTCTTAATGTGGAACTCTGGCATGCTTGCCATATGTACCATGGTGGTCTGGTGGAGGGAATCACGTAGAGATATAGAATGGAAAGGCCAGCTTGAGTCTGTCTCCGACATAGAAACCATTCACACCACCCTAAGAGCTCCACACTCCTGATATCAAAAGGCTCTGCCTCTAAACACCATCAACACAAAACTGTGGAGATGAAGGCTCTAAAGCAAATTTCTTGGGATAGAACCAAACTATAGTAATACTGAGTGACCACAAAGACCTCTGGCAGCTATAAGTGGCCTTCTCAAGGTGCCCCCACAGATGACACCTCCTCTCCCTTAGACCTCAGTGCTGTGAATGTCAGGCCTTTTAGAACTCTGGCATTCAGATCTGGGTATAGTTATTCACAGATCCTGCCTGATCCAGCTGCCTTCTCCTCTCAAGTGTCTAATAGACTGAATCCTTGCTAAATGGGGGCAAAGCATCAGTCTCTTCTGGACAAACTTGATACATCAAAGAATCCATGAAGCTGTTTAAACGCCTCTAAGTTCCTTCCAACCCACAGCACTTAACCCTGGTAGGCCCTTTTTCTAGGTATGCAAACTCTTCCTCCACTGACATTTTGAGCCATCTTGCTGGCCTACTTCATGGTGTGGTGGTTACCTTAAGAGAGAGTGCTTGCCTTCTTTATATGTTGATGGTTTTCTCTTGCTTGTCTTGTTTCTTGTCTGCATTGATGGCCATCCTATGGAACTCGGGACCCACAAATCGTTTTTGCTACACAGAAGAATTCGTGACTGTTGCTGCAGATCTAACAGAGAGAACACAGGGAAAAGCTAATCATTGCGAAAATACTATCGATTTGGAAGAGCATTGGATTTCTGTAATTCTTTGCTTTTTCTCATCACTTTAAAAAATCTACCTGTTAATAACAACAGCTCAAACAAATCACTCAATAGGATTGAGTGTCCTATGGGGGTAGAAATATCCATCCAGCTTAAGCGTCTTTGTTAAATTTTTAAAATTATATGCAGCTATTAATTTGAGGACAATAGTGTGCATTAAACATAACATATTTTCTTTCTCAGTGGTGTCTCTGACACCCCATCCCTTTCATGTTGTATAAGGCTGTTTAGTTTCCATATGTGAAAATAGAATAGCATTAACTCACCAGGAGACTTTGGAGGACAAGAGCCACAGAGAAATGCAAGTCTAATTTCTCAGTTTTATGAATGAATAGACAACAATAATCAAGCTGAGGCCAAACTTAATAGTAACCAAAAAACGCATTTTTTTAGAGTTTCATCATTCAGAAGTGTGTAAACACACAGAAAAGACTTTAGATTCTTTTCATAAGATTCTGAGAAATGATATTCTCATTCTGTGCTGGGTCTTGCTGTGGGGTGTCTATTTAGCTGACCATTGTGGTGGTCATTGTGTAATGTTTCCGATTTTGGCCCTCCCACAATTGCCCACAAAGATTGTTCAGTTCTTGTTTAGTGAAGGGACAAGAATTGGACACCAGCCCTGGTGACTCATTGTCATGGAGCTGGCACCTGCTCACAGCTGGAAAAGAACCTGGATTTGTTTCCTCCCTGAGGAAGGGAGAGACAAGACCTCTGAGCAGAAGAGATTGGGGTTCTGTAGGACACAGTCTCTGTCACATAGCTTCGTAGAGGCAGTAGAACATTGGGACTTGAGTCAGGCTATCAAAGGCTCAGAACCATTGCCCTGTCAGCTGATTGTGTGTTTTACAGAGTCTGATGGGGAGCATTGGGATTTTGTACTCAGGGCTGCACAGCTCTGGTCACTACACATTCCTACTTCCCTCACAATGTTGCGAGTATTTTTTTGTTTGTTTGTTTGTTTGTTTGTTTGTTTGTTTGTTTGTTTTTTAACCTCTTCAGGAGTCTTTTATATGTGTCTCTGGGCAGGTGATATGAAGAAGTCAACAGAAATTTTCCAGTCTTTTCTGAGGGCCTTGGGTTTTTACAGAAGTTGGTACTTCATTGGGTGGGCTCTGGCTTTTGTATTGCATTGCAATACACCTTTACCTCATTGTGGTCTTAATCACTTGTTGAATTACCCTATAGCAAAGAGGAGTGGAGAATTGCTTATGCTATCATAACAAGATGTTGCAGTTATTACAGTGAGAGGCTCTGGTGTTAACCCAGGCACTCAATGCGCTGGTGGCAATGGACTTACTCACACTGGCTGGGATTAAGTGAAGCTGTAGTCTTTCTCCCTCTCAATTTGGCTGAGGTTTAAACTGATTCATTTTCAAAGCCAATGAAAGATGAACTTTGATAATTGAAAGTCAGTGGGTTGTACAGATCCTGTGGAAATGATTTCTGCTTCCAATGCACTAAGCTGCCTGAATTCACACACAGCAGGCAGGGCCCCTCATGTTCAGACTCTGGTTAGGGAGACTTATTCTACAAAGGCTTAGCAGCATCATATACTTAGAACAACCTCTCAGCTCTACAGAAAATGTTCAAAATCTCAGTATTCTCTGGTATATTTTTTAATATATTCATTGTACAAAGAGTTATGCTTATTAAGAACCATGTTGCTCAAGTATATCATTTTTTAAAATCATATTCTTTCATCATCTTCCCTTCCTTCTACTTCCTTCTAGATAGTTGTCTGTTATCTCCATGCTATGGATAACACAAATTACACACACACACACACACACACACACACACACACACACACACACACACACACTATCCAATATCTACATATGAGAGAAAATGCAATATTTTTGTTTTGTCTTGTTCCAATTTCTTTTTTTAGTATGAAGATGGCCAATTTTTTTTTGAACTTTCTGACAGTGCTAACTGTTTTCTGAGCAAGCTTGGCAGCAGGGATGTGCAGTAATTGTCCTTCACATTATTGCTGTAGCATGCAGCATGGATGCTTACTAGGGACAAGCTAACCTTAAATTCTCAGGGGAAAAATTTCAATGAAAATATCTTTAAAAATAACATAAAGAAAATATGCAAACTGGAAAAATCGTTAATGGAGTCTAGAATCTAGGAGTATTAATAGGGATGCCTGCCTCATTCTCTTGGCATTTTATTTCTGCCATTGAAAGCTCACACATCACCAGTGCCTTAGTACAACATAGATTGCTAATCGTATACTTCAGGAATTTAGACATGCAAGATGAGCTTCACAGTGCTCCAAATCAAGTGCCAGCATTCCAGTCCAGAGGCTCCTAATGACAAACGGTCATTTTTAAGCACTCAGAGACACCCACACCCAGATACCTCCCATCAGATAACCCCTTACACTAACTTCTCCAATATCTTATCTGCTTTGATTACTGCCTCCCCTGCTGGGCTCTTTCTTATTTCACATTATTTCAACACTTTATTAGGATTGCCATCATATGTTGTAGAAAGTTTCCACTGCATCAGGTTTCCATACTGCCACTCAAATGCTCTTCAATTCTAGGTGTATTTCTCCCCATTCTCTCCTTTACTCACATTTTCTTGTTCATTTCCCACTAGACTTTCATGTTCTAGTCCCTGTCTTCTCCTCACAGATCTAGTTTACTCATGATATCTGTTCTATTTCCCCCACCAAGGGAGATCTACCTACACCACACACATCCTTTCCTATATGCCTAGCCTTCCTGAATCTGGATTGCAGCTCAGTTGTCATTTATTTAATGGCTAATATCCAGATATAGGTGAATAAATACCATATTAATATTTTTTTATTTTTTAATAAAAATGTCTACAGATATAATAGGATATTAGGGTAGATTATTGAATCTTCTTTTAAAAGGATTTACTAGCTTTAAATATTTTACATTGGATTGGGTTTTTGTATATTATATACAAATTGTGTATATTGAGATTAATTTTGTTACTGTACATATATTTCTATGCTTGCTCAAGGTATTATACTTATTCAGTTCATCTAACAATGTAATACAAATTGATAGTTCATGAAAGTGTTTATTACCAACTAATTAGAATATAAAGTGATGCAAGTTAGTAGTTATACATTACATTCAAACATAGTCATATTAGATATATTTTGACGATCAAAAAATATATTTTAGATGAACAGGACTTCTTCAAACACGTCGGAGAATATGGCATTTAATAACATAGGTTCTTATTATTTTTATAACAATGAGACAACTGTTCCTGGAAGCACCAATCTACTTCAGGAAGATTATGAGCATCAGAGAAACTCCATACACAGTTGACCTTCTTTGTAATGAAAGTTAGCCACAGGGCAAGAAAGTGCTCTTGCCTTGACTGCTGACAGTATGATGTTCAAAATGGACAAGCAGGAGACACACACATAAGAGAATTACTGAACTTGGCAAGACGAGGTAGCAAGGTCTTTGAGAATATCCTGCTTCACAGAGAAGTCTGTCAGACATGTTAGGCTTGTAAGCCAAAGATGGATGCTTCAATGATACAGAAGAACCATGGATGACTGTCCAGGAAGCCAGCTATTTCATTTTTTACATTTGTTTTTGGAAGTTGCTTGCTTGTCTATGCTGTTTAGTTAGTTAATATTATTTCCGTCTTGGGTCTCTGAGGTAGTTGAAGATGAGATAGTCATAGTTATAGTTTTCTACAGTTTTGGAAAAGAAACTTCGAAGTTAAAGTGTTTAAGTTTAAGAGATATCGAAATAATAGTCTTAATTAATAATACAAGTTGGAAAGAAAGTGAATTAGGTATAATCCTTTGGACTCACCAAAATAGGATAATTAATAGAATATTTTCTTTGAATTGTCAATTGTTAATGAACTGGGCATTGCTCATTTATTGTTTGTATATAATGTATATAATTATTGTACCTATTGTATATGGTTTTCCTTATGTTAGCTATAATCTTTTTTTAACTTTGACACAAAATGGGATATGTGGGGATATGTTTCAAATTTAATAAGATCCAGTCTGGAATATCAGAGGACATAGCCATCTCTTCCAGTCTTATCCCCCTGCTCTCCCTCCCTTTCTTCCTCCTAATCCCTTCCAGTCAGTCTTCAGCCTCCCCTCCCCCCTTCCAGTCAGTCTTCAGCCTCCCCTCCCCTAATCCCCTATTCTCTCCTACAAAAGGACAAGAAGTTCCAAGGTGGGTCAGCTCAGCATGGCACATCCACTCCAGGTAAGTCTGATTTTCTCTTCTCAAAGTCAAGACCAGGTTAGGTGTTCCTCTGCAGGGAATGGGCTCCAACGTGCCAGCCCATGCACAGGAACAGTCTGATCCTACCCCTCGATATTCCACACATACTGCCCATGCCAATCGACAGTTGCCTACCTTTGCAGGCACCTTTTCCCGATGGATCTCCACTGGCTACTTTTGAATCAGTGAGGTCTCCAGCACTCCAGCCAGTCATCACCATAGAAACTTTCCTCATAAACTCTATCCCCTTGCTCATATAGATTCCCCTCCCTGCTCTCAGCTGGACCAGGAGCTCTGCCCAGTGCTCAGCCATGGATCTCTGCCTCCACCTTTATTAATTGTTGGATGTAGTGATGCTGCTCTGTGATGACACTTAGGGTGGTTATTCATTTGATTATTTGGGAAGTCCTATTTAGGCACCTCCTCCACTATTGTTTGGAGACCTAGCCAGGGACATCCTGTGTGTTCTTGGAGGTTTCCCCAGCACCAGGTCTCTTTCCAACCCCACATTGGCTTCCTCTATCAAGATATCCATCTTTTTTCTCCCTCTTTGTTGCTCCTCTCACTCAACATCTCTTTCTCTCATGACTTATTCCAAACTCTTCTTGGTTGCAGCCTGTTATGACCCCAATTTGCTAAGATGATCTTCTCTATTTTCTCTGCTTAGGGGAATCTCTAAATGTTTTGCTGAAGTTCCTTCTGATCCCAACCTGTTCAGGGGTTGTGGTTTGTAGCTTGGATATTCTTTGATTTCTATTTAAAATCCACTTATGAGTGAGTACATCCTATGCCTTTCTTTCCAGGCTTGTGACACCTCACTCAGGAGGATATTCTCCAAATCTATTCATTTGCTTGAAAATTTTAGGATGACATTTTTTTCTGCTCAGTAGTACTCCATTGTGTAGATGTTCCACAGTTTGTTAATCCATTTTTCAGTTGAGAGGCATCTGGGTTGTTTCCAGTATTCTTATTACTTATAATGCTGCTATGAACATAGTTGAGCTAATGCCTTTGGAGTATTAATGTGCATCCTTTGGGTATATGCCCAATAGTGTATTGCTGGATCCTTGTTGAGATCCATTACCAGTTTTCTGAGGAAAACTGCATTCGAGAGCAGCTGTAAAAGTTTACACTCCCACCAAAAATGGAGGAGTGTTCCCCTTGCTCCACATCCCCTCCCTGCCGGGCTCTTTCTATCCTAAGGACTCTTATAATGACTTTGGGCCTACTGGAAACCCAGTTTTTTTGGTTAGACAAGACTCTCAATTCTCCAAACAATCTCTACTCCAGCTTTCAGATAGTCTTCTATGTTCTATCTCCACACTAAGGAGCTAAGTGTCTCTTAATTGACCCAATTCCCAATTTACTAAAATTGAGGTTAAATTCTCACAAATGCTGTAGTCAATGGATCTCATTTTCCTGAGGAATATAGAGAGCAGCAAAGGACTGCAAAACAACATGAAAGCCATAATTTCTGTTCATTGTATCGCTACAGTTAAACACAAGACCAGGAACCTTTCAGAAATAACAGCATCAGCTTTGATAAAGGCATAATTTGTTACAAATTCTTCTGTGGTGGAAGTTAGTGAATTATAACCAAAGGGCATGGAAAGAATGCTTATGTTAATGAGTTACATAGTTTGAAGTATTTACTGCAGTGGACATTGCTCTTGCAGCCATATTTGAAGGTAAGCTCTGAAGTTGGAAATTTTTCTGCTTTGCTCTCTCATCCCCTGCATCAATATCAATATCTACCACATAGCAGATAACATATAGCCACCTGTGGAATAAACAAAGTCATTTATCATTAAAATGTTTTTACATCACTATGATTAATGCATTTCAAAATTATTTTGTGATTATTCCATAGGGTTTTCAGATTCAGTTATTTTGGAGTTTTCCTTAATGGATGGCCCTTTATGTTCCCATTATACAAAGGGTATGATGAACCCAGTGGTCAGAGTTGTGTTTGAAGGAATTATGAGACCATGCTGACTCGGACCCTTACTTTGGAGTGAATGTGAAAGCTGAGGCTACAAAGGACTTCCCTGCTGTGGTTACACACAAGTCAATTTGGCAATTGTGCTGTCTCCTGTTGTCTGCTGTGTCACAAGGTACATTTGTTAATCTGTACACAGATATATTGTGTATTCTGAAGAGAAATGAAGGCCCTTTCTCTTGGGAAAAGTGACTGTACTCCCAGGCTTTATACCCTCTACTCTCTTAAGTCTCTTGGATAATGTGTCCTTGAGGGAGAAATAAGGACGCAGTTTACA
The DNA here is from genome assembly GCA_033318265.1 of Phyllotis vaccarum. NCBI lineage: Eukaryota > Metazoa > Chordata > Mammalia > Rodentia > Cricetidae > Phyllotis > Phyllotis vaccarum. The sequence continues at coordinate 29,058,649 of JARWLC010000012.1, read as the reverse complement.
TTGGCTGCTCAGTTTAATCCAAATTAGCATGTTGGTCAATGTGCTGTTCCATAGCAAATGTCACTAAGGAGGTAAACTTTTTGCTTTCCAGACTGGGTGAAGGCTCAGTCCTTCCTCACCCTTGCCTCTGCTGTAATATTGAGCTCAATTCTTCTTAGCCCTCTAAATTAATCTTTCAATTAAGAACCATCAGTTTCCAAGGTCCCAGTCACAGTATAAATACAGGAACATTTGTCAGCAGATTCAGGAGATGGGGAGACAGGGAGAATACATGGAACTAGCCATTCACCACACAGACTTTTCTTGGCAGTGATGGTAGAGGCATCTAAGTAGTGAGGAGTGCTTAGTGAGGAGAGCTACCTGAGAAATGACATTGAGACCAAAGACTGGAGTTCTTCAGGGTAGAGTGAAGTGGGAAAGAGTGAAGAAAACAGTCTCTGCCAGGACAAGGAAGATATGTGGGGCTGGAGAGCCCAGGGCATCACAGCTAAGGCAGCAGAGAGGGCAGAGTCAGAGCTCCTGTGTACCTTGGCGCACCATAGAGAGTGAGCCCAATCCAGTGTGCAAGGAAAACGGGCAGCGAGGAGCAGAGTGGAAGGCACAGTCCCACATTCCTAAGCATCTTGGAGAGATCACTAGGATTGCAGAGAAATGAATCCAGGGAATCAGCTAGTGCCGAGACTCGTAGAAAGTACAGTGCCTTCATCCACTGGGGGAGACCTGGGTGGAATAAATGTATGGGCAGAGACAAGTCACCTAGAAACAGCTACATTTTAGTGAGGATACCCAAGGACCTGGTGGGAATCCCCACATTCTGTACAAGGAATAACCAGAGTTTACTAAGAGTCCCCGAGGAGCTGCTGAGAACGCCTTTGTTACTGCAAATTAAGAACAATCACAGTTTAGTGAGAGTCCCTGAGGAGCTGGTGGGAATCCACACATTAAGGACAGACTCTACTAAGTTACTTACACTGGATTTTTTTGTCATAAAGATTTAAGTGTTTGGTTCCCTTGGTACCAACAGAGTTGACTTACTCATGATAACATTTATTAAGTCTGTTTATCTCAGGCTTTATAGACTGAACAGTCAATAATATTAAAATATGTATATCTCTGTGAGCTAAGGAGAATCTTTTCATTTAAACTGCATCCATATTTTTTTTAATACCAGAAGATATCAGGATAATTACTCATAAGAACACGCACACATATGTAGAGTCAGACAGATCTCTTGTTTCTAAGTGGAAGCAACATAAATCTCATTAAATTAAAATAATTTTTTACCATCACAATACCTTTGGTTTACCAATATCCTTTCCAATTATCCAATTTCTGATTAAAATAATAACAAAGCCCTCTAATAACAATGAAGCAGTAGACAGGTGTCTTGCTCATGTGTTTCTTTATTGAAAGAGTTTATGAATGTGCAGGTATCCATCTTCTTACAATGAGCACTTACTAAGCTCCACTGTATGCCAATCACAATACAGAGCTGAATAGTTTTCTCTCCTGCACACAAAATAAAGTAGAAATGTGGCATTACACAATCTTGATGCAACCCCACTGCAGTGGAAGCCCCATGTGCCCACCACTTCATAAAAACCTTGCATTTCTAAGAACTGAGAGGCTCCTCATCATCCCAAACTTTTCCATAAACCTACTCCTGGCCAAATATTTATATGAATGTTTATCATGGTATTCAAAAATATAGATGAAATTTAAATGAAAGGATTCTTTTTAATATGCACGTGTGTGTGTGTGTGTGTGTGTGTGTGTGTGTGTGTGTGTGTGTGTATGTTAACAAATGCTGGAACAGACCACACTACCAGTGGCCCTCACTAGAGTTTATTCTGGCAAGTTAGTAGGCAGGTGCAAGGGGGAGAGAAGAGAAAAGAGAGAGCGACCCCCCCGGGGGGCATTCCCTTATGAGAGAGCATGTTGGCACAGGTTTGCATAGCCGTGCCCAAAGTATGGTTGGAAGGGAAGTGCCCACAGTGCCCAAGTAGCTTGTGTGAGTTTACATGGCTCTGCCTGGTCACGCAGATAAATGGGAGGGACGTGCCCTCTGCACATGGTGTGTTCTGCTGGTGCCATTTCAGGTTATTCAGGCTAGCATGTTTAGCAGGTAGCTGCCCTGTGCCAGGAATTCTTACAATATGTAGTATGTATGTACGTATATACTTGACAAAGTATTGAACCTTTTGAAACATTTCCGATGACCAACAACCTCAGAATTAGAAGCCTTTCTGAGTCAGTACCATAATTTCATTGTTGGATCATGAGGGGCTGTGAGATGAAATCTAGGTCTTTACATCTGCTGTTATTGGTTAACTGATGCTATATCTTGGTATTCAGCTACTGCTGCACATTGAATGTCAGGCTGATGGCCATTAAATTTCTACCAGGAGGATAGCCTCTATACAATGTGCCTCTATGCTGCATTGATGGGTCTGAGTGGATGACTGACTCAGGTCTAATACACACACACACACACACACACACACACACACACACACACACACACACAATGGCATATATAGGTCTGTGTATTGGCATATCTAACCAATACATATATTAGTTTTAATATATGTGGATATAAATATAGACATATAGTTATATAGTATATGTATAGATGTGGTTATATGTGTGTGTATGTGCTTATGTGTACATGTGTATAAATACATGTTGTGTCAGAGGTCAACTTTGGGTGCCACGCAATCCAACCCTTACTTTAATATTTGAAACATGTATTGTTTGTTAGTTTCATATATTTTGATAATGAATCTTAGTTGTCCTCGTGTACACTCATATCTTATCCTCTCCATCTATTACTGGAATGCTTCATCTCAGAGATGGGAGGCTATTTCCTGGAGTAATGGCTATTTACCAGTGCCTACACCACTAGAGAAAATGACCATCTCCCAACAATCACTAATAACCAGTAATCCCTGGGAGCTATGGGACCTCACAGGACTTTCCTTATCTCTGTGAAATATGGACAAGTCCTGTCTTGTGCAAGTCCTGGACAGAAAACCACAGCTACAGTAATTTCATGAGTGTATAACACTGTCATATCATATCAGAGAACTTCTGCTGTTCATCTCTCCATCCTCTGGCTTTTGCATCCTTTCCTTCCACCTTCCATTTTATTCTTGAAGACTTAGAGGTGTATTATAGTTTTATTTTGGGCAGGAATGCTCCAGCATCACTTATTTTCAGGGAGTTGTCAGGCTCTTTATTCACTGCTACCTGCAGCAATATGGAGCTTCTCTGAGGAAGGCTGGAAAGGAGAACTCATCTATAAGTATAAATAGGTATCTTTAGAAGGCAGTTTGACAACATAATCATTCATCAAAACAATAGCAATAGGTTCTCCCATTGGGCTTGTGATTTCTTTAGACACAGGCTCCTGACAAGGTTTACAGGACCAGGTATGAGTTCTCGTCTTGAAGAGTAAGGCTCAAATTCAATCAGAAAGTAATTGGTTATGCCCCTAATGATCACATCATTTTGTAGGAGAGGGCACACTGTGTCTGGCAGGCCATTATTGTAGCTTATAAGATTTATGACTAGATAAGACTGTTTTATGACGATTCTCCCCTAACAGCCTGCATAGAACTTTCTGGCACCATGAAACATAGCCAATAGCGAGACTACTTCCAGATTAGTGCCAGCTACATTTCTCTGTGTCCATGGCCAAAGTGTGTGACATCTTCAGCAATAGGGTCTTGCTTTCAAGTTCTGATATCCAGCTTATCTTTTTCACCTTTAAATTTATTTGTGTGTGTGTGTGTGTGTGTGTGTGTGTTTGTGTGTGTGTGTGTGTGTGTGTGTGTGTGTGTGTGTGTGTGTGTGCAGCATAACTGCTTGTCTATATGTATACTATGTGTATGCAGTGTCTGCAGAGACCAGAAGAGGAATCAGATTAACTGTAACTGGAATTACAGTTGTTTATAAACCAAACGATGTGGGTGCTGGGAACAAAGTCTGAGTCCTCTGAAAAAGCAGCAGTTGCTTTTACCTGTTGAACAATCCTTCCCACCCTTTCACCTTAGTTTTTGAGACAGTATCTCTCCTTGGGACTTGGAGCTCTCTGATTAGAAGAGGCTAGCTTGTTAGTGTCAGCAATCTGCCTGTCTGTACCACCCAGCACTGGGATTACAAGAAAGCACTACAATGCCTGGCTTTTTAGGTGGGGGGTTGGACTCAAACTCAGGTTCTTATGCAGCAAGCACTTTACCAACTGAACTCTTTCCCTAGGCCCTAAATACTCTTACATTTGTATGTTCAAAGAAACAGAAGCAGAAAAACACACTCCCAGGTACATACACACACACACACACACACACACACACACACACACACACACACACACACACACACACACAACCTGTTCTTTAGACACCCTATAACCCAGTCATATTGACTCTTTGAATTAACCATGGCAACCCTCACTCACCCACTAAGAACCTAATCAGTGTCAAAACATCACATGAATGTACGAGAGTCCTGCAGAGACCAGTGTCAGCAAAGCTCAGTGTGGTCATATTTTGTATATTTAAGAAAATTTGTCTGGGTTATCACAGGACAGAGCCATCTCTCCAGACAGTTTTCTGTATAACAGTCCTGGCTGTTCTGAAACTTGCTTTGTATACCAGGCTTTCCTCGAACTCACTTAGATCCTTCTGCCTCTGCCTCCTAAATACTGGAACTAACGGGGTCCACCACCACTGCCTGGCTTTGACCTCTTTAACTCACAAAGATCCATAAAGATCTCTTTTTCTCAAGTGGTGGGATTAAAGTAGTAGGTCACCACTCCTTGACTTTCATAGCTTAGCTGTGGGTGATTCTGTGCTCTGATATTCCAGACAACTGGCTGGTCTATGGCTCAGGCTTATTACTTTAAAACTCTTATTATGCTTTAAATTAACTCATATTTCTGTTTATGGTTAGCCACATGGCTTGGTACCTTCTTGTTCAATGCAGTGTTCTCATCCTGGTTCCCCTGTTTCTCTCTGGCATCTCTCTCTGACTTCCCCCCAGCCCTTCTTTGTCTTTATCTCTGCTTGGATTACCTGTCTGACCCTAAGCAGCCTTAGTGGCCCTAGGCCAAATAGCTTCTTTATTTATCAATGGTAATAAAGTATATTCACATCATAAAGAAAAACATCCCACATCAGCTTAGCTCTTGAAGCAAAACTTAAGAGTTCAGTCCTGACAGGCTGTCACTGATTGCTCTAAGTGTGTGTTTAGACGGAGACCATGTTTTCTGTGTAATTCTAGCATCCTGTTTCTGTATTAGATAGTTAAATTGATAAGGAGGAGTGATGATTATGGGGATGGTGATAGTGGTGATGACAATAGTGATGATGCTGCTGATTATGGTGATGGTAATCACAGTGATGGTGAATTTAGCAATGATAATGGTGACAGTGATGATAGTGATGCTGATGTTGATGGTGGTCATAGTGATGACGGTGATAGTGATAGTCTTAATGACAGTAGTGATGGTGATAAGGATCATAGTAATGGTGATGCTGTCAGTGATGACGTCGATGATTGTCATGGTCATGGTGATTATGGTGGTGGTGATGGTGAGGATGTGTTGCAAATGGTTTTTAATAGCTTTAAAGTAGAAAAACTATGAAGACTACCCTTTTAAATTTCATCCTTTTAACGGTACAGTAACTGAGACATTGGAATGGTTTATATTTTTTATATTATGAAGAACAGATTCATAATGCCCTGAAGTTGTTTCCACATTTGTTCTCTACAACACTACCTGTGTGGACTTCCGCGAGCCTGGGGGCATTCCTCCACTGGAGCAGTCTTACTTAAGCTTGGTGTGTCCTGTGTTTGGGGATTTTCAGTTTTGTAGATAGAAGCAACATGCTTCTGTTCCCCAATATACCTACTTTGTATATTCCAATTTCAAGGGATCACCTGCCTCTGTGTCCACCTGCATTTACAACCTGTAGACAAGGTGACATACAGGTCTTTAAGAAGCGGTAACAGTGTTTAACACAGGGAAAACTGATATAATTATACTACCACCTGCAAAGTGCCTTACAGGTGAAGCCAGCATCACTATGGTCTGCCTTCTTTGCCAGCTCTATCTTGTGACAGTCACCACAGTGGCACGATGGAAGGATGGAGCTACTGAACCTCTTATGGCCCTGTGCAAAGGGGGTTATTTCTTCGTCTAATGGTTAGTGCCTCTTGCATCTTATCTCTGGTGACATCAGAGTTCTCCATTTAGCCGAGAAGGACATGGTGTTTCCATTTGACTACTTAGAGAAATGAGAATGGAAAAAAAAAAAGAGATGTCAATGCAAGAAAAACAACAAAAGCTGCCTTTTCCACTGTTCCTGACTGCATCTATATCAGCAAGAGGTGGATATTAAAGGCAGAGGGTTATCTTGATAAAAGAGATGGACCTGAGAGGTCCATAACAAAGCTAGCAAGAAGAAACAAAAAGGGGGAGCATCCAGCTTGCCTAGATGCCTGAAGGTAACCAAAAATAGAAGCTTCAAATGGAAGTTGAGTGGTAACCACATTTACAGAGACGTGACATGGATGGCTCTCACAAGGAAAGGTTTTCTCACCGGGTGATAGTTGATCTTCGTCATCACCTTGCCTGGATTTAGAATCACCTAGAAGACACTTCTTTTGTTTTTATCAAAAAAAAAAAAACATTCTGAGAGAGAGAGAGGAGAGGGAGAGAGACAGAAAGACAGAGAGACATAGAGACAGAGAGAGAGAGTTAACGGAGGAAAGAGAACACACTCTTAATGTGAGTGACATCACTCCACAGGCTAAAGCCTGAGACTGAATAAAAAGAAAAACATCAGATGACACTTGAGAACCATCATTCTCTGCTCTCTGGTTAGCATCAAGGACCAAGATGCTCTGCCACCATGCCTGACTGCTATGATAGACTTCATATATTGATACTGTGATTCAAGTAAATCCTTTCCTTCATCAAGTTCTATTTCACAAGATATTGGTCAGTGTGACGTAAAGTCATCCATACAAACTCTGAAACTGAACATGGGCTTTCTAAGGATCATCATTCAAATAATGGGAATACTACTTGCTAAAGACTCAGACTACTGGCATTCTCTGCCCAGAGTCATACATAGGTCAGCCAATGTCTTGGTGGTGGAAGCAGATAGATGATAAATGCCGGGCTATTGATCTACCTGAGTAGATCACCTCAGTGCTAGGATTATGTGAGTTTTCAGCTGCACCTGCTTTGTATGCAGGTCATATCCTCGGGCAATGCTGCAACCTCACAAATGCATCCTCTGGCCCTTTCCAGAAAAACTGCCTCAGCAGATTCCCTTCTCAAGTGAGTGGGTGTAAACATCTCAACCCAAAGTAAGCTCTTATTGCTCCATGTTTGTAACTCTGGCATTGACCCTTTTACTAATATCTCCTAACAATTACTATCATGACCAAAATACAGAATATTTCAAACATTGTGGCCATTTCTAGAATATAGTAACCAGGTGTGTGTGTGTGTGTGTGTGTGTGTGTGTGTGTGTGTGTGTGTGTGTGTATGTGTGTGTGTGTATGTATGTGTGTGTGTGTGTGTGTGTGTGTGTGAGAGAGAGAGAGAGAGAGAGAGAGAGAGAGAGAGAGAGAGAGAGAGAGAGAGAGAGAGAGAGAGAGACTTTCCACTCCAGCCCAGCTTTCATTGATGAGTTTTCTTCTTAGTGCTTTGCTGGGGGGAGGGGAATCCACAGGACACTCCTATGAAGAGTGATCTAGAGGAGAGAAGGCAAAACTTCTGAGAGTGGAGAACTAGGGCATTGGATTAAGCAATTCCTTGACAGCTTGGAGACCAGAATTCCCTAGCACCTAGGTAAAATGCCAAGGATGGTGGGTCTTGGGGCTAATTGGTCAAATGACCCAGCCTACTCTACAAACTCTAAGCTGTAGTGAGAAACACTGTACCAAAGAGAAAGATAGGCTCCTTCTGTAGAGGGCTGCTGAGGTTGATCTCTGGTCTCCATACATATGTGCACACACATGCATGTGCACATGCACACACTCACATGCATGCACACACAGACAAACATACACACACAAACACATACATGGAGGGGCGGGGGGAAGTTGACAGAAGATATAGACAGGTCAAGAAGCAAAAACACAGGGGTCTAACCGTGGTCTCTGTGTGTCTGCATGTCAGTCACCAGTACTAACTGCACAGACTCTGTCTACTCTCCCTATGTGTATTTTTTGGCTCACTCACCAGAAGGCCATTTGTTTAACAAGTAGTACAAAAATGGAAGAATGAATGAATGTATGAATGGGTAAATGAAACACACTTTTATTCTGAGGTCCTATCTACTCAGATATTTTCAGATAAATTCCTTTTATGTTTTTGTCCTTCCAAGGTTACCAATGGCATCTAGAGAAAATAAGCTGCCCTGTGTCTGAACACACAACATGATGCCAGTTTTTAGTGTTCTTTCTACCTTCTACAGTTCATGACTGAATAGCTGGGTCACACCTTCCCCCCATGTACCATATCAAAGGAATAGTCAGTCTCTTATCTGGAACTTGCTGTGCATGGGCCGATTATAAAATGTGGGAGTGGGATGCTCAATTGGAAAAAGTCAGGGAACTTTTCAGCATGTTTCCCTCAGATGGTCTGCCTGCTGAATTTCAGCAATTGTGATGAAAATGTTAATGAGCAGTGAATACCGAGGATGGTATTCATCTAACCTTTTGATGAGGACAGTGGCTCTGGACATGGGTCAGTTGGGCCATTAAGTAAAACTTGCTACTAATGAGACCAAGTTAGAGACCTGGGCCCCTCATGGCCAATTAATTCTGTGCAGACAGGAAGATTCTGAGTTCTATGGTCAGCAGCTTTCCTAGTCAACACAGTCAGGCATTCCATAGGTATTTGATGTTGGCTCCAGGGGAGAATCTCTGGGAGGTGAGGAAGTGCCAACTTGCTGTGTAGCAGCTAAAGCACAGCACAGAAGTAGCCATCAATGGATCAGAAGCAACAGATATCTACCTGATGAATGGCTGATGGCTGTCTTATGGGTCTGGCCCAGACATGGAATGAAGCAGGCAAAGTGCCTTCCCCCTCTAGCTTCATAGAGTCTTTGACTTCACAGCCCAAGAATCAGCTTGAGAGCATTTTTTTCTCTTAATTCTAGCATTTAAATCATATATTTAGGATGCTTAACAGTTAATCTCCTCAGTGAACTCGTTCAAGCTTGAGTCTTCATTGAAAACTATTAGCTCAAATCTGAAAATTGGGAAACTCATCTGATGCCAAAATTATAACTTCATGGTATCTGTGAGTGTATTCTTTTTCAGTCAGTTTGACATGTAAAAACAAAATTTACTAGTGAAAGCACTCTAGGTCACAAAACCCATCCTGATACAACCGTTGTTCATGCTATCCTAAGCCTTGTGGCTCAAGTTTCTCAAGAACATAAACTTTCTTACCTGTCTTTCACCTCATGGTACTCACACACTTTCATCACAGGAGGTTCACAGGGCAGATGCACCTATGGAGGAACAGAGGCTTCTGGGAGTGTGTTCTAGCTGTGTTTGTCATCAACACATGTCAGGGCACAGGTCACAGTGGGGAATCACAAAAGACAAATTAGCTTTTGTTTTATCAGAACTGCTGAAACTCTGATTGTGTTAATGTCTTATTTACCATGTCAGTGCTGAGTTAAAATCACGTTCAAATCAAGATTTTTAAACCAGTCTTCACATTAAGTGTGTGTGCTTCAAGTGAAGAGATTCACAGCTTATATGTATGTGTAGAAACTATAATACTGCTGTGTGTGTAGACGCACAACTTATGTGTGTGTAAATTATATTATTCTACTATAAGTGTGTAGATTCTATAATTCTACAATGTGTGTATAAATTTTATAACTTTACTGTGTGTGTGTAGATTCTATAACTGTACTGTGTGTTGATTCTGTAACTTTCTACTATGTGTGCAGATTCTATAACTCTGCTATGTGTGTAGATTCTGCAACTCTACTATGTGTGTGTAGATTCTATAATTCCACTGTATGTGTGTGTGTGTGTTTTATAACTCTATGTGCATAGATTTTATAACTCTATGATGTATGTACATTATACAATTTTCTACGATATGTGCATAGATTCTATAACTATATCTACTGTATGTGTGTACTGAATTATTATATACTTTTCTAACTATATTTGCTGGAGCACCCAAACAGTGATTAGAATAAACTCAAAGCAAAGCCTCCTCAGCAGATTGCTCCTAAGACTTAAGGGATGTTAGCATGAGTAGGGAAGAGGGTGTGTTAAAATTCAGTAATTTTGAATTCTAACTCTAGAGATTTAAGTCCTTCTGGCCCAGGTGGACCCTAGGAATTAGAATTCATAGTAAGTGCATCCACTAAATGGGCTCCTTATTGTCATGACACCATCTTTTGACCAAAATTATCTTATGGAGTAGGTTACTAATTTTCCTCACCGAATACGTGCTTTGCTTTATAATTAGCTTATAAAAGCTATTCAACTAAACCAGGAAACACCGGAAGTGGATATGTTTCCCTCCAATATTTTTAACTTTCAAAGCTGACACTTGAAACTACTTTAAGTTCTGGCATAAAAATATCAAACCAGTCATCATATATCTTATATCACACATACACACACAACACACACACACACACACACACACACACACACACACACACAACACACACACACACACACACACACACACACACACACACACACAGAGATGGTCGGGGGGAGGAGAGAACACAAAGATGAGGAAGGTCTTCTCTGTGACAGGTTGGTATGAGGCCAATCCTAGACTCTCCAACCCCAGGACTACCCGGAACTGGAAGGACACAGCATGATCTCTCACTAAGAGTATGTGGCTGAGAGCTTTGTCTTTTTCTGTCCTTCTGAATACTACTGAATAACCTCCTGTGTCCCTACAATAGGCCAAAGGTGACCTGAAGAGAAAAGCCCCCTGTTGCCCTGGGAGACCTGTGTCACCACCACCAAACCTCATTGAACTTCCTGAGCACCAATTTTAGGTTACCTAGTCCTCTCATGGAGCTTCCTGGATCCAGCTTGAATACCCAAGGCCAGGCTAGGTGGGAGATAATCTACCTTTCTCTTTCAGGATAATTCCTGCTTTACTGACTAAGACCACAGTGGTCCTTTCACTGTGCAGATATTGTACTCCAAGACGTTCCAGTGGAGTTCTTCCTCCCGAGATAGTCTTGGCTTTATTTATTTTTTTTATCTTATGGAATAAGGCAAAAATTTACAGCTTTCAATAAATGTATTTAAATAAATAAGTTAGATGGGATTGTTCATTTCATCTGCCAAATTCTACAAGATATAACTGATAAAATGTAATTACCATGTAAGAGTAATAAACACTCATATTGAAAAGCAAGCAGTCTTCATTTCTAATTTTAGGTAGCCCTGTGACATCACACTATGAGTCTCATATCTCTGGAATTTCCAACAAAGTTCCTAGACCCCAATGATGTTACTGGAATCCAACCCATAACGCTCTTGTCTCTTTGGGGATCTCACACTCCCCCTGGAACCATCATGTACTATCCTGTCTCCAGTGTAGAGGTGTGGTTCTGTCTGAGTCCCTCTAGGGTAGAACTGTCTTTACAAAAGCTATGAAGGGGAGTCAGGGGCCATTGATCTCTGGCCAAGTGTTTATCCTCTATGAGAAGAAGAGACCAATTATGGAATTAACTAGGATGGGGGTTTAAATCTATAAGAAAACCACTTGAGTTTCAAATAAGAGTAATCTTAAATAATGAAATTGAGACTCTGTCCTTAGTGTTGTAAGTTAGTATAGAGTAGAAAAAGACCAGCTCCCAGAGGTGCTGTAGTCTAATTCTGGTAATGCTTTCCTTTCTTTCTTTGAAATTTATATATATATATATATATATATATATATATATATATATATATACATACATACATACATACATACATACATAAATATTTAGCAAGGATGACATACATGAAACCAGAAGACCAGGTTTCAAATATAACAAGTACTTATCCGATGAATAAACATAATTAAAAATAAAGCTTCAAAAATATATAAACATTTATATAACATTTAACTGATAATATTAGTCATTTGCTCAAAATATATTTAAAATCCTAGCTTTAAAAAAAATTGTCTATTTCTCAGTACTCCAGTTTTAAGGATCAATTCACCTCTATCAACTATATTTCTTATAAATGTGGGAACTTGATATTATTTTCTTTGAGATTTCATCAAACATTCAACAATCTAAGCTCAAAGTAAATATTCAATGTCATAGGAATCTCTCCAGGAGCAGGAGCTTGCTGGCTGAAGCTGAGTCCAGCACTTCTTACCCACCTGAAGAACCCTTTCCAGCCTCTCTGCAAATTTCTTTTTCTGGGTGTTGATCTTGCTTTGGAGTCAAAGAGGCAGCCTTTCCCATCACACACACACACACACACACACACACACACACACACACACACACACACACACAGAGCCTGACATCCCACACCAACACTAGAGACTGTTCACCTACAGCAAGGCCCTGATAAAGCACTGCCTGGATGGCCCTGTCATACTACACCAGCACACCAATACATTTGCTAAACTAATCAATAGTAAGATTGATAAGTCTTCTGCTTGGTTAAGTTAATCTTTGTATCGATCAGCCTGGCAAACATATTGCTTTTCCTGGGCATCCTTCCTCAGTAGCTTTGCTCCCCCACCCTGACACCCTGGTTGTCTGGTTCTATCAAGAAGAGAAATAGAACAACATTTTCTACATTAAATGCTCCCATTACATCCTGATCATCTTTTCTGGCAACAGATATCTCCTGGAGCAGAGGATTTATAGACAGTAGGTGTCAGACTAATTTTTCTGAGGGTGTTAGAATATTGATAATGATCGGGCCTTCCCAGTTTTGCACTCCACACGTGGAGTTCAAATTAATAATGGTTATAAATTGGAGTGGTAAGTGCCTTTCCAATTACAGTGCCCAGAGCAAAGACCTCAGAAAATAGGACTACAATGTCAAAACAAGGCACACAGAGTCTGTTCCTAATGCAGTCTTGTTCTTATCTAGGACCAAACAAAGTGAAGCTAATAGAGAAATCTCACTGGAAAGAATGGAGCAGGTCCAATGTGGGGAAGAGGAAGAAAGAGTGATCACCTACATAATGGTGAGAGAGGCAATTCTTTCACCAACCAAAATCCTCAGAGATGCACTTGGGCAGGGCAAGTTGCTTCAGCTAGAAGCATGATGTGCTCCTTCTATTCCTCTAGTGACCTTGCGATGTTACAGTGACCTGAACTCAGACCAGGTCTTCTGAATGAGTGACAACATGCTTTCGTAGGCCTTCATAGAGAAGACCACCCACAGAGTTTAGAAAGCATAAGGCATTGTTGTCATGCAGAAGAAGGACAAGACAGACCAATGCCTGGGTGCTCTCAGAGAACAAACATGACAGACTGACTGCTAACACACAGGACAAAAAGAAATTCAAGAGAGATAAACAGAGAAAGGATAGAGAGGAGGAGGAGAGAGTTGCTGAGTCATCCTGACTTGGTAAGGGGAAGTAGCATTACTTTCCTTGTGGAGGAGACATTTGTGAGAGTTAAAATCTCTTTCCTAGTTTATAAAGAAGAGCAATTTTTGAGTGTTAGAACCATTTTCCTAACTGATATTCCAAAGTATAAGGCACATATGACTATGTACCTGGGAGTTAAGCAGAGATGGCCATGCCATAGATGGCCTCTGAGAAGGAAGAGGGCACATGGGCTTCCAAGTCTCAGTGACTGCTTCCAAGGGTCAGCACCTATTTCACAAATTCTATTTAGTATTATAATAAAAACCCAGAGCCAGATACTGGGGAAAAGCTGGAATATCAGAGAGAGAAAACAAACCATAACCAATTCTCACCCAGTCAACTTCTCAGGCCAAACAGGGCAAGTCATATCTTTACAGATTCTCAGCCTGACTGGTTCCTCAGAATTCTGCCTTCTCCTGACTTAATTTCTTTCTGCCCATCTATCTTACTTCCTGGTATGACTCTGTTAGGGCTAGGAATAAAGATGTGAGCTACCACTGCCTGCTGTTTAACTCTGCAAGTTCAAGGCCTAACAGCAGGCAGACTACCAGTTGTATGTCCTGATTTTCCCAATTTTGCTTCACCAAGAACAGATGATGGTATGTAAATATCTGTTGAATAATATGTAAATAAAGACAGAACACTAGGGGAATGTTCTTGGAGACTAAAATCCCAGAATTTACTCCCCTCTATCTCTTTTTGGTAGGGACATGAATGGTCTTCCACTCTCTACTCCATGATGTGCTGGTTCACCACTGGCTAAACCCAACAAACCTAACCAGACTGTAATCCCAGAAACTGGAGCCAAAAGAAACATTTTCTCCTTGTGTGTGTCTTTGTCTAGAATCTACCATTGCAATGGCTAGCTGACTCACACAATGGATGTTATTTGGAGGCTGCTATGGTCAGAGGTGACCCTCAGATTTCACACTGTGCTGATGTAATAGCATCAACCTGCAGGAAACACATATTCCCACGGGCTGCAGAAGTACCAGAACCTGAACTCAGAGAGCATAAGGCTCTGGGAAGGGTGGTAGGTAAAACAGGGGCAGCACTTGAGTCCTACCACTACCAAGAAAAGTAAGGCAAAATTATAACTACTTCTTTGATACTGAATCTCCAACAGCTGATCAGTGGTTAGTAACCCAGAGCAATGAGAACATAGTCAACACAACCCTATCAGGAAGGCTCCCAAACAACTCAGCTGTATCTAATCTGGAAAGTCATCTCAACCTATCAGATTTCACAATGTGACTCGTCATCCAGCAAGAATCCTTAGCGACAAATTCTCTCTCTGCCAAAAGGCCACATTCCATTCTGTTAGGTGAAAAGGCCGAATCCAGAGAATCCAAGGAAACCCAAAAATCATCTCCTGGCACTGGGTTATTGTAATGATTTCTGTAATTCTCACAAAACTTTATAGCAGTTGTATGAGTGTTTGGGCCCTGAGCTGAGATCTGTCACTTGAGGAGAGTGGGGCTCTCAGAACAATCATTCTAGAAATAGTCAAGCTCACTTTATACAGACATTTTCTTCTATCTTCACTCAGCCTGAACACGTAGCAGTCTCTCCCTCACCTGGAAAAGAGGAGATACTAGGCTTCTCCACTATTCAACCAGAATGAAAGCACAGCTAAATATCCATGAGTTCCAAGCTTGCAGTTATTGTTACCAGGTCACTTCAGAAAGCTGGTGGTTCAACTGTGTCTCAGTAAAGATCTGGCCGGAACTCCGTGTTTAGCAGATGTGAATAAGCACCTTGTGGTAGAATGAGTTATTTAAAGCATCTTGTCCGTGGATGTCTGGTTGCTACAGCTCTTTTTGAGTGACAGATAGGTCCCTATATCCTTTTTTTTTTTCAAGATAGCTAGAGTTACTTCGCTTTTTTTTTTCCTTATAAAAAGAGAAACTTTCCTATTGTTGGCACTCTGGGAAATACTTCCACATATCATTTGCATCTATCCTTTCTATTGTCTTCTGTGGAATATTAACACTTTATTCTGAATCTGAGATATTCCTGGTGGACCAAAAGTAGGCAAGAAATTAAAGATGAAGCAAAAACATTCTTCTCTCTACCATCAAGAGAATAAAAATTGTGACTGTTTCCAGGGTGACGGTGAATACAGTCTTCTTATTTCACCTTCAGATAAATTCTTACTTCAAGCAAAGCCATTTCCCTTTGAATGAATTGTTATGCAGATACATACAGACACATACCAAAATCACTAGAAAGAGATGTTTTGCCTCAGCCAAATGTGAGGCATTCAATATATTCTGACAGTTGTCAACAAGCTGGACTTACTCCTTTTATCCCCACATCCCAATTTATCTGTTCCTTGGTTTCTCTGTGTGTATGTATTGGTATTGTTACACGCGTATCTGTGAATTTGCATGTAGAGGCCAGAGATCCGTCAGTCAGATGTATTCCTCGATTGTTCTTTTGTGTTGCTTAAACTACAATCTTTCACTGATTCCAGAGCCAAGTAGTTGACTAGAATGCCTAGTCACCAAGCACTTCACCAATTGAGACAGTTCCTCGGCCCCCACTCTTAGTCTTTTTCTATATATACATGGGCTTAGACACATATTCTTAGGTACTTCCTATGCTCAGATGAGTCCAGACAGTAATGTTTTTCTGCCATCATCCAAATACCTGGAAATATTGGGGAGACTTGAGTTATCATGCTTGATCAGGAGATATGTAGCAGGTAGAAATCAAAGACCCTGTAATGTCAAGACACTGAATCAGTCACTCCTAATATCAGCATGACATGAAGCAGGGTCCTGAATTAAAGGACCATGAACTATGTGACACAGCTTCCCAAACAGTCAATCTGACTCAAGGCGTAGTTTCTAAGCTAATGTATACATCATGACACATATGTTAAATGTCACGTGTCTGCACAGAACATGCTGTACTTTTAAACTCACTCACACAGGGTAACTCTGCAAGGCCTAGCCCTTAAGGGGATGAAGTGGGCAAGAACCACAACTAAGAGGGACCTTCTTATAGGCTACGGAGCAACAAAGGGAAAACCTGCACACAGCCCTGGGAAAACCTGCAGAAGGCTTAGAATAGATGGCAAGTGAGAGATAGGAAACAAAGTCTGTTCCAAAGCAGAGTGGTCTTCCTGTTATTTTCCTCTGAATAACCCATAGAGGAATCTTAAGTAACAAAATGATTTGGGACATCATGGCAATGATATCATTTACAGTGGTTGGGTTTTTGTCAACTTGACACAAGACAGAGTCATCTGAGAAGAGAAAACCACAGTTGAAGAACTGCCCCCATCAGGACAATCTGCCGCCTCTCTATGAGGCATGTTTGTGGTTAATCATTGATGTGTGAGGGCCCAAACCACTGTGCATGGTTCCATCCCTGAGAGATGACCCTGGGTTGTCTAAAAAAGAAAGCTGAACAAACTCTGGGAGCAGGACAGTAAATGAATGCCCCCCCCCAACCCCCGTTTCTAGCCTGTTTGAGCTCCTGCCTAACTTCTCTCAAAATCAAATGTGATCAGAACACATAATCCAAATATACCCTTTCCTCCCAAATAGCTTTTTTTCAGGGTATTTATCACAGTAATTGACAGAAAGTGAGGATAGCCTGGTTACAGAAGTGTGGAGCAACTGGGGAAATGGTATCTGCAGTCAGGAAGCACAGACTCATGAAGGCTTGTGCTTAGCTTACTATCATCATTTTATTTCTCCAGGATTCTAATCCATAATCTGATGCCATGGACAATCAGGGAGAGTCTTTCTTTTCAGTCAGTCTTCACAGATATGGCAAGAGTGTCTCTAAGGTGATTCCAAAGCCAGTCAGTTGACAGTGAGGATTAACTTCCACAGGTCTTCAGACCCAGAACACAAGTAAATAGAAGATTACTCCAAATTGTTCAGCAGAGCAAAATCCAGGGGGAATGGAGTTGAATATGCTGCTACTGAACAAGAAGAATAGAAATACAGACCGATTGACTTCACTGAGAGTTGTTATACTGGTTTGCCACTGAGCTAGCAGACAAAGACCACCAATTTGATAAACTAGACTGTCACCCTGCCCAGTTAGAGGAGGCCTCACTACTGTTTTTTCCTATAGCCTGTTCCTCAGGTCATATAGTTTAATACCTTGGGAAGGGTGATTTTAAGTGGTTTTAATGAGCCGAAAATCATCACAAGATATTGGTTAGAGTCAGATACCTGGATTACCTTCAGGACCTTCCTATATGTGAACAAAAAAGATGTAGTCTCTTTGCTTCTTTCCAGACAAATGTGGAGCCTTGTCCTGTCTGAACAAGCCATAGTCTCTCAGTTCCAAAAGGCCACTGCAGGCTCTGACCAAGTTTATGTAAGGGAGGATATCTCCTCATGTAGATTAGTACCTTGAAAGTCATTGCTCCCATCACCCTGTATCCCTAACACAGGGCAGTATTGAACTCCATCCCCGGTGCTCTCTAAGAAGCAGTGTTGAAACGTCAGTTACACAGAAAATGAGAAGGTAAGCACCACTGTCAGAAAATTAGATGGTGGCTTGTAGAAGCAGAGACAAGGGGCTAACCTCTGTGGCACTCAAAAAGCTTCCTTCAGTCGTTCTTCAGTTTTTCCCCCACTGTACTGCCAATGGACTCAGTGACTTAGGGTCTGTCTCTGTGCTGCAGAGTGCTTCCTCTTGCTGACCAAAATGAGAGTGGGTGCTGGCCTGTTCTCTGTAAACTTTGTGATCTTTAGATGGAAGCATTGATCCAACACTCTTTGTTTCCCCAGTGAGGGGCCCTTGGGGAGTCAACATAAGTGCTTTGCATTCAGCAGGTGTCTTTCTTCATTCTTTCCAAAACATACTTGTTTTTATTATTTTTAATTCTCTCTCTCTCTCTTTCTCTCTCTCTCTCTTTCTCTCTCTCTCTCTCTCTCTCTCTCTCTCTCTCTCTCTGTGTGTGTTTATACATGCATGTGTGTTCACATGAATGCAGATTCTTACAAAGGCTAGAGGAACCAGATCTCCCTGGAATTACAAGCAGTTGTGAGATATCTAAAGCAGGTATTGGGAATTAAACTTGGATTCTCTGAGAAATCAACACATGCTCTTTACCCCTGAACCCTGTCTCCAGCCCCTTACTTTTAACTCCAAGGACATTTAAAGTATTTTGTGGGTTTTACAAATTGTAATTTCTATTATAGCTATAGAAACCTAAGTACCTCTACCTCACAGACTACCACACCAGTAGAAAATTACATTCAAATATAATTATAAATGGAAACTATAGCCATTCTTAGGGACATGAGTAAAGAGGGTCCTAAGTTCCCAGAACCCCTCTAATCCCCAAGGGAGCCCAGGGCTTTTATTTGGTAGATGCAATCTTACACTACAAATGAGAAAAGTGAAATCTTCTACCTGCTAACCATATTCATTGAAGTGCCTCCCTGTGCATCTCATAATAAGATGTGCTTCTCTTAAATGAGTACGAAAAGACTTTTCTCTGAGTCTCATTCAAAGAAAACGAACAGGGTAGTAAGAATGCAGCTCACGGTATTGTGAATCTATTGTACATGTTGGCTGCAACACAGCAAATGCATTATAGTATTGATTGGCACTGGCTAATTAATAGACAGCATTATAGGAATAATACAATCATAATAAATGAAACTTAAGTCAAACCAAGAGATTTTGGCAATGAGTTGTTTGGTAATTATGATTCTTTCTGAACATAATGGACAACGTTCTGAAGTGATTTCTAATTTATGATGGTGTTATGATTTATAGTTGAGACTGGCAATAAATCCAAGGTAAATGTGTAAACTGTGAAATCTTGCCTAGAATATGGTGTCCTTGTTATATTAAAAGGCTATGAAAATAAATTGTGTAACTTCTCAGAGAAAGTAATTAGATGAAGCATGGCATATAGCCTAATGAATTATACATAAATAATGAAATATTGAAAATAAATAAAACACTGCATTATCTCCACTATTCCTACTGACTAAAATAGAAATTATAAATTGCCTTTTAGAGGGCCTGAATAAAACCTTCCCACCTAAACTGAATGCTGGTAATCTTTCACATTTTTTCCTTTCACCCTCTGACTGACATTCAGAAAGAAAACTGTTCCTATTGGGTAAATACATAAACATGGAGCTTTCTACATAGTTTGAGGGCGAAGGTAATGGATGCCAACATCAGCAAGGTCACAGCTGCCTCATCAGAGCAACCACAAAGGATGAAGAAATTAAGTGCTGCTTCCAAGTGGGAAGAAATTTTAGTTTAGGTTGTCACTCCCTCATCCATATAATGAAATTCATATGGCCAACAATGAGTACAATAATATCATTCTACCCCCAAGGCTCCCCTGAACCACAAATCCACGAGTAAACACTAAACAGACAGGTCCTTTTTGTCTAGCTTATGGCCTAAACTTGATGCATGCAGGAAGTTTTTCATCCACTCCTGTTTTCACATAGACAGTCTCATGTCTGTCTGTATGTTCATGATCCCTCTCTCCCCTGATAAAAAGAAACTGCATTGCAAGTCTTCTGCTTCTGAGGCAAGGTATTTTATCAACCTCCCCATAACATAAACAAATCATATAAAAACATCTCTTCATTGGTACTATTTTCAACTCTTGAACCAACCTGGATGGTTCATCTGGTTGACAACTTAATATCTTGAAAGAAGAGCCTCAACTGATGAGCTGCTTCTTTTAGACTGTACTGTGGGGACAATTGTGGTCCATCTTCTTGGTTAATCATTGATGTGGAAAGGCTCAGTCCACTGTGGGCAATGCCACTACTGGGTAAGTCATCATCCCGAATTGTGTTTTAAAAGCAAGCTGAGCAAGGTAGGAGACACTAGCCTGTAAATACTGATTGTCACCAGTCTCTGCATTAGTCCTGCCTCCAAGGAATACCCAAAGCCCCTGTCTCCATTTCTCCAGATTATGAACTGAACTGTATAACTCATATAAACCTATTCCTTTTCAAGTTGCTTTTGGTTGTGGCGTTTATCAGGGCATCAGAATCCTAAGTAGAATAGACATTGTTATGAGGGAGTGAGATATTGCTAGAACCGATCTGACCATGCTGTTTGGGGGAAAATTGTGAAATAATTTTGGAGCTTTGAGTTTAAAAAGGCCATTCAGTGCTCATAGTCCAATTGCTTTTACAGGCGTTTGGGAAACAGGAATATTTAGAGATGTGCAGGGGGAAGAAGCCTGGCTGGTGAAACTCCAGTGTAATACGAGGTTTCTGGCCCAGACTTTCGGGCCTAATCTCAAGGTTTAGGCCTGCAGACCCACAGACCCGCAGAGACACATGGATGCTTTCATTAATTTGAGGCTGATCAGCCTAAGGCCCAGGCACATCACTTGCTAGCTCTCTACCCTTAAATTAACCTATGTCTCTTATCTTGTTCAGACATGCGGCTCGGTACCTTTCTTTAGAGCATCATAGTTGTTCTCTGCTTCTTCCAATTTCTCTCTGGAGTTTTGCTCTGTGCTTCCTGTTCTCTGAGTTCTCTTAGTCTGGTAGCCCCGCCCATACTTCCTGCCTGCCTTCAGCCAATCAGTGCTATTTATTAAAGCAGTGGGTGGGACAATTATTTACCATGAAACAACATAATCCCCTCACTCCAGATCTGGAAGTCTCTCTCAGGGCCATGTCAGTGATGTTTAGAAGTAAGAAGGAATTGACAGAAGTAGAGGGAGGGGAAATTGTAATCAGGATTATTGTATGAGAAAAGAATCCACTTTAAATAAAGGGTGGGGCTAGAAAATTATTATTTTCATATTACAGTGAAAAACTACATATTTAAGCCTACAATCTAGGCTTGGTGAGGGTAATAAGAGCAAACATGTATATTTTAAAATAAAAACTATTATTGAGGAAAAAAAAGAAACTTTCTCAAGACTTTCTCATAGCACATGCACCATTTTTAAAAATGCAGCTAAACCCAGAGCTTCAAACATAAAGAAAAGACTGGTAGAATATTCAATTGGGAAGTCAAGAGCTACAATAATTTTGAACCTATTACAGCACGCTTAACAAGCTTTAGAAAGAACAAGAAGCCTTGTGATACAGTCACCTAGCAAACAGTTGACTGTGTTCTGCACAAAACCAACCAACAGCAGGGCAATAAGGTAGATTCTATATTTAGATAAAAACTTAGTAAGTTTAAGACAACTGAACAATATGTATGTGTATATGTATGTGTGTATATATATATGTATGTATGTATGTGGGTATGTCTAGATGAGTGTGTCTGTGTGTATATGTGTGTATGTGTTTATGTGTATGTTTGTGTATGTGTGTATGTGTGTGTTTATGTGTGGTGTATGTGTGTGTGTTTGTGTGTGTATATATATGTGTGTTTATGTGTGTGTGTTTATATGTGTGTGCGTGTGTGTGTTTGTGTGTATGTGTGTATAGGTATATTTGTGTATATGTGTTTATGTGTACGTGTTTATGTGTGTGTGTATATATATATTTGTGTGTTTGTGTGTGTGTATATTTGTGTTTATGTGTGTGTATTTCTACGTGTGTGTGTATATATTTGTGTGTATGTGTGTATTCGTTTGTGCATGTGTGTGTATGTTTGTGTGTGTATATATGTGTGTTTGCTTGTGTTTGTGCATATGTGTGTGTTTAAGTGTGTGTATGTGTGCATATGTGTATACATGTGTGTATGTGAGTGTAAGAGTGTATATGTGTATGTATGTGTGTATATGTGTGTCTGTGTGTATGTAATTGTTTGTGTGTGTTTGTATACATTTGTGTGTATGTGTGTATGTTTGTGTGGGTGTATGTGTGTGTATGTTTATGTGTGTATAGGTGTGTTTGTGTGTATGTGTATGTATGTATTTATTTGTATGCATATGCATGCATCTGAATACAAAGAAATTAGGCTATAATGAGTAAGAGCAACTCTGAAGAAGTCCACAAATGTTTGGGAATTAAACAAGACACAACAGGAAAAAATGGGTTAAAAATAAAACACAGAAAAAACATAGTTTGTTCATCACTTTATCTGCAGCTAAACCAATGAACGAATACATTTTTTTTTGCATCAAAACTCTTAACAAAATTTAGGAAATGGAATCTAATGCATAAGTTCTCAACAAGCCTCACATCAAGCCTGTCTGACATAACTAATACACCTTCTACCCCAAACACAGAACTTATTCAGAACACATGGAAGGCTTTTAAGACTACTCACTGAGAGTCACATAGGACCAATGCATTTCAAAGAGCTTAAATAAGCCCTGTTTTAAAAAAAAGTCATAGAAATAAACTAGAAATCAAGGAAGCCCATACTGCTTTAGAAATTGAGATACAGTCTTCTTTACAACCAATGTATAAAAATATGAAGTCATTAAGGGAAATGTAAATAATTTTAACTGAGATAAGTTGAATGTACCAAGTGCACCGCCTCCCTCAAATCTCTTAGGTCTCAGCATGGTTAAACATACCTGTAATCTTCGTGTTTGGAGAGTAGATGCAGAATGATTAGGAGTTCAATGCCAGCTTCCATTATAGAGCTTGGGGCCACCTTGAGCTGCATGAAACCTGACTCAACACCCTCTGTAACCCCAGAAGTACCTGATTGGAAGCACTAATCTGAAAGTCATAGAGTTAACTCATCTCCTTGGGCAGTAGAAACCCTCCTGCTAGCTGAGCTTCCTGCAAATCACCCTGGCCAAAGATGCAGGTTTGTGTCTCACCCAGGCTGGGAGGGCTTTTCAGTGACATGGATACCCCTGGTGATCTCTTGTAAGTATCCCCAATAGGCTACACTTACTTGCAATGATTCTTTAAGCATTTGCTTTTGCTTTAAAATCCTGGATCTGTCACAAGCTTCGGTGTTGACTTGCAAAGACATTCAGAAAAGTCTGAACAGCTCAGGCTTGTCTAGCATTTCCACAAATACCTAGGACAAGAGCCAGGCTTAAGAGTACCTTGACTCACTGAGCTTCTAATCAGTGAGATGGATGGAGGTTCAGGCTGGAATGTCCAGAAGACCCACAGACCCTGCATCTACTAAGCAGGTGGAATTAAGGCTGAACCACATGAGCAGTAAGGATGACACTGGATTTCAGCTTAGATAATAACACACAACAGGGCACAATGGGGCATAGTTGGGCACAGTGGGACATTGTGCCCATGTGGGGCAGCTTCATAAGAGAGCCATGCCGAGTCTAAGGAACTTTAGCACTTATGCTTGGCTCTTCGAGCCAACCTGAGTTTTACACAGAGGATAGCCTTTTAAAAACCAAAGGGCTCAATTTATGAACAATTTTTGCTAAGCCAAGTGACACACAGTTTTGAATCCAATAAATTTTATCTGTCTAATTATAAACACTGAGGGTTCAGACAGGGTAAGAATATATACCACACTCATGGGCAAGTTACAGCTGAACCAGTTTCCTGTGACAGGAATACCAGACCCCATTCCATCTGAGGATTTTTGCACCAAAACAGGTAGATGGCTGGGAAAAGCTGAGCAGGACAGGAATGGACCAAACCTCGGCTTTGTGGCTAGATAGTGGTGTGATGTTTGGCTGCAATACCTATTGACTTCTTCCTCATCAATTAACAAGTACCTTGCTTTCCGGCTAAGCTAGGAGAGGCCTCCAGCAGTGCCTGTATTTCTTGTGAATCAGACAGGAGCTGTTGAGTATGACTGGGTGTTGCTTCCCTGAAGCCCTGGCTTCTTCCTTCTTTTTGTGGGTGTCCCTGATTCCAGGACACCCTTCCATTCTCTTTTCTCCTTTTTACTTCAGGTGTCACTCCTGGGTCTGCATATTTGTCCTCGTACTATTCTTGTTCATGCTCCACACCCCTGCCCCATCTCCTTGCTAGGTGTACTTGTCTCCTTGCCCTTTTGGCTTGTGTTCACCACCCCTGCTTTACTAACGTGAAGGGTTTTACACAGAATGGAAGCTTCCTGCCCTGTCCCAGAGGCTCTCCTGTCTGCTTCTTTCTGTTTTTTTGCTTGGTGGTCCCTCTTTCTCTGTGTCTCTGTGCCACACCTTCTTGGATGACTGAGCCTTTGCTCCTGTGTCTCATTCACGGGACCTCCAGGCCCAGATCGATGTGGTAGTGGGGAGGGGGGGTGACCAGCAGAAGGTTTGTGCAGCTGAAAAGCTCAGTGGCTGGAACACTTGAGAGAGAGGCTCTGTAATTAAGTGGAGATTGGCCCTTCAGCCCCCTAAGCACTAGGCGTCGGTAGCAAGAGGAAGCCCCCTCATTACCCAGTGAAGAGCATCATGATTGGCCGTTGTGTCAGGCCTCTGGTGGCCCCTTTGTTACCACAGTGGAAGGAGTGCACTTTCTGGGAGCTGGCTTTGCCAAATGTTATCATTTTAATAGCCATGAATGAGGGGGAGTGGGCCTAGGGGTATACACAGTCCCATATGCTGGGGACCAGGAGACAAGTGTAATACTGCACTGTTATACTGACACAGGAGCTCACTTCTGCCTCGAACATGAGACAGCTTGAGAGGATTATGCAGGGCAGGCTGTCACACGATGAAATTTTCAGAAATCTGTTAACCCCTGCTCAGACCCAGTGAATATTTTATCACCCCACATGGAGAAGGAAAGGTATATTTATTAACTGTGGTAGGACACAGCCAAGAGACTGGACACATGAAAGCAGAGAAGAGACAGAGTCCTTAGCATCTAGTTAGAACAATCACAGGCAGGGAGGTGATGAACAGGGTCGGAGGGAGAGCTGAGTGGACTAGAAAGGTGACATGGGGAGAGAATGGTAGTGGGACAGGGCAGAGGAGATCTGGCTGGGGCTGATTAGAGGAAATAGTTTGGTTACTGATAGGATGAAGATGGTCACAGAAGTCAGCACCAAAAACCCATGAAAGCTGCCCAGACCCTGCTCCCAGGGTGAGAAGCATGAACAAGAAAGGGGGGTGAAATGTTGGGGTCGATTTCAAATAGAACTTTTTAACTGAGAACTCATTCAACATGTTGAACTCTAATGGCTTCTTTATAACACAAGGGAAGACACGTTTCATTTTAGAGAAAAATGAGAAAAAAAGTATCTCTTATAATCCTAGACTGAAGAATCCAGCACTACCTTTGTGTAGCAATGGAACGTCTCATTGTGCGTAAAGAATGCAGAAAATGGGGGTGGGAATATTGGTACATTAACTCCAAATTCATCCAGGCATCATACTGGGGACACAGGGATGCTTTCCAAGTACATCTGCAGGAAAGAACAGCAGAGGTCTTGCAGGCATGGACCCAGTTTGTGGCTGGTGTTCCCATGATGCCACAAGGGAGGGAAACATGGAGCTAAGGAGCCTTCTCCATGGACACCTGGATATACAGGGTCCCTTAAAGGGTTCACAATTTCTCTGATTTCTTTTCCACTTTGTGTCAGGAAACCGAGTCACATGGCGATGCCAGATTCCAGATGCATACCTGTCTAGATCTTCTCAGAGGTCACTTGCAGTCTCTCTAGGTCTAGAGTCACTCAATTACCACTGATAAGTGAATGAACAAACTAACATGTGCCTAGTAAACTACAAGCCATTTTAAAGGGAGACTTCTGTGTACTTTTAACAAATAAATTGGACACAAAATGTACAGGGTCACAGAGCATGTGGCACATGTGAAAACAGCTTAGCACAGTCCTCTGTGCATGTGCGCATGTGAACACACACACACACACACACACACACACACACACACACACACACACACACACACCTATACACACGGACAAATAAAAGCACAAAAGCACAGCTCCTCGGCTTTTCTTCAAATTGCCCAGATTACTGAGATAACGTTTGCCCAACAATGTCACAGGGTCACAGAAAAAACCAACACAATATGCTTTTGCAAACCCAGCCCATCTGAACATCGGAGCTCGGGTGTAAGCAGAACCCAGGGGGTGATCGACAGAACAAAAGCACCCTCTGCTAATTGACTGAAAAATTAGCCGGGTTGCCCCATGGGAGGCACGGAAGCTGTGGCAGATGGAGGCTGCTGGGCACTGCTGCTCAAAGGCTCCCTGAAACCTGCTGCGGATCTTCTGCAATTATGGGTCACAGAACTCCTCTTGTTAGACAGAACACCAGAAAGGGCAGTGGGACTGAGGGCCAGAAGGTTCCACTTTGCCCCATCTCCAAATGAAGCTCCCAGAAAGCCCGTCCTCACATTGGGGCTGCAAGCCTCCGGTTGTTTGTATGTTTTTATACACTTGGCCTCTGGCCCAAACAGCTGCTTTCTTTGATTCTGGTGATCTGAATTAATCCTCATTTCTGTGTCTTGATCGTCAGCTGTGGGTATATGGTTCTTGTTAGTAGAAGCTGCCTCAGGATGGGACGACTGTTCGTATCACGTGTGCACAGGGGCACATAAGTACACCGACAAAAGCTGACTTTCTGAGCACCACCTCACTAACACTAGCTAGGATGGAAATGAAAACCTGTAGCTTAGAACATTGGAGCTTACTGACGTGGCTAGACTGTTTAAGAACTGCCCGGACGCCTGTCTCCGTCCCCACAGAGCTGGGATTACAGGCGTGCAGGCTGCTGTGCCCAGCTTTGAATTCTGAGTATTGCAGGTCCTCATGCTTGTGTGGAAAGTGCTTTATTAACTGATTCATCTCTCGAATCCCGCCCTTTTGTCTTCTACCATAATAAACACCAAGTAGAATAAAGTAGGAACATTGTTCTGTCAAATTTAAACATCAACACCCTGAACAATCTGAAGGTAGCCGTTCTTACATACTTCTCCGACATCAAAATACAACTCTATTTCTCTTTCGACATTATGCTCTATTAAAACACCCACTGCTGGTCTGCAGAGATAAGTCAGCTCTCAAGATCACTGACCACATTTCCAGTGGACCCAGGTTCAGTTTTTACCAACCACATGGTGGGTCACAACTATCTATCAATCCAGTTCCAGGAAATTTTCTAACTTCCTCAGTTACGAGGCACATAGTGGTACACAGACATGCATGCAAACAAAACACTCGTGTGTATGGAATTTTTAAAATTAAAATAAAAATTTCAAACACTGACTGTTGAATTGCTAATTCAGATTCAACCTCTCACTTTGCATGAGTTTTGTTTGTTCCACCTTGGAGTTTTGCCGAGGACACCAATCCTTTCTGGCACATTCTATTATAGTGTGAACCAAATAACAGAGGCACACCCCAGAGAACATGGGACATTCTGGCCAGCTTGTGCACACAGGGCGATTTTTTTAAAAAACGAAATATAGAAACTCTTAATGTTGTTACATAGAAGATGCATTTTTGCAGATAAATGTGTAACGGTTTACATTTTTTCAAATAATTTAAAACATAATAAATATGCCACCCTGTCAGCAATTCTAGACTAAAATACCATAGGAGAAATCACCTGAAATGTGGTAGAAGTGTCTGACCTTTAATTCTTTTGTCCCTTTGTGAAATTTGATGTCAAACAGAATCCACAATTTTGTACTATAACTTATTCAGTTAGCATCTTAATTTTTTTTCCCTTATGTTTCTGTAGCATTTGCAAACAGCAACTTAGTACTAGGACAACCATCATTGTCCTGACCGTCTTAGCAGCTCTGCTGGTATTGGCTTTCAGAATCCTCCCTAAACTTTATTTTTTAAATTTACACAAATAGGAATGTCCTTTCACAGGCTGCCGTGGTCTGTATAAATAAATCAGAACTGTGACCTTCATCATATCAACAGTTTTCATGCTCTGAGCACTCTGCGACTCAGCACTCCCTCTTCTTCTGGAAATGCGACTTAGGCACAAATGCTACTGTGCAGCCTGAGACTCTACACGCCAGCAGCTCCTCACCTGCACAGTGTCCTTGAGAGCTATTCACACTGTGTGTGCCAACATCTCTCTCTGTGTCTGGAAAGATTACCACAAGACAGGCACACTACAGATCCAACTGCCTGTGGTCAGATACTGGAGATACACCATTGTCAGGTTGGTATAGAGAGCATTGCATTATCATTTTCACAGGTGTTAGGAAACATACATTTTTGTTACTCTAGGATTGATTTCCAAGGATGTAATCCTGGGTGATATGGCAAAGAAGTGTTTGGCTTGAAACACTGACATTTTCTAGAGAACTGTCATGAATGTCTCTTGCCCTGCTTCTCTGGGTCTCTGTCTTTGTAGGCTTTGTACAAATGCTTTGCCTGTTTAATTAGATACATTGTTGCTGTTTGGGGACTTTTAAAGATATGTGAGTTAATAAGTTATCTTCTAGTAAATTAGCTACAAATAGTTTCTCTCAGTGCCTTTTCCAGACTTTCTTGACCTTTCCACCTTACACGGGAACTATTGAACTCTTTTTTAAACATAGTAAATGTTTTGCATGCAGGGTTACCTGTGTCCAGAACACTCTTTTCAAGACTGCAAGGTCTTTTACATGAAGCCATATTTTTGATTGATAAGTAATATGAATCTTTTTGTCTCTACTTTCTCTTTGTGGTTCTAGCACAAAGTTGGCCTTTTCTTTCTTTCATTGTTTGTTTCTTCATTTTATTATTTTTTATAAAAAATGTCTTTATTATTCATGTATCAGCCTGCTCTCCCTCCCTTCCCTCCTCCTAGTCCCTCTCAGTCAGCCTTCAACCTCCCCCCTCTCCATCCACCCATCCCCTCCCCTCAAAAGTGCAAGAAGTCCCAAGGTAGGTCAGCTCAGCGTGACACATCTACTCTAGGCAAGTCCAATTTCCTCATCCCAAAGTCAGGACTGGGTTAGGTGTTCCTCTGAAGGAATGGGCTCCAAGGTGCCAGCCCATGGACAGGAACACAGTCTGACCCCACCCTTGAGGCTCCACATACTGCCCATGATGATCGGCAGTTGCCTACTGTTGGATGTTCTAGCTCCTTTTCCTGATGGATTTCCAGTGACTGCCCTTGATTCAGTGAGCTCCTCAGAGCTTCAGCCAGCCATCTCTGTGGGATTTTCCTCATAATCCCTATCCCCCTTCTCATACAGACTCTCCTCCCCTCCTCTCAGCTGGACCAGGAGCTTGGCCCAACACTCAGCCATGAATCTCTGCCTCCACCTCTATTCATTGTTGGATGTAGGTTCTGTGATGACGCTTAGGGTGGTTATTTATTTGGTTATAGGGGAAGTCCTGGTTGGGCACTCCCTCCACTGTTGCTTGGAGACCTAGCCGGGGACATCCTGTGAGTTCTTGGAGGTTTCCCTAGCACCTGATCTCTTTCCAATCCCACACTGGCTTCCTCTATTAAGAGATCCATCTTTATTTTTTCTCCCTCTTTGTTGCTTTTCTCACTCAACCGTCTCCTTCTCTCATGATTTGTTCTCAATTCCTCTTCGTTGAAACCCGTTATGATCACAATTTGATAAGGTGATCTTCTCTATTTTCTCTTCCTAGGAGAATCTCTGGATGTCTCTCTTAAGTTCCTTCTGATCCCAAGCTGTTCAGGGGTTGTGGTTTGCAGCTTGAATAATCTTTGCTTTTTGTCTAAAATCTACTATGAGTGAGTACATCCTATGTCTACCTTTTTTGGCTTGTGATACCTTGCTCAGGAAGATATTCTCCAAATCTATCCATTTGCCTTCAAATTTTAGGATGTCATTTTTTTTTAACTGCCTAGTCATACTCCATTGCGTAGATGTACCACAGTTTGTTAATCTGTTCTTCAGTTGAGGGGCCATTTTTATTGACCAGTTGCAAGAATCTGCATCTTGAGTATGTCATTTCCTCTACATCACATGCTTTCATTCCCATGGGGCTTGCTTTTCCCAGTCATTCTCTGTGTGTGTCTATTTCTTTTATTTAAGAAAAAGATGTGTACTTTTTTGAGCCGGCTTTTAGTTTCTTTTGTACACTTTAAGCTTTGCTTTACGTCATTGCAGATAACCGAACCAATGCTTTCCCCTATTTTCTTCAAAAATGGTTCTGCATTCTTTGAAATATCCTTTTCTACTTTGGGGTTATTCATAAGTGTGTTGCTCTATTTCCAAGAATTTGAAGGTATCTTTCTACTTTTGGTTTTTAATTCACTTCTCTTCTGATTTTAAAATGTAGTTTATGTGACAGGGCACCACCAGTGAATGAATGTCCTGACCAGTGTGACAGACTTCCCTGGTGAGAGCTGCAGGAATATTTACGAAGCAGGTGCTATGGAGTTGGAGTGCTGGGGAGCCTACACTGACTCTGACTGGGTTTTGGTTTCACATTACTGGTGGAAGAAGTGATCATGCTCAGAGCCTAGCTCTGCTAAACACTTGAAGATTTTTCTTGTGTAAGTTCATCTGTTATGGAGAGATGAATGCAGTGGGACCAGCTTGGGTCACATGTATGAGTTTCTCTTCTAGTAACTGGATTCTATTTAATTGAGCTGCACCTCAGTTCTGTACCTCAGTTCTGGGGTGCTCTAGCCCTTGATTAGTACTTCTGTGTCTACTGGTGAAACTTCCTGTTAGGATATGCACCGTCTGCCTTCTATCTTGGTTGTTTTCCTGGCCTGGAATTGGCTTCTTCCTATTAATATAGAGCCTGTGATTCACCGGGATGTTTTCCAGAAGACTCTTCACCTTTGCTCACCAGGGCCCACAGCATAACATCCTGAATAATAACCCACTTCTTGCTAACTTAGTGTCAATGACATTATACAATTTTCTTAATTGCCCTGCACACAGAAATTGTATTGAAGGGTGAATCTTAGAATTCTGTGATGATTTCATACATGCATATAACGTGTGTTCAGTAGATGTTCCCCTAATTCCCTTTCCACTTCCTTTCCTATCCAACAATTTCCCTTATACCTACATGCCTTTTCCCTTTTTCTCTTCTTTTCATTACTTACTGAGTACACGTGCTGATGGCATAGGTCATCAGTATACGTATGGGTGTGCGCCCATCCACTGAAGCGCTGGAAGCTTACCAAAGGCCACACCCACAAAAACAAGTGAACTTCCCTCTCTCTTCAGCCATCAAATGGCAATAGGTCCTTCGTTAGGGGTAGAGCCACACAATCTTCTTTCCCGTTCATTCTTGAATACTGACTGGCTTTATCTTCTCACTTCGGCTCTTACATTCTTTCTGCTCCCATGTCTGTGACCCTCCTCCCTGGGTGAAGCGGTTCACATATCCCATTTAGAGTTGAGCACTCATAGGCACTTATTCTCAAGACTTTAACTGCTTATGAGTCTCTGTGTTGATCTTTGCACAAACTGGGCAGTTAGATTAAAAATCCTAAAATGGCAGATGTGGTGGTTTGAATAGAAATGGTCCACATAAACTCAGTTGGAATGCTAAGACCATTGGGAGTGACACTATTAGGAGGTGTGGCCTTGTTGGAAAAGGCTTGTCCTTGTTGGAGGAAATGTGTCACCTTGGAGGTGTGCTTTGAGATCTCACATGCTCAAGCTATGCCCAGTGTGGCACACGGTCTCCTTCTGCTTTCAGAAAATCAAGATTTAGAAGTCTCAGCTCCTTCTCCAGCACCATGTCTGCCTTCATGCCACCATACTTTCTGCTATGCTGACGATAGACTAAATCTCTAAACTACAAGCCACTCCATTAAATACTTTCCTTCATAAGTGTTGTTGTGGTCAGGGTGTCTCTTCACATCACTAGAAACCCTAAGTACAATAGCAACTAAGTAAAAGAACCTCCATTCAAATGTGTGTTTGGTCATCTGCCATGATGTCAGGCTTGTTTTCTGAAGACCACTCAGAATGAGAGCCCTTACTGCCTGTTCATGTGATCTATCACACACTGCTACCCTGACAACATACCTCCAGTAGCTTGTGTTGCTAAGACTTGTCTGTGCTCACTGTAGCAAAACAAAGTCCACACAAAAAAGCTGCACTCAACACCCTATTTTTAGTAAGTGTTTCCCATATATACACTGGTTCAGAGATGACTATTTAGGCTTTTGTGATCTATCAGGAGTCTCCTTGAAAGACAAAACAAACAAAAAAAAAATTCACTTTCTTAGTGACTATTTATTGACTGTAGCCTTT
Organism: Phyllotis vaccarum; assembly: GCA_033318265.1. Taxonomy (NCBI): domain Eukaryota; kingdom Metazoa; phylum Chordata; class Mammalia; order Rodentia; family Cricetidae; genus Phyllotis; species Phyllotis vaccarum. Next base: position 29,026,036 of record JARWLC010000012.1, on the reverse strand, counting down.
CACCTAGAGGTAGGGTCTTATAAACCTTGCCCTCATCTATGTTGACATGTAGAACCTAGTGCATATCTTGTGCAGGCAAGCATACTATTATGAGTTTGCATTCTGCTTAGACCCAGACTTGCCATTTTATTATTGGTTTTGTTTACTCCCTAGTTTTGTTTCAAGTTTTTATCTTTCCTCCTCTGTTGGATCATTTGCATATTCTTAGCATCCCACTGCAGTTCTAACATCTACTGCATTTTTTTACTGTTTCTCTCTATACCTCTGTGTGTATAAATATTTATATCTGTATATATTATATGCGTATGCATTCATATTCATCCACATATATCCTTACATATTCATATGTGTGCATGAATATGCATCCATGCTCGTGTGTGTGTATTAGTTTTAAGGGTTTCTACAAGGACTGAAATATGCATACTTAATTTCTCATGGTCTCTTGGCACCAATATTCTCACTGCCCTCTGGACATTCCCTTCCTTTTAATATTACAGTTGTCTTCTACACAACATCTGCATGTATTAAAACTCCATGTATTAAATACCACAAGCGTTACTTTCAAATAACAGGCATACTTTAGGAATGTCAGCAATGAACACACTGTAAACCCCTTTTCTCTTACCCAGTCCCATTCTCAGGCTGCAGAATGGTGAAGACATGTCCCAACATCGTCAGTCTGGAATAGTTTCCCTTGGCCCAATAGTGCCAGGCTGTCCCTCAGTTTCTCCAGGCTAACATAGAGGATTGTTTCTGCCACATCATCTCACAACTTCCTCAGCACCAAGCTCTCTCCTCAAGTGCTCCAATGACATAGAGATCAGACACAGGCTACTATTCTCCAGGTCTCCGGGTTCCAGAACATTCTTAAAATCTAAGTGTTCATTCCTCAGTTTGCCATTGGGCTTTATAATCTTCAGTTCCATGTTAGTTTGTTTCACTGTATCTTTTGCACATTTGCACAGACTCAGTCCTAAGGGTCCCAAGACTTCTGGAAGTCCTGCATAACTGCTTTGCAGCATTTGCCATGAAATCCCAGTGACTGTGACACCCTGGTGACATCTTAGCCTTGGCATCAGCTGAGTCTCTGCAGGAGCTAAGATATTGTCACCTCATTTTTGGCAAAAGATTTTGAATGATATCTTTGATAGTTTGGCTATGATGTCATATGACTCCACATTGTATTTAAATCTTATGAACAGTACTGTAATCTAGTTTTATTTAGAAAAAAGCTGGTTATGTATGCTTAAAAATCCAACAGGCTCACCACAAATAACCAGAGAGTTAAACAAAGGAAGGAAAGAAGGAAGGAGGGAGGGAGGGAGGGAGAGAGGGAGAGAAGGAGAGAAGGAGGGAAGGAGGGAGGGAGGGAAGGACGGAGGGAGGGAAGGGGGGAAGGAAGGAAAACAAAGCAACAAAAAAGGAAGAAACACATAAAAAAGAAAAATAATAGTTCTTTAGATACTGGACTTGGGAATCTCAGAAAAGGTAACTTCATGGAAACTCTGGGGAGAGTAATAAAGATGTCATGTTATTGCCTCCACTTTTTACATGGAAAAGCCTGAGGACCAGGGAACAGAAACGATGATCTAACCAGACAAAGAAAGAACACAGGCTTCTACACTAGAGAGCCCCTGAGTGGTTACCAAACACCCAAATGTGAGTGAAGTGCTCTCCATGGTGAGGCAAAGATAAACTCATGAAGAGTGAAGTCCAGGAGTTCTCATATACAGAGTCCTTGCTGACTGGTGAGGGTCTGAGTGGTGTCCCAGGAAGACCCTCTGATAAGAGCAATAAGTCACATACAGGAAGATCACAAAAGGGATAACCAGACGATCTTGAAAGAAGAGCAGAATGCAAAACACACATTAAGTAAGATGAAAGACTTTATCTATAAACAGACATTCCCAAGTGCTTGCAATGGACCAATAGTAATTGTATATTGTAGTGGGGTAATATTTTCATGCATGCACAAAATGGTAGACTTGAGCTAATATACTGACTGCATCAAATACTTACTATTTCTTTGTGGTACTGATAAGTGAGATCCATTCTTCTCATTAGTTGATATAGTTGATGCCTTGCCCCAAGTGTATTCCCTGTGCAGGGCCACAGATTGCCAGCCCTTTACCCATGTGAATCTGATGTCGGAGAGAATTCCATAGACATAGCTGTGGCTAGTATATAAAAAAAAAACCTTTAAGTAAAAAAAAAAAGTGAAATAAAATTTAAGTCTTAAAATCATGCAGTGTTTTCTTGGATTATAACATGAAGTTTATCTCAATGTCAGTGAACAAACTGAATATGGCCCCAGGAAACTTCCAAGAGAGTGATTTTTATAGAAGTCAATAAGTTGATTTCAAAATACATTTTGATACAAAAATGCAAACAACACAGAGACAAGGTTAAATTATTCTTTTACTTGATTTCAGACTCTGTATAAAGCTAAAAAAAAAAAAATCAGGGCAGTATGACATTGGAATGCAAAGAGAAAAAAAGGCTTGTAGATTTCTGAGAGAGAACAACATTCAGTAATGGATCCTTCTGTGATCACATAGCCAATGAGTTGTAAAAGGTCAGGTGGTTATTGTCTGATGAGTAGTGATTTCTTAAAGAATCTCCACTGTGAAAACTGGATATCCGTGTTACACAAAGCAAGACCAAGAACTTTGCTCACATTGCACACAATTACTTCAAAATGCTGTATAGCTATGAATGGAAAGCCAACAATATAAATGCTATAGATCAAAAGAGCTGGGCGATTAATTATTAGTTTATCATGGCCACAGAAAAGCGTTATGGTATTTTGAATGAGAATGGTCTCATAGGCTCATATATTTGAATAATTGACCCCAGGTAATGGAATTGTTTGGGGGAGAATTAGGAGATATGTCATAGGGGTAGGCTTTGAGGTTTCCCTTTGTGCTCCATGTCTCTTGCTTGCAATTTTTGAGATGTGAATGCTCAGCTGTTCCTGCTGCCACATTTGGTTGTTCACTTAGCCATTCTGGACTCCAAGCCTCTGAATCCATAAGCCCACATTAAAACACTTCACTCTGTAATTTTTCCCAGTCATGGTGCTTTGCCACAGCCACAGAAAAGTAACTAACACAAGAACTAAGATAAAAAAAAATTATACAAATCTAAAAGAAAATCGAATAAATAGATGATTATCTTAGTATACCACTTATTTAGCATGTGCATGTATATACAACTTCATTAGGAACACATCCTGTGCATTTGTACATGAAGTCCAAAGCCCCATATCAAGTGTCTATATACTCTCCACTGTAGTTTTTTGAGGGTCTCTTTGTACCTGGGGCCAATCAGTTCAGCTAGATTAGCTGCACAGGGAGTTCCAGGGATCTAGCTGTCACTGCCTCTCCAGTGCTGAGAGTCCAGATGTGTACCACTGCTCCAGGCTTGTCACATGGGTTCTGGTATCAAATTCAGTTCTCATGCTTGCTCAGCAAGTACTTTCCTGACTCAACCATTTCTCTAGCCTTTTATCTTTATGATCAGTGGTAGCCCCAAATAATCCTATGCCTATATTCATAAGCAAACACCCAGACAAGACAAGCTAGCCTGAAGAGACCTTCTGTGAAACAAACAACCAATCTTTAAAACACTAACAGTCACTGAACATAAAGAAAGTGCAAACAATTGTTACAGTACAGAGAAGCCCAAGGATAGGAATGGAATATATGTAATGTGGGATCCTGTAGGAATCCTGGGACCAAAAGCAAACTGAACAAATGGAACTTAATTAACTAACAGCAATGTCTGCATGGTGGTTTTAACTGTAACTAGTGGCCATGCTGAGACAGCCTGTCAATCACAGAGGAACTGGGTTTGAAATATTAAGATATTTTATGCTAATTTTGCAGTTTTTAATGTAAATCTAAATCTACTTCAAGATGAAACACACATTTACAAAACAGAAAGATGGAATTCCTGAGAGTTGAAACTGCTCTCTGAAATACATCAATGATAAAACTAAAATTTGAGTCAATAACTGGAAAGAATTCTTCAAAATAAATCTGAAAAAATTGATTTTTAACTTAGAAGAGAGAAAAATATTCCCTGCCCCATAAGAAGGGGACAAATTCTACTTTTAATAGAATGTTAAGTGGGCATTTTATTAAATAGGACTTAGAAGTAGTTGTCAAGCAGGACAAGCAGATGAGAGATGTCCAATTCATTTCACACTAATGGGGACATAGTTTAAAGCAGCTTTGACCTACTACCACATAGACACCAGAATGGTGGGAAGTGGAAGCCCGCTACCTCAAGTTTTAGTGAAAATACAGACAATCTATAGCAAGTAAAATTGTGAAATTGAGAAAAATTCCCTTGAGAAATTTTTTTAGGATAGGAGAGCTTAAGCTACTTGGAGATTAGTGAAATCTGAGATATTGACTTGACAGATTCGGGGACAGGTCAACATGACTTGGCACTAAGAGTGATACAATCTGAGTGGCTCCAGGAAAATCAAACTAGAATCTCAGAAACAACCATCAGAAGTGTAATTTATGGGCTAAGAGTCCTCATTGAAAGGCACAAAACTCTGTCAGCAAGTACTAAAACATGGCTTCCAGTGTTTCCGCTTCAGGAGATCATAAAATGATTCCAGTTAACACTAGTTATACATGTACACACACACACACACACACACACACACACACACACACACACACACAACACACCATGTATAATTCTATTTTCCTTCATCCGCAATTATTTTAAGGGGATAAAATAGTGCATTTCCTGAACATTCTTCTTTAAAGTTTCTCTATGGAACTCTCTTCCTGAAACTGGCCTGTGTCAGCCATCTTGTGAGTATAATCTAATATCCATCCTTTCCTTGAGTGTCCTTCTTCCTTATTTTTATGCTGAGCCTTGAGACATATGCCAACCTAAAATGTGGAATCCTTAAAAGTGGCTCTTCACTTCATATTTCACACCCTCTTTGACCTGGACTCCTGTCCTCCATGGCTTTTCATCCCTGCTGGCTAAAGCCATGTACCTCTTGCCTAGATCTCAGGTGCTCCCTAGACATTTCTAAAGGCCCCTTCTAGATAATGTGTCACTAGACTGGCTAGGGTCCTACAGAGTCCACCTGACCTATGATGTCATGGTTACCCCAGCACACCTAACACATGTCAACTTCTGAAGTCACTCTTCTGCTCCAACCTTCTGTGTTCTGCCAGAAACACTTATGGAATGTCACTGTTATCCAGAATCCACAGCACACAGAGAGGAGCCGAGCCGTCCTCAAGGGGCTCCATGCTTTACATTCACAAGCTTTGTTCCCATCGTGTAATCACTTTAATGGATGCATCATCAATTCTCAAAGATGACAAAGCACAGATCTGAAAGGTGAGATGGATGGAAATTAACCTTTGAACATCTAGTTAGGAAGAGTACTACACACAAACATTTTAATTCTCTCTCTTTCTCTCTTTCTCTGTCTGTCTGTCTCTCTCTCTCATCTTTTTATTTGTCCTGTCTGTCTTTTGATATAAGTATTTAACAGAGACATCTTTTAATGTATGTAAACTATATAAATATATGCATTTAATCTCATTTATTCATAAACAATTTATTAACAACCATATGCATATATAAATCTGTTGTAGATACACACTGGTATCATAATTACTGTTGAAATTTAATCCTGTAAGGTCTAACTTTCTGATGGTACTTTCTTAAGACCAACATTGACTCTGAGGGCTTTAAACAGTGATTTAGAAGTCACAGGAATTGCATGCTTATTTTACTTCCATTCTTGAGAATCAGCTCAAATCCATAATGGATTGAAAACACCAAATACACAACAGTTTTGTGTGGCAGGGTGAGTATTTGTATCAGGACCTCAGTTCTGCTTTTTATGTGTCCAGACATACTGTCCATGAACATACTGCCCTCTCTCTCTTTCAGGCTACTTTGAACACAACTTGGAATTAGATGGTCCACTAGTACACATGACCCACAGGTGGTGGTGTTTTCCTCAAACACCCTTAAAAAGAAAAAGAAGAAGTTATAAGAAATATGAAAGCTGTCTCTCATGAACACTAGGCAAATCGAGCCATACTTAGCCAACTTGACCATTGATTAAAGCAGATCATGGTGGGTGTACTCTGTAAGTCCATGCTAGAGTTTGTAAGCGTTTAAGTTTGTACCCAGTCACATTATCTCAGGAGCTGGCCAGAAAGTTTTGTAGTAGTGGGTTTCTCTGGTCCCGGGCAGCCAGAGGTCCAGAGACCCACAGACCTGCCGCCCGAGACCGCTTAGCCGCCCAGCCGCCCGGGTCCCCAGATACGACTCAGACGCTTCTATTAACTTCATGTTGTTTGGCCTATGGCTCAGGCACACTGCTAGCTAGCTCTTACATCTTAAATCAACCCATTTCTATTAATCTGTTGGCCACGTGGCCCGTAGCTCACCCGTGCTCCTTACATGTTGTTCTTTGGGCGGCTGGCTCGATCTGCCTCTAACTCCGCCCTGCTTCTCTTACCTAAGCTCTGATTTCTCCTCCTACTTTTTCTATGGTGCCTGCCATGGCTCAAAACAGCTCCTTTATTTAAAGGTTGAGATTCACAGCATACATAAAAGCATTCCCACATCAAAGTTTGGTAAGGAGCCATGTAGTAAATACTTTACATGCTATGAGCCTCCCAGTGGCTGTCACAGTCGCTCTGCTGTGACACAAAGGATGTGCTCATGGATGTGAGCCATTGGCCTCCTATGAAACGATTTTATGATGCTGCAAACACTTGACACAGGATTTTTCACATGGCAAAAAAAATGTTAGTTTTTTTTATTCTTTTATTCAACCATTAAAAAAATGTGAAAAGCTTTTGTAGGATCACAAAAACTAAATGGTAGGCAGACTGAGGATGCGGTCTGAGACCAGAGCTTACCCTATGAGGATTTCCCCAAATTCCGTTTATGTTGCTCATTTGCAAAGACCCTGAGACATGAGATATGAGTCCTGTGGTTATCAAACTTCATCTTTGGGTGTAACAAATTTTATTTCCAAACTCATGTTAATACACTCAAATATCTGCATGAGACCGAACTTGTTAAAACTCTGACCTACATGGGAAGTGGTTTGCAATAGCTGAAGAGTTATTGGCAGCTAGGGGGAAAGCAACACACTTCATTCAAGGGGTAGTGTGACCATTGGTATGTTTTCCATGCTCTACTGAAGGCCACCACACTCATGTGCATATGGGTAGCACTAATTTGACTGAGTTCAGTAAATAAATTAACAACATGAAGATAAAAGGGAGATGTGCTGTGGGGAGGCTAGGGGGTAGTTGTAAGTGGATCCTAAGGATAAATATAGTCAAGGTACATACATGCATGATGTTTTTAAGAAATAAAACACACTCAAGTCTCAAGGAGGAAACTATTTACAGAAAACAGGGGTACTTTAGAGTTTTGATGTTGGGTATTCTAGAACTAAGTTTCTAGGTACGTGGGTGGTATAGGGTGGAATATCCATGAGACTGAGTAAGAATAAATGTGTCTAAGTGTCTGTATACCCATGCAGGGAGGCAGAGGACACAGGGCTTGTCCCAAGTTACCAGGTAAAGAATCTATGTCCTCAGCTCACTGAAATTTTTCTGCTGTAGTCACAATACTAGAACACACGAGGCTGATGGAGGAATTATGACAACCTCATTCATTCTGGTCTCTTCCAGCAAGAAAGTAGGGAAAAGACAATCTCTAAAGATCAGTTTGCAAGATGTGCCCCTTGGTTATGTTTATGAGCCCTTGGAAGATTTAATTGTATTTATTTATCATGTGTGTTGACATCAGACATGACTAAGGACAAGGAGGTGTAAGCATGATCTTCTGCAGAAGACCCACTTTTCCAAGAAGTCATCCCTAGTGATTCTGGGGGAAAACTAAGAGCCTGGAACATAAGTTGCAGATATTTCTCTGTCACTGAGGACTAATGGATAGTAGAGATTCTACAAGAAAGACACCAACTCCACAAATGAATTTGGTACAATTTGTGGTAAGGTACCTATGACTCAGTTTTCCTGACTGAGGCATCGATATCAGAAGGGGCAACTCACTGTCCTTCCCATGCTGAAACCACAGCAAAAATCAACTCATGCCTGCCAGTGTTCCATACAAGGGTGTGGGAGATCAGACATGAGGCACACAGCATCGATTTAAAGATGAGAAAATTTTACACAGCACCAGACATGTGCCTTTGGTTACGTACTATAGCTGATAAACCACCAGCAGAGACACATTAGTACTGGTGCAGGCTTGATGCTGTGCTGTGGGTGCATTATAAAAATAAAAGTACAGGACTTAGAATTCCACTTCAGAAGTTATAGACCCCCATAAATTCAAAAAATAAAAAATATTCTAGAATTTAAAAATGAAGAAAAAGTCTAATTTAAAAGTATAACTACTTTGTAACAGAACATTGTGTGCAAGTATCTTACTGAGGTTTTTCTCTCTAGTGGTGAAAAGCCAAGTCATGGCTATCACATGTACAGAGGCTACCTGGAGGGGGAAAGAGTGTGAAGTTTTCATGTTCAAGTGATTACTTTGCTGCACTTTTTTGGGTACCTGTGACATAGTTCTACAGCCAGGGGAGATTAGGAGTTAAGAAAACGGGGTGTTATCTCTGCTGAGGGGCTTCATCTGTGTGATAGGGCATGTGAAAGGTGTGTAACCACAAGTCTGTTGACATGTATCTGTCATGCCAGCATCACAAGACAAAGAATGTGGTTCTGTTTCCCAGACCAAACAGGCTAAGCACTCAGGAGAGCTTCAGTGGATTGATTCTGAGATTTCCTCACAGTCAGTGTTATTTTCTGATATCACAAATTCTACTGGAAATCGCACAGAACTATCTAAAGATTCACCTAATTTTCCTTGGCTATTTGTTTCTTATACTTTTTATCTAACGGATTTACATGAATGGGTTGCCTGGAAGTAATCTTTCAAATCTTGACATGGAGTTTAAAATTAAAAAATAGTTACACTATTGGTACAATTTGTTTAAAACACGAGTGGGGGCTTTAGACTCCCTGCTCTAAATATCAGACTAAGTATTGGGTCTTTAGACATAAAAGTGTTTGGTAAATAGTTAACTATAAAAAGTTCAGTCATCATTTCCCATAAGGAATACTCAGGACCATTGAAAGTGTTTATCACAATATAAAATCTAACCAATCAATCCTCATATTCAAACCTTTTCAAATGGTGTATAACTAGCTGACTACACAGGATGTCAAAGTAAAGCAGAACTCTCATCAACTGATATTGTTTCATTGCCAATATAACACAAATTAAGCATTCCTAAATATTTATCTTGACACAAAGGCATTGTGTGGGGGATAAACTACAGAGCTCGTTTTGCACACAGAGAAGAGCCTTGTATTACACACTACCACTGTAAGTTTAACTGACATAGAACTCAGACCACTAAATTATAAAAAAAAAAAAAACTTCATCCTCCAATGTCAGGAGATGTATGGATGGAGCTGGGATGTCATTGAGAATTGCCAAGGTGGCTTGAATGAGAACGACTCCCATGGGCTCATGTATTGGAACATGTGATTCCCAGTTGTTAGTGCTGTCTGGGGAGGCTTAAGAGGTGTGACCTTGCTGGAGGAAGTAGTTCACTGAGGGTAGATTTTTGAGGGTTCACAGCCTTGTACCATTTCCAGTGCTCTTTCATGGTCTCTGTTTTACTGGGGCTCAAGATGTAAGCTCTCAGTATCCAGTTTCTTCTCCCACGCCTGATGTCTGTACCCTACCATCACAGACTATAATAATCTGGATCTATAAGCAAATTTTTATGGTGTTTTGTAACAACAGTACAATATCAAATATGCCCTTTCCCTTCAAACATTGTCAGAAGCAGCTCTCCTTCTGATACTTGGTAGTTCCCACAGCATCTCTATGGTAGGCCTGAGGTAGGATGCCTGTGCTAATTATAATCATGGTGTCCAGTTATAAGGGAAATGGGATGCTGAAGTCTGCACAAACTAAGTTTCCATCTATTACAAGGTGACCAAACATATCCTGTTTTCCACTCACCTCTCTGCTTGGATATGACATTTTTAGAGCCCAGAATATTTTCCAAAGTGAGCTTTGAGACATAAGGGATGCCTATACTCTTGTATTCAGCACCTCTTCAATCTACATGGGAATAGTTAAAAAGTCAGTGCTTACGGAATCCCACACTCTTCCACTACAATGTTCTAGCATGTGCTCCCTTCTTTGGAAACAGCAGCCTCACTGTTATCCTTTGCAGCTTACTTGCAAGACTTTGTTTTCATGCACTTCCATCCTCTCCTTGGACACCAGAATTATACTCAAGCTTTGTTTGAGCTGAAGATAGTATTCCTATCACTCTGGGTGTATGGTCTTGCATATCGTACCTGTTGCTAGGGTAACAGAAAGTAGTGCCATATTTAGTCATGCATTTTTAAACATCAACCTGAGTAAAAAGGATTCTGAGAACCAGAAGGAGGAAACTACTATCTTATCTTTTGAAGTAGACAATAAATGATTACATTTGACCTCCAACTCTTCAGAAATAAAACTCTTCCCTCTGCCATTGAAGCCTGACCATTCATCAATCCCTATTATTTGGCCATTATCCCATAGTGAGTGCTGTGGTAAATATCATTTCTACTAGCCACATGCAAAAAGCCTATGCTAGCACCTTTGCATTAGAAATGAGGAAGCTAGGCCTACCCAAAGAAGTTTCTTGCTTTTCTATGGGATAACTGGTCTACCTATAGAGTTTGCCAATGCCTTTGAATAAGGCCTCATGTCTTCCTGACAAAAATGATGTGTCCTTCTCCTGAAAGCACATTGCAGGTGCCATCACCTTGACTTCGTAGCATGGCCTCTTAGGCCATCTCTTAGCATAGATCTGAGGTTTACCTATGACCATCAAGGCTACAAAATTAAGAGAGTGGTTGTAGAGCAGCATAAGATCAGGAAACACATAGGCAGAGCCCCTTCTGCTTCCGATTTGCTCTTGAATGGAGGACTTGACATGACTCACTGAGCTTCAGCCTCGTAGACAAGTCCAGCCTTCCAGGAACCACACAACTGTTTGATGTCTTTTATCAGCGAGTTTTCTCCTCAGAACCCCCTAAATAAAATATATCATTCTTTGCTATTTGCTGGTGATTTACAGTTATCCATTGCAGTCTTTCTCATGGGAACAAGCAATGATATTTAAGAACAACAACAAAAAAAATGGAGGAGCTAGCAGTACAAGGCAAAGTGCTGTGACATTATGAAAATATTCTATTTAATATTTGCACACATGTAACTTTATATAGTCAGCTCCCATGTATATAGGACAGAGGTTGACATCAGTTGTTCCCCATACCTACCTTTCTTCCTTCCTTCCTTTCTTCCTTCCTTCCTTCCTTCCTTCCTTCCTTTCTTTCTTTCTTTCTTTCTTTCTTTCTTTCTTTCTTTCTTTCTTTCTTCCTTCCTTCCTTCCTTCCTTCCTTTCTCTCTCTCTCTCTCTCTCTCTCTCTCTCTCTCTCTCTCTCTCTCTTTCTTTCTTTCTTTCTTTCCTTCTTTTGAGGCAGAGCTTTTCCCTTGTAGTTTATCAGACTGACAAGGATATTAGCCAGTGAACTTCAGTTATTTGCTTGGCTTTGCTCCTTCAGCCATGGGGTTAGAAAATTTTACTGCCATATCTAGCTTTTTATGACACCTAGCTTTATATGTGGATCTTGAGGATCCCAAACTCAGGT